>CM073593.1:96584557-97314557 GCA_037074705.1 Zhengitettix transpicula
CTTGACTAACTGCGAGTGTGGGTGACTCATCCGTGACGTAAAGTTGGAAGCTCAACGAGTGTTGCAAGTGATCGCTTATATGTATTGTCACATTACGGTTCATCTGTCGTCAGTAAGTGGTGATGCGTGTCAATATAAAACTTATCCTTTGCATAACGTCTGCCTTTAAAAACAAAAAACGTCTCCCTTAAAATCGTAGAAGGTCTGCGAGGGCTATTCTCTCGCAGGCAATACCTGCGAGGGCTATTCTCTCGCAGGCAATACCTGCGATGGATTTTCTCTCGCAGGCAGAACCTTTTAGGAGAGATACGAAGCGACTACCTTTGGGTATGCCTTTTCCTCTCCGTTTTTGAACTAAGGTTCCCACAAGCCGAGGCACCTCGGTCTGTTCTGAGAGGTGTATGTTCCGGGGTCACAGACCTTGGGCATACGGTAAGAGTTGTTCGCTATTCCCATTGGAATAGTCGGCCAGCAGCCTCCTAAACTGGTCGAGGCACGGAGAAGGCAATGCTGCGTCCCCACAGCAAACTCCTCTCCCGCTATCGGAAGGGCGTGGGACAAGTACCCAATGGCCGGCTTACCCGATGCAGGTTCTTCTAGGGTTTTCCCTGCATTTCTTCAGGCGAATGCCGGGTAGGATCCTTAAAATATAGCACGGGGGCCCTAGTTAACCCTTGGCTACCTTCCTCAACCCTTCCGCATCCCCCGTTTCAAATCCCTTCCTATGCTATTAAAGGGGCGTTGCCCAACGTGGATTACCCTCATGTAGCCTGTTGCCCTAAAAAAACAAAAAAAAACGTCTCCCTTACAAGTGCTTCGAGAATTAATTTACAATATACATCGCCTCATTACTGAATATTACGGGTCAACGTCGTACTAAAAAAAATATATATTTACTCAATTATTCATATTTAATTCGAACTTCTTTTAATAAATAAAGCGGTGTGTTTGTATATATATATATATATATACATATGATCCACATACTAAATATTCAAGCATGCTAAAACGGACGATATTTAAGTCTGATAAATATTTTGAGGTTTAAGAGATTGATAGTGTTTCTACCGATGTTATCTGTAGTATAATTTCAACACCTTACAGACTGAGAAAGGGGGGTTTGGGGGTGGAGCAGCGTTACATAAAAATAACGCGAGAATAAACCGAGATTCGAGTCGAATTCGGGGTTATGGATGTCACTGAGTTGAATTAAGACATTCAAATTTTTGTATAACACACTGTAGAGGCATTGGACGGGGGTGGAAATTTTCGAACATATTAAAACGGCCGATATATTCATCGAAACTAACTTCTTCGGATTCATTGAGTTCAACCCCTTTCCGGGTAGGAGGTGGGCACGTTCAAGTATAGCAATCGAAGTGCATTACATAAAAATAACGCAAAAGCAACCGAGATTGGAGTCAAATCGTGGTTATGGATTTTTGACAACCTGAGCAACGCCGGGCACCCAGCTAGTTAAATAATAGAAATATAACAGCCTTTCAGTCGTAATCTTTTTAATATTCAACTTTTAATCATGACGTTTCGTCCCGAATTGGGACGTCTTCAGGTGACTTGATACATTAAATTTAAAAAATGTTAAGTGCACACACATTGCGGCTGAAAATTATTCTGACTAATAGACTGTTATATTGTTATTATTTAATTTTAAATATCTTTCATAAATTTTAAGCATTGAATGGCGTGACGATTTTTGATCGGAGCTTGATCATGATGATGATACCATTGTTATTAAGACCGTGTGTCCTTTACCGTTATAGGGTCATAGGAGTCGCTCTTCAGCATGGGATTTGTGTCTTTACTATTGATAAGTGGATAACGGAAAAAATTCTCGTTATTTAATATTTTTACGTTTGGGATTTGATCGGGGTCATTGACGTTACTGGCTGTGACGTCATTGGAGATATCCAGACTTCCCTCCACACGCGCCTTCGTATCCTGTGGGCCTACGACGAAAAAAAAAGATTAATCATTGAAATAGGATCATTATTTTTATGATTATCCCCGTTAAAAAAATTTCTATGCACTAGTCTTTTAATTTATACAGACACATTGAATATGAGAATAATTCCGCTGCCATGGTTACTAGAAGAAAATTTTAAATATATTTTTTTTTAATATGCAAATAAATTTTAGACATTTATTTCTGACATTTATTTATTTGCGTACTTGAAAATTAGTTTTTATTATTATTTTTATCTGGTTTTAGTAACAGCAAATATACGCTTAATAGGACGAATAATGCTGTGTTTGTTTACAATTTGGTATTAATAATTAACTTAATTTTTTTTAAGATGATTAAAAATTTCGATAAATAGCAGGTAGAAGGTATAATAGTTAAATTAGGTTTTGAATCACTTTTCGTTGACGAAATACGAGATAAGAAAATCCAGTGATAACATGAAGTTTTTCCTTTTGTCGCCTCCTGAGTAGGAGTAAGAGCGGACATCCGATGGAAGAAGTGGAATACCAATAGAGAGTTATAGTTTTCACCCTGCTCTAATCGTCCTCAATTCTCCGTAGGTAAGGATACTACTACTACATTTCCTTGGCAAGTAGCTTCTTTCCCACGGATGGGAGCGGGAAGAGAGTTTTATTCGCGGGACATTCCTGTCGCACGGTCGGCCTGTTGCTTACGTCACACTTGCCCAAGGATGAGGACAGTCGTTTCCCGGATACCACAGAACGAGTCTCCCATACAGACAAGATAGCTTTTAAAACCACTTCCGTTATGATCTCATTTACAAGGAGTCAAGACGGAATTAATCTGGGCATTATGTCGTAGTCGTCATCAACGACCACAATTGCAAATGCTGGTCATGTGACGTTGGGTTCACCGCATCCTATATTAATTTTGTTCCAACACAAATGTAATTTACTTTGTATTATATGAAGAATTTTTTTTTACGATCATAATAGTATTTATTTTTAATTTCTACAGCCTGTAGCTTTCGGACTCTAATCGGGCTATATCCATCAGGATACATCTTTAATTAATTAAAATACTAACTGTACTCTAATGACAGTAAATACAAATATTTAATTTGATATAATGATATGTATTTTAATTGTTCATTGTTTCTATTTATGATTTTCACCAACGAACGTTGCAGAGCTCCTTTAAGAAATTTGTGACAATGGTTAAATAAATCTGGATAATCTTGAGTCTTCATTTCTTCCCCTCAAAAAATATAATATACAGTTCTGATGGTCCTGAGTTAGGAAAATAGATAATATAAAATTAAACCGGGGTTAACTTTCCATAACCCACCTAACCGTATTAGTATTTGTGAACTTAATCAATGGGGTTCATGAACCTCGAGGTCACTAGTCGCTCGTGTACTAGTGGAAATAGATCAAGTTATTTAATCTTGATGGCATGGATCGTTACCTTGAATATGTATTGGGGAATGTCTGGAACAATCTATTAATGGTCACTATTTTTTTTTGGTAATCGAACTGATAATATATTATAAACACATCTGGTTATATTAAGGTTTATTTAACTCAAGGCAGCAACTCCCCCACACTAGTAACACGTTCCACTACAGAAAGATTCATCTGGTTACGTTAGATTCCGAGATGTGATAAAATGTTGAGTTGCTAAGAAATCGCTAATTAATTACCTCTCATTAGCAATAACGGCCGTATTTCTCCGGCGATAAATTTTCGATGTAGTAATTTGAAAACAATTAAGGACGCCGGGGATCCAGGACGTTGTGAGTGGACACGACCGAGCCAGTCTATAATGAGGCAACGTGCTAGTGACAGTAGGTGGAGTTGAGCAAGGCAGTGGCGACCGTGAACTCGTGACCCTCCTTGAGCAGGTTCCAGGCGTAGCCTTCAACGGACCACTTGTCGTTTCGTTCGGTGAATCACGGGCCCCCGCAGATTCTCGGAAACTGTCAGGTACAAAATATCCTGAGTAAATTGCGGGAAGTACACAGCGGAAATCTACTTTCCGAGAGGTGACGCTTTGGAAAAATGATTTACTGGTATTTCCACAGTATAAATCATAAATTCCAAAAACAAAAAAATTCAACATCAAATTCTTCAGAATAATCACGTAATATAATTTTAACTAAACAACTCCAATTCATGGGGGACATGGAAAAAATGAACGCAAGCAGAGAAACTCACAAAATTCACATAATCTTTAAGGACAAGGCCGAATTCGTACAGACAGGCAGACAGAATAATCAGTCGCACGGGGTTTTGAGGATAAAGAAATAAGACTAGCCAACATGCATGGTCATTGCAACCAAACTGGAACTATTCGTTGCGTATCAAGTAACACCAACTAATGTTGACTCCACTTGGTCCTAGACGAGAAGAACTGAAGGAATAAAAATAGGAGAAAAATTTATTTAATTACATTATCATTTTTCTTATCCACTCCTTTGTTTGAAATAAATTTCCTGGACCTGGAATAATTTTCTAATAGTATTTAAACGTTTTTATACTTGTGCTGGAGATCCTGAATTTTTAAAACCATAAATAATCCATTTTGTGGCCGCAGGATGCGTTGAAAAGGGATGGCGGTTAATTCTGAAAGGAGGACCATATATAATTTAAGGAACCTACATTTCAAACGCATACTATATATGAAGCAGACGAAACCTTTAGAAAAACCTGCTTCATTTAGGTCGGGCTCTCTGTAATTGTCCCACGTCATTCCGCCTTGAAGTGTTTCGACCAGATTTGTTGGCCGTTGTTACTCAAGCAACTTTGTTTCGTCCATCCGGATGGATTTGTCACAATTATTTTTTATCTATACCCTAAAACTTGAACATTAACAACTGAACCACGGTTAAAATGCACATCTTTTCACTTATTTATTCAGTTGTGCCAATATTTTAAATTTTTTCCCGTCGTTATCGGTTCCTAACAATATCACTGCGATTCTACTTGGATTTTAGGGTAACACAACACCGGTAAAACATTTAATTTCATTCAAGTATTAAAAAATACAAGTATATCTTCATTAAATCGTGATTAACTACGCAAGAAACTACTTGTTGCTGAATATGGATAAATTATTATCTTCAACTATACCGACATCACTTTACCGTAGAAACTTTCAAAACGACTATGAAATAAATACAGCACCTATAATTCATTTAGCATAGAGTAACTCAATTAACCTTTAGTGCATGTGAAAACGTTTCGTATTTCTCGTTTTCCGTAAGCATAATACGGATACGTTTATTTTTCTTGCAAAATAAATTTATATTCTTTGTCGACAGTTAATGAAATATAGAATGAAACTCGTATTATGAAAGGTTGTAATGGGAAAAAAATACATTATTAAAGTATGGCTTCCTGCTTGAAGAACATCCTCAAGGATAAGAAGTCGCAAATCCGACTATTTATAGCTTCCTCCACAATACGAGAAAATTAAACTTCCGTAAAATGAACTGTTATTTGTGATATAAACATGAAATCTGATTTAGTGTCTTCGAGAAATCTGTCTTTCCTGAAGTTGTGGTCGTCATTAAATTGTTCCACCATGAATCCTCAGTCTACAGTGGATTTGAAGCATTATCTGTACTTTCCATGCACTAAAAAAATTCTTCTTCAGATTTTCGGTTACAATGGGCAGGTAATTCCTGGTAAACTGTACACTAAATCTATTTATATAACACCAATATTTCGGGTTGTAGAATAATTTTCTCTTGTATGGAAAACAGCTGTTCCCCGGATGGAGTGAATGAGTTAACTTTGACCATTATTTGGCCATCTATTTATCGAAATAAAAAACATTTCCTTATTTACAACGATGGTTTTTTTGGGTGTAGACAGACTATGTATAGGGTAATCCACATACTGGCAACTCCCCTCTTATAGCATAGGAAAGGGATTTGAAAGGGGGGATTCGGAAGGGTGGAGGATGGTATTCAAGGGTAAACTAGGGCCCCCGGGCTATAGTATAAGGATCCTACCCGGAATTCGCCTAAAATTAATGCAGGACAAACCCTAGAAAAACCTGCATCAGGTAGGTCGTGCTTTTGGTACTTGTCCCACGCTATTCCGATGGCGGGAGAGGAGTTTGCTGTTGGGACGCAGCATTCCCTTCTCCGTGCCTCGACCAGTTTAGGAGGCAGCTCGCCGACTATGCCAATGGGAATAGCGGACAACTCTTTCCGTATTCCCAATGTCTGTGACCCCGGAACATACACCTCTCAGAACAGGCCGAGGTGCCTCGGCTTCTAGGAACCTTAGTTCAAAAACGGAGAGGAAAAGGCATTCCCAAAGGTAGCCCCTATGGTTCCATTACGAGTCTACCATATTGGTTATGTTGTGTAAATTATCTTCTTTTGTCTCTCATTCAACTCCGACTTTCATTTCTTTCCGCCGTGTCACGTCGTCATTGACGATCGAAGGGTGCTTGTTTTTTTATTTTAACAATTTCATAAACTGATTGAAGCATAGAAATTAAAAGTTCAAAATAAACCGGATTGAATTTCATTCATTTATCAATTGTCACAAATATTTATTTGACAACAAATATGGATTTTAATTGCCTATTGTTTCTATTTGTTATAGGTTATTATTACATACAAACGGTCGAACGGTGCTTTAAAACTTTTTTGAGAGAAATGTGTCAGTAAATAAAAATAAATTTAATAATCTTGAGCACGAAACGGCGTGGGTTTAGGGTATTAAATTTTTTAAGATAAATATGTCTGTTTTCTCTAATTAATAATGAGAGATAGAAAATATTATAGACAAATAACGTAATTTATAAATACAAATATACATAATAAATACAAATATACATGGTAAATACATATATACATGGTAAATACATATATACATAGTAAATACAAATATACATAATAAATACAAATATACATTATAAATACAAATATACATTATAAATACAAATATACATTATAAATACAAATATACATTATAAATACAAATATACATTATAAATACAAATATACATTATAAATACAAATATACATTATAAATACAAATATACATTATAAATACAAATATACATTATAAATACAAATATACATTATAAATACAAATATACATTATAAATACAAATATACATTATAAATACAAATATACATTATAAATACAAATATACATTATAAATACAAATATACATTATAAATACAAATATACATTATAAATACAAATATACATTATAAATACAAATATACATAATAAATACTAATATACATAATAAATACTAATATACATATATGAATAGAAAGAAAGCAAAAGTTAAGGAGAGATGAAAATATTTGTAACTGATAGTGCATGTCATAAATACAAATATACTTCAAGGACAATGGAAAACTTAGTTTCGTCTTCTTCTAAAAACTGAATTAGCATGTGGTCCGTTAACTACACCCAATATTATTATTTTACAGTTACAAACGATTTGAAGAAAAAAATATTGTCCTCATTTTAAGCCAGTCTCATATAAAATCCCTCTCACCTTTTATTATTCTGATCTTTAATGAGTAATCTTTGCTTTGTACTTGTAAGGAGCAGTCGAAGTACCGAGGAGTCGTTCTTACGTAGATAATTAGATACAAAGTCCGATGCAAATGCAAGGTGTAGGAAGTCCTGTGCGGTTGTTTAGTGGACAGTGGGACGAGTAGCCACGTAGCCATAGACACGTCCATCACGAGGTCCAGACTGGTCACGACTCGGCGCTCCCGGCGGAGAGAGCGAACTCAGCCTCGGGCGAAATGGAACACCACATTCCTTGCACCTATGCCGCTGCCTCGGGAAATTTTCTTTCACCCTTACTTAAAAAATACCTGACGATTATTAAAATAACCACATGTGTGTTGACACAATACAGCTTAAGCTGTATTTTTCCAGCCATTCTCAACCATTTTTCCCTTTTCGTGCCCCCCCCCCCCCCCACTAACAACTTGGTAGTATTTAAATACTGATGATCAAATTTCATGCATTCTTTGCTTCATTTAGTTTACACTCTTCATATCTCGGCAGCCATGGTCATCTTCTGGGCAGTCAAGATCAAGTATTCTCAACTAAAAAAAATGCCTAGATAATTGGAACTTGAATAGCAGCGTCTCCAACCAAACTTTATACTGTTTTCTCTTTAAATTGTGTCGTGATTTAGGAGAGGATCACGAGTGTCATTCACGAAGAAAAAATTTAATTGCTGTAAAGAATGGTTTACATGTTACACTAAAATTTGTTGCGTTCTGACCGCGTACAATTCGTGGACATGGGGTTTACGGAGTAGTAGCCTAAAGATGAAAAGGAAAGCCGGTGCAAAACTCCAAAAGAAGGGGGCAGGTTCATCGCCCGAGATAAGAATTTGCTTAGAAAGTGATAAAAGGAAGCTTATGTTATACCAAAACGCAAAACAGGTTGTTTAATCTTAGGAAACTACTTGTCTGATAAACTCAAATATCTTAATTTACAGGAGTCAGCTATTGGTCCATCAGGATGGTTGAGTGGTGAAATCCAATACAGGGACAAAGAAAATGATTCTTTAATTGGAGGCGGTGAAAATGTAAAAGAAGAAAATAGATAAATCATTCGTTCAGTTAACTTGTAGATAACAAAGAAAAACAAAGAGCAAAATAGACGGAAAGACATCGAGTTCCAGATAAAATCTATAGCAGACTCTGCTCGCTTAATTCTACACATTTCAAGGTTTACGTTCGTCATAAATTCTATGCGGATCTGCATAGACTCAATTTTATTTTCTTCTTCTTTTATAACAGAATCATATCAGCTTACTTAGTCATTTATTTTTTTTGGGTAAATTCATAGCATTATTTTTAAAAACAAAGATGAGTCATTTACTTGCAATTTCTGAACACTTTCTTAAATCGTGACAATTGTACAATGTCCTCGTGTTGGCCTGTGGTTTTATTCACTCTTTTAGTCCCATTTTTAAATCGTCAATAAAAAATACAGCACTTATACTTCGACGTGAGTTTCAAATCTCTTCTGTCTTAAGTATGAAAATAAAAGTGTCATTGTGGCGAGCCAGAAATTTTAATAGACTTGCGGTTTTGGATAAAGAGGCTGAGGAAGTAGTCCGATTGCACAACATCGTTTACCTAATAACATTAATGGTTTAATAAAATATTGGTGGTAAATGATACTCCGAATTAAGGATAAGAAGCGGTAAGTCGTCAGTCATTTGAGTGGTAAAGTCCTCACATATCATATTTCCGGTCTTTAATTAGCCTTTTAATGTCAGAGGATAGCTTCTAAAATTAAAATTATTCACCTGAAAAGTGAAATTAAATTTTTACGAAATTCTTAATATTCCCTGACTGTTTCATTATTCTCGTGTACTCATTAACTTGTTTTATTTTCTCGTCAGAACGTTCCAATAAGAAAGAGAATGTAAATAAATTTATTTCCCATAGGTCCTCATGACAAATAAACCTTCAAGGGAGTGGAATGACTCATACAATTTACATTCTTGGTACGTTCTATTTAATTAATTAATGAATTCATTTAATAATAATAATAATTTAATAGGAAAAATATCCTAATTTTTATTAAAATTAAATTCCTACATTATAATTATTTTTCCCACTATAAATAATATCAATAATAGAAGCCTACCAGTAGATAATTCTAACTATTTACAACAAAGTACCAAGAGTTTAAGTTTATCAAAAAATATATAATTATTTTCCAAAAGATCAAAGGCAGAGTAGAAGGATTGAATGACTGGAGCTTATTTAAGGTCACTTTTGAACGCAACTGGAGTGTTTTTTTTAAATTGGTTAATGCTATCAGGAAGTTTGTTAAAAATTGCTATTCTTTCATCTTCCACCCCTTTTATGTGCGACCAAATTCTTATTTATAATTATTTTTATTTATTGTATTAAATGGTTGAATATCCGAGTTGGTACTAAATTAATTATAATTATTTATTACATGTACCACCAATGAGTAAATGAAGCGACGTGAGACAGTAAGTATACTTAATTTCTTGACTAGCTCCTAGAAGTTATCCTATTTACACGCTTTTGTAAGTTACCCCAAAATAAAATTACATGGGACATAAAGGAAGGGAAATACGCCGTTTACTAGTTTAGCAGAATTCATATCACTGAAGTTTGACCTGACTCTGACTGAATATGTTGCTGAGTTGTGCTTCGTTAGTTTTTTTTATCTTGCTTTTATGAAACGTCCCTCACCCCTAAGGACCGTTCCCTCCCTTGTCGAAAAGGAATTAAATTCAAGAAAGACAACATCGACATTTATCATTGATCCCGATATTTATTGACGCAAATATCGTCAATAAATTATAATACAACGTTCTAAATGTACCTACATCTATAGTGTAGTCTTTATGATATTTTATAGCATTCCTCAATGCTCTTGCCTTTTTCTGGTCTGATACTGAAGGGTCCATCGAATTGTCTCAGTGCGGCCATTGATAAACTTTCGTGTTGAAGCAGATTGAAGAAAATATCGGCCGTCCCTAAGACTGGTAGTCGTGTCTTACGTCCACTGTGTTTGCTAACGGTTGAATTTTTTCAACGCGTGTAGATTTGTATGCTGAACATACACACATACATGCATACATACAAACATCCAATTTTATTAATAAATGATTTTCTCTGAACAACACCATGCCTAAAATATTTTTCTAAAGCTATTCAACTGATTAATGAGAACAAGCGTGGCCAAAGACAAAAGCCTAGAAAGCAGCCAATCTCTTTCAGTTGTCATGTTTCACGAAGCATAGTCTTCACTTGCAAGAACTCTTACTCACGGACTGAGAGTGACAAGCAGAAGCGTTTCGTAATCTTGGTCGTAAGAACACTTAAGAGGCGCGGAATTGCAAGTGCTCCAGATGCTACTGGCTCTATTATGACAGTTACAGTTAAAATCGTCAGTCATCCCGTCTCGGTGAAGGGGACGGACGCAGCGAATGGCTCAGAGTTGCACACTCATTACATTTAAGTAGACCAGTTAGTATTTAGCTGAGGGCAGGCAAGGGCTATTGTATAACGCCGTGTGTGTGTGTGGAAATGAGGGCGATGATGTACTGGTATATTTCTTCATCTTCGCAGCGGGCATCCCAGGTAGTGAAACCTCTGCGGGGTAGAACGCCCAGCAGGTGCCGCTCACAGATGTTCCAAGTAGCGAATTAATGTGCTTCCAGCGATGACGCCAACTTTATTTCTGTGGCGTGGATTAAAATTTAAATTTTTCTCTTAATTTTTTTGGTATTCGACGTCACGACTATATCGTCCATCTCACATTTTTAAATATATATAATTTTTAAATCAGCATAGATTTAGGATCCCTGCAACATCACGGGGTGTCCTCTATGTCAACGTTGAGGTAGCGGCATTACCTCTACGTACTTTTAGCTCGAAATTAAAATTTTAAAACTAATGTCTACTACATTCGCTTCACTAACGTTAGCCCATGAGAGGGATCGTAACGAATCGATCAATTTATTACCGGGTTGTTTGTGAAAAATACAGCCACAGAAATTTCAAAGTACATACGTATACATATTCATGTTATCCCTTTATCACTATTGAATATCAAATATTTATTGTATGTCAATTTTTTTTAATTTTTTTATTTTTTAGGGCAACAGGCTACTTGAGGGTGATCCACATTGGGCAACTCCTCTTTGATAGCATAGGAAAGGATTTGAAATTGGGGATGCGGAAGGGTAGAGGAAGGTAGCCAAGTGTTAACTAGGGCCCCCGGGCTATGGTTTAAGGATCCTACCCGGCATTCGCCTAAAGAAATGCAGGGAAAACCCTAGAAAAACCTGCATCAGGTAGGTCGGGCATTGGGTACTTGTCCCACGCCCTTCCGATAGCGGGAGAGGAGTTTTCTGTGGGGACGCAGCATTCCCTTCTCCGTGCCTCGACCAGTTTAGGAGGCAGCTGGCCGACTATTCCAATGGGAATAGCGGACAACTCTTACCGTATGCCCAAGGTCTGTGACCCCGGAACATACACCTCTCAGAACAGGCCGAGGAGCCTCGGTTTGTGGGAACCTTAGTTCAAAAACGGAGAGGAAAAGGCATAACCAAAGGTAGCCCCTTCGTATCTCTCCTAAAAGGTCCTGCCTGCGAGAGAACATCCCTCGCATGTTACCTGCGAGAGAATCCTCTCGCAGGCTTATCTGTCTACTATTGTATGTCTACATCCTCGGCTGCTTTTGACAACGAGGGTTTTTCTTTTCGACTATTACTGACATGTCATGTTAAGACAGCAATTGGTCATAATATATTTTAAGTTTTATCACTTTCAAGTGGGTGAATGACAGCTCAAGATATCCTTAAAGCTATTAATACTTCATAGAAAAACTTTTCAGTCGTTTCAATCGTAAGATAATATAATTTACAAATAAATCAGAAATTATATTAAACGTACTATTAATTTAAAATGTAATTATTTCCGGTACAATTCTTAGATTTTAAATTTTCAACAGTCAGTTATAATTTAAGGAAAAAAAGAAATATATTTCAAAGGAAAAAATACATTGAAACAATTACGAAGTTTCGTCCTGAATTTGGAACTTCATTAAGAGCTATATGAAAACTTAATTATTATAAATTAATTATTAATTTAAAAACTACATGAAGTATAATATGTGGAAGAATTTCTCTGTGGATTTGGAGTCGACACGGGTAGGTCAGATGGTAATGGAAAGGTAGCCCGCTCGAGATTTTTCCAAACTGACTCTGTAGAACAAATATTTCTTCAATGAAGTGGAGTATAATGTATGAACTTCCAACATCCTTCCGTTAATAACTTCCAAAAATTAATTACTTGTACATATATTTATTTTTAAAACATAAATCCGTTTATATTAAATTCATTTTTGTAAGATATTAATGCGAATCTTGGCATTTCAAAGTAATTATTCACAATACTACTCCACTTAATGGCAGAAATTTTTTATCTTAATTTAATAATTAATTTCTTATACACTATTTTTTTTGTATAAAAAAATTTAATTCACACCTGATGAAGTACCAAATTAGTGTAATTATAATGTACTAAATTACTTATATTTTTGCAAATTTAAAGAGATTTGCTGAAATTCCCCAATTTGAGATGTGATAAAAATGAGGGACGTGTTCCAAGAAATCTCTAAATTTTCTTGACAAGAAAAAAAATTTTCAAGATCCATTTCCCACCACTAACAGATATATATTTGTAGTTAAAAAAATATTTTTGATGATATTTATCATAAAATTTTAGTTTAACAGCACAAGAAAAACGGATATATGAGGTGAAACATTGTTGTGCTGTTAAATTAAAATGTTATGATAAAGAATTTTGTTAAAATATAATAAAGTCTGTCAATGGTATTTAAGTATGTGTTATTATTAAAAGAGATGTCAAAGTATTTTTTTAATTAAAGTTTATGATGGTCGCGTCGACATTGTGGTCATGTGTGTAAGTTACAGTAGTTTCTTAGTTAAATTAACATTATTACCAAATGAGTTTCTATACCTCTTCACTTATGTTTGCAATAAAATATTATTTAAATAAAAATTTTGACTGTGAAGCAGGTATTCAAGCTGTTGTTTACTACTAAATCCTATAGTAAAGGAAGGAAAGAACGTACTCAAACTAGCGATAAAGTGCTGTATGTCCTTCCAGAGTTTTCGCATACCTGAAAGTATTTATTAAACTTATCATTAAAGTACTTGCATACCATCGGGCAAAGAGAATCATGACTGCGAACCTGGACATGTTTTATCTCACAATAGTCCTGACTGACCTTGCTACGCTTTGCATCGTAAATTTATTGCGTACGATGGCGGTTCTGCGCGTAACATTCATTACGGCGCTAATAAATACACACAAATGTCCAGCACATGGCGTGTTCAGACGGTTCTTACTCTGCGTTAAGAGGTGGAAAAGGCTGTTACTCCTTTTTTATACAATTTTTGTACAGTTATATCTTCATCTGTGACCATTTGAGGAGTCACCGTAAAACACATGTTGGTGGGTGAAGAAATTTTTCTTTAAGTATTATAATAGTCCTAAAGAACTCACATTAAACATATTTTCTTTTGCGACTAGAATTTAAGTATTATGTGTGTATATTGCTTCCGCAATCTGATGGCAAACTGAAAATGGCCGCCTATGTTGATGTTCCGAGTTCATTGTCCGGCCTGTTTCTCACATATCGTAAAGACGTGGGTTGAGGGAAATAGCATTTAACCCGCGCGTTTGCGTGTAAGGACATAAGGTCGCTCCTATTCCCATAATGACCGCCACATCGTTATTTCCTAACTAATAGCCCATACTCGGCGGCGTTCCTTTGAACTATAATCTCTCGTTTCAAAATGTAGAATGCAAAGCTAACTGAATTTACCTCTCGCGAACTATAACTACGAGAGCATTTCATTTGCCGAGAAAGCTTTTAACATAAATCAATAAAAGATGGGACGATTAAAATTGTTTATAGCACATGACGATTTTCTTGTTAATTGTTAGTGGTTTTTAATAATAATTTAAGGAAGAGTTTACAATTTAATTATATATTGTTCTTGGTAAAGAATTATTGACATCAATCGAGTATTCCATTTTATTGGATTAGAAAAAAAAAGGAAAATAAAATGAATGAAAAGCCACGAAACAAGAAAAAACAGAAAGAAAAGAGTCAGGTTCGTGTTTCTTGGTTTTTCATTCCTTTTATTTTCCTTCTTCTTTCTCAATTATTTTCTACTCCAAGACATTGGAATACCAAATTATTCTCTATAACAATATCTCACTTTTGTCAAGAAATTTCAAATCCAAAGTATTTAGTCTTTATCGGTGTAGAGAATTAATAAAGACTTATCGGGCTTGAACGTCATCGAAACGTTGAATTCTTGGTTATAAGCCCCGAGAATACCTTTTTTATATATTGAAAAAAATTGTCGTCTCATAGAAAATTAATAAACAGAAAGATAGCCAAGTTCAGACAAAAAAATTGGTAATGTAAATATCACACTGCAACGTTCATTTCCTCATGTGCAGGAAAACACAAGAGCATAGAGAGAGACAACTGCACGAGTCTGAATTTGGTTATCTTTCTTATTATTATTTATTATATATATTGTTCTAACAGTAGTTAATTGACCAAGGTGATGTAGAAATGTAACGTTGCCATCGGACGTGCAAGCAGTTAGAGTATGCCACAGGTTTCTTTTTTACAATACAGAATATAATTTTCTGCAACGCATTCGTCATTTTTATTGTTATTCTAAGTTTATTTTCATTTCCTCCTATGCTGGTCCCCAATTTAAAAGCATAGAGTAATATGGAACGAGTCCTACTCACTTGACGAATCACATTGTTAGGAGCAGGATCAAAGTAGGGGACACAGTAGAACCCAACTGGTAGCTGGTATGACACACAGGATGGAGAATTAATGTCCGAAGAACATAGAAACTTCAGGAAAATGCAGAATTATAAATTTTAAAAATATGTAAACTATTTAAAAGCGAATATATTGAATTTTACGCTCTTATAAACACCCTGAAATAGCTCATATTGGTAAAAATAAAATAAAACATTTTCCCATTATAATGAGAAATGATTAGAGTTTAATATAATTCGCTTTAAAAAATTATATATGATATATATAACTGCTGGTGACTGGAAATATTTTCTCAGGTGGAAATTCCTGTAATTAATTGTTTGTGAAATATTTTTCAAAGCTAAAAAATAACATATTGGTTCACAATATGACAAAGTATTTTTTTTAAAAAAAACGTTCTACTGCTTTCTTAAATTATAGCGTGTTTTACACCTGCGGGGAAACGAGCAAAGAAAGTTTACAGTGTCTGTCAAACGGGTTCCCCTTACGACAGTCAACGTAGGCACACCTCTGCACAGATAATGGTCGCTCCGCAGAGCCAAGCTTAAGAGCATTTACAATAGTTATGAAAAAATATCTGATATTTGTAATAATATGAATAAATAAATATAAGACATTGAGAAAGGAAATTATGTTTTCTAACATAAACTAAATTACGTATCGTCCTCTTCAGGTTCAAATTAATAGTATAATTATTTACATACGTTTTTTAAGAAAACTTACAAAATATTTTAGTTTTACTTAAAATTTTGTAAGTAAATACTTTAAAAAAAATTGTTTTATTTTATTTAACGTTATTTCGTGACAAAAAGCTTTAGAGCTTTTTCAACTGACCAGTGGTGGTGTATCACAGTAGGCTCTTCTTAACACCTGAAGAAAGGGACAAGGATCCCAGAAACGTTATGTGGTATTTATATTATCATTTATTTTGTCAGAATTTGGATATCTTTCTTATCATTAATTTAAATTTTCAAAGTTGTGTATTTATTCGTTTATATTAGAGCGCTAACTGGAATACTCAGCGTTGCCCGGGTTGTCATAATTAGTGTAAGTGACATCAATAACACTGCTTTTGACTCCATTACCGCTTGTTTATGCGTTACATTGTTTTACTTAACGTCCCTCCACCCACATCCTTAAAATATCATTCCCTTTTATGCCGAAAAGGGGTTGAAATTATACATAAAAATATTTAAAGAAACGTTATATATCTCATTGAACACGAAATAGTTTGGTTAGAGGAAAATATCAGCTATTTTAACATGTTTGAAACTTTCCACCCCTAAAAACCTACCGCCCCTGTGGGTTAATCAGTATGTTGAATGTCATAATTAAACTCGGCGACATCCATAACGTCAATTCGACTCCAATATCGTTATTTTCTATAAGAACACTTCACTCCCACCCCTAGTGAATCAAGAATGTGGTAGAAATGATGAAAAAACAACATCTGGTCAAACACTATCGATCGCATTGAAACAGAAAATATTTATTCGACGCAAATACCGTTTTTTTGTTGCATTTTCACCACTGTCCATCCCCATCCTTAGGGTGTCTTACCCACGCAGTGAATGTTTCGCGTTCGAAAGGAACACGTGTATGAATTTAGGTCAAATTTTCTCTACGAGTGTAGATTTGTGTGTGGAACATAAACACAAACCCACGTTCAGTCTGTTTTTATTATTAGAATAGATTTACAGTTCTTAATAGCCCCGACAATACCAAAACTCGAACTCAAAAAATTAAAAATTTATTTTCCTTATTGTACACATTGAGGTACAGTCATACTTTTATGAGTGAAAAAAATTTCATGAAAGTGGTTTGGAAAGTGAATTGATAAATTTGGACATTTCTGTTAATGGTTATTGAATCTATCTAGTTAAAATTAATGGTTACATTTACGATTTCTACAATTTGTGTCTCGTAATTGATTCTAAGAATGGTGTAACGTACTTGAACTAATAATACTGCATGGAAAGAGTGTGATTAATTTCCGCGACTGGTGCGTACCGACTGTCTGTTCTGTCTTTCCTGGGTCATAGTAACGGAGGTCACTTGAATCACTTTGCTTAACGGTTGTCAGACTAGACTGGTAATTATCCCTAACGAAGTAAGTGACCTCATTAACCTGACGAGTAAAATAGCAATTAGCCTGAGGTTAATCAAATATTACATTGCTACTCCAAAGTGCTAATGAATTCTGGACTTTCAAAAAGAAAGCGATAAGTGTGCGTAAACTGAAAGAAAACAGTTCATTGCATTTTTATTTTATTATGAAAACCATCTTGGCTTTATATCAGCATAGTAATATATTACAGGACAATCTTCCAACGTGTGTGACAATTAACAAGTTAGATAATATATTTATTATGATTATAAATTGCATAAATGGCGTGTTCAGATTCTTTCGTTTCCACGGGAAAACGGGGAAAAAATGTTTAAAAAGAAAATTTATTTGTAGCAAAAGTAATCACATTAGCAACGACTGAAAATATATTCGGACGATTTTTTAATGTATAATTAAATAAACACACCGTATTTATAACTACATGAGTCTGATTCTTTCCTTCTACTTAGAAATCACGATTTTGAGAAACGGATAATACTCAGTAGGAAAGGGGACATTGACGCAGTATTTCCCCAAATTTATTAAATCAGCAATCTCGTTCTCTAATCGGACATAAATACTGTCAAGTTCGACTAATAGTGTATTTTATAAGTACTTCAGATAAAATATTAAAAAGAATAGCTGAATAAATTCAATTTTCAAAGTCAGAAATATCTTAACTTAACATGAATATAAAATATAATTTAAATAAATATATATCTTACGTAATATCTTAAATATCTGAAAAATTTGAAACGTTAATTTTATACAATACTAGCTGGGTGCCCGGCGTTGCCCGAGATGTCATTTATCTATAACCCCCGATATGACTCCAATTTCAACGCAAATATCTGCCGTGTTTGCATGTTCCAAAATTTGCACCCCGCTACCCCTGCATCTGAGGGGTAAATGCAATTTGAATGTCGTAACTAAACACAGTGACTTCCATAACCTTTGATTTGACTCCAATCTCGTTTGTATTCGCGTTATTTTACTGTAAAGCATCTCCACCCCAAACCCGAAGGGTGTCCTTTTCACAGGGCGTAGGGGATGAAAATTGTATTCAGATAACATTGGTAGAAACACTATCAATATCTTTGACCCCTAAAAATATTTATCCGACTCAAATATCGGCTGTTTTAGTATGTTTAAATATTTCCACTCCCGCTTCTGGGGGTGGAAGACGCGTCTCACCCCGACAGTGTTTGTTTCCTGGTCGCAAAGAACACGTGTACGAAATTTGGTGAAAATTGCTCGACTGGTGTAGATTTGTATTTTATTTAGAAAACGTTTGTATGGGAAATAGAAAAGGGCTGTTTTCAGGGTTTTCCCGGAAATTATTCGATTTTTTCTCGCCTTTTAAACCTTCCCTAGACCTCCACAAACATTTCAAGACTAAGATAAGATAAATCCGTTCAGCCGTTCTAGAGTTTTAGTGAGACTAACGAACAGCAATTCATTTTCATATATATAGATAGATTCTGCTTTTTATATCTCTATAATAATTCTATTGTGTGTTAACAAGAGACATAAATAGTTTATTTAAATAATTGCAATATTTTTTAAAATTACTTAGAAACAAATCACGACGCTTCATCCCTTATTTCGGGAATTCTTCTGGTGATACAGACGAAAATAGAGAAACAAATATTAAAACCTGAAAATACAAAACTTATTAAATAAATATTTTATGACAATTATAATTAGTTTGTAATCACTAAAATATCAGATATATTTTAATATGTAGTATTACTGAATTAAATTACTACTATGGGCATAAATTAACCATCATGACGTATTTTTTTTGGACGTTTCAGGAATAAATCACTGAAAGTTAACAATTTTCAAATAAATACATAAAAGTTGACACATTGAGAATATTCGCTATTTAAATTTAGGTTTAGGAAAAAGCGTTAAAATTATTCCATATGACGTCATAATTCATTATTACACAGTGTTGAAGTCTGTGGTGAAGAAACACTGCGTTATTCCCATAAACCCTGACAGCTCCACTTTTGTTTTACAATGGCGATGTTTTTATTGTAAAATAACAAAGTAACTTTCCTGTATGAAAATGTGTTGAAAAATATTTGGATCATGACCTTGATGAGCTTTCCTCGTCTTACATAATATAAAGTCACCTAGTTTACAATTTGTCACACTGGCTATGACTAACGTGGCTAAATCGAAGGCTGGCTGATACAATATCCTCCTGGACGACGGGAAACTTCTTATAAGATAAAAAGGGGTCGGTACAGTGGAGTGGGGAGGGACGCAAGGGGGAGACACACTTGTCCTTCTATAACAAATTGCTGGTCTCCGAATGTGTCTTTTGTTTGGGACACAGCGTCAAAAAGTTGAGACTGGAAGGATTGAACGTTTTTTGCCATCATTTCCAATGGTGACGTCACACTAATTAATTTAGATGAGTAATAATTACACTAACGTATACAACGAGAATATATGTATATATCAAAGGATCGTTACTCGTGATAATCGGTAAAAAAAACTATACGAACAATAATAACAGAATATTACATAGGTATCAGCCTGTACTTTTAGAATTAATAGCCTGTTTAAAAATCTATAGGTGATTATTTATTTTAATAAATTTGGCCCCATGATACGGTTTTTTATTAACCTTTTTTCAATCAATGAAAAACTTGTTTCATAAAAACGTTAAAGGACTGTATATTATTAATTTTAAAAACGATGACACAATTTCTTAATCACAGTCACATATAATTTTTTTTTAAATGTAAAATACATCAGGATTTTAAAATAGTTTGTCAGGAGGTTTCTGTTATTCTAACAATATTATTCTGTAAAATTATTAGGTATATCATTAGAATTAAATTATGTGCATACCTTATATTAATATATTATGTCACTGAGGATCAAAATTATAGTTTACACACCTGAAAATTTAATTAAAATATTGCCCATGGCCAATTTTTTCTGACATGGTTTAATATGGAATATTCTATTCGTTACCAAAAAAAATTGTTATTTGTGACTGTGATTAAAAAAATGGCTTTAATCACATATAATCTACGAAAAATTTCCGGTTAATTTTGCCAGCGATTGCAGTTTTATATAGTTAACGTATTTAAAATAAAAATGGGGGGCGGGGGAAATGCCTCAGGACTGCTGTCATGGAAATTGCGTTGACGATCCAAGAAAATTGTTAGTTTTAGCTGGGACAGCACAACTTGTAGGGAATAGTATAGCATTCATATCCAGAGCCGAAGATCGCCGATGTCGTTTCCGAAGATGGCCGAAGATTTTTTTCAGTACCGATCTAAGCTTTGACTGTTAGCCAAAAATGTATTATTTATAGGGGAAAGTAAATAGCGAGGTAGCAATACAGAACATTTACTTATCTTTAGACATCAGCTCGTTTCGATTTAAATTTTCAAAAATAATTCAGAAATTTTTAATTTAAGGGCCAGGATTGATCGACTGGACCGTGAATCGAGCACGGGATTCCCCGATTTTTTTTTACACGGGCGCTCGAACCACTGAGCCAACCAAGTCGACTCCCAGGCCAGCCACGAGAATCCTCCCATCATTTATTCCATAGCCAGAGCCCGGATTCACCTACAATTCACCATATCACAATCCTTATGGCCTCAATGAAGGGTGAATTACAGTTAATGCATCAATGGCGCCCTAATACCAATTAGGAGTCACTGGGTTCGAATTTTCTATCCTGATACTTTATTATTAAGAATATTTCATGGCCTCTATGGCTGTGCTTCGTATGTATGCTTCTTCTATTTCTTCTTTAGAATTTTGTGAACAATTTGTGCTTTAAATATGTAATATTTTGGGTTTAACCATCTTATTTTTCCCCTAAAGTTTGATTTTATCTAAATTGAGAACGTAAAACATTCCATTTCATAGGAAGTATGACTGCACGTAACGACAAAAATAGTAGTATCTATATATTTTGATTAGAGTGGTTTAATAATTAAATGAAAATTATTAACTCTATTAAATAAATAAAATGAGAACGAAACAGATTTATAATTATTTTGAAGATTACGTGTGTGTTTGTGTGTGTGTAATATAATTTCAGATCCTGTGTAATGTTATATAAACAGTTATATTTGGCTTAAGCAGTCGAAACCTCCGGAAATGCATGAGAAATAAATAATTTAGACTGATTTTTGGTTTAAAATTTTGTTGTTTAATAACCGTAATAAATATTTGAGATTTTGTCTCTCTTACCAGCATGATGGCTGCATCAAATATTGTCCAATTTTGGTGGCACGACAAATCGAGGAATAAAAACGTGTGATTGGTGGAAGCGTGACGCGGACCTCACATGAGTCCAATGGCCGCAGTCTACAATTGCCTACAGATTTCCGTGGCACTTAATAGCATCGTGGTTTTTGTTCGCGCTTGTTTAACGGATCACGATCGGCCAGTCATCGCGCGTGCTCTACTGGGACCTGGTGACAGCGAACCGAATGCACGGACGTGACGCGTCATCCGAGGGACGGCGGGGCAAGAACCACCAGACAAAGGGCGACAACCACGCGCCTAATACGACTGCCCTCTGAGGGGGGGGGGACACAAAAACTTGCGGACACTTCACTAACCACGGTACAGTCGCGGGACTAAAAGACCACGTTCTCACACATACCAAAACGTACCAACGATTTCCGTAACCTGAAAGAAATTTCTTATTGTTCTGACAACATCGACGATCACAATTCTCAGTTTCTTCAAGTCGAGCAAAGATCGTTTCTCTGACGGTCCATTGAACCTTCATTGTTTTCACCGCCACCTAACGTATATTGGGAAGACAAACGTGAATCAGCGACTGTAAAAATATATTACATTATTCACTTCCCAAAATTCACTCAAAAGGAAATCAGAAGAATTGTTTTATTTGTATTAAAATATTCGAAAATAATATTGAACTACACCGTATACCATTTTTACAGTAGAAATAACAATCACTCCAAAAAAAGGAGATGTATACGTCACCTGAATTCATGAAAGTTGTGCAAAAATACGTAATAAAAAAATCGAGGTAGATTTCACGTCTGTTCGGGTTTCATAAAATAATCTCTTACCATAATATTTTTTAATTTTCAAAGGTGTTTAATCTCGCTCAATATTAAATTTCCTCATTTACGTACTCTTTATTTTATTAATGACTTTCACGTTTAGGGAACTGGCTACATGAGGGTAATCCAAGTTGGGCAACTCCTCTTTAATAGCATAGGAAGGAATTTGAAAGGGGGGATGTGGAAGGGTAGAAGAAGGTAGCCAAGGGTTAACTAGGGCCCCCGGGCTATATTTTAAGGATCCTACCTGGCATTCGCCTAAAGAAATGCAGGGAAAACCCTAGAAAAACCTGCATCAGGTAGGTCGGGCATTGGGTACTTGTCCCACGCCCTTCCGATAGCGGGAGAGGAGTTTGCTGTGGGGACGCAGCATTCCCTTCTCCGTGCCTCGACCAGTTTAGGAGGCAGCTGGCCGACTATTCCAATGGGAATAGCGAACAACTCTTACCGTATGGCCAAGGTCTGCGATCCCGGAACATACACCTCTCAAAACAGGCCTAGGTGCCTCGGCTTGTGGGAACCTTAGTTAAAAAACGGAGAGGAAAAGGCATACCCAAAGGTAGCCCCTTCGTATCTCTCCTAAAAGGCTCTGCCTGCGAGAGAAAATCCCTCGCAGGTTACCTGCGAGAGAATCCTCTCGCAGGGTTTAATTTTTTTCGTAAGGTAGCCATTTTTTTTATTATTATTTTTTTTAGAGCAACAGGCTACATGAGGGTGATCCACATTGGGCAACTCCCCTTTAATAGCATAGGAAGGGATTAGAAAGGGGGGATGCGGAAGGGTAGAGGAAGGTAGCCAAGGGTTACTAGGGCCCCCGGGCTATGGTTTAAGGGTCCTACCCGGCATTCGCCTATAGAAATGCAGGGAAAACCCTAGAAAAACCTGCATTGGGTAGGTCGGGCATTAGATACTGTCCCACGCCCTTATAATAGCGGGAGAGGAGTTTGCTGTGGGGACGCAGCATTCCCTTCTCCGTGCCTCGACCAATTTAGGAGTCAGCTGGCCGACTATTCCAATGGGAATAGCGAACAACTCTTACCGTATGTCCAAGGTCTGCGACCCCGGAACATAAACCTCTCAAAACAGGCCGTGGTGCCTCGGCTTGTGGGAACCTTAGTTCAAAAACGGAGAGGAAAAGGCATCCCCAAAGGTAGCCCCTTCGTATCTCTCCAAAAAGGTTCTGCCTGCGAGAGAACATCCCTCGCAGGTATTGGGTATTTTACGTTTTTATGTAACTAATTTTACAATTTGTGTACGAGATTTATCATAGAAAACGAAATTATATACATCGCTTTATTACATGAAAATACAACAAAAAAATACGAGGCTATTACGGGATATATAAAAAAAATTATCGTTTAACAGCTTTATTTCGATAATTTTTTAAAAAATTTTCTTCACGTTTAATAACGCCGAATTATTATAGTTCATCATTTTAAAACTTTAAATTTTTATATCTGTAAAAATATTTTTTCATTTATTTTGTAAAATTTCTGTTAGATTGTATCATGGTAAATTAATTTCTTCTTACGATTGTGATTAATCTTCTTTCCTAAATTTTTATTTAATCTTCTCAATTGGATGTTTAAATTCCTCTGTTTGACTCACACTATCCGGGAATATTCTTATACTGCACCAATTTAAATTTAAAAAATTTCCCCTGAAGGGAATAATTATTATTTTTTTATTCAAAGCACTCGTTTGAGTGGTTTTAAACAAAATTATCAGCATGATAATATTCACAAGCTTTTTTGTTGTGCAGTCATTAAGATATTTAGCTCGATAGACACCACAGTAACATTGAAAGCTCTTTAAATTTACACAATAAAATTGTGAATCGTATACTGAAGACTTTAATTCTTGAAAGTAATAATAATAATAATAAATATAGCCAGCTACAGTCTAAATAATTGATTGAGATAAATACCACACAACGTTTCTAGAAGCCTTGTTCCTTTTATTTAAAAGACGAGAGAGAGAGAGAGAGAGAACTGCACTAGCCAGTTGACAAAACTACTGTATTTGGCTATCTTTCTCATTATTAATTATCCATCAGAAGTAAATTTTTTATTTCAATTCTTTAAATTACTCATCGAATAAATAGTCTCAATTCAATGAATAAAACCCCTTTATTTTAAAAGTTCTTTGGTGTATGATTTTCATATTTGATTACTCTGAAATAAGTTCTGCTTGTAACAGACAATGGCACGAGCCTCGTTACTGTAGATATTTGAGCTTGAGTCGACAATGAATCTTCAAGTCTATTTCCAGATCGAATGCGTCCGGACTGAGCTAGTGAGGATTGAGAAGTTAGAGACGTCTATTTTCATCTGAGATTTCTAGAAACAAGGATCGATGCTTGGAAGAGAATTTCCAGGAAGTCTAGATGTAATGGTTCACCCTTTAACAAAGGAAGCGGTGAAGGAATACATTTAGCTCTTTCCGTTACGGACATTCATGGTTACAATTTCTTGCCTTAGGGGAATGTAAAGTGTCATTGTGAGCCGATGTCTTTGTTCGGGGGAATGGAAAAAAAAAACCTTTACGTCACGACTGAAAGCTTTCACAACAAATTAAGATACTTTTCACGCATTAGCGTCAATTATTAATTATATCGGTCATTAAATCGTTATTGAAGTCGTTTCAGGTAAGTCATCCAATTCTTGTGCAGCGGTGATCGGTTAATTGGTTACAGTCGTTTTAGACTTAGAAGCCATAAAAGAGAGGCCATGTCTGGGCGTTATAGGGCCCTAATTTTGCAGCAAGTTGTAAACGAGTAATAGAGAGGAACGAGAAGAGCTAAGGTAAGACGTTTATAATCACATCCTTCACGTAATGTCTTCGACCCAGTTCAATTTTTTATTTTGTTACAGTGTCTAATTAATAGTCTCGAGTTATATTCATTCCATTTTATTTAACTTATATACTTAATAATATATATATATATATATATATATATATATATATATATAATAAAATATATATTATTTTGAATCAAATTAATTCGTAAACCTTTTGGTTATAATTTAATATTGCGACTTTGATAAATATCGTAACCAGAAGTCAATACAATTATTTTATTAAAAAAAACTAGTCTCCTTTTTACATCGATATAATTTCAATTTTAACTTAGTCATCAATTTAATCTTCATACGCGCCTAAAATAGATTTACCGGTTTAGTACAAAATTAAATTTCTGTCGATGTTCCTATGTAACTTGCAGAACAAGATGGTTGCTAACTAGTCACTCATCAATTCAAAAATCTAATGAGCCTGGAATCAGATTTTCCAGGTTTCTATAATCCAATAATTTTATATTTTCCATTTGACTTTTAACATTAAACTAATTGTAACTATAGTAAATCTTAAATAATTAATGTAAATAAACAAACAGCCTTGAGTCAGAAAATTGGTTAGAAACAAAAATAAATTACATTTCGTGCTTTTCAGGACCTCTTTAGGTTCAATAATTTAAATATAAGGAGGTAAATAATTTTTCATCAAGGTTTCGATGCCTTTAAAATTTTTTATTGATTTATATTTAAATTATAATACCTGAAGACGTCCTAAGAAGTTATAAACGTTGGTATATTTATGTTAATAAAAATATTTTCTGTCTCAAGGCCGTTTGTTTATTCATTTATATTATAAATATTTTTCCAATTCAATAATTAATGTTCCATATGGAATTTAGTAATTTTAACTATTTCCCGTGTATTTTCCATTTATAAATATTTTAATCAAGTCAAAACCACATCATTTGAATTGAAACTTGTGGAAATGTTTAAGTCAGGTGTTTATAATTTTTTTACTTATAATCCAGAGGATGGATTAATCTTGGTAAATTAAATAAATAATTGTACTTTATTGTCTCATTTGGTGTAATATTAACTATCGTCATTTGCAATTGAATTTTGAATTATTAATGATGTCAGACCGTCGCCTAGTTTTCGTAATGGGTGATGGAACTACATTTTTAAATACAATGTCCGTAATTTATAATGTGTTACTTGGTTCAGTGATAAAACGAGACTCAAATTCAGCTTACTTACGGTTTAAGTTTATTTTTTACAGAATCCAGTAACTTTAAATTACGTCCAGTAACCTTAAAAGCATATTAGACTAGTAACAATCAAGATTGACCAATTAAAACGTAATAAAGTTAATTAATGCCTACAGATGTATTTTAATTCATAATAAATTACCCCACCAGAAAGAGAAATTATCCTAATGTACAAATGCAAAATAACTGCGTATTGTAGTAAGGGAATTTAATCCATGACGTATTTTTTTCTGTTGGCATTGTCCTCAAAATTTTCGTAATTTATAATGTCTATATAAAAAAACGCACAAAAAGAGTCAAAAACAAATAATATAAAATGACTACCATAGAAACAGGCGTAACAGTAACAAAACTGTCAATAGACAAAGGTGAAATGAATTTATCAATATTGTTTTTTTTATTATATAACCTGATGCGATAAAAAAATCCGAAACACTGCGACCAAATTTTAAAATCAAGAAAATTACTAATAATAGGTTCGATAATTAATTTTTTACTTTAACATGTAAAACAGCTAATCATAATTTTCGTCGTCGTCTATACATCATGATTACAGTGTACATTAATCTCCAAAAAATAATTTTTGGGTAAATAAAGGGTCAACGATTTTGCAGTCACGCTCGACAGGTTTCCTCTTAAACACTCAGATGATGACAGCTGTTAAGATTCCGGATTGAGTTATAAGAAAGTAGCTGTCCTCATCCAAGGAAAACAACTCCAAACAGGAAAGCCGCATTGCGAAGGCTTGTTTAGATAATTAGAGGAATTCCTCAGAGCTGTCAAAACTATCCACTTTGAAGCTGCCGACGGCCCCGCTTCATTATTAGTTTTATCAGCATCCTCCGATTAAATATACAATATTATTTATACTTAGACGGTGAAGAGGTTCTAATGGAGGATTAAAATTTTTGTTAAGAGGTTATTGATTCTTGTAATTGATTTGGGAAACTATTATGCTACTACAATAACCTCAACAATTTTTTAAAAAAGACTAATTAAACACTAAAACTCTTCTACTGATATTCTAATAATTCTAACTATCCTCACCTTGAAAATAAAATAAAGATTTAGTCAAATCATACATTTATAATGAAACATTAATTATGCTTAATGTAAAAATAATTTAACACCTGTATTTGATGAGTTACAAAAAAATTAATCATACATTACTAATGTTTTGACTGTATCTTTGATTATCGAACAGCTTTATGATTCAAAATTCTTTGGTTTTATGAACATAATTTGGGTTTTAGTCTTTCTTCCGGTATTTGGTTTTTATTCTCGTGTGAAACGTAATTTTATGATTTGTAAATAATTTTTTCCTATTGTGTATTTAATTTAACATATTGTAAATATTATAGTATACCTTTAGTAACGTTAAATTATTTCTATATAGTAATTTTTATTATTTTGGACAGGGAAATTTGTGTGCCAAATTTTTATTTATTTGCATGTTAACTTCTAATTGTTTTAAATTTATCTTTTAGTAATTACATTCTAATTTTATGTAATAACGAGTCTTATTTTCTCATTCGAGGACGAGTGGAATAAATAAATTAAGTCAAAACAAATAAATAATCACTGTACTGTGGCTACGTTGTAAGAAAACATTAGTGACCGATGAACATCATTTTTGGTATTTTAAAATTCATTGATCCTGAGCAATTTTGTGAGAAAATCACTAATTGATTCTTTATATAAAAAAAGACATCAATATCGTTTCTAATGTGTTTAAATTTACATATATTTAGAGACAATTAAGTTATCAATAATATCAATTATAGCTGCAAATAAAGACGTGATAATTTACCAGTACATTGCAAATGTTCACCATTTGAATTTTTCAACTGAATAAATCGTATGAGTATTTTAGTTAGCTTATTTATATTTTTTTTTCTCAGTAAGAGGTTAAAGGAGTGGTAATCCACGTGGTGGTAACTACCCTTCAGTATCATAGAAAGAGATTTGAAAGGGATATACGTAAGGGAGAGCAACAACAGTAGCCAAGGCCCAAACTGTTAACACTTTTTAAATAGAAGTTTGTGATCCTCAGCAGTAGATCCCAGAGCTATTCCACGCTACTCTACCATTATAAGAAAGCATGACTAATTCACGCGCCTCTCAGTCGAATAGACAGTAATTATACCAACCAGTTTATTAGCGTGCGAAACTCAAGTTACAGGTTATATCCAGCGTGACCTACTCCACTTTATTCACTAATCGATGAACTCCCGCCAATTTCAGAGTTTTAAGTGATGGTCACTTGAATTTATTATAATTTCAACATTGAGCTGAATTTTGTTTTAAAACCTAACCTGTTTGAAACATGGATGAGTTAGTAAAAGTGCTTTTTTATTATTATATTCTTTACAAATAGCAAAAAATCACCATGATGGTTATATTTCATATTTTGGAGCAATTATTTTCATACTATTTAAAATGTTATTTCTACAAATTGGATGTTCTGACAGAAAAGTATCTAAGGCATCAAATATAGGATGTCAATGATTGTTAATTACCTCCTGAATTACTGTCATGGATTTCCGGTACAGCAACATATAAATATAAAATAAATAATTACTTTTTCACACATTATGGTATTCGTTCGTGATTTCTGCCGTTCTTGGTATCTCAGACCATATCACGTTATTAACACTCCGTTGAAAGTCCCAGTGACAACTAGGAACTCTTCGAATGGCTCCAACGTACCATTTCGCAAGTCCCTACAAACTATTACTAACAAACATCTCGACTAAAATTCCGAACAAGCATTTTTGCACGAAATGTCGACATCACTCAAAGACTAACACGCTTGTGTTTCTTCACATGAATATTTTTATAACTTTGGAATATTACATAAACACAAAACACCTTTAAAAGTTAAGTAAAATGGCTGCATTAGTCATTGGGTGATGTCAACACTCCACTTATGTCATGTTTTATAATTTTATATTTTTATAAAGAGGGAAACCATGCACAATGTCTTTAATATTACATTAATAATGATTACCATAATTATATATTTCCAAAGACCCGATTCTTCAGGCTCAATAAAATCGTTTTAGTAAATTTTTACGAACCTCTTTTGTATGAACGGAATTGTAAAGTTTTTTTAACTGTGGTGTGGGCTGTAAATTATTTAACTTTCGTATTACATAAACTTCTTGGAAAGAATTATGTGTCTGACGGAGTCTAAGAACACCAAATGTAATTAATTAATTTACTGTGACTGGCGCATTTATTTGTTTTGTGATTACTTACATCAAAACCATCATTCTAGAAGCGAATAAATAAATCTTCAGCCCGCAAGTCAGAAAATGTTACACATTGCATCCAATTATTAGACCATTAATATAAAAATGGATATACAATAATTTAAATAAAGTTTATGATTCCTTGTAATTGTAATCTATTTCTTGCATTATAAATTATTTTTATTTGAATTGATACGTCATATATTTCGTATAACAACGGTTTTAACAGCAATGTAAATATAACAAGGCATTTCTGCCTTAACGTGTATGAAAATTGTACCTTAGAAATTTATATTTATATATACTTCATTCAATTAATTGTAAGTACTATAATCATTTTTTCTGAATTAACTTATTGTAAAATTTTGTCTTCTTTGAATTTATAGATTAAGAATTTAACGTTGAATTTTACACCTGAAGACGTGCCAAAAATTAGGGATGAAACGTTGTGTTTGTTTTATTACAATGTTTTAAATCTTGCATAATAAATTTGTGACTAATTGTCTCCTGTTTTTTTTCCGTTTTTTTTAAATAAGTCAGATAATTAAAATTGTTACCATTCTAAAAAATAATTATGGGAACCATCACTATTTTTAATTTTATATGTTTAAATGATACTTTCCTCAAAGTATCACCGACCAATTTTCCATTATTTATTTAATTAAGGAATATGGATGGACTATGGGTCGACCGGACCGGAAATCGAACCCCTGGACCGAGTCGACTGGGATTGGCTTAGTTGTCTGCGCAACCGCCCTGTGTAAGCGGAAAGTGCGGGGTTCGATTTCTCGGTCCGGTTGACATTTTTCCATCCATATTACTTTATTTAAAATTTAACTCTGAGTTGAGGACGGAATAGAGATTTGTGGATTTCTTTGAATAATTTATTTACGACATTCTACGACCTTTGATAAACGATTGTAATATCTTATACGGTTTTATTAAATAATTAATTTTACTATTTTTTCGGACAACAATAAAATAATTCATGACCTTATATTGACAGTTTTCTATTTTTAATTAAAAAAATACGATAAATTAAAACTTTTATTTTCAGACAATTTACGTCTATAATTTATCATTTAAATTTTAATAATTAGGTATTTTATCAGGTTATCAGAAGAAATCCAAAACTTGTGGACAAAACGCTTTATTCAACCATAACTTTTGGTTTACTTAATCAGTATTTTTTTCTGACAGATTGGCAGCATTTATTATTTATTTATTATATGTTAATTGTCATCTTATTGGGATTTTGATAGAAACAATGAAGGGTCGAGGTATGGTTACTTTGGTAATGACAGATCTTATTCTAAATTCATGGGTAATAACCGGATTATTATTAAATGTCATTTTTCTTAACTTTGTATTTTTTTTTGTGCTTATTATTTGTTACTTTCTTCTAATAACGAAAAATTAATGACTTTATCTGAGGCAGCTGGCAAAACGTTGTAAATTAACACCGTCACCTGCTGCTTACGAATTAATTATCCTGAATATTATTTGAGTCTTTTACGGAGAACAATTATTTATTGAATGAAAAGCATCGCCTAAATTTGACCCGTAATCTACGATTAATAATAAACTAGCTGCGGTCGTAATTTTGCAAGTTGTGTTTTCCGCGAACAATTTATAAGTAATAACGGACAGTGTTCGCCACGTCGGCATATATTTTGGTCGTGCCCTAAAGTGGTGGGTTCTTCCTCGAACCCTTGTGAATTAGTGGCGTTGCTCACGTGAGGCAGGAAATTAGTGTGTTTGCGTCCGTGGGAATGGACAGCTTGTCGGTCGTTTGTCGTCCGCAGCGACGATTTGCGGGAAGGAGAATGAGCAGGGGAAAGTGTAGGGGACTGTTTCTGTTGACGCTTGTTAAATATACACACACACGTGAGCGACGTATTGTCTTATTTGATGTTTAAAGTGTACTAATGGCTTGTCCAAATAATGTGAAATCGTTTAGGAATAGAAGAATGCAAATTTTGAGCAAAGGTTAAGATCTAGCCTGTAATACATAATGCAGTGGCGTTCACGGCGAACCAGAAGAGTTTATATTGCCTTAGTTGATAAATTAATTAAATTTTAGTGAAGGTAAAAGAAATAAAGGTACCAAACACGGTCAAAATTCTGGTTATATCATCATTGTGACTTCAAAGCTAGGTATTCTTGTTAAACAGATGGCGTTACTGTTATTATTAGTTGTATAATAAACTTTAATAATGATATATGTAGGTCTGATATATGTTGGGCTCCGACCATTGTGCCAAAATAAATATATATATTATTGGTACATTAATGTCAGAGGTTACCTACCCTTAAAGGATATTCCAACAAATAAAAATCATACTGGTAATTTATTTTAATAACTGTTATTACAATGTCATCAAATTGATCTTTCTATTTCACTCAAGATTTTTTTAACGAGAAGTTCTCTCAATTCAAACCGGGTGAAAACATCATTACCGTCGCACGACGTTTTGACGACGCTCACTGGCTTCATCTTCACTTGAAGAACTTCTGGTTAATCACATACACCGGGAAAAGCCTTCTTTGGAAATATTTTTTTTTATTTTACGCAATCCTCGCATTATTTCTGTAGACCCAAAATTATCTGCCATTTTTTAAGTATAATATCAATATTAATGACAATGTAACTCAAATAAAAATAAACTTTGATAAATAATGACAATTTTTCTCATAAACAAACTTATTATTGAAATTTCGTCCTTAAACTTTGATTTTAAATTAATATTAAATTAAATAAACTTTGATGTAATAGATCGAGTTATATAATTCAACATCTAAAACGTGTAATTTAAATAATAATATAAAATTCTTCATATAATTATATATATATATATAAATATATATATAGCGGTTAATATTATTTACAGCACATTTGTGTCTATATTTATTTTATGTCTATAATTATTGTTATTTTGAAGTTGGTATTAGCAAGCTAATAAAATCAAAGATTGTATATTCTTTTGTTGTATTAAATAATACAAAGCAATGTAGACAAGGAATGGAATTAATTGTCTTTAATTAATTTTATTACCGACTTAACTTTCACTAAATAATATAGAGATGAAGAGACTTCATTCTGTTTAGTTTCAATTATTAATAAAAACAGCTAATACATTGACTGGAATATATTGTTTAAATAAATAAATTAAATTATAAATTCTGACTGTCTGTTTCGACCTCAATTATACAACGCTCCATACGTTTCAAAAGTAACAACCATCTTTTTTAAAAGTTGATGTAACTGTATTTCACTGTATGCCAACATCATGTCTGCAGAAATGTTGTATGTAATTTTAGAACGAAATGTCGTTTGTGTAATAAAATGTTATGTTAAGTAATTCCTATTATTAACTAAACGTATAACACCAGATATTGTCTTGGTTTTAAACTCCTTACCTTCTTCATAATATAGAGTGAAATGTCTTCTACTCTGTCTGTGGTCTCAATTGATTATATATGACGGTAAACATATGTTTCTATGTTAATAATAGCATTTAAAGAAACTAATTTAATATATTTAAATTCTTGAATTAACGTTTTTAATTTAAAAATGTGTGTAGACCTCAGAATTAATGACATGTTAAAGATGAATAATTATTAATATAATAGTAACCACGGATTATGATGGCTTGGAACAGAATAAAACGGAACAAAAAAATTGCATTGCGCCTGATGGGTATACGTCCAGCGTTACTTAAATTAATTTATATCGTAAGTAGAAAAATGGATCAAGTCTCAACTGTAGTACATATTTCACTTTTTAGTGTCCGTTGATGAATTTATTTTTAATTGTACATATTTTTGTTTAGTTAAAGCAATGAATAAAATAACTTCCATAATTTGGGATTAATTAATTAGTTTATCCGTGCTGAAAAGATGCACATATTATTATTATTATTGGATTTACATTTCCATTTAGCCTGATAAAATGTGTGATTTTGGGCTCTCGAGGTTTTTTAATTAAGCACGTGCTAAATTAAACGTTTGTAATTGCTTCTTAATTTCGTTTTTGATCGCTGAGTTGACCAATGCAGTTGCGTAGCTATAGTCTCTGGTGTTTCTAGTTTTCTTAGTACCTGACGAAAGGAACAAGGTTCCCAGGAACGCTGTGTGGTATTTATGTCTTTTGTCCGTATTTGGTTATTTTTCTAATTATTAAACTTGACGTACCGCAGCTCCTTCAAAATATTTCCAAAGACGTTGAATTATATTTAACCGTGTCTGTACATAATTATCCGTAATATTTATTGCCAACAGATAGAAAATAGGCCAAAGAAGACTGTGGAAAACTTCTTGAGACGTAGAGGAAAGCTTATGAATCACTTTTATAGGTAACTTTTCTCATCAATTAATAAATTACATTTGCTTATCTTTCTTTCCAATTAGTTTCAAACATCTGTTTGACGGAACATGAGAATCTCCGCCTTCTTCTCCTGTTATTTACATCGAGTTTCTCCCCGTTCGTTTCTCCAAACCGACTGTGATTTTCATTCTCTAAGTAGGACCGTACCAAGACTGATTACGCCAAAACCTCGCTGACCGTGTTCAATTAGCACAGCTAGGCATTTGATTTATTGTGGACTCAAACTCTCGATGATCTTACAAGAAGTATTTTACAGGTTGTTGAAGATAAAAACCGCGTGCATTTTGTTCCGGCACAACATCTGCTCTCCTCGATATTAATGTGCACGTCAGGAGCTTGTTTTCATATGTGGAACGCAGAATTGAGCCATACTTTACGCGCTTTTAGCATCTTCGGTGTTAGATGCCCCGCTGATTTGTTAAGTGCAAGCTGGAATTTTATTTTGTCGTGCCGCCTCTTACTAGGATGTGCTATCAACTCGTGGGTTAATTTCCTTACTTCCGTATACTTTTCTAGACTTATAGAACCAGCAACCGTAATATTAAGCTAATAACAAACAAAGCAACAACAACAAAATATCTCGAACGGGAAGTGACAACACTTCTTGAATAAGTTCACACATCGGAAGACGAGATATGTGCTGTTTCAAAATGACTACCTGTGTCGTCTACATTCGCGCTTAAAAAATTTGAAGTTATCATTACAAAATAGAGAGAGCATTCAATCATGTTGGAAAAACTAATTATAATCAAAATTTTAAGTATTATTTTACAGAATAAATTGTAACGCGTGTATTTAGGTTTAAGTTTTTCTTTGTCTCCGAAGTGTTGTTTGCTGTGGTCTTGAGAATTCGAAACCGTGCACGTGCGTGGGGGGTGGAGAAGATAAATATTTCCATCCAAGTCATTTCGTGTCCTGTCTCGATTGTTGGCCTCAACATGACTGAATAGTTAGTCATTGTTGACTAACAATGTAAAAAGTAAAAGAATGGGAGGATATAATGGAAGGGACGGAGCTAATCTTTTGGAAACTAAACAGTTGTTCTGCGCTCACAGAAGCTGGTGGATGTGATTAAGAGAGGCTCCGTAAAGTTGTTGTCTCTGATATAGTTCGAGGCAGAATCGTCGTGAGAAAGGGGCCACAATTTGTTAGTGAAGAGTTCACAGAATAGCACCACACAATTTAGTACGACGGCTTGCCAGCATCCAATCCCGGAGGCCGACGTCTTAGCCAGTGATCAACCCCTGAGTCGACGCCAGTACGTCGGTACGAGAGCTACAGCAGGCAACACAACACAGAATAGCAGTACGCATGTGATACGGGCAGCAGATCTCTTCTATGTGGTGCCTGAGATAAGAGTTTTCATGTTTAACTTTAACAAACTTATATAAAATTTCTTTATTGTTCAAATATTTATTTTGATTTAACGTAAAAACCCAGCCAAAAAAATAATTCTTTACAAAATGTGACTTTGTTTATTGTTTGCGAGGTTTCAAACAAACAAAAGTCAACCAATAGACAAAATTATTTGATCTTCCACAATAAAGAACACACTAAGAACCACACAGTTATTTTGGACAATTTCTACGTGTAATAATGATTTTTATCATTTTTTTAGGAACAAATAAATGTGATCGAATGCTGTTGTTGATTCAGAGAAGTGACTAAGCATTAAAATAAATTGTGTGTATATTAATGTCTTTTATTGGTTTGAAACCACGTAAATAATATTTTGCTTTACAACTGCTTTTTAATTAATAAGTTATATTTCACTATTTTAAAAATTATATTTAACGACGATCCTCTAATTTTTTTAAAAAAATTCGTCACTTTATTTATGATGGTTTCTACAGCAACAGCATATTAACATATCATTAATAAAACCTCATTTAGAAATAGCTTAATAAATAATAATAAATGAGGTAACCAAAAATCAATCGTAATTCTTGAAACGCACTAAAAAAACCACAAAATTAGTCACAAAACTTTAATTATAAATTTTAATTAGCAAAAATTAGCTACGTAAGAAAAATTTAATATTTACAATAATAACAGAATATATTTATTATCAATTTATTTAAAAATAAAATATAATGAAAAGAACAAATTAATAAATAAGTCACAACAGTTAGACATTTATTTAAAACTTTTTTCTCCAACATAATTCTCTTACTTTTTGACTGTATTTTTTATTTTGCCTAAATTTAAATTTTTTAGCTAATGTTTTGGTTTTTCCTGTATCACAAATTTGGCAAAACCAAATCACCAGTATTACGGGTAACGTAATTATTTTTAAAGTTTGGTGGACAATTGAAAAGTATTAATTAATAATTTCGGCACTGTTCATAACTTATAAATAAATAATTTATAAATAAAACCTACGAATTTGATTATAATAATGTTGACTTTTGAGACATTTAATTAAAACGTAATTTATCAAACGTGTGTCATTGTAAAATAACTGTAAACGCGACAGATTTACATATTAATTCCTAAAATAGAATTAATATTATAATTCAATGTGTTTTACATATGTTTCTAAATATTTATAATTCTACTTTAAAAAGTAGAATCATAATTACTTTACGGTTCTGTAACTTTTATTATTAAATTGTAAACATTCATAAAATTTAGGATTTGATTTTGAATATTAATTCCTGTTAAATTTGATTATTCCTTGCAACATTTAAGATAGAAAAATATTGTTGTTTTGATAATAGATAAATTTATAATAAAAAAAATTATTTAAATTTTTTTCAGACTTTTACATTGGTTGTTCTTTACACAACTTATAGCAATTTATTTGGTTTTCCTTTTCGATGTATTTTAATTTAAATTTTGAATTTGTTATCTCAAACTTTTACATGGCTTTTGCTTAAGTGATTTATTATTTATTTATTACTTATCGTTGGACCGAAATATTGGGGAAAAAAATTTTCGCAAATAATTCCATAAACAAATGCACATTGTTTTTTTAAATTATTTTGTTTAACATCTCGCAAGTTTTATTCCTAATAAATCGCGTTTGGAATAATTATTTGGATCTATGACGTTATCAATGTGAGACTGATGACGTGATTTATCTGCCCAGCCATGTAGACGTCTTTCCCTGGCGTCAGTAGACTGATATTTCATCAAGACAACGTTCTTATTAAGCGTCTGTGGTTTTGTGGAATCACAGCTCCCGCAATCACGTAATGGCGCAACAGAAATAGCGATATCTGTCACAGATGTGACCCTGTTCCCTCTCTCCCCCGCGCGGTGAAACGAAATGCGGAATTTCTCGCGCCATTACCCCTACCTCTCTTCTGGAGGGCGAGAGATCAGTGTGGCGTCTAACCCCGTGATGAATTGCCGCAAGTCGTTTATCACGTCAACGCGTCACCAGCACCCACGTGGAGGGAGGGGGTGGGCGGCGGTGGCGCCAATTACTTCGTTTCCAGAAAGTGCTTCCAACTGCCCCGCAAATTATCGCGTCTGCTGTCACTCTTATTTCAATTATATGAAGTTACTAACCATCCGAGTATCCACCAGGTCACAACGAATAATACTTTTTTGTCATTAGTGGTGAACTTGAAGGTATAGCAACTATCTATAAAACACCAATTCTCTCTGTCCAGAAAATTCATCTACAACTCACGTGACGAATGTGACTGTTCCTTATGCATTCATGCTTGATAATAGTTGGGGTTATTCAAGGTAAAACCTTTATATATCCCTTACGTGAATTATTTTCGGTTAAATAGAGATCGACAGTCTGCTGCTAAGAGACAATATCAGAGATAAGACGAACAAGCTATACTTAACGTATCCGTCTCACCGACCAACTAAACTACTACTCCATAGAAAAATTTTAAATAATACTCAGTAATATAAATTTCTAAAATGAAAAAATTTACGTGTGATTGAAAATAATAAATAAGAAAGGCAGCCAATTCAGACAAAAAAAGTGATAATATAAATAGCACACAACGCTTCTGGGATCCTTGTTCATATTTTTTTAAAAAAAATAATACGCAAATAATAATATTATTTGTATTTTTCTTTTTTTTTTACCCAAAATAAATTTTTTTGAGTTTTTTCAACTGGCCAGCGCGGTTGTGTCGCTCTAGGCTCTTCTTCGTACCTGACGAAAGGAACAAGGATCCCGGAAACGTTGTGTGGTATTTGTATTATCACTTTTTTGTCTTAAATGGCTATCTTTCTTATTCAATATAGATTTTTATATCATTTATTAATATATATTACTTTTTAATACATTTTCTCATTAAAGATTATTCGTAAGATCAAAATTTAAAGACAACCTCTGACGTCAGCGACTCTACCCAAAAACTGTTCGTTATTACCGTCATCCTGATGGTGTACTTTGTCATGAGACATTGTTTTCTGAACTATATATTATAATTTGTGTTCATTAAAACATAATTCTAGAATATATATATATATATATATATATATATATATTATAATTTGTGTTCATTAAATCATAATTCTAGAGTTGGCTGGGTTGAAATTCTAGAATATATATATATATATAGTTTTCTGGGTTGAAACTCTAGAATTATGTTTTAATGAACACAAATTAAAATATATATATATATATATATATTATAATTTGTGTTCATTAAAACATAATATATATATACTCTAGAATTATTATAATTTGTGTTCATTAAAACATAATATATATATATATATACTCTAGAATAATATATATATTATAATTTGTGTTCATTAAAACATAATTCTAGAGTTTCAACCCCGGTCAATAGCTCAGAAAACAATGTCTCATGACAAACTACACCATCAGGATGTTGGTAATAACAGTTTAAACCAAATAATAATTAACACTACTGCTTACGAGTACTAAAACCGTAAAAGGATTTATTTTTTTTAAAAAAAAACAAGAATAATACATAAATAATAATATTATTTGTATTTTTCAGTAATTTTTGTAACGAAACATTAATAAAAACAATTTTTTTCCGTCTGTTATCTTTTTTGTTTTCTCCTTAAAAGCAAGTCTAAGCAATTTAACGTAGTGGTAAAAAGTGAAAAAGCCAGTAAAACGGTGTTAATTTATACAACAATTAAATTACTTTTTTGTGGCGCACAACCCCTGTTGTTTATTAAACGCCTTATTATAAATTATATTACAATTAATTACGGGTGCGGAATCATGCGTTTTCTAACCCAAATGGAGCCCCCAGCTTGAAAATAAGTGGATGGGAAACATTACTCATTAATATTATAAATAAAAATGAAGAGTAAGAAAATAATTTTGATATTACTTCAGCTTCAGCTGGAAGGCGTAGGATGATGATGTATGTTGTACACAAGCACTGAAGATTCACTCATTTGGTACTTGATAGGAAAGAAAGATTTATACCAGTTATTTAAAATATTACCAATACAAAATTTTAAAATGTAAATAACTAAAATTTAAAATGTTACACATTAGTAAATAACTAATGTTTATAAAATTTTTTATTTAAAATATTTTTAATAACTGGTATAAATCTTTCTTTCCTATCAAATACCAAACGAATGAATCTTCAGTGCTTGTGTACAACATGCATCACCAGCTGAAGCTGAAAATTTTTAAAATTATCATCGAACTCTTAATTTTTATTTTTAAAAACCATTGAATGAATAACCATTTAATTGCAGTCGAAACTTATTGTTTTTATAATATTAATTCGTTAGAGGGCATACGGTAAGAGTCCTACCTGTTGCAGGTTTTTCTAGGGTTTTTCTTGCATTTCTATAGGCGAATGCCGGGTAGGATCCTTAAACCAAAGCCCAGAGGCCATAGTAACCCTTGGCTACCTTCCTCTACCCTTACGCATCCCCCCTTTCAAATCCCTTCCTATGCTATTAAAGGGGAGTTGCCCAAGGTGGATTACCCTCATGTAGCCTGTTGCCCTAAAAAAAACATACGGTAAAAGTTGCCGGTATTCCCATTGGAATAGTTGGCCAGCTGCCTCCTAAACTGGTCGAGGCACGGAGAAGGGAATGCTGCGTCCCCACAGTAAACTCTCCCGCTATCGGAAGGGCGTGGGACAAGTACCCAATGCCCGACCTACCTGATAAAGGTTTTTTTCTAGGGTTTTCCCTGCATCTCTTTTAGGCGAATTACCGGGTAGGATCCTTAAACCATAGCCCGGGGGCCCCTACTTAATCCTTGGCTACCTTCCTCTACCCTTCCGCATCCCCCCTTTCAAATCCCTTCCTATGCTATTAAAGGAGAGTTGCCGCCATATGGATTACCCAAAAAAAAAATTTAAAAAATATTAATAAGAGAGTTTTCTGGGTTTATAACCAAAAAAATCGAGTTGTGACAAATTCATCTGTTTGAATTAGCAACGAGTTAACATATAGTAGGAGAAATAAATACTGGAAAACCGTAAACGAAACAAGAGTCGTGTAGTAAATAAACAAATTGGCATTGTAAATTTTCATATCTGATGCGTATATTCCAAGCTGCCGTGTACGATTAACGTGCTTACTCTACGTACAGGTCCTTTCTGGTCGCTCATCAAAGGCTACAAGCGTCTCCTGTTCCTTCATCTTGAGTGCGTAATATCTAAACGGTCGCACAGTTTCGTTTGGAAAGTGGTTTCCGTTTATAGAATGCCGCCGCGTGTACGATGTCGCGGTATTTACGACTACTGTTAATTGGAATAACCGGCCTCGATGCCAGCCATATAACTAACGCTACAAACGCCCACGATTCTCCGCAGGTGAACGAGACTGCAAGAATTTTCCGAGCAACTGCACGATATACGTTTAGTTGGCAATCGTGTACTGAGTAATTTCGTACGTATTCAGTATTAAATAACGATGTGAACCAGGTGTAAAGAATATTACTTGATTATTGGTAAAGTGTACGAATCAAATGAGGATTGCATAGACGTATAATAGTCTTAAAAAATATTTTATAACAATAAGCAACTCTATTCTTCCCAGGATGAAGAAATATGTGTAAACAATTCTGGTGATTTTCCTTTAAAAAAAATAACGATATTTTCATATAGCACTTTGTCAGGTCTTCTTTCCTGTTCTCTCTTGATTAGTGAATAAACTGATTTTGCGCCCATAGAAATTAACTTCCAATGAGTCCTTAATGTTTTCTGGCTGTAGATTCGACTTATCTCGTGTGAATATTTCTTTATTGCAGACATAAAAACAAAGGTACCACACAGACCTTGGGCATACAAAAAGAATCCCATTGGAATAGTCGGCCAGCAGCCGCTTAAACTGGTCGAGGCACGGAGAAGGGAATGCTGCGTCCCCACAGCAAACTCCTCTCCTGCTATCGGAAGGGCGTGGGACAAGTACCCAATGCCCGACCTACCTGATGAAAGGTTTTCTAGGGTTTGTCCTGCATTCCTTTAGGCGAATGCCGGGCAGGATCCTTAAAATATAGGCCGGGGGCCCTAGTTAACTCTTAGCTAACTTCCTCTACCCTGACCCTTCCACATCCCCCCGTTTCGAATCCCTTTCCTATGCTATAAGAGGGGAGATGCCACTATGTGGATTACCCTATGCATAGCCAGTCTACACCCAAAAAAAACCAATGCTATTAGAGAGCTCTGGCGAAGGCTACCTTTGGGGATGCCTTCACATCTCTCTGGGTTTTTTAACTAAGGTTTCCACATCCCGAGGCACCTTGGACTGTTTTGAGAGGTGTATGTACCGGGGTCTCTGACATTGGGCATACGGTAAGAGTTGTTCCCTGTTCCCATTCAAACAGTCAGCCAGCTGCCTCCTAAACTTGCCAAGGTACGCAGAAGGGAATGCTGCGTCCCCACAGCAAACTCCTCTCCCGCTATCGGAAGGGCGTGGGACAAGTACCCAATGCCCGACGTACCTGATACAGATTTCTCTAGGGTTTTCCCTGCATTAGTTTTAGGCGAATGCCGGGTAGGATCCTTAAACTATAGCCCGGGGACCCTAGTTAACCCTTGGCTACCTTCCTCTACCCTTCCGCATACCCCCCTTTTTAAATCCCTTCCTATGCTATTGAAGGGGAGTTGCCACTATGTGGATTACCCTCATGTAGCCCGTTACCTAAAAATATTCAATTCTGACGTGGGTATAAATTTAATTTTTATGCGTAAATAAACATGGGTTTTACTGGTTTAGTATAGAATTCAATTTAGGATGATTTTCCTGCAAAAATAGGACTAGAATTGAGGAATTCAGAATGAGGTGAGATGCCTCCAAATTTTATGAATGACAAGGTTGGTTTTAGTTATTTATGAAACAAAAATATATCTGCATATAGGTTATATATACAAAATAATTATTCATCCAATTTTTAATAATAAACAAACAACGGTGAGATTAAGCATTTCAAAAAATGTAAATCGAAATAATTAATGTCCTATATTGGATTTAATAATTTGCACTATATTTTGCGCATTTAAATTTTAGATTTTCACCCAAAAGTATATAAATTTTGGAAAAAAAATATTTATTGCGTTTAATCAAATGTTCCTTAATTTAAAGAAATACTTGAGGAAATTTCAGTACAAGTGATTATTTTTTTACTGATAAACCGCGGGTAAAATAATTATACTTAAGGAAGTAAAACATAATAAAACAATTGAAAAATATAAATATGTCCCCAGAGCTTCATCTATTTTCAATTTCTCTTCTACATAGCTAGTCTTCAATCCTCTAGATCATATTTAATAATTAAATTAATAATTTCAAATAGAAGCTACTGTATAAGTAAAATAAAGGATAATTAAAGAAATTAATAAAACTTTTAGAATTAACGTACCCACAAGGCTTTCGATCCTTTATCAGAGCGTCATAATAAGAAGCAGCAGGTAAATGAATTAATAATTGTTCGTTTTTATTATTGATCGGTCTGCTGTGGTGTAGTGGCCAGCGTCATTGCTGTCAATCGACACCCCCAAATCCAGAATGTGTCAAGTAAGATGATAGCCGTATCGGTAGGCCAAGGCCCTTCGGGGCTGTCGAGCCAAGGAGTTAGTTTAGTTAGTTATATTATTGATAATAATGAAAATAATTGTTTCGTTAGATGTCGATGCAAATAATTTTATTGCTGATGATTTTGAGAGGTTGCCAAAATGAGGATGAATAAAGATTGGAAAAATTGTTGACTTACGTTATGATTAGGTAAATTTAAAATAAATATTTTTAGTAACCGATAAAATAAGAATTGAAAATATTTTAAAAATTATTTTCCAGTATAATTTTCATTCCAGGAACTTTTAATTTGTTTTCCAGACGTATGAAAAATAAAATTAATTGCTTGATCAGTAAAAAATACACAGCCTCACCATCGACTAAATTTCGTGTCGTGCTTCGTTAAAACTCGGGGTCCTTCGGAAAGGCTCACAATATTTCCATTAATGGCGCAGATTGCTTTACTAATTTCTGGTTCATGAGTTTTGATAAAGAATTTTTCGACGATTGGCGGCAAGGGATGGGATATCGATTTTTTTTCGAGTACGTGTAGTGAACGCGGTATGTAATTCATGTAAGAAAAAAGTATTACTATGGCCTGAAGAAGAACGTGTAACAAATAAGCATTAATTTAATCTGTTTTACGCGTATTATGAAGACTTTGCAGGCAGGTCGAAACTGTAACACTTAAAATTCAAAAATATCAGTTATTTTAATCGGCAATGTAGGGTAATTTTTATTTAAAAATTTTAATAGCTAGGAAACGAAAGAAACTGGATATGTTTAAAGATTAATTCATCTGTTACAAAATTGAAGAAGCGGAAAATGGCCTGAATCGACTCAAGAAATGGCTGATTCTAGCTCATATTCCCCCGATATGCTTACTGCAGCAATATGGATATAGAAGTGGGTGAAAGGTAAAGGAACAAAAGGATTGCAACATGTAAATGTCTCAAAATAATGACGGGGATAACTCAACCGATGTGGAAATTCATTCTCCGCATTTGTTTATTTCGTACATAATTTTATCGCCTTCCTCCTGTGTAGTAGCAGCCTTGTTAGTGAAATGTAAATTTCTACGTAACGCAGTGATGTACGATAATATAATGTGAATATAATTGCCAGAAGGAGGTTCTGAAACCATGATATACACGGTAATGAGTGAGCAAGAATTATATGCGAGTAAAGCCAATTTAGGCTCATTTAAGTCTACCGCCCGTGGTGTAGGAGTGAGTACCTGGGGTTCGGGATGGACGCGCCTTTCAAAGTTCACATCCGAGGAATACCTGATGATTATTGCCAATTATATTAATATGGATGAACTGTTTATTAATTTCTGCGATGCCGGGTAATTTTTTTTTTCGTGTGGGTGGGGGTGGTGAATAGGGTTCAGGAAATTTGCGAAAATGTGCAGCGACTGGATTAATTGAACTGCAGTGATGGTCCAAATTACTTGGAGTGTATAAGAGGACTGGGAAATTCAGAGATGTTGCGATAGTAAAAGGAAGCTTTGCTTCACATGGAAGAACAGCATCAGCAGTCCCGCCGGAGCGTGGGGGAACTCTCACTTCCGGTGTGTGGGCAGGTTCCGCGACAGCGAAGAAACAGGAAAAGTGTCCATTACGACTGCGGATGTCATCACGTATAACTGGGAAAAAAAATAATTATCAAGCCCCCAGCAAACAAATAATGCTCAATTAACATTTAGTGAAGACATTGTCTGGTGTTCCATTCTCCATATTAGAAAAATTATACGAGGGTGGTAGGAGGAAGTAACGTAGGATTACTCTTCCTTCTACCTCCACCCTCCCTTAATTTTGCTACTATAGACAATGGAACGCCCGATAATATCTTCACAAAAACATTTCAACATGGTTGACAACTAACTTTAAAGTCACAATAAGTTTGGATGAAAGATAAAATTAAGAATTACTGTACACTAAAAAAAAATTTAAATCAGCATCGCTTCTGTGAGAAACTTCTTCCTATTTCTCTCCTATATAATTTTTTTGCGGGAAAATTAAGCGGAATAGAGGATAACAATTTCAAAGAGGAAGAAGCTACTCCATTTATACGCTAAATTACTTAAAAGTTACATTAACAAATTAATCAATTTCAAATTACAAGATTAAAGAGAAAACGCAGGTTTCTTTTCCTATATTTTGGACCTCCTTCAAGTTTTATCCACTGTAAAGGAACACGTTAAATTTACACCTGAAGATTTCCCAAACAGAGGGAAGAATCGTAGAGTTCAATTTTAATTCTTCTTGTAAACTGAAAAATTATTAATACTTTTACAGTAACATTTAATTAATTCAGTGAATCAATTTATTCTGTCCGATATTTTTCGGCAATGTTTAATTATGTTTCACTTCATAAAATTTTACTGAATACGGATACTTTTACCCTTATCAGCCAATCCATCACCAGTTCAGAGACAAAACTGTGTCCGAAGTAGTTGGAATTATTTTTAGGGAGATTTTCCCGGTGAATATAATGAATAAAACTTAACCGAGTTAATATATTGTAATCCCGACCTCCGGACGTAAATATCGTTCGTTTAACATTTTAGCCAATCACAACAGAGAAAGGTTGGGCACTTTGGTACCCCTGATTCGATGGTACTGGCAGTAGTCTTGGGTGTAAATTGATCTAAATTTGTTTCGACACAGCAGGCTCCTGATTACGGCGGAGGTAAATTTCGCAGAAACGTTTCAGTGTTTTAATAAGCAGTTGTCCCGGTAAATCGTTTATTAAATCAATACACCGGGAAAATATGCGTAATTTCGTTACTGAATAAAATATTCTCTGGCTTCCGGTAGGGGGATGAAAAAATTGCACAAGACATTCCGTTAATACTAGAAGAAAATTGGGAACCCGAGAACATGTTCCTCAATAGCAGATACGTTGCCTTTAACCACTCTTTCTTTCCTTGCATCCATTGTTCTCTTTTTTTTTTCTTACCAGATATATATTCGTGTCTCACCTTACTTACCTCTTTACTTTCACTTGTTAAGGTGGCGTCTGATGGCGTTGTAACGACGTCAAATATATCTTTAATTTTTTTTCGTAATTATTTTTTCTTGCCAAACATAATTTTATTGGAGAATAATAATTTCTTGAATCTTATTGTACACGTTGAAAAAAAATTAAACTAAATTAATATTTTTCAATAATAGGCCTACATATGCATTTTATATATTGTTTTCAAAAAACAAATCATACCAGTGGTTCACTAACGCGTTCATTCGGTACAGTGCACAGACGAGTTCTGCCTATAGTGTGACATTTTTATGAGATCTTGAACTGTCAAATATTAAAATAACAATTATGCTTTACCAGAAAGAGCTTTGGGTTAACAAGGCAATTTTTAGTAACACTAAACTTCCAACGGAGAACACGTAAACCGGCAGAGTGAGTTAGTCAGTCCTGCTGTAAGTGAGCGGCACGTTCGCCTTTGAATACAGCAACCCGGCATACAGATCAGCTGTGGAGGTGAACCCTGCCAGGCCATTCTGAAGAATTTTATTTTGTGATTCTTCCTACGTTGATTGCTTGCAATGGAAGGTGAAATAGACGTTTACCTCGAGCTGGACTGAACTAAGTAGGTTGGTCTGTTTGCATTTAGGACTCTCAGTTTTGCGCGGTTGTAATTGGTTCCGATCGTTGTGCCAAACCTATTTCTTATTCAATACGTTGGCACTTACCCTTTTTTTTCAGGGGATGTGTCCGTTTCCCCTTCATTCTTCCGGTTTTCTTCGCGGGTGGAAAGACATATCCTTGGCACGACGGCGCTTGGTGACTTTCCGACTATTTTATTTTCTGCGGGAGGACCAGAAACTGCGATTAGGCTAAGGTTAAAGCTCCTTGTGTTAGAAGGAATTTATTCCTTGTTGAGCAAAATGATAATATACACTCAAATGAAATAAAAATCTTCTGCTAAAATTATGAAAGACAAAGCAGTGGAGGAATGAATGGCCGACTGTGTTTGTTGAGACAGATAAAAATAATATAGACCCCTAAAAGCTAGCTTGACCCGGAATCTCAAGAACTAAAGGAGTCGTCGAGGTGGTCCACCACGGTTGACCAGAAAATACAGCAGTCTGGTAAACACCCAAGGGTAAGACTCTCTCCGTCGTGTTGTCCGTTTGATTTATTTATTTTCATTACTAGTACAATTTGAAGACAAAGTGTTTTCTATTTACTTTGGTTACTTCCAGGTTACCCTTAATCCACGTGACTATATTTCCTGAGTTATCCTTATCATTCTGCTCAATATATCTCTGGGTTTTTTTTATATAAAAAGATGTCTTATTAAATTTTGGCGCCCAACGTGGAGACCTAGCACTGATATATATATATATATATACTGGCATGAAAATTATGATAATTTAAAACATTATCTACCAGCTGGAGTATAAGAAGAAAAAGAGAGACGATGTAATATATTTGTGATAGTGGAGTCTCCGAGATTGATTGTTAAGGCTGTCCTCTTTGGTGAAAGATGGATTGGAGGACAAAGGGGTAAAATAAAATTCATTAAAATATTTGTTGGAGTTCATAAATTGTATAGTCGAATTCTGACTTGCTAGTAATTCAAAAAATAGGCAAAAATATATCACAATATATATATATATATATATATATATATATATATATATATATATAATTAAATTTTGGCGCTTAACGTGGAGAACTAGCACTTTTATTTTTGGGGTATATATATATATAAATGATGAGAGAATGGACGGAAATGGACTATCGTGACACGAAAGGAAACCATATTGAATCTCTGGGAGATACAAAAAAATTGAATATTGGTATACAAAATATTGAAGCGTCACATCAGAGGGCCTAAATAAATTAATGAAAGGGTTCAATATTTTTCGGACACATCGTATATATATATATATATATATATATATATATATATATATATAATTAAATTTTGGCGCGTAACGTGGAAAACTAGCACTTTTATTTTTGGGGTATATATATACATATATATATATATCTCTGTGTGTGTGTGTGTGTGTGTGTGTGTGTGTGTGTTAGAGAGAGAGAGAGAGAGAGAGTGATTGAATTTAAAACCGAAAATATCACCTTATATTTGTGTTTCTAAGACAAATAAACAGGAGGCCTCACGTTTACCATTTGATTTGTAAAACCCACAAAACTAACAAATAATAAATCGAGACTCTTTAATAGGTGTCGAAGTCTATTACTTGAATTTAATACCAGATTTCATTTGAATGCTAGAAAACACTTTTACGATGTGTCCGAAAAATATTGTACCCCTTTCAATAATTTATTTAGGCCCCCTGATGTGATGCTACAATATTTTGTATACCAATATCCAATTTTTTTTGTATCTCCCAGAGATTCAACATGGTGTTTCCCTTCGTGTCACGATAGTCCATTTCCGTCCATTCTCTCATCATTTACGGACACGGTGTGTAACAAACGGCGAGTTTTACAGTTAATTGTTTATGTTTCTCCTTAAGATCCTTACTTTCAGATACGAACCTGACCGATGAAATTGTTTTATTATACCGTAGCCGCCGTGTGACGTGACTGTACGATAAAGATTTACCAGGAGTTGAAGCTAATTACCTGGTGCATTAACACGGTACAAAAGCCGCTGTAAAGCCTGTTTACTGCTAGTAAACCACCCGTTGTTTACTGCTATTCGAGGAAAGTAGAAACATTACACCTCGTTTCCAGTGTCATAGACGCGTCGGGACCTAGCTGCGTTTTTCTCCTTTAATGAGCCCAAAACGATGATTAAAGGGTCAAGAAAGGGATTTCAGGTGTCGGATAACGGTTATGCGTGACTGTAAACTGAAACAAGGATAATAACGACGGTATCAGTATCAGAATTACAGGTTATAATATCCTTTAGAATCGAAAAATATATTTTGGATTTTTATCTTTATCTTATTAAATATATTTTACTAATTAACATAAGGTGGGAGGTAAAACTGTTTTATAATTTATTTAAACACTATCTGTGTGCTCGGCGTTGCCTGTCTACTTATTTATATACACCAGAAAAAGTATTTAATTCTATATTAATCTTTAGTCAAGAAGTGATTTAACCTAAATCTAACTGTTCCTAGTTCCGTACACACTTTCACCCGATTTAACAGCTGTAAAATACATTTAAATTTATTGAATCAGTCCCAACCAACATACCTCCTAATTTCTTTACAAATAAAACACATTAAATATTCTCCTTGAGTATTGCAGGATGTAATTGTCCCTCAGTCTCCAGACATTATGAAAGATTAAATTTTCAGCTAGAGTCACAATGTAAACAAATGGTCGCCATATTGGAGTCACTAATATGGACTTACATTTTCCGCATGGATCGTAAAGTATTTCGTATTTTATTTATCATCATTCCATAAAGTATTACTGGATAAAATTATACATTTTATCCAATGAAAATATTTCTGCTTTATTTCATTACGGAAAAAGGAACTATTTACTTTGTTCGTCACGTAGTAACGTCTCTCGTTCTCCCGTGTGACGTCACGGTCTCTTGGCGCCCAGTAATTTACCATAAAAATTATCACATTTATCAATTATAATTCTTTCCACTTTTAATGCTAGGGGTTTCTTACCCCCCACAGTAACGTTTCTCGTGTTTTTAAGAATATGTGTAGCAAGTATTGTTGCAGTCTGTGAACGGGTTTAAATATGTATAGAAACTATGCATCATTTTTTTTATTATAGAGTTTATACATACATTTATAGCATAGTTTAATCGAGTATAAATATACAGCAGTTTCTCTATATATTTTCAAGATCTTAGTACGGAAGAAATTATAAATATTGTTCTTAATAACAATTAACTATAATATTTACATTTAAAATTACACGTTGATTAAATGACAAATCGAAAATTAGCTGTTGAAAATGGAAAAAAAATCGTGTTCTTTGAACGGTATGTAACATGATGGGAATTTGTATGTAGTAGAGTGGTCGTTAATATAGCTATAGCGTTTTTTCTTCTATCGATAAGGCAGAGACGGAGGGGGCTACCTTTGGAGATGCCTTCTCCTCTCTCCGTTTTTGAACTAAGGTTCCCACAAGCCGAGGCATCTCGGCCTGGTTTTTAGACGTGTATTTTCCGGGGTCTCAGAACGTTGGGCATTCGGTAAGAGTTATCCGCTGTTCTCATTGGAACAATCGGCCAGCTGCCTCCTAAACTGGTCGAGGTACGGAGAAGGTAATGCTGCGTCCCCACAGAAAACCCCTATCCCACCATCGGAAGGGCGTGGGACAAGTACCCAATGCTCAACCTACCCTGATGCAGATTTTCAAGGGTTTGTCCTGTATTATTTTTAGGCGAATGCCGGGTAGGTTCCTTAAACTACAGTCCGGGGGCCCCTAGTTAACCCTTGGTTACCTTCCTATACCCTACCGTATCCCCCTTTCAAATCCCTTCCTATAAATAAAGGGGAGTTGTCACCATGTGGATTATCCTCATGTTGCCTGTTACCCTAAAATATATATAAAGCTTCTCTATCAACACTTGTTGATGTCAGAGAATATATTGCTTTTCTGAATTCAATCTTCCACTTCAGTTTTATTTTTACAGTTTTCAATCGGTCACCAGATCATCTGCTGCTACTTACGTCTTTTCGAGGCATTTCCTTTTATTTTTTCCTCCTTTTTTTTAGGGCGACAGGCTACATGAGGGTGATCCACATTGGGCAACTCCCCTTTAATAGCATAGGAAGGGATTTGAAAGGGGGATGCGGAAGGGTAGAGCAAGGTAGCCATGATCATCCTTCTTTTAAGTATGTGATCGCCCCGATGTTAATGAGAGAAACGACACAAATATCACTGTTAACTACGACACGTCCACTGTCGTCCTTTAGAAGAATTGATAACTCAGCTTTTAGCATTTATTACGTGAAGTGACAAATGGCGGCACGCAGGCAGCGCCAGTGTTTACACCGAGAACGCGCAGAGTTAGTACCAGTGTAGCTGTGTTTAATAGATTCCGCTACATCAAAGGTCTGGTACTTAAGACACCCACCTACCATCCGCAGTCTTGATTTATCACGATATCGGCTTCGCAATGGAGAACTCTGGTTCCTGCATTACCTCTCGGATTATGGTGGGGTTGTCCCGGAACCTACAAATCGACGTCCTGTGTACGAGATTCTCAGAAAATTATTTTCTTACCTTAAATAATTTCGTTTAGTGATCACTATCCTGAAGGATTTTCCGGTATAGATCATGGATGAAATTCTCCCGGAATTCCGATCGGGTAAATTCTCCAGAAGGTGGCGTCGCGTGGTTTTTTTGGACGAACTGGAATCCAGAGATAACTAAACATGACCACAAGTCATTTTTTTATTTTCAGAGGTGATATTTATTGAAATTCGCATTATCTAACCTTGATAAAGGAGAATGAAGCTGACGAATGTACCAAAAATGTTGATAAATTAATATTAAACGGCGATGATCCAAGCCTATTTACCCTTTCCCCCAGGGGTGTGTCATTTTTTTTTGGTAAAATAATTTTAGACTAAATAACACCTTTTTCTTGGAAGTTCTTAAGATGTGCAAGTAAAAGATTGGAGTTAATAAATTCTACAAGTATATTATAATAAAATTTGTAATTGATGAAAATAATTTAATATGATCTCATTTTGATTAATAATAATGTCCAACTAAAGATTAATATAAATTATTAGAAAATTATCAAAAGTCAGAATATTTATTTAGAAACAATAATTGATAAATATAATTCATAAATTCCACGTAACGTTTCTAACCTTTGTTTAGGGACCTCTTCAGGCGTAATCTCAATTTATTTGAGAAATATAAAAAAACAAAGGATACAAAAATAAATCCTGTGCTAATATGTAAATTAAAAATACTCTTGTTACTTACATTATTAAATAAAATTATATATTCGTTCTAAATATTTAAATTTGAATGAATAATTTAAGTGATTTTTTATCTAATAAACTAATAAAGTGTTGTGAACTGACCGGCGCAGTTGTGTCGCTCTAGGTTCTTCTTAGCACCTGAGGAAAGGAACAAGGATCCCAGAAATGTTGTGTGCTATTTATATTATAATTTTAATTGGCTATCTTTCTTTTTCTTCAACACGAGTCGCATTGTTCTGAATGTGAGGTTAAAGTAATGTTTGTTCGCCCGACGGCAGTGATGGATGTAAGAATATAAGAACAACGATGTCAAGACTGCTGAAGGAATAATCCAAGGGGAAAATCCATCGTGTGACTCGTTGCTGTTTACGGAGAACACGGTAGTGACGCACAGATTCTGCGAGGGCCGTGTGTCACTGCTCGTCCCAGGAAGGTGAGAGTCATGGTGTCAACATTAGGTTGACGGTCTTGTACGCGGAAATCGACGATGGGAGACACGTCACACGGAGCAGCATCTGCTGGCGGAGGAACACAGAAACAACGGCAGCTTAACTGAGTCACTTGCGAGGATTCCTCACTCAGGAAGGACGCGCATTTCTGTTTCGCAGAGTCGGCGGAGACGAATCGTGACGTCATCGCTGTGGACCGTAGAGCGAACTACAGAGCCTAAAAATGGGAAACACTATGGACACTATCCCAGAAAAATAGTCCAGAGGAATAAAAAAAAACAGCCAGGTTGACATTCTTGTTTTCTTCAAGCATTGGACCACAATCAGTGTACAGAAACTGAGACGCCTCATTAAATCAAGACGTTGTGGAATATCATCCTGGTGTATGATAATGCCCACCCACACTTTGTAAATTCCGCGAAGAATAAGACTTGGTCGAGAAACGCTTCAACATCTCGTGAAATAATTTTTTTCTTTCTAATTCTGAGACATCCTTTTGCATCGACGAAGGCAATATACCTTGACGAAGATCTGGTCCAGTTTAATGAAGAGTAGCATTGATCGTCTTTTCTCGAAGTATAAATGCACAAATATTTTTTGGGGAATACTTTTGATGTAATAAATGTTATGATACACTTTTTTTTAGGGTAACAGGCTATATGAGGGTAATCCACATGGTGGCAGCTTCCCTTTAATAGCATCGGAAGGGAATTGAAATGGGGAATACGGAAGGGTATAAGAAGGTAGCCAAGGGTTAACTAGGGCCATTGTAGGAGAGACGAAAGGAGCTACCTTTGGGGATGTCTTTTCCTCTCTCCGTTCTTGAACTAAGGTTCCCACAAGTCGAGGTACCTCGGCCTGTTTTGAGAGGTGTATGTTCCGGGGTCACAGACCTTGAGAATACGGTAAGAGTTGTTCGCTGTTCCCATTAGAACAGTCGGCCAGCTGCCTCCTAACCTGGTCGGGGCACAGAGAAGGAAATGCTGCGTCCCCACAGCAAACTCCTCTCCCGCTATCGGAAGGGCGTGGGACAAGTACCCAATGCCCGACCTACCTGATGAACGTTTTCTAGCGTTTGTCTTGCATTACTTTCAGGCGAATTGCTGGGGTAGGATCCTTAAACCGTATACCGGGGCCCTAGTTAACCTTTGGCTACCTTCCTCTAACCCTCCGCATCCCCTCCCCCTTTCAAATCTCTTCCTGTGATTTTAAAGGGGAGTTGCCACCATGTGGATTACCCTCATGTGGCCTGTTGCCCTAAAAAAAAGTGAAAGCTGCGACCGCACAGAAAACCCTTCTCGGAAGGGCGTGGGACAAGTACCAAATGCCCGACCTACCTGATGCCGGTTTTTTAGGGTTTTCCCTACATCACTTTTAGGCGAATTGCCGGGTAGGATCCTTACACCATAGCCCGGGGCCCTACCTTGCTCTTCCTTTCCGCATCCCCCTTTCAGATCCCTTCCTATGCTATTAAAGGGGAGTTGCCACCATGTGGATTACCCTCATGTAGCCTGTTACCCTAAAAAAAAGGAAACATATTTTCTCCTCGTTTCGTCTATTATCAGATGATTTAATGTGAAATACGGCCTTTTTTAAAAAAAATACTATAAGAGGGGAGTTGCCACTGTGTGGATTATCCTATACATAGCCTTTCTACATCTTCTTCAGTCAGTAATGTTGGTGAAAAAAAAAATTAAATTCCTTGTCAGTTGATTACCAAGGCGAAGGAACTTTATATATCACGACTTGTAAGATTTCTTGTGCGTTTCCTTGTTCAATTTTCTCCTCCGTTGACAATTTTTATGCGCGGCAAAAATGAGTAATGAGACAGAGAAGTACTCTTGCGAGAGTCGTCGAGTTTCTTTATAGTTATTTCGCTTGAGCAGTTGTGAGTGTAGTGTCTCTAGAGTTACTCAAGGCAGGCAGGCAGGCAGGCAGGGAGACTGGCTGGCTTCCTTCCCTATTGCCTCATCCATCATCCGATGCGCAAAAACAATAGAGACGGAAACGCGCGACTGTCACCGTGCCAAAACCTTTACGAGAGGAGAGGACTGACGAGGTGTAAACAGCGCCGTGCGTTTTACCGCGGTGTTTACACAGTCTGAGCTGTAAAGTCTCCCGTCATCTGCCGGGACAAGTGTTAACACGACACACGTGGCGGACATGTGCAGCCAGCTCACCTTTCAAGAGCACTAAAACAGTTGACAAATTGGGCCGCACATGCGAGTGTCCGCTGAGCGACGGAATCGTAATTTCTGACTCGTTCCCGACAGACAACGGAGGTCGCTGTTTCCTAGAGGAACCACATGGCGGCGTGACGTCACAAACATTTACACGTGTGCTCCAGGACTCCGATTTCGGTGAAATTAACTTATTTCTTATTTAACTATTCCGTCTCACCTTGTCTGAGCTCGATCTGATATCAATTTACGTTTCGCGAATGACTACAAACAGTGCACCTCAAGTCCAAGTTCCTGGAAAGGCCGCGAATCAGACTAGTGGAAAAAAAAAATCTCTAAACCATTTATGTATAAGAATAAGGAGAAAAAACTATTATCAATATATAAAAGGGTCTCGAGACCAAAAATATTTAATTAATTAAAAATTAAATATAACGACGTTTCGGACCCAGTCACGTTTAGCCCACAATTTAAAAATTATTAACATATGTACAAAAAAATCTTTAAAAATATTTATGTACCTATGTTATCAATTTAAAAATGGTGAACTAAACCTGAAGACGTCCTAAAACGGGGACAAAACGTCGATATATTAAATTATTCTAATAAACAATTTCCTGACTCAAGATCGTTCACTTATTTAATGACAATATTAGAAATGTCATATATTATTTTTCATTATTAATACATAACTATATTTGATCTTTTGTACATGGTCCGTCCTATCCTGTAAAATAGCGTAATAACGTTTTTTAACGAAAAAAAAATTACGTCTGATTGAAAATTAATGAATAAGAAAGTTAGGCAATTCAGACAAAGTAAGGGATCATATAAATACCACACAACGTTTCTGGGATCCTTGTCCCTTTTCTTCACGTGCAGAAGCTTTTCAGTTTTGTCATTTAAAGAGTGCAGTTGTGTCACTCTAGGCTCTTCTCAACACCTGAAGAAAGGGACAAGGATCCCTGAAACGTTGTTGTGTGGTATTTATATTATCACTTTTTTGTCTGAATTGGTTATAACTCCTATTCATTATTTTCAATCATACGTAATGTTTTTAATGATATAACTAATTTACAAATAATATAATTTTTCTTTGCAGCTTGCTTTATCCGTTGCAGTTTCCTCCAATAATGTCAACGATTCGTTCTATCTGGACCGTACTAGTATTTCGTGTTTGTAATCTGTCTGAATGAAGTTTCTTCTGGCTGCCAAACATAACCTCGTCATCGGGGTTTTCCTGTCCGATGCCAAATAAAATAGCGGAAATGTTTGGAGAGTTCTCTAAGCTCCATTTAACAAGTTAACCAGTGAAATCTTATAACAGCCTCAGATAATAACAACTGTTTGTCTTTTAATAACTTCCTTCAACTTCATTCTGAGCAAATATACACTTCTTCCTCAGATTAAGGATCAGGCAATTTTCTTCTTACATTGACCCATGACAAATGAGTGAATTTAGTTTATGGATGACGGAAATTACTTATAAGCAAACATTTCCTGTTGTATACTTATATTATTATTTTTCTGATTATGTACAGTCGACATGAACATTATAAAGTTGACACGGGTTTAAACCTCCCCCCCCCCCCTAAAAAAACCTTCTCAGTCATATTTCCAACGTAACCTTTAATCATAATGAGTAAATTCGAAGGGGCTACCTTTGCGGATATCTTTTCCTCTCCGTTTTTAAACTAAGATTTCCACAAGCCGAGGCACCTCGGCCTGTTCTGAGAGGTGTATGTTCCGGGGTCACAGACCTTGGGCATACGGTAAGAGTTGCCCGCTATTCCCATTGGAACAGTCGGCCTAAACTGGTCGAGGCACGGAGAAGGGAATGCTGCGTCCCCACAACAAACTCCTCTCCCGCTATGGGAAGGGCTTTGGGACAAGTACCCAATGCCCGACCTACCTGATGCAGGTTTTTCTAGGGTTTTTCCTGTATTTCTTTTAGGCGAATGCCGGGTAGGATCCTTAAACCATAGCCCGGGAGCCCTAGTTAACCCTCGGCTACCTTCCTCTACCCTTCCGCATCCCACCTTTCAAATCCCTTTCCTATGCTAAAAGAGGGGAGTTGCCACTAAGTGGATTACCCTATACATAGTCTGTCTACCACCCCCCCCCAAAAAAAAAGAAACTACTACCAATGTATTTGTCTCAATTTCGCGTAGGACTATAAAATAATTCCATATTATAAATTTTACTTTCGGAATATTTTACTTCACAAATAAATCAAAAAAATAGATAATGAAGTAGCTAATAAACAGACAAGTGATAAAATAAATACCACACAAACAACGGTTCTGCAATCCTCGATGCTTTCGTCACGTGAGGAAAAGTCATGTGACACACCACGGAAACCAAAAAATAAAAATATTTAACCGGGCAATCAACATAACAAACCCGATAGAATCTAAAACCTCGTACAGTCCAACAACTGGATCAGAAATGTGGGTATTAAGAATAAAGGAAAATAAATACCTGGGGGAAAAAATTAAATGTAGTAATTATTCAGGTAAAAAGAAAATGTTGACGTTGACGTTGACGTCGAGCAGAAAATACCTTGTTGAATAAACAACATAGTTTTATATTAGTGACCAAGTACCTATGGGTGCTAATATTTTTTTTAAGTTATTGTGATTTTAATTATAGGACAAGGATGATTATAACCAAAGAGTTGAAAGCTTCCAACTAATTATTTAATAAAATTCAAAACTTGGAGACTGTTTTTGGTTTTATTCTGCCCCCTTAACTTAAATGTAATATTTGAAACTAATGGGAAGACTGAAGTCCAGATAAATATTTAATAGTTACAGTTGATTTAAATATAAATATACATGAGTGATAACATCGGAAAAAATCTGATAATTCATCAGAATTTACCTGACTTTAGTAGACGAATTTGCCAATGCTTGAAATTTATTACAGCACTCCAAAATTGCGGTCGAAATATTTCTGAAAAATTTGGCTGTTTTCATCCATTTATAAAGTGGTGATAAATGGTACAAAACAATGAGGTTTCGAGAAAAAAAACGTAGGAAAATAGGGTCCATATTGACTGCAGTTTTTGAGAGAAAAACGTATACTTGGTCAGACACACCATAAGGAGTTTTCTCCATTGCATCATCGAAGGACACAAAGTGATGAAGTAGAAGAAAAGTACAGCTGCTAGACCAAGTGAAAAGGGAAAGAAGAAGAAACAGAGCACAAGAAAAAAAATGTAGGAGGAAATTAACAGACCAATCCATGGACCTGCCAGTAGGCAGAACACGAAATAAATAAATATTGCGATCAAATCCACTTATAATTTGGGATTGTACCTGAGATGTAATTAGTAAAAGGGCTCCATGACCTACCACACGTCCCTCTTCAAATTAGTCTTCTTCAAACAGCGCCGGTCAGCTCCGATGTTTATGGGAAAAGCAAAGATGATACGTATCTTGAGAAGATGGGAACCTGTTTGATTTTCCAACGACCGTATGCACAGTCTCGTGTACACTATTATTATAGTCCTTTCTCGTGAACAATGGGATTTCTTCAGACAAGCAACCCGGAAGCTGCGATCCGAATGCCAGACTCGTCTGTCCAGACAATGACCGCAGAAAAGAAAAGAAAAAAAAAATTCTCTCTATCTCACCACGCCATCGAGGGTCACATCTCACCAAAGCAATTAGGTATCATGCTAATTGGGCGTCCCATCCAATTAACTCACAGCGGAACGACGTATTCGTAATCGCTGCTGCAGAGCGTTATGCAAGACTCAGTGTCCTCAAATCGGGGTTCAGTGAGTCATCAGTTTTAGAGCAGTCATTAACATCACTTTCGTTCTCAGCGAGGTCTGACAAAAGTTTTACTTGCCTCACACTCCTCCTCTAGGAAACTTTAAACCAGCAAATAAATATTTACAACTGTGATCAATCGAGTTTCTAGTAATAATAATATAAAAGATAAATATATTACCAGAGTTAAGAATTCTGTGACCTACAGGAATATATTTAATTTTATTTACTCGTCTTTAGATTATATATATATATATATATATATATATATATATATATATAGTAATACTAATTAAGGAGGCCATTAATTGTTTAAATAAATTGGATTGTTAGCGGTACAAATTCTTCAACAGACAACAATGTGTCGGCGGCTTTGTTTGAATTTTTTTTTTTTTTTAAGGCAACAGGCTACATGAGGGTGATCCACATTGGGCAACTCCCCTTTAATAGCATAGGAAGGGATTAGAAAGGGGGGATGCGGAAGGGTAGAGGAAGGTAGCCAAGGGTTAACTAGGGCCCCCGGGCTATGGTTTAAGGATCCTACCCGGCATTCGCCTAAAGAAATGCAGGGAAAACCCTAGAAAAACCTGCATCGGGTAGGTCGGGCATTGGGTACTTGTCCCACGCCCTTCCGATAGCGGGAGAGGAGTTTGCTGTGGGGACGCAGCATTCCCTTCTCCGTGCCTCGACCAGTTTAGGAGGCAGCTGGCCGACTATTCCAATAGGAATAGCGGACAACTCTTGCCGTATGCCCAAGGTCTGCGACCCCGGAACATACACCTCTCAAAACATACCGAGGTGCCTCGGCATGTGGGAACCTTAGTTCAAAAAAACCAGAGAGATGTGAGAGCATCCCCAAAGGTAGCCCCCGCCAGAGCTCTCTGGGAAGGTTCACCTGCGAGAAATCCTCTCGCAGGCTTCCTTCATAATTGGCTTTGTTTGAGTTGCTAGCGCGGGTCTTAAGCAGTCTGGCGAATCTTATGGTCGAGAGAGGTAACAGCATTTAAGAGTACGAACAGCGTGGTCCAAGCACAGAAATTTAACTGAGAGCCTTATATGTTTTAAAATCTAAGTAAAAAGGTCTGGACGGAGAGCTGAAACAAAGAGTTTAGCGCCACATTCAGATACATAGGCGTTCCGTAAGAAAATTTTCCGCAGAAAGGCATTGAAATAATAAGTCCGACTGTTGACAGGAGGAGTAATACAAGAGCTACAACCGTGTGATTTGATCAAGTGTAGAATCAGTGATCAATGGCCTTTTTAGTGAATTGTGTTCCCAAGCTCCAAAACTAAGTCTGGTACCAGCAGGACAGTTGAAAGTACAAACCAAAATAATTAAATTCTGTAAATGGTAATTAAGGGTATAGTTAGATTTCGGTTCTTTTCATTTTGTTATATTTCGTATTCCTTTCGTTTCAATTTGGTTGAATTGTTAATTATTTAATTGATAATTTTGATTGTTCTTACTTATCAAACCCAGTTAAGACCCTGCGAAGAAGTGTTATGAAATTTGATTGTTTTTTTTATCTTGTACGTCGCAAATTATAAAATAAAAATATTTGTTTTTGTAAATTGAAATTATTGAATTCGGCGTGTCAACCTAGGGCAAATCATTTGTAAAAAAAAACCTAAATGAACACCTGTTAAATTAATCTTTGGAAAATTAAAAGTTTTGTATCAGAATCATTTTGTTATTCATTTCAGTTTAATTAATCATTTACTTTTAATCATTACAATATATACACGATTTTTCTATGGATAAACGTACAACTAATGAGGAAGACAAACCACACACAGTCTCGTATCTCGTTTAAAAAAGTTAATTGACCTCATTACCTTAAGGGTCTTCCTTTAAAAAAAAATCTTACACGACGGGAAAATTATTAAAATTGTTTTTAACAACTGTGTGTGTCGTTTTCCTCCCTGAACAGGTATTTATCAATCAAATATATTTATTTTTTAAACGTACAATGCAAAACTCTTCTTTCATCCCTTTTTTTATCCTTGCTTAGAAGTGTTGTAATATGGGCTTTTTTTTTAGGGCAATAGGCTACATGAGGGTAATCCACTTAGGGCAACTCCCCTTTAATAGCATAGGAAGGGATTTGAAAGGGGGAATGCGGAAGGGTAGAGGAAGGTAGCCAAGGGTTAACTAGGGCCCCCGGGCTATATTTTAAGGATCCTACCCGGCATTCGCCTAAAGGAATGCAGGGAAAACCTTAGAAAAACCTGCATCGGGTAGGTCGGGCATTGGGTACTTGTCCCACGCCCTTCCGATAGCGGGAGAGGAGTTTGCTGTGGGGACGCAGCATTCCCTTCTCCGTGCCTCGACCAGTTTAGGAGGCAGCTGGCCGACTATTCCAATGGGAATAGCGAACAACTCTTACCGTATGCCCAAGGTCTGCGACCCCGGAACATACACCTCTCAAAACAGGCCGAGGTGCCTCGGCATGTGGGAACCTTAGTTCAAAAACGGAGAGGAAAAGACACCCAAAGGTAGCCCCTTCGTATCTCTCCTAAAAGGTTCCTGTAATATGGGCTAAATTATTTTCTCATATAAGACTTAAATTCAACATCAACATATGAGAGTTTCAGAAGTACTTTTAAAATTATCTCATTCGAATATTATTTGATTTTTTGTACACCACCACCACCAAAAACGTGGGTCCCAAATATTGTGTAATTTATTAAGTAGCTTGTTATAAACTTTATATTATAAAATTCAATTTTGTCATTTAATAAAATTATTTTTTCACCTGATTGGCAACACGTAATCATTATTAAACTAATTGATTTTTATAGAAATGCGTTTAGTACCAATTCTCGATAAACACTTGCCATAGAAACGTTTTTCCCACGACAATACCCGATTGGCGTTTGTCCGGTTGTCATTTTCCCAACCGGTCATTTTCCCACAAAGGTCTGTTTTACGAAATAAAGCATAATACTAATAGAACACTTAACATGTTAGTTATGTAATTATAGACACTTATTCTTGTAAATTAAGCTACTCATTAAAGCTGGGAATAATTTCAACTAAACTTGGTACACCTGGGATGTCCTGAACATCAAGGAAGAAGCCCTGTGGATTTAAGGTAACTCTCGAAGCCCAATAGATAATTTTACGAATAAAAGAACCAAGAAAGGCCAAGAAAAAATAGTATCCATCAGAGAAATATTTTACTTAGGCGTCAATATACTAGACTGCGCAGGTAGAATTTTTTTTGGGGGGGAAGGGGTAAATGGGAAATAACTTTAAAAAATCCCTTTATAATATTTTTGACTGTTCCAAAGCGTGTGAAAACACTCGGAAACGTCTAAAATAGTCCGTTACAATTAGTTAGTGATCTTTCCAGAGCAAAATATTTTCGCGCAACAGTTCGTTGGCCGTACCTTCTACATCCTTTCATATCCTTGTATGAATTGTTTTTCTATATCATTTTACTTTCAACGAGACTACCTCCAAGTTAAGTTTTGAACAAGCTTCTTTTTCACGTAGTTGCTTCGCCCTTTACATATTTTACCGTGTGCTCTTTCAAAGTCTTGCTCTGTTTAATCCCCTTACTTAATCGATTTACTCTCTAATTTTCTCTATTATCTGTTTTTATTCTTTAAAGAAAAGCGATTTCCACGGTTGACTAAAGACCGTTATATTCTATTGTCTCATTGAAAATTAAATTCAAAATAATGTTTAGTCCTCTGTAACGCGCGGGTTTTATCCGTAAAGATCTCAATTTTTAAGGGTAATTTTTCATCGTCGAAGGTGTAAGCTGAATTTATAAATTAATTGAAAACGTCTTTGAGGATCAAACAGATTATCCCGCTCCCGGGATTTATCCTTACGCTTGTCATTTGAAATGTTACCGAGAACGTTGGCCACTCTTGTAGCATACCGAACATTAAAAAAATGGTATAGAGGCTATCGAAAATCCGGCAATGGACAATCCGGTTCTCTCAGTTTTCCGGCATGGATTTTGAAACCGTGTTTTCAAATTAAAAGTGCCAATCTCTCCTCTGCTTTAATTTTTCCGACAAGAAAAGAACACAATCGACGTCCGAATAGACAAATAAAACAAGAAATTAGGAGACAATAACAGAAATTAATTTTTAAAATATATACATAAAGACGTTTCGATCAACTGATCTTGGTTACTTCTAGAGCGAGACATCTGGCTCTAGTATCGATAAACTTCACAACAGTTGATCGAAAACGTCTACTAACTTGTAAATTATGTTGTTGTTCAATATTAATTTATTTTATTGTCTGTTATACGGGTCGTTAATTTCATGTGTTATTTCTCTTTTTTTTTTCAAAATTAATTTCTGTTATTATTTGTTATGCGGGTCTCGTATCCTGTTTACATAGTCAATGGTACATACTGTAGATAAGTATATAATTTTTTTTAAAAAAAATTGTTTCGGATTTCTGGACTGTACAGGTTTTGGTTTTCTGTTAAACATCGGCATCGAATATCCGGCATTTTTTAAAATATCACACGCCTCGGGTCCGGAGGTTTCCAGATTTTTGAAAGCCTACCTGTAAAAAATTCATTGTTTGGTATCTGATCCTTCGTCTTTATTTTGAGAACAATTTTTTGAAAAGCTAATTATGTCGGATTTATTTTAAGAGTTGAGGATACATAATCGATTTTTCGGCTGGAAGAAAGGTTTCTGTGCTCTGCGTCAAGTTACTGAACTCATCACCTCGCAGCGCAGAGTGATCACTATGAATTGAGTTATTTCTTCTTGAAGTTGATAAACAATTAGTGTCGTGTCGCCGCAGACTCTGGCGAGCAAGGTAGTAAACAAGGTCGGATACTTAGCGGTTGCCTCCCAATTATCACCGAAGCACTGTACTCCGACCTTGAAATCACCGTTCTTTGTACATTGACCCACCACAGTCGGCGAACTGTAAATCTGGCTAACAATAACGCGTAACGAGGGTCAAGGGCAGGTACAGTGTTTTGATGTTTAGTCATAATTGGAGCCCCCTCCCCTCGGTCCGGCGCGGACAGTGTCACTGCTCGGGCGCCCCCGCCCCTCGAGAGGCGAGCTTGTCGCTGGTTCGCTGTGACACTGTCGGGTGGAGGGGCAGGGAGGGGGTCGGCGGCAGTGGGGGGAGAGTGGAGAGGGGCGGGATGGCGCGGGGCAAGTGTCGCAGTGTCTGCCAGGGGGCCGGACCGACAGCACGCGTTTGTCCCTCAAGCATCAGCGGAATGCAGGCAGGACCAGTGGACCAGATCTGAGAGACTTCCGCTCGTGACAACGCACCACTTGGACACAGAAACATGAAAATATCGTCGTTGTGAGTGAAAATAACAACGTAACGTGCAAATTCCGTCGAGAAGGTTTATTTTCCGCTTCCGACGACATGAAAATAGGTGAGTTTCCCCACTTAGCACGGGTCAACGTGCCGTATTTACACTGTAACGGGCGATTGTGGTCTCTCCGTGTTGATTTGCGGCAGATAAATATTTGCGAGTAGTACATTGTTGAAGGTTAGTGTTTACGAAGCCTCTCTCACGTGCGTGGATTTATAGCCTCTCCGGAGTCACCGACTACTGCTGCTACCTGGCGGGAGCGAACGCAACTGCTCCTCCGAGCATTTACTCCTCCTAGTGTGTAAGTTTCTCGCGTACTTGCTTTACATCTCCGCTAATTTCCATCGCATGTAAATCAACGTTCATGTAACTAAATGTAACGTACAGTGCGTAGGAAAAATTTGCGGCCTTCCTTTTCGAATTTAACCACTAAATTCATCACTAGTGACTGGATTGCTATCTTTTACATGATAATTTAGAAATGTCTGGTCATCGTTTTAAAAACCTTTTCGGTGATACTGAAAAATATTTATTAAAGGCCAGCAAAACCTTATATTAACCTTATACCAGGCCCTTATCGTTTACACGAAATTTTTCGTTAGCCTCTGCAGACTTATTTTCCATTATTTAGCAGTGAATTCATGTACTGTAAATTAACCGAATCTCAATATGCAATCTGTTGGATTGTTTGTCTGTCTATAGATCTGAATAGATTTTTTTTTCTGTCGAAATACTAATTTCCAAGTAAAGTTGTTTTCTAGTCACTGTTAAAAAAATGACTGCTTCTTCAATCAGTTTTTTATTTTCTTCTAGTTCGCAAAACCTCGACTGAAACTTTATTATTTATTACTATTCGAAGAGCAGTGTTTTAATGACAATTAGTGTTATCTGCATTTTTATGGTTAACCGATCCAAATCTTTCAAAAATGAATATTTAAAATAATGAATGGATTTTTTTTAAAAAAAAATTGTAATAGTTATCGAGGATATTGTCGGGTTTCTTTTATTAGGATCATCAGAATAGTTTTAAAATTTACTTTACTTTTCAAAGTGGCCTGTGTCGATTATTATTTTCAGAGTATGAAAAATATATTTGTGCTTTTACATGGATTTTTCATCGAAAATTATATCCGGATGGTTTTAGGTAGATAATAATAATACCTTTTTTTTTAGTGATGTTTCCTTACGATATACGAACTCATTCTGTGTCCAACGAATTAAAAGGAAAGGCATTTCCCTCGATGTAGTTTTTAACTTCATTCCGTTATTTTTACGGTTAAAAACAAATATATTATGTCATCAATAAGCTTGTCATAGTCTTCTGCAAATTTATGATAGTTTTTACGGTAATTAGGTTTTCAAATCATGATAAAACAATCCAGTGTATTTATAGGATGTATTTCTGTAAACTAAAAATTTATTTTGCGGAATGAAATAATAAAAATTGTTGTAGTGTAAGTTGTCTTGCAATTTCTTCTCACATTTAATGTATTTTTTTTTTAGAAAAAAAAGAGAATATAAATCATTTTATTTGCCGTGAATAATTTGTAGTAACCACGTCGGAAGACAAATGTTGTTCGAGATATTTTTTTTGGGGGGGTGATAGGACAATAATCGACTTTCACTTTTAAGCTGGCCGATTCTAGAGATGAATTTCGTTCACGTTGCAGCAGAACACGTGAATTTTATGTTTATACTTGAGAAGAATTAATTTTTTTTGTCTTATTAAATAAATATATTTATTTAGTCGTATTAGAATATTTTTGCATTTTTCTAGATATGGTCTTTCTAGTGTTATACCATGAAAGGAAGTTCGAGGAATTTTAAATAATTATTTAGGATAAAATGTAGTTTGTGAAGAATAATAGGGAGTTATTGAGTGTTAAAAAATTTGTTTTATATATTTAAAACAGTTGTAGAATAACTTTAGGATATTTGAGTGTTATTTCTGCATTTATGTCAATATTAAAAAATGTCTAACTAGATTCTTGTATTGTCTAAGCAATTTTTGCCGTAGTAGATCTTGTTTTTTTTTTTTGAGTGTATCAAAGTGCCAATGAAGGTGTCTGAGATAAAGCTTTGAATAACTATCAATTACAGGCGGAAGGCCGACGTTCTATTTATTTATGTGCGCGCGGCTAGACTGCGTGTAGCCCAGTGTGAAGGTCTTAATTAAAGAGCCTGTTCGCCTACGCAAGTAGGCTTATTAATTAGGCTGGAGGAGAGTGGAGGTGAGTGACACGTGGTTGTTCCAGGTGAGGTCCGAGGCGGCCCGGCAGCCTGGCGCATGCGCAGCCCCGGCGACCAATCACTACCCAAGCTCAAGGTGGAAGGGGTAAGTAACACTGCTTCGATTTTTCCCCTCCACCTTAGACTCTTCGATCGCGCAATTTATTGTTATTGTTATTTTTTTTCGCCTCGGCGTTGTGTGTGTATGTGTTTGAGTGTGGAAGGAATAATTTTAATTTCTGCCTGTTGTGAGTGCGGCGTGCGGGAGTGAGTAGTAGGAGGAATGCTTTGATGAAGGTTTCTGGTGCTGCGGGAATCCAGGATTCGCAGGGGCAGCGTCTCGTTCCTCTCGCAGTAAGTTCGGATTTCATTAATGTATGGAACTGTGCTTCTCCAGGGGAATTACTGTCACAGTAATACAAATTGTACGAGGATTTCATTCCAACCTCCTCGGAGAACTGTAAAGCGGGGGAAAAAATCCTGCCTGCTTCTCACTAGTCACCAGTTACCGTGAACTACTATAAATTAGATTCTTATTTAAAACGAAACAATTTTTATACTTTCAAACGTTCAGAACATCCAGGAACGGTTTCCGGGTCACTTCAGAAAAATTCTATCACTCTTTTGGGAACAAATTGAAGGAAAATTACGTGAAAATATTTATATGTAGTTGTAGTCTTTTTATTCACGGTAGTAATTTTATTTTTTGACTTGCTTAGATAAAATAGAAATAGTCATGACAGAAATATGCAAAGTCCTGACATTCAACTAAGTGCTATTTTAATAACACAAAAAACTTAAATCTTAGTAAAATTCGGATATTGTGAAAAGCTTGATTTATATGTTTTTTTTTCCTATCTTATAAAATTCCTCTATTTTATTAAACGTTTTGTTTTTCATGCCGCATAATTTGAAGCACTTAATTGAAATTGTTTGGATGTATCTGTTTGAGAAAAAAACAACAGACAAAGTGCAATAAATAATTACCTTACGGTAAACAAGATACGTTACGATAAAATACACTCACAACGTGTGTTTATTGTTTCAACCTGATTAGTTTGCAAATTTCAGTAAGCTGATTGATGGTTCAACCCAGTTTTCAAAAATATAATTCTGTGTCTGGTCCTCAAGTAACATGACGTTTTATTTTAAATTTGGTCTCTCCTTTCATGGTTTTATTTATGAAATATCCACGTTTCTCCTCGTTATGTTGGTTCGAATTTTAATTTGCCTGTTTATTTTATTGCAAGTTTGTTTTGATTCGAGGTCTGTGATTTTTTTTTTGATGTTACCTGATTTTTTTTTCCCGCACCAAACCAACCAGGGTAGACCAAAACGGCAACAGGGCATGGGTAGAGCAATAAATGGCAGGTACCATATCCTCAGGACACGGAGCTCGGAGCAATTAGCGCTCATCTGATTTAGTGAACCTGATTCAGCTGGGGGGAATTTATTTGTTAATTGACCCTATTACAGAGCCGTCTCATTACGGCTCTTGCTTGCTTGAGTGAGGGAGGAGAACAGCCCCTTAAAGGTCTTCGGTTTAAGGCTGCGTGACTTACACACATTTATACTTCATTGTCTTAAAACAATTTTATAGTCCATATAATGCTTTTTAATTATTTTATTGTACTCGATGTTAATCGCTGAACATCTTGGTCGACATAATTTTCAAAATTTATTCGCTGATTTTGCCACGATAAGTGTTACGAATTTATTCGCTAATTCTGCCGACAGCATGAAAATAGTTCTCAGTGTTCAATTTAAATTGCAACGTTTCGTCGTAAATTATTAAATGGGAACCGAAAAAAAAACAATTTTCTTATGTAGATTATTAATTTATTTTCTCCTAAAAATCAAAATTTATTCTTGAATTTTATCAATGCTTAATTGTATGTTAATTTGAAGCGTTGTTAAGATTTTTAGTACTAGCCTTTGAATTATAAAACAGTTTACATGGCAATTGAACGTTTGCGATCATCGACTGATACATTTTATATAAATAGGATTTTTTTTCCATGACTAAAATTACCCATTTTTTATTCCACTGAAATCGATTTTTGGTTTCAGGCAAAAGTGGTTTGACTTTAACTCGAATAAGCATTTCATAGAGTATTTTTAGAAAATAACCAGATTCAATTTCGTGTCTCAAATAGATGACCGTTTAAAAACTACATCCTTGTGGATGAATAAAGCAGCATTTAATTCACCTTTTTATGTTTCTTCTTTACTCAATTTTTTTTCCTTATCATATCAACTGCAAGGAATTTTATAGTAAAGAAAAAACCTATAATTTATCAATTCTTTTCCATTTCTTTTAGCTTCAATAAGAAAAATTATATGTGCGATTTATGTTTGTCGTTAATAGTCCGTGAAAAATCCGAGAAATAGGAGCGCAGTTATTTTTTTATTATTTTAAAGTGTATGTTGTTAAAGGCGTCAGTTATTTGGACGAAATATAAAAAAAACGTTTTGAACAAAAACTTAATTACCATGTTGGCGGCTTTTAATTTTCACGTGGTGGTATTTTGCGTTCCGCACGGGAAGGGGTTTTATATTAAATTACAGGTTTTCTTGCCTGAGATTGACAATTTCATCTAATCGCGCGGCGTCGTCCCCGATGGTTCGTAATTGCGACCATTAGTTTGTCTTTAGTTCCCCCGATTTCAAGCTCCCGCTGCGCGTCTTTCGAATATAATGTCAGAATGTCGCCATTCTTCAACTGAAAATAGCTGGTCAGATTCCCCTTTGTGACCCGTAGTCTTCCCTAGATCAAGTTTTAGCGGACCAAGAATATTCAGGTTCAGCACAAAATGATCATGTATCTGTTGGAACTGGAAAAATAAAAATCTCTGATATTAATAAGGAATAAATAAATCTTCACATGCCAAATACTTAACTTGTGTGAATAATTATAGGAATTAAGTTCAAGTGTCACAAACACACAAAAAAGACCATTCCTTCATATAGTTTTCCCGGAGTTGAAAATGTTGAGGTATTTGGGTACTTAAAATCTACTATAATCATCGAGTATTAATCAATACAATCTCTGGTACCCTCAGAGAAGACTGATATGAATTTTTAAAATCAAATAATTCAACATCACGACGTTACGTCCCTGTTTTAGGTCATCTTCAGCTTTATTAATTTCATATGTAAATGAATCACACAAAAATTTAGAGAAACAGGATTTCCAAATTGTAAATTTGCATAATATTTATTTTTTCAAATTTAATAAATTCAAATAATGAAGCTTTTTAATTTTCCTTTCATTTCAGCCACACATTTAAAAAAAAATTAATATGAGAAACGAAGTAATACGTGATTACAAATAAACGACAGCCAATTTGAAGTCAGAAATAATATATATTTATTTATGGAGAATTAAACTTCGTTTCGTCGTTAAAAATGTTGATAAACTTCTGCTAGAAGAGGTCGCAAATTTAAGGACGAAACGTCGTTTAATTTTCCACACGTAAATATCTTCTTTTTTCACACTTCAAATTGTCTGTTGTTTATTTATAAGTTGTCTCGATAGTCAGTATACATATATATATATTAATACGTATTTACATCTTTGTTGGCCTTGCCTGTTGCTACCGAATTTCTTGTATTATTTATATATTAAATTACTAATCGTGAAAAGGTCATAAACTGAGGACGAAACTTCGGGATATTTAATTGTTTGTTACTGAACAATTTTCTGACTCACCACCGTTTTTTATTTATAATTTATAAAAGATAGTTTATTTTCGTACGATGTCGTAATTATTTTGTCTCAAAAATTTGGATTGTCGTTACTCATCTAAAGGTTGTTAATCATGATGCATTATGTTACAAGTGTAAGGCGAAAAAATCCCAGAATTTGATTGTGAAAAATGGAAGATTGAAGAATCCATTAAATAATAATTATGTATTTGTTTGGCCCGACACTGAAAATTGTTTTAGATAAGTCTCAATTTCAAAATTATCTAACAGTAATTTTTTTTGTGAAGCAATTCGTATGATTTATTAATATAGTTACAGGACAATGGTTGACTCATTTGAAAATAAGGATTGTTTTTATATATGTATATATAAATTAGAGCTTTCGGTGCAAGTTCAGTCAAGTAGATTTTGGATCTGTGTACCTTTATTTATTTGTTTTATATTGAAACTGAATCCAGAAAAAAGTTGACAGGACATTCAACGCTTCTCCTACACGTATTACCACGCGTAGTAATTTAGTTTCCGACTATATGTGGAAGACTGTGTAGTTGTTTGACCAAGACGCGGCCTGGCGGCTTTACTCAGCCGCCTTGTCGACCGCAGATGCCGGGAACTCACACAGCGCGCTCTCGGAACAACGTAAAGACAGGAAGGAAAAAACACACACACACACCAACAACTAGAAACTCGTACTGACGTCGACGAATATTGAGGATATTCCCTTAAAAGTTTTTTTTTCGTAGAGCAGAAAAAAAAAAGTGGAAGTTGGCATAAGGAAAAATTACGGGCAGTGACTACAGAATCCATGAAAAGTGTAGGTTTTGAAGGGAAAAAAATGAGTCGAAGGTTAAATTAGGAAATATGGGACTGAAATAATTAGCAGATTATGTAACGTACAGCCTTGTCATGTGGGAAAAGTTCCCGGCATTCATGAGTGATGATTTCGACAATGGAAGGAATACTCGAGGAACTACGCTGGAGTCAACGCATTTTTATCGTTGTTAATGATCCAATTATGATCTGTGTTCCATGCTCACTAAGTCCTCCACTATGAACCACTTGCACAGTCGATCATACTTGAAAATAGAATTTTCGTCATACGATGATATCATCGCGACCAATTGGTCGTCAACGACACACACACACTGAAAGTAGTAGATGTTCGTCGCAAACAAGAGACTTGATAATAGCTGTTGAAGCTTCACACAGCTAATAAATTTCAGTTTTAATCGTGAAAGCTATGAATGTCGCTGATCCACTTATCCACTCGGGCATTTTTATAGCCTGAGTTACGAGGACGCCTCTGCCTCATAAAGTACGTAACCGAGGTGAAGTTGGTGTCTTTCTCCGTTGTTATTGGGGGAGGTGAGGGGGGGAGGGTGGACCACGTGTGAAAGAGTCGAATTCCCGACCGATTTCACCGCCAATATTTAATAATGTAATTGTAGTTATTACCGCGGGGAAAATGGTCCCGCTGAGCCACCCCCACCCCCACGGCAGCCCACCTGTGTATTACCAACAGGTCGGAATAAAATTCCCCATCATCACTCGATCGGTAACAGATCTGATTACGTTAAACCTGTTGAATGAGGTTTTTTTAAAAAATGTAATTCCTGCGTGTGTGCTTTATTGCACAGTACTTGCAATCGAGTCGACGACCGACAGAGGGATATTGATTTGCTGTCGATATGCTGATGGAAACATAGTGCTGGAGAAGACACTTTGGCTTCCGCCCAGAACTCGTTTTTCCCAATGCGAATTTTTAAGTTTTACCTCAATAAATGAGTCTAAATGCAATGGTTGTAATCATCCTCGTAATTTACCAAAGAACATATAAATGGAAAAGTTTTGGTATAGGATTAAGTTCAAAGATCCTAAGGCATTCCCGGAGAAGTTGCTGTAGAAAAAACTCTCGGGGTACAACAGTGATTAACGCGAGACGTTTCGATGACCCAAAAGCTCTTTCCAGGGGAAGTGGAAGATGACGAATGAGCTGTTAGTCGTCGAAACGTCACGTAGCACGTCATACACCCCCCCCCCCCCGATGCCAACATAAATGTAAATACGTATATATATATATATATATATATAAATTCTGACTATCGAGACAACTTATAAATAAAAAACACCCAATATGTAGACAGAAAAAAAAGTGAGGAAAATTAAACTACGTTTCGTCTCTAAATTTCAGACCTCTTCAGGTTGAAGTTTAACAACATTTTAACGATGAAACGAAGTTTAATTTAATAATATAATTGTATTTATTACCGCGGGGAAAATGACCGCCGTTGAGGCAACCCCCACCCCCATAAATAAATATTATTTTTCTAACTTCAAATTGGCTTTTGTTTATTTGTAAAAACGTATTAATTCGTTTCTCATATTTTAAATGTGTGGCTGAAATGAAAGAAAAATCCGAAGGCTCATTATTTGAATTTAATAAATTCGAAAAATAAATATGATGTCAATTTACAATTTGGTCGGGGAGGGAGTGTGACGTCAGTGGTTCTACTGAACTCGCTTTTAGCCAAATAAAGCTATATATATATATATATATATATATATATATATATATATATGCCTAAGAACGGTCACAATAAATTAATTAAAAAACTCAATAAATTTAGATAGTTTCCGTTTACAATAAAATTTAAAGCAAAGTTAGCGACGACGAAACGTAGTTTTATTTTCTATAAATAAACTTCTTTATTCTGATCTCAGATTGACTGCAGTTTACTAATACTACAATAAAGATTGAATTGTTTACTTGGACGTTTTACTACAATTCTGATATTTTATTCCATGTCTCATTACTCATAGAAGAAGGAAACGAAGCAGTCCAGATGACGTCATTGGGGAGGGGGATGGGAATTTAATTTTCTTTGCTAGGGCACTGTACAGTGTCAATTAAAGTGGATTAATCAATCACTGAATACTCAAATAAATTTGTATATTTTTAGTTAATGTAATTCACGGCTCTGGAGTGAGTCATCAAAAAATAAAGAGGGGTCCCAATTTCAAAACCAAAAGCAAAAAAAAAAAGACGAAGAAGATCAATCACAATCGCGATACAGTACAAAAGATTTAAGATTTGGACCCTGGTTCTAAGATTAGCTGAGGAAATATTATTCGTGTCTGAGTTAGGTAAATTGATACGGCGAAGCAAGCAACGTGAAGAAGATCATTGTCATTAAATGTTTTATCAAAGTTAGGAGATTGGCCCCCAATCTTGAAACAAGCAAGTGTGACCCAGTTGTGTTGAATAATTGTCCCGTTTCCCCGTATGTTATATTATCCTTTGCTCGGATGCCCATCGGGCCAGCAGCACGCGTGCCTTGACCATGTTCCGTCCACGCACCTGCACACGAGATTGTTATCTGTCTGTCTCTCTCTCAGTGAGCAGTCGTCCTTGCAAGCCTCGTAACAGGGTGGAGAAAATACTCATTCTTTAAAAAAAAAGCATTCTTCACATAATTAGTATCAGACTGAAACGTCAATCAGTAAAAATTATTTATTCAAATGACAGAGAAAAAGTATCTTACAAGTTCTCACGTTCACAAGTCAGGATGTAAGTCAAGTTTAATTTACTTTTATTAGAGGAACTGTCTCGTGTTCGATCTTATTACGTGGTAACCAACGGAAAATAACCATAGATCAATTCCTTGCATCCCCCATTTGAACTTCGAGAACTTCCAAAATTATATATAAGTTGCCGTATCACAGTCCATGAATGGTTCGTTGTGACGTATGTATTAATACTCGCAGAAATAAAGTAAAATGTATTACATTAATTCATTTACCTGTATAATATTTACCTGTATAATATATATATGTATAAGAAGGGATTTTCTCTCGCAGGCAGAACCTTTTAGGAGAGATACGAAGGGGCTACCTTTGGGTATGCCTTTTCCTCTCCATTTTTGAACTAAGGTTCCCACAAGCCGAGGCACCTCGGCCTGTTCTGAGAGGTGTATGTTCCGGGGTCGCAGACCTTGGGCATACGGTAAGAGTTGTCCGCTATTCCTATTGGAATAGTCGGCCAGCTGCCTCCTAAACAGGCCAAGGCATGGCGAGGGGTAAGCTGCGTCCCCACAGCAAACTCCTCTCCCGTCATCGGAAGGGCGTGGGACAAGTACCAAATGCCCGACCTACCCGATGCAGGTTTTCCTAGGGTTTTCCCTGCATTTCTTTAGGCGAATGCCGGGTAGGATCCTTAAACCATAGCCCGGGGGCCCTAGTAACCCTTGGCTACCTTCCTCTACCCTTCCGCATCCCCCCTTTTTAATCCCTTCCTATGCTATTAAAGGGGAGTTGCCCAATGTGGATCACCCTCATGTAGCCTGTTGCACTAAAATATATATATATATATATATATATATCTGAACCTTGTTGGAGAGACAGGAAGGGGCTACCTTTGGGTATGCCTTTTCCTCTCCGTTTTTGAACTAAGGTTCCCACAAGCCGAGGCACCTCGGCCTGTTTTGAGAGGTGCATGTTCCGGGGGTCACAGACCTTGGGCATACGGTAAGAGTTGTTCGCTATTCCCATTGGAATAGTCGGCCAGCTGCCTCCTAAACTGGTCGAGGCACGGAGAAGGGAATGCTGCGTCCCCACAGCAAACTCCTCTCCCGCTATCGGAAGGGCGTGGGACAAGTACCCAATGCCCGACCTACCTGGAGGTTTTTCTAGGGTTTTTCCTGCATTTCTTTAGGCGAATGCCGGGTAGGATCCTTAAAATATAGCCCAGGGGCCCTAGTTAACCCTTGGTTACCTTCCTCTACCCTATCACATCCCCCCTTTCAAATCCCTTCCTATGCTATTGAAGGGGAGTTGCCCAACGTGGATTACCTCATGTAGCCTGTTGCCCTAAATATTTATATTAATAACGGAAGAGTTCTAATAGTTATTTAATTAATTAAATAGGCGGTAAGTCAGAAAACATTGACAATAAAACACTACGTTTCGTTCCCTAATTTGGGGCTTCTTCAGGTGATAAAAAAAATAAAAATACGTAAATGTTCTTTAATTGCTTCTTTTGAAAATAAATTTTAATCTTCGATAAGAATTTTGCCGAAATGAGATTCTGTGGAGTGTTTTTTTTTTGTTTCATTGCCAGTCCATGAGTGAAGGAGACGAAAGGGCTACACTACAACAAAATCTCATTTATTAAAGAAGAAATTTATTCTCATAATAAACACTCAGTTGTCGTCTGAAAAATTCATGTAATATGTAATTAGACGTTGCAATTTGGACAGTGAGGAAAAAAATTAAATAAATGTTTTCTGTATATTTAATTAATTTTTTAATTATTAAATGTCATATAAAATATAGTAGTTCATTATGTTATTAAGATTCAGAGGTTCCGAGTGCTACTGGAAATTTTCTTATATCTTATATGTCTTCATAAATTTTAAAAAAAGCTATATTATTGTATATTCCACCCCTTTATGATCAAATGGCGATGAAAAAAAAAGTTCCAACCTGATCTACGACCAGGATGAAATAAATCTCGAGTCTCTTTAATCGACGTGCTGTATCGAAATGAAGCCTATTTGGCACACCGGGCGTAATGAGCCCAGGGCGTGGGCGTAGTCTTCATTGATTCCAAGTTGGTGGCTTGCCAATGCCTCCTTTACGTTAACGAGCGACCTGTATTTATGGTTGGGGTACGGTAACAACGTTTGCCCTCGCCTCCCAACAATATTTGTCGTTCAACAATAAGTAGATGTCTCGACAAACAGTGCCGTCAACCTGTCAGCTGTGGTCACTGGGCAAACATCGTTTGCAACACTCCTGCGGTAAATTGTTTATAACGACGTGCACGCGAAAAGTGGAAACTCGCTAGAAAATGGATTATTTTCCCCTTTTATTTTTTTTAAAAAATTAATGAATTATCTACAAACTGTATTTTCTTTGGACCAAACAATACGTTAACTTCATCATGACGTCATCACTATAAATATAGCCCGTATCATTATCCCATGCCACCTTCCATCAACAGTGACTATGGCGTCTACTCGGAAAAACTTTCAACTACACCCTGGAAATCTGAGGAGTACCAAAGAGATGAATAAGTCCTGACTTAACCCTCCAGTAGACAACAAAATATATATTCAGTAATCCTTTTTTCGATGCCTCTAAAAGTATTTTTGACTGCTCGAATGCTTTCCTACCGCCCCCCCCCTTTTTTTTTCAATAAACATAATTTTTCTCTTTCGGCCGATAATTTCCGCCATATTCTTGAAGATTTATTTGACATTCGGTCTTCAACTGCATCGCACGGACGTTTTAAAGTCCCCTTGGCAACTTTCCTATCCTATTGTCATAATCTCTGAATAGTAATTGTAGTACCAGTTTTACTGGAATATCCATCCCTATGTTTGCGATGGTGAATGTTTTGTCCTTAGGACTTTTTTTTTTGAGTAAGAGGCTACATGAGGTTAATTCACGTAATGGCAACTCCCCTTTAATGGCAGTAGTTTAAGGATCCTACCCGGAACTTGCCTGAAAGTGATGAAGAGAAAACCCCAGAAAACCTGCATCAGGTAGGTCGGGTCGTAGGTTCTTGTAACAATGATTATAAATCAACTTACGTTTCAGGAGTCGTCCCCCGGAAATCTTCCGACATTTTCCCTGAAGACAATGTGAATGTTATCACTCATATTTATTTTCGCCCAGTTAAGTATCGGGTCGTAGGACATCGAATGATATCTCTATCGATTCTGAATTCCTGTCTTGATATTAATAACCCTTTACTTGACTCTTCCACACCATAGACTTGATGAGGTTCTTCTAATGCTACCTCGAAGGGTTTAAATTATAGTTTTTTCTTCTTCTTTCTTAACTTTGTTTTGCATATATTTTGGCTTCTGGTCCTCTTTATATGTAATAAATAAATTAAATATTCCTCGTCATCTAATCCTGGGTCCTTTCTCCTTCTAGAACGTCTATATTTCCGCAAGCAGTTTCGTGTTATCTGCCTCTGCTAGTGTCAGAATGACAGCTAAACTAGACAGGTGGATTATTTTCTCATATATCAGTATACGTAATACACACTTTCGGCTTCAGCCTCCAGTATAATATATATTATTGTCAATACCCTACAATTCTCATCGCAAAATTTTCAAAATATCTGTATTTATAGCACTAAACGCTAAAAGAAAAGTTTAGATTCGTTTGGAAGCCTGCGAGGGAATTCTCTCGCAGGTGAACCTTCCCATAAAGCTCTGGCGGAGGCTACCTTTGGGGATGACTTCACAGCTCTCTGGTTTTTTGAACTAAGGTTCCCACATGCCGAGGCACCTCGGTCTGTTTTGAGAGGTCTCAGACCTTGGGCATACGGTAAGAGTTGTCCGCTATTCCTATTGGAATAGTCGGCCAGCTGCCTCCTAAACTGGTGAAGGCACGGAGAGTGGAAAGCTGCGACCCCACAGCTAACCCCTCTTCCGCCATCGGAAGGGCGTGGGACAAGTACCAAATGCCCGACCTACCTGATACAGGTTTTTCCAGGGTTTTCCCTGTATCACTTTTAGGCCATTTGCCGGGTAGGATCCTTAAACCTTATCCTGGGGGCCCTAGTTAACCCTTGGCTACCTTCCTCTACCCTTCCACATCCCCCCTTTCAAATCCCTTCCTATGCTATTAAAGGGGATTACCCTCATGTAGCCTGTTACCCTTAAAAAAAAGTATTTCGTACACGTCATGGTAATTTTAATACATGAAATCGGTCGACAACTGAAGATTATTAGTTGCCAGTCAGAAAATTGATTATTAACAAAAATTTAAATATACCGGTTTACTAATTTATGTATCAATCATGAAAAATACTTTTGGGAAAACCAGTAAAAATTATTAAACCTCAAAGAGATCGTAAAGAAATGTCGGTATATATATATATATATATATACATTATTTTAATAAATAATTTTCAGGTTCAAGTCCGTTTGTTTATTAAATTTGTATTATTATAAATGTCAAATAGTTTTTCAAAATCATTATTATTATTATTAAATTTCGTAACAATCTCAAGTTTCGAAATCGGAACACGTCTGTATTGGAATGGAACCCAAAAAGAGAATAATCTTAAGATTTTGAAAAATGTCGTGTTGTTGCTGAAAAAGGGTTGATTACTTGTCAGGACTATACAAATAATGGTCTTGTAAAATGTCCAGGGACGAGGGATGGAAAAGATTAAGAAAATAAGGCGAGATTGCCTCATTTGAGTTTACGGGGAAAATCAATCAAGTCAAATAACTGATTACTAAAAGAAGAAAAAATATAGAACACATTTTTTGCAAAAAAATAAATATCTTCTTGCCTAAAATTATTGGGATAGAACAGAGTAAAGTAGACTTAATAAAACAAAGTAATCATGTGCATGACTGGCCATGGGGAAATTATAGCTATAGTCTTAATTACTCTAGGCTGCCCCCAGTATATGGATTCAATAAAAGCTACTCAGTTGATTTGGATCCAAATTGTCTCGTAGTTACCTGATGACGGCGGTAATGAATTTCGCCGAAACGTTGTGTTTTAATAAATAATTACCCCGGTTGATACTTTGATTATCTTTTATTATATGTCTTTAATATATTTTAAATGTTTTTATGCAGTTTGAAAAAATATTTTATTTCTTAATTTTAGTGTAATCTATTAATGAGGAGGAATTTGTACTCGGTCGTGTGTCTCAGTTGTTTTTAATGGTCAACTATTACTGTCTGTCTGTCTGTAATTGGACTTTGGTTTGGAGGGTCTTTCCGCCGCCAAGACGGTGGTGTGGTGGCGTAGTCGGTAGCGTGCTCGCCTGGTGACTGTCAACTGTCACGCCTCGTGCGTGGGGACATGCAACTTTGCGAGACACGCTATTCTCCAACGTATCGACCGGGTGCTGTTTTGAAAGCTCCGTGAAGAAGTACACTGTTCCCCATAAAAGGGTGGGTAGTTCTAATAAAAACTTCGTTATTATTCCGCTGCTGTGTGACACAGGAAAATTTCCCTTCCACACTTTGCAGAATAAGATGGCGAGTCCACTCTCCCGCGGCGTGCCTAACATCATCGTAAAAAAAAGGGAGGGGGGGAAGTATATTTTTCCCTTGTTTACGATCTTGCAGAATTTTGGTGTGTAATCAGTGTTTGCCAGCTCATTAGCGGGACATGCGGGGGTTGTGGTAGCATATTAGCTCGTGTAGGGGGAGACGCACACAAGAAACACGGTATTGTCTCATCGTTGCACGGCTTAACCCCTGCCTCAATGGCCATTGTGCGGCAAGGAGCTTGGACGGTATCGTCCCTTTGTTGGGGCTTTGACATGCCTGTCATCAACCAAGGGGGTGCAACACAATTTTTTTAAAACGTTTACAACACAGAGATGCTTAACACCACGCGATTGTTAAGCCGCCCGATGGAAGCAAAGGGGTTTATACAATGTATGACAATGGACTGGGAAACTGTTGTATTCTTCCAGAGGGAAAATTAACACTTTCATTCTTCGCGGGGAAAAAAAAAAGTTTTCAACGCCTTAAAAAACTCCGTGCTGTATATTACATTTACACCCAATATTAATATTGATTGCTTTCATCACTTTATCACCTCAGAACGGAAATAGAAACAAATTAGAAATCGTTCGGAGACATCGGGAACTTTTGTGTAAATTAATTAATTAATTGGAATATTACTTGTGTTTGACGGGAGTCGCATCTTTTTCTCGGAAACCCTTATAGTCACAGCACTGAAGTCTTTACAGCTTTTCTTTACTCCTGTGGTACGTCAGTAGAAGCCAAATAAATAATTTCTTCTTATTATTATAATTTTTTATTATTTATTTAATTATTAATAAATATTCTTATGGACGTTTTTTTGAACCGTAACAGTTTACAAAGGCGTTGGAGTTAAGGATGAAAAACTTCTTCAATTTTCAGTAAAAAAAAAGATTTTTATAAATAAATACGTTATCAATAATAAAACACTTGATTAACAGGCTCATATATATTTTTTATTTAAATTAAAACATGTCACGATTAAAATTCAGTGAGGTGCTTTCAGTTAATTTTATCCATAGTCATCTGATAAATTTAGTAGCCCGACCTACCTGATAACAGGTTTTTCTAGTGTTTTCCCTGCATCACTTTTAGGCGAATTTCCGGGTAGGATCCTTAAACCATAGCCCGGGAGCCCTAGTTAACCCTTAGCTACCTTTCCGCATCCCCCATTTCACTCCCTTTCCTGTGCTATAAGAGGGGAGTTGCTACTATGTGGATTACACTCTACATAGCCTGTCTACACCTTTAAAAAAGGAGACATAGGCCAACTGTTTACCAAAAAATGGTTCGTATGGTATTTTCTATTGTTTACAATTAGAACCTTTGTTCTCTGTGGCCTAACACTGACCGATAGTTGCAATTATAATAAATCATTTATTATATTTCCACACACATATCAGATGGTTAAAAAACAGCTGTGAAAGATTCAGTGCTGTACCTGTAACGGTTTTCGAAAAAAAGGCTACCTGAAAATAATTATTTTAACATTATCCAGCTTATCCTCTACGACTGCCCAAAGCACGACAGGATTAGACAAGCCACAATTCAGAAATACACGAGAAAGGAAATATGTACCTCAGAAGCGGCAATAAATAACCTGCGAATGTTTAGCAAGGGAACCGGAATTCAAGATCTAATCTAAATAGACGATGACTCTCAGACTATGAATAAAATGTATAAAATTAAAAAAAAACGTCTGATTGAAAATAATGAATAAGAAAGATAATCAAATCAGACGAAAAGGGTAATATAAATATCACACAACGTTTCTGGGATCCTTGTACGGTCAGGTACTAAGAAGAACCTAGAGCGACACAACTGCACTTTTCAGTTTTGTCACCTGACGAAGTGCAGTTGTGTCGCTCTAGGCTCTTCTTAGCACCTGACGAAAGGTACAAGGATCTCAGAAACGTTGTGTGGTAGTTATATTACCCTTTTTGTCTCAATTGGCAATCGTTCTCATTCAATAAAATGTATAGTTAATATGAACTTTTGTAATATTTCATGTAGTAGGTATGGGAAGTTTACACGACTATAAGCTAAATATATATATAAAAAATATTGGTCGTTCCGACTCCAGTTTGTCGTTTAATGCAACGGAACCGGCTTGATCCCTTATGAAAACAGAAATATCTAAGGTAAAAAAATAAAATAAAATAATTGTGACTGTAATTTTTAACCGAACGAATAATTGAAAAAATTAAGTCGTTGCACCTACAACTGAATTACAAAATCTAAAAAAAAATACACAATGACATACACCAGACAAAAATATAAATGAATGTTTTTTTTTCACGGATCGAAAGGGAAATCCTGAGATTATTTATCAGGATTTGTAATTCAAATATATTTAATGTTATTGATTTAATTTCGAGATAAAGAAATTTTGAATACTTGAGGATTGTTTTGTTGTGGTCATTATACTATTTAAAACTAAGATTTTTGTTTGTGATGCGTCAATAAATACATTCTCACATCCTCAGCTGTAACCACCATTGTTTCAACCCTCGTTCAATAATTTAATTTCCATTCTAGCACATGATCGGATTATTAGGCCAACAAACTTGGTGAATTCCTCTCGATTCAGATATAGTCACTCTGATTGGACAAGAAATTTAACGATAACAAATATTGCACGTTCACAGCTGAGAATCGTTGCGTTGTGACCGTGTTTGTGTGTGAGCGTGAGTGAGTGTGTGTGTGTGTGGTGGTTTGGGAAACCACGAACAAGTTATTGTAATGCAGGGGGCAGAATTATTCATCACGCGTTTAGCAATGAAATTATAAGAGAGGCAAATTGTAATGTGGTTCTGTTACGGCTATTAATGTCAGGTAAGAAAATTATCACATTTGCCCCGGAAAGTAGCAGCCTCGAGCGCAAATGTCAAAGCTGCGGAGACTCCCACTGCAAAGAGGCCCCGAGGCCAGACGGATGGTGCTAATAAATATTCAGAAGAACACTGCACCGGAACCTGCCTTAATTAGCCAGCATTCCGTATCCTGGCCTGCCCGTCTTTACGAACACGCCGAGGATATTCATAAGGCAGAGCCATCTGCAGCTAGTGAGACGAATGCATTGTCTTCGCCGCCAAAACACAGCAGCAGCAGCAGTTGGCGTGCACGGCCCTATTTAGGGTCCTGGCGGCCATTCAACGCCATATAACGGCATGTTACTTTGCACCCTCCTGCTGCTTTCGGTGAATGATCGCTTCATTCAATTTATTCAGATTTCGAAATGAGTGACTTCTGCCTTCAAGCGAAACAACTATCACACGTCCACTTGTAACACCCTAGAATCGAGACCGTGCATCAATGACCGGTCAGTGGTCACTAGAAAACATTTCATGTTTATTACATCCCTTAATTATATTCTGATTAGTTTCCTGGTCATCAACTACTGACGACAGCATATACTATAATAATATAAAGTTGATGTGAGAACAATTAATAATTTAAATATTTTAAAAATAAGTAAAAGAAATATTAACAAAGTTTTATAGACGGAAAAATGTCGACCGGACCGGGAATCGAACTCAGGGCCTTCCGCTTACCGGGAAGTTGGTCACACCACTATGGTGAGCCAAGTGTTGGGTAAAAGATGGAGGATTTTCTTACCCGTTCACTACCAATTGAACGTCATAATTAAGCTGAGCGACATCCATAACTGCGGATTCGACTCCACAATCTAAATCCTCCATCTTTTAACCGAAACCTTAGCTCACTATTTCGTTCTGCGTAGCCGCACGGTAAGCGGAACGTCCTGGCTTCGATTCAAGTTCCGGTCGACATTTTTTCCATTCATATTCCTTAATTAAAAACTTTACTGTGATTGAAGCTTAAAATAATCTTTCCCTGATTTATTTCAATAACGATTATAATTTTTTTCTCGCTGGCCGTTCATTTCCCAAAAAATAAAGGTGTCCTGGATCCGATAATATACATTTGTGCAACGTTGTCTTAATCCTAGTTTTGCTCTGGCGAAACGGGTCCTGAGTATCCTTGGTGTTGGCTCAATCAGAGTCGTCAGCAACTCCGGTTTTCTGGTTCTCATTCCTTGCGTTCCGTTTAACTCCTCTGCACAACTGTTCCTCGAATTCCGTAATAAAATAACTTCCATTTTCGTCCCTATCCATCTCGTTTACACATACCCCTAATATTCTGTTGCTCACGTGTCTGGGGCCCGAAAGTGTAACGAATCCAAATTCACCCTTTGAGCTGATCACGAGTACTTAAAATCCAGTACTGAATTAGTTGACCGTGTCAGTCAATTAAAATGTTAAATAAAAAATTAAATTAAACTTGACTCGTCTAACATCTCGCGCTGCAGTATTTAGGCTTAACTGAATCTTTTTTTTAAAAAAACATGGCATTTTGAACTCGAAATATTTGTTGATTAACGTATAACACAACGCCATATTTAATGTTAAACTTTAATGGAGCCAGCGCATTTGAAACATTCCTACCTCTACTACCAATCCTCTTGGCTTTTAATTGTTTTGAGGGGGATATTTCAACCAATTTTTACTCTCCCTTATTTTGACTTTCCGTTCTTGTAATTTGTATTACGTAAATGTGAAGCATTAATCAATTCTCATAAAAAGCACTACATATTCGCCATTCATCCAAAACGCGTATGATTGCTGAAAATCGACATATCGTCGTGGTATGACGTCATTTCTAGGAAACTTTACTCAGCGCCGCTTAGGAATGTAAATAGTTATTTTTCCGGAAAACGGATCATGTTTACAGTCAATAACATTCCTTTCGGCTCGTAACAAAAGCTAAACCAGTCAATTTTTCTTCTCATCGTGTATTCACGGGGGTTGTCGTTTTTCTAAAAACTCCCTTTATTGTGTTTATAAATATCGTAATTTGAATCAGTATTTAAATTTAACGCTTCCAGCTTCAATTTCGACTCTGCTCATTTTGTGCTCATTTATGCAGGTTTTACGAATATAAAAAATATATATAATGTGGAAATACCAAGCCTACAGATCAGTAGCACTGCTGTATCACAACCATCATCTTTGCGTCTTTCCTCTGTCCCTAAACTGGGGTATCACTTTCCCGATCGTTGTCTGGTTCTCGTGTATAGGCCACGTGTTCGTAATCGCTTGCGTTATGGGAAACCTGTTCCCTCTTAAACAACAAATTGCAACCTCTAAATCGTTGGTTACAAATAGGACATTCAAGTTTCATGATGGAAAGAGACTATTGAGAACGTATAATTGGACCATCTAGATGAGAACTGAACAAATTTAATGAGACCCTGATTTGTAATTCCTTCGTTTCATGATCAAAAGTTTTATTGATTACCAATTTTTGTAAATTCCTTAACTAACTAACCAATAAAATTATATTTGTAAGAGTTGACTGAGTGTTTTATTTCCTCTGATTATTTGTAATAAATTACATAAATATTTCTTATCATTTCTGTTACATTAGCTGCTACCCCACGTCCGTTGTTACATGATTTCTACCACATTCATCTGAAATTCATGAGCCTTAAATTAACACGTGAATAAATTTGTAAAATATTATAATTTAATTATTAATTGATCGAACGAGACGCTGTTGTATTATATTTCATACTATTCCACTGGATTATTTTTATAATATTTAAATGAATTGTAATACTCCTAAGAAGTAGGCAACCCAGCAAGCTCAAACCTAAATTGCTGAATTTGTTGCATTTATCACGCTAAACAGGTCTCAATTTAATCTCAGAACGCAAGTATTTATTTTTATTGCAGTAACTTAAAATTGTTTTTTTAGATTACGATTATTACGGTTCATATAATAATTTAAAATATAAAAAAAAATAGCAAATATTTTCGACTGAAACGTTTCGTATTTTAAAATACGTAAAATAGGTTTAAAAAAAATTTAATATTAGTTTACGGTGACAGGAAAGCGAAAATTGATACGGTTTTCTCTGTTATCTCACTTACAACCACTTCGTTGGGTCGTAAAAGATATGGCGAAGGCGGCGGGGCAAGTCACAGATAATCTTCTGCTTATTAGTGTTGACCGATATTTATATTCCCAATTGATTTATTGTAATTGATGGGGCAACTAAATTAGGATAATTAGTTTCTTTTACTCGTATGTGGTTATTATATTCGATAACAGAACATTTAGTTGATTACATCATTAAAAATTATGTTGTCTTATCAGATACTTTATTATAGACATACATTCGTGTGTCAGGGAAACGTTTCGGTTAACTCAGATAGGCAGAAATTTATAATACAAACAATTTCTTGATTGACTGTAGAAAAACAGCACTTTAAAAAGTTGGGATAAAAAATTTATTTCAATCATCGGAATATTGGAAGAAATTTTTGGTTGTCCACCATTTTGCAACATGTTGTCTTTATCCAACCCGAAGATTCTATTCTTAAGTATAAATCGTGGTCCAAATATTCTGTTCCCCTTTTTTGATATCGCTTGATAAAAAAAACAAGTGTTTTCCGCATTACGTAATAGAAGATATTCACAAAAAAAATTTAGAATAAACTTAAAAATAAATTTTTGTCTGTGTTTATTGTTTTCATTATGATTAGTTTGAGGATCCAACATTTTAATTTATATACAGAATCGTAAATTTTGTAATAATTTTCGGGAACCTAACGAAAATTTTGTTCAGCTTTTATTAAGTAGTACAGTAAAAAAATCGAAGAAAACTTTTATCATATAATGTGCTTTCGTTTTGTATGCATTATAATAATTCACTAATAACAAGAAAATTATTTAATTATCTAAAACCTTGATACGATGTTATTTAATTTAATATAGTTTCACGCCTGATATTTTTTTTCCTATGATGATCATATTTCTGAGTTGTTTTCCTGAATAATTGTGACAAAATGTAAAACAAGGACTTTGAGGAAATTTGTCCTGAAAATTCACAATTGAAGCCTTTATTCCATGTTTATTTAATTATTTAGAATATAAGACGATTCTATTCGTCCGTAAAGATTTTTATCTTTCCAATAAATAAACGAGATGGGCCATCAGTCAAACATATATTTTCCTAATTTGGGACATTAATAATTAAAGAATAAAAAGTTCTTCGGTGATGTTTAGTATTACAAATAATTTCTATATAATTCCATGATTTTACCGTTAATTTCTTCCAGAACTTAATATTATATATATATATATATATATATATATATATATATATATCAGTTTTGAGTAAATTTTAAATGAATGAAAAGAATCAAATTTGAAATAAATATTTTAATAACATAAAAAATTATTGACGCGACGTTTTGTCCTAAATCTAGAACATCATCATGTGTACAATGTATTTGGAGAAGTATAAATAATTTCCAAACATTACTAAATTTTTTCTTTAAATATCAGTCAAATACTGATCTTATTTTTTAAAAAAATTGTGTAGATTTTCCGAAGAACGCTGTCTTTCAATTTCTGACAAGTTTAGCTGTTATTATTCATGTATAATATAACTATAAATTTTTTTTAAAGTAAATATCAAATACATTTTTAGGTTTTTCTTTGCCTGTGGTAATATAATTTTATTTATTAATTGCTTTGTTTATTATTCTATTTTTTTAAGTTATTGCCATTTTATTTAATTGTTTTAGTATTAATATGTCAGATAATTATGGCTTTACCTTTAGTTTATAAAACCGGGTATCAAATTATTCTTTTAAATAAATGGCTATGCTTTTTCGTGAAAGCTGTTACAGGGTATTAATATTGGAATGAAGAAGGATGTAAAAGTTATCGTCCTGTCAATTACATTTATTAATATTTCTGATGGAATATTAGATGTTGTTTTTTTCTTAAAAGAATTCCGGGATACGTGTGGTAATGACCTGATGTAATCTAAAAATCAAATATATTCCCGCGGTCACTGCTCAAAAGAGAAGACGATTAATGTCCGTCTCAAGTACGAGCGACCTTGCTTAATTAGGCCCAACACTGCGGGATCCTTTACTCTAGTGTGAGTTACACTGGCCTAGCATACTTGACAATTATCCAATTTGCATATTTGGACAGGCTGCCAAATTTGGAGAGTCTGGTTCAAGTGGAGCAACGTGAGTTTTGTGAGCACCGTCGTGGAAGGGGGCTTGGGAACGGCGTACGTGACGCCATCACGGAGGCTTTTCTCACACTAGACTAATTGTCTCACCCAAGTGGCAATTTAACTGTGCTCGACTTGTAAATAATGAATCAATTACTTTGCCATTGTGAACGCGCTCCGTTGTCTTATTTTGGTGCGGACTCTACCTTTATGTTGCCGCGAGTGGCTGGCATTCTTCCGGCGTACAGAAGAGGTTTCATTGCCAGTAGAGAACGTCGTGGCTGGTACATGATCCGGTGCCATTGTCCGGGACCTGCGTAGGGAACTCCACGACCACGAGCAGCCCTTTTTTTTGTTTTGTTTGTTCTCGTGGAAGATCCTGAAAGGAGCACACCTAATGTGAGGGCCTCAACGTGTTGGATTCTGAGGATAACTGTGGACCCAGATGATCAACACCAGTTCTTTCCCCGACGTATGTAGAGCACTGACAGTTCACTTTAGCTTCCTACGCCATTTCCCTAGAGAAATTAAGCGTACCGTGTCAGATAACATCATTACACCGAGTGCTGGAATTGTTCTCGGGTTTCCAACCGGGTGGCGTTCATCTTCTAAAAGATGGGAAATTCCAGCAACATATGCACCTGGAAAACCTACAAATATTGATGGTAGGCTATATCTTCCAAAAAAATAATTCCACAAAAGAAATAAAAATTATGGCCTCCTGTGGTGTAGGGGCAGCGTGACTGCCGGGTTCGAATCCCAGCGAGGGCACGGATTTTTCTGTGCATGAAAGAAACTCGTCGTTCCAGTCCCTGGACAAGGAGAAATGAGTTCCCATACTGAGTCACTAATGAGTAGATCTCTGTATTCGACTGTAATTAAGAAAATATATATTAAAAAAATTATGGACGTGAATTTTACATTGTTTTTGTTCGAAGGAAGACGTTGCCATATCGTCGAAAATATCAAAAATGATTATTCGACTGTAAATAAAATAATATAAAAATTTATGGACGTGAAACTTACATTGTTTTTGTTTGAAGTAAGACGTTGCCATATCGTCGAAAAAATTGAAGCTGTTGATTCGACTGTAAATAAAATAATATAAAAAAATTATGTACGCGAATCTTACATTATGTTTCTTCTAAAGAAGACGTTGCCATATCGTTGAAAATATTGTCGAAGATATCGAAGTTTTTGATTCGACTGTAAATAAATAAATATATAAAAAAAAATATGGACGTGATTCGTAAATTGTTTTTGTTCGAAGGAAAACGTTGCCATGTCTTAGAAAATATTGTCGAAAATATCGAAGCTATTGATTCGACTGTAAATAAATAAATAAATATAAAAAATTATGGGCGTGAATCTTAGTGTTTTTCTTCGAAGGAAAACGTTGCCATATCGTCGAAAATATCAAAGCTGCCATATCAAAACTGTTGATTCGACTGTAAATAAATAAATATAAAAAAATTATGGACGTGAATCTTACATTGTTTTTGTTCGAAGGAAGACGTTGCCATATCGACGAAAAAATTGAAGCTGTTGATTCGACTGTAAATAAAATAATATAAAAAAATATGGACGTGAATCTTAAATTGTTTTTGTTCGAAGGAAAACGTTGCCATGTCTTAGAAAATACTGACACGTAAATATGATATACGTTTCTAGTGATACAGGTAATCAAAAAATTCTTTAACTGTACCGTTCAAATGTTTCTTTTCCCTTGGACGTCATTTCAAATGTTAGACGTTCTCGAACCATTATAAATTATGTTCCGGCAAGTGTGGAGGCGTTAAAGCGTGCCTTTATTTCGTGGTCGGAGTGGTTTTCCTCGCTCGACGCAGCAAAGATGAAGTTTTCCGGTTAGGGAGCCGCGATTAATGGCGAGTAACCGATCCCGGAGTCTATTTCCTTCCTGGCCTGCGTCGGACCGATTCTGTGACGCTGTCCAGATGCTGGTATTTTTACCGCGCCAGGAATACCTCCGAGCACCTCTTCTTGAGTAAACTCAAACGAGGGTCACAGGGATCGACGCCACAGCTTTTCGTGTCCCTCGAAGAGAAGATCTCCACAACTTTACAAAAAAAAATCGAGTCCGTCACATGAAATAATTTTCCTCCAGTTTCACTCCAGAAACAAAACGTTAATACCTACTTTTCAAATTTAGTAATTTGACGTTGTTAAACGTCTCTAGACGTGAATTATACGGGATTTTTAAGAAGAAATCCCCGCACCTCCCCGAAACAGTCATCATTGTTTTTGACAATTTCAATAACCAATCATTTAATTCCTCAGTCCTATACAGCAGCAGCTGTGTGTCCTTTAAACACAAACATTAATCTGTAAAATCACACATATACGTATCAATAAATTTTCGACTTATGCGTTATCATATAATTAAATAATTAATGATCATACATCAGTTTGTCAACTCTTACTACCTGCTAGGTTCAGAAGTAACCGGCCCCAGCTCAGTTAATACACGACCTAACGGCTACATTTTGAACTAACTTTACTTATATTTGCAACCAATATTTTTTTTTACTATTACACCTGACTCTGTTACCACTTACATCATAAACTTGATAATTGAATCAGCCTCATCAGGAGTCGGCATCAGGCTCTCAAGTGAATTTTAATGCTATCGTAACACACTGTTAAAAAATTAGTTCCTTTTAGTTTATAAGTGTGCAAGAATTGGGTTGCATATACATAAATTAATATTAGGTACATTTATTAACAACAACAAAATTAAATATCACGACGTTTTGTCCTTGTTTAAGGACGTCTTCAGGTTTATAAATTTTATAAATAAATCACACCAAAAAAAATTAGATTTATCTGCCTTTCTTGTTGCAATAGAATTTTTTGTTTGATTTATATATGAAATTAGTAGTTGTGAAAATGTCCTGAAACAAGGACGAAACTTTGGGATATTTAATAATTTGTTACTAAAGCATTTTCTGACTCAAGTCCGTTTATTTTTTATTTATAATATATAAAAGTCACGATATTTTTCATCATTATCTAAGTTACAGTAAAAACTTATATATATATATATATATAATATTATTATTATTAAGAGATATGGCTTTATTTACCATTAACGTTCTTCTTAGCCGTATTTACAATAATAATAATAAAAATATATCCTAAAGCTCTTTTGAGAATTGAGAAGAACAAAAATTATGTTGTGTCTGCTAACTACAGTTATTCTGTTCTTTTATACGGGAAAATACAATAACAGTCTTGATAAAACATAAAAGTTTTGTATAAATAAACAACACCCAATTTTAAGTAAGGAAAAAAAATTATTTATAGTAAATTACACTACGATTCGTCGCTAATTTGAGACATCTTCATGTACGATGCGACCTGACTATCAAAATTTTGATAAAGCTTTGTACCTGAAGATGTCGAAAATTAGCGACGAAACGTGGTTTAATTTTCCATAAATAAATATATTTTTTGTGACTTAAAATTGGGTGAGAAAATATAACATTAATAAATTATTTTGTCTTTCCATGCCTCTGTATAACAACGTAAATAAATTTGCATCGAAATCAATTAGATTAATTTTCGTGTGGAAAGCAAGAAAAAAACACGTGTGAAACGTCTCTCAGTACGACGATATAACACTGAAGTACAGTAAAACGTTATATTAAATTTTTTTTTGCAAATTTGTATTATAATGTTTCGTGTTTTCGTAATTCTTAGCTTATGTGATTTAATTGAAGTTTTTTTCAACGCCAGATGAGGTCCCAAAAATAAGGGATGAAACGTCGTGTCTTTTTTATATTTTAAATTTGTCATATTAATAATATTCGGACTTAATAAGGCTGTTTTTTTATTTTAAATTATTTATTTAGAGGAAAGAGACATATTGTTTTACATTTTAACAGCGTACCTGGTTTATCTGTCGTGTTTCTTGTATCCTTTTTTGTCCCGTTCCCTCGTTGATATTTTTCTTTGTTTTTTTCTTTTTGCAATACCCCCAAAAAATACTTAAAGCATCTTGGAACAACTGGCACATTGAATGTATCATATCAACAGATAAATTTGTATGAGTTTCTACTCTTTTTTTACTTAAAATGAGGTAGTCTTAATAGTAACGTGTCTTGAAGTATATCTTAAACCGGTAAATATCGTCCGTAAAATATTTTAATTGAAACGGGGTATTGAAGGAACGAAATAAATTACCAAAAGCTATCTACGACGGTCGGGTAAGGTCAAGTAAGTTCGTATTCTCCAAGGTACTTATCATTGTAATTGAGAGCTAATGTGGTGGTGGTGGTGGTGAGTGAGTTGGATGCTATAGAAGCGTGGGGGAATGACTCTCCCGTGTTTGCATACAGATGGAAGGATGCGTGGGATACTCGTTGTAACAGGAAGACCCCCCTCGTGATGTGGGTAGCAGGTCTTCACTTCCTTGTGCCACTGTGAAGTTCATGTCCCGTCCGTGGGTAGCAACACCGTGTACTGTTTGGACGGTAACAAGGATAAATGGTGTCGCATTAATACAACCGTTCCTCTGGTGTGACTGTGAAGTACATTTCAGCAGCGTAATAAATGCTTTCAAGGAGGGGAGAAAAAAAAATTGTTCTTTGAAACTGTATTTTCTTTTTTAAGATTATAATCTGATGGTTGTCCGCAACTAAAATTAATTCTGATATTAAAATTGAATTTATTTGAATTGCCTCATTCAATTTAAATGGCACTGTATTAGATTCGTCTCCTTATTAAATTTAGATTTATTATTCATTCAATTAGTCCTCGGTCGAAGAAATACGATACGTCATAATATAAGACTACAAGAAAATAATGAATTATTACAATTACAAAGTTTAAAAAAACAAACATTGTACTTTACAAAAAAAATATAAAATTTAAAACAACGTTAAAGATATTAATATAACAGTAATTAAATAAATTATAATTATCTACGAAGAGAAGTAACAGAAGATGTTCATTTATTCCGTAAGGAGATGATAGGATAACGAAGCTTTAAGCAGTATCGCAATTGCCTTTTTTTTTGGGGGGGGGGGATATAACAGTCAAAAAAGTCACCCGATACATGAAATATATATTTTTTAATATTTTCGAGGGCACGAAGGTTATAAAAACACCTTTAGCGTCAAGTAATGAATTTTGTTTAATGGTGATGAAATCAACAAATAACACAACGTTAACTTACACTAATATCACCGGAAATTAAATAAATCATGTGTATATTAATCGTCAATTTTCATTCGGTGAAGTTTCCAGCAGAAAATCATAGTTCGATTCCCGTCGAATATGAAAAAGAAAATAAGTCGGGCAGTTAAAAATTCTACAAGATTATAATCTAAAATAACTTGACAGGTTACCAGGGAAACTGTTTTCTAAAAGAGGATCCCATGTGTCCTTCCTATCTACGAACTCTTTAAGCTCCATTAATGAAATAAATATTTTCAACTCTTTATAAATAAATTTTTGTATAATTAAAGTTTTTATTTCGTCCGGAAGACTATTGTACAGATTTATCCCTGAATAACAAATGTTTTATTCCAACTGTTGTAGGCGATGTTTTTTCAATGAATCACAGTCAGCCTATAAAGTCAAGAGTTAACACTTTCGGTAATCGATAGTTTAAAATAAGTGCTAAAATCGCAGTTATCAACTTTCTGTGAGGGTCGGACGTCTATTTCCCCGATAAGAGCTTTATCCAACCTTGAGGATATTTGGGACACAAGACATGTATGTATCTAATAATTCGCATGTGTAATAGATTCAATGATTGATTTTTGAACAATTGACAGGACAAATTAAAATGTTGAGAATGTAAGTAAGGATTGTTTTTGAGGATCCAAGAAGAAAGTGTTGTTATACGTCGAAATAAAATCAACTGAAGTTGATGGCATTTAATTACTTACTTACATTCTCAACATTTAATTTGTCCTGTTAATTGAAGAAGAGAATTATTAGATATATGTCTAGTGTTACAAATATCCTCAAGGTTGGATAAAGTCTTCTCGAGGAAATCGACGTCCCCGACCCTCGCCGAAAATTTTAAAATACATTTCCTCTTACTGGGAATGATTCTGGGACCTTTGTGATTTCACTACACTTCACTTAAAGATGGCAAAGTTGCTGGATCGTCGTGAAGAATCATTAATCGTCAAGGTAGATCACGCAATTGTGGTCTCTTAATTAAGAGGGAGGGTTGCATAGTCGAGCTGTCATCTAATTGACGTGACTGTCCTCATTTTTATGTCATCCAATCAGATGCAGGTCAATCAACTTTACTCTTCCATGCTTTCCAGTACCTTTTATACTTAACCCCCCCCCCCCACCCCCCTCCACGTTGGTGGTAGCTGCACCTTACTCTTAGGCACTTCTCCTGGCACGTCTGACCTTAACCGAAATTTTAAAAAAAACACTTGCTCTCACTGCGTCTGAGCCTGGGACCTTATGATTTCATTACACACGATTCGACAAATATTCCGGGTCTTAGCTTCAAAAAGGAATGAGACGAGCATAAGGGAGCGCATACAGCCCGCAGCGGAGTTTCGCGTAACACTCCCGCCGCCTCAGCTCCCACGGTTGAGTCTACTCTCGCCCGTGCCGGAGTTTCCCACGATGTTGGGACCGCCGCTGCTGACGTCAGCGTTGCCAAGGCCGGTCTCCACCTGCGGTCATGCACCTCATTCACTCTACTTTAGCGCCCCGCACTCACGTTACGACTGGCCCGTGTAATTTGTGAAACGTTTCGGCAACAGTTTATTACCCAGTCGTTTGGTGAACAAATTTCCTCTCTTTACTACCACTGCCGTTTTCGGAGACAAAGAAGCTTTTTTTTTTCTCTCTTTCCTCCTCTTCTTCATCTTTCGGAGGTAGATTTACGACTCATTGTGTGTGGTTGAACGGTTGTCACGTTGATTAATGGCCACTCGTGTGCTCTATGTTTTGTCGCCAGAGTGTAGATACTTAACCGATCTACCAGCAGTATTAAAATGTCATTATGTAACACATCGGTACGACATTAAAGCTTTCAAGTGCCCGTGATACGGTTGTCATCGTATATCATCCACGTGGGCGGAAACGTTTCGAGCTACAGAAATAAGAATCTGATAGTCTGTCTGAAGGGTTAATTTCTAAAAATTACATGATGAGAACGACAAAGATTTATTTTAACTTAAAATTAATTGACTCCACTTAAAACTGTAAAAAAAAAAATTATCACAGTGAAAATATCTTTAATGGTCGAATATTTAATAAATAATAATTAAATGGAAATAAAAGCAATAATATTTTTAAACCATTCAAAATTCGATAAATCATTATTATAAATGGCTTATTTAATATTTATCTTGTTGGCTTGCTTGGACTGCGAAATTCTTTGAACTGTAACTGCATCAAACTCTTTGATTCGTCGGGGTGCATTAATTGATTTCTCCAACAAGTAAAGCTGACAATTTTTTTTTTAAGATTCGGCGACGTAAATAAATGTTACATGAGTATTTAATTCTTAAGAGCTTCAACCACCCCACCTGAATTTTTCGAATTTTTGGGAAACTTCGCCGCTTAACTGTTTTTCCTACCCAATTAAAAATTCTGCCCTGTTCTATCCGGCTACAAGGTCTTTAAAAATCTCTCTCTTCTCTCACTTAACTGAGAAATAATCTATTTCAGCACCCAATGAGCTCCGATGTATGATTCAGAGAGAGTTTATTGACCTCCAGATGAAATAAATATCTCTGAATTTACTAGCATCAAACCTGATTTGTTTCCCAATATACTCTGAGGGCCAGTCAGTTTATTTTTGAAAAATTCTTTATTAATGTTAAATGTTTTTTTTTGTTATTGAATTTCTTTCCACTTCTATGAATCCATTGTAAATTTGTTTCCATTATCAGGAATTTATTACAACAATTTTTCAATTATTGAAATGACTTTCAATTTATAATATTGAATAATTGATTTGATTCTGTTTCTGGTGAACATCAGAAACTTCGTGAAGAGTTCAAGTTGAGTTTCTCAATTGTATTGTGCGGTTGTGTTGCTCTTTTCTTTCATTTTTTAAGCACCTGATGAAAGAAACAAGGTTACTGGACACGTTACGTGTTATTTTATATCAACCCTTAATTTTGTCTGTTATTTGGATATTTTATCTTATTATTTACATTTGAAAAGAGACGTATAATATTTTCATTTCAACTTCATGAAGATATTTTTATATTTAAATAAGGCCTCTTTTTGGGAAGAAACGTTGGACTCCTTTTTTATAATCACAATACAAACTCTTTAATCATTTATCCATTACTCAATAACTGATTGTGAGTTTACTTAGGAAGCTTATTATTTTTAACTAGCTATAAGGAAATTTAAATTAAATGTAATAATCGGATTACTAATACTGTGAACCACGCCAAAATTGATGTTTTGACTTTAATTAAGATCAAAATAGTCAATAAAGTCAGATAATTGGGAATTGTAGTATAGGTTTATTACAAACTCCCGGTGGACACTTTCCCGATGCACGGTTTCCCGACGGAAAAGCCATTATCCTGATGAGAAGTCACAATTAATCTGAGCGAGTGCTATAACTCCGGATTCGATACCAGTCTATGCAGTTATCGCATTATTTTATCACGCGCTACCATCTCACCCTCTAGACATGTCCCCCCTCCCTTCCCATGCCGTGCTGAAATTAAGACACCAAAACAATCGAGAGTGAAACTATGGATCTGTGCAAACATGTAAACTATTTTATAAGACTCCAATTTAAGACGTTTACGCATATTTTTAAAAAATACCACCACGATCTATAGGGATGCTGAAACCCGCGGTGTTTATTCCTGGATCGTCAGTGACACGAGTTTCAAGTTTGGTTTGAAAATTTTCTACGTATTAATTAATATCTTAATTAACAATATAAACATTTACAATAAGATAACTGACCTTATTGTTCGTAAAATTGCAATTTTTCGGGAAAATGACCCATCGGGTTATTTTCCTGTCGTCGGGAAAACGTGCATCGGGAGTTTGAACTAGACCCATATCGCGTATCCTATTTTTCTGTATTTATTGGCTTCTTTATTTATCTTGATGATACTCCATTTCATATAAATATCATTTACAGAATAACTGCAGTTCTCGGCTTCCATAATCAGTTATTTATATATTTTTTATAGGCGAGTAGAAAATGACAAGTTTCGTAAGTAAACTGAAAATGATTTTTTTTAGAGAGAATCAGGCTACATGAGGGTGATCCACATTGGGTAACTCCCCTTTAATAGCACAGCAAGGGGGGATACGGAAGGGTAGACGAAGGTAGCCAAGGTTTACTAGGGTCCCCGGGCTATATTTTAAGGATCCTACCCGGCATTCGCCTAAAGAAATGCAGAGAAAACCTTAGAAAAACCTGCATCGGGTAGGTCGGGCATTGGGTACGCCCTTCCGATAGCAGGAGAGGAGTTTGCTGTGGGGACGCAGCATTCCCTTCTCCGTGCCTCGACGAGTTTAGGAGGCAGCTGGCCGACTATTGCAATGGGAATAGCGAACAACTCTTACCGTATGCCCAAGGTCTGTGACTCCGGAACATACACCTCTCAAACCAGGCCGAGGTGCCTCGGCTTGTGGGAACGTTAGTTCAAAAACGGAGAGGAAAATGCATACCCAAAGGTAGCCTCTTCGTATCTCTCCTAAAAGGTTCTGCCTGCGAGAGAACATCCCTCGCAGGTTGTAGGTCAATAACTGAAAATCAGTTCTCGACTTACGGATAAATGAATGAAAGAGTTCTGTAGCTGCTTAAATGGTATTGAAATTATCAAAATGTGGTTTGATTGGGTAAAAGTTGACAGCGTTTAGTAGCCAATGATCTTCCAAGCATTTGATTTATTTACCATTTACGGATCAACAGCACCTGGAAAAAGAAATTTAAAGCAATTTCGTCTTTTGCTATGGTTTCGCAGTTGAACTTTCGCTTTTCGTGGGAATTAGGTGTCGACGGAGTCTTTGAATGGGAAATGAATGACCCATGTAAATCCACATTGTGGCAAATGGTCTGGAACAATGCTGAGATGTTTGGAAGCGGACGAAGAACACCTTTCCTTGTCTCCAGTCGCATCGAGAGGCACGATTCAAACAGGTGATTCATTGTTGACCAATGCCCCGGCAGTGTGAAGAAGTGATGATGACTTTGCCACTTTCCTTAGGAATCTGGCTGACGGAAAATCGTTTTGAGTTGGAGCGTCACGTATCCGCCATTACTGAAGCAAACTTTCGGGTTTTTTTTTATGTCACTCTTGAAGGCTACAAGACTTCAAAGGCTTATTTTAGAGTCACGCAATCTATGGATGATCCGACGCCATTGAGGACATCAGTAAATTCCTGAACTGAAAGTAAAAAAAAAAAATATTGGCTTGTCTAACTCATGAGTGCATTAGTCTAGGAACCAAGTGTCGAGATTTTAAAAAGTCACTTTCTTACCACGGGGTCCTCGGCGGATAATTGAACGCGCTTCAATAATGCCGTCTGCTTGAATGGTTCTCGGATTCGAATATCGCAGCACAAAACGCCCATGACAGATGCAGACATCCAGCAGACATCGGACACGAAGTCACAAAAGCTGTGACGACAATGAGTTTCGTTCATTGCCAATGATCGCTGTTTCCGAGAAAGGCTGACTTCCTCACCAGAGATGGCGCCAGAGAGACGCCTCTACCATAGAGAAAAGATTGCTTTCTTTTATTAAGTCCTGTGCTTAAGGACGTGGCAAGTACAATGAAGGACTGGGCACACGAACTACGATTAAGGACACATCGAAACTGCAAATATCGAGAGGAAAATGTACAGTAACGGTCCCAGTGTGACAAATCAACAATATATTCTACAATTCCTTACAGTACAGTACAAACCACGTGTCTCACAAAACAAAAATCTTGTCTTATTGTATGACGTTTTACCTTAATTATTCCACTTTGAATACTATGTTGATCCCAGCAAAGACGATCCTGAGGATTATTCGGAAGCAAATTAGTCCTTCAGTTGCCGGAAGAGATTAGAAATAAGTACCGAATCATGAAATAAAAACTCTTTTAAATTACAAAATTATTTTTATTGAATAATACAAAGTCTGTATGAAGTGTTCTCGGAGTTTCCGACCGGGTGTCGTCGTTATTTTCCCGGAACGTGTCGATAGCTGTCACCGCCATCATCCTCTACAGGCTGAAGAGTGCCGTCGGAGTCATGTATGGTCGTTTATGTAGCCTGTTTCTACGGACTAAGACCAATCAGAATAACCCTTGGTCAGGGACTATATTCTCTCTGCAAGTCTTAGAATTGTTTTAAATGAAATAAAGAAAATACAGCCGAGTATTTTAATGTCCTTATAATGGAAGGCCTGCGAGGGCTATTCTCTCGCAGGTAGAACCTTGTAGGAGAGATACGAAGGGGCTACCTTCGGGGACCTACCCGATGCAGGTTTTTCTAAGGTTTTCCCTGCATTTCTTTAGGCGAATGCCGAGTAGGATCCTTAAAATATAGCCCGGGGACCCTAGTTAACCCTTGGCTACCTTCCTCTACCCTTCCGCATCCCCCCTTTCAAATCCCTTCCTATGCTATTAAAGGGCAGTTGCCCAAAGTGGATTACCCTCATGTAGCCTGTAGAGGATTCTCTCGCAGGTAACCTGCGAGGGATTTTCTCTCGCAGGCAGAACCTTTTAGGAGAGATACGAAGGGGCTACCTTTGGGTATGCCTTTTCCTCTCCGTTTTTGAACTAAGGTTCCCACAAGCCGAGGCACCTCGGCCTGTTCTGAGAGGTGTATGTTCCGGGGGTCACAGACCTTGGGCATACGGTAAGAGTTGTCCGCTATTCCCATTGGAAAAGTCGGCCAGCTGCCTCCTAAACTGGTCGAGGTACGGAGAAGGGAATGCTGCGACCCCACAGCAAACTCCTCTCCCGCTATCGGAAGGGCGTGGGACAAGTACCAAATGCCCGACCTACCTGATGCAGGTTTTTCTATGGTTTTCCCTGCATTACTTTTAGACGGAAGCCGGGTAGGATCCTTAAACTATAGCCCCCGGGGGCCCTAGTTAACCTTTGGCTACCTTCCTCTACCCTTCCACATCCCCCCTTTCGAATCCCTTCCTATTCTATTAAAGGGGAGTTGCAAAACTTGGATTACCCTCATGTCTACCAAAAAAAAAACAAGTAATTAAAATGATCAATCAACTATTTTGAATTGCTAATTAAATTCGTCTGAAGAAACTTCCAGACTACAGATATAAACATATAGCGATTTATTAATATATATATATATATATATATATATATATATATAGGTGTTAACTCTTTTCAGATCTGTAATTATTAATAATGATGAAAAAAAATCTGAGTTGTATAATTATATAATAAATAAATATACAGTCCAGAGTCAGAAAATTATTGGTAATAAAACACAAAAATAAGTAAACGTCGTTTCGGCGTCCCTTAGGACTTCTTCAGGTATAATAATTACGTATATAAATCATCCAAAAAATATTTATTTAATTTTTTTTTATAATAAACTACTTCTCTGTCTCAAGGTCATGTATATTATAAAATTTGTGAGTTTTTTCTAATGCACAATTTAAATTTATTCACTGCCGAAACGTCGCTGTAGGTTGATTTCCACGATATCTTTTAAATATAATTTTTGTTGATTAAAGAATTGAATATCTGTAAAGAGCCAATACCGACATTTTGTGGATGTTTCTCATTTTATTACTGCATATTGATTGTATCTGTTAACAAATACGTGGTACAGTAATGATAGGCAGTTAATTTTATTTGAGTTATTTTGCTGGTTGAAATGAAATAAATATTATTTTAATAGGATTAAAAGCGCTTGGAAATGACTCAAATTCCCATTTATGATTTTATTATTAATTAAGTATTTGTATTTTCTGTTCTAAATATATTCGACGAATACGTTTTTTTATGGTTGTTTTTTTTCTTCCATACGAGGCGCTTCAACCATATTTATTTTAGAAATATTTGTCAGGGTACTTGTGTGTGTGTGTTTTTAAGATACGTTGTCGTATCGCTTCCTGAGCGGGGGCGTTTCCAGATATCCCGTCACAACAGAGGCATCTCTGCGGGGCCTCGCAACACTGCCATTAGCACGGCCAATAGACGGCGCAGAACAATGCTGGGCTAATTGCCTCACCGCGCCCTTCACAGTTAATATTCTAGTATTGTGTTCTTCGCGCGCCTTATTAATAGCGTTGTCGCGCCCCATTGGCTGCGTCTCCGGGGCCACTGTCACACGATCCCCCCCGTCCCCCCCTTGCATCCGTCACTGTCTCCGGGGGATTTCTCCACCGCTTAAACAGATTCATTACTTGACGATAACGGTGTGTTTTACAACCTTATGAACACCTGAGTGCCTAAGAAAATATAAACAAAAAAAACATTTCACGTAACGGATGACTGTTTCAAACCCCCTCCCCCTTCCCCCCTAAAAAAATGGACAATTTTCGATTCTGCTAATAGCTTCGTTATGCTATCATCTCCTTACGAAATAAACGAGCATCTTCTGTTACTTCTATTTGTAGATAATTGCCATTTCTTTAATTACTGTTATATTAGTATCTTTTAACGTTGTATTAAGTTTTTTAAATTTTGTAATTGTAATAATTTATTATTTTATTGTAATATTGCATTGACTTATTCTATTTCTTTGATCTGAGGACTAGTGGAACGAATAATAAATCTTAACCTCTTGAGTACTGCAGGATATAATTGTCACTCAGTCTTCAGGCATTACGGGAAGATTAAATTGATGAAATTCTTAGGTAGATTCACAATGTAAACAAATGGCCGCGCCATATTGGAGTCACACTACTAACATGGCACGAAAATTAACTTACAATTTCCGTAAAAATCGTAAAAATATTTCGTATTGTTTTTTATTATCATCCGATGAAGTATTACTGGATAAAGTTATACTTTTTCTTCAATGAAAATATTTCTGCTTTATTTCATTACGGAAAAGGGAACTATTTCCTTTGTTCGTCGCATAGTAACGTCTCTCTCTCTCTCTCCTTCTCGCGTGATGTCATGGTCACTTGGCACGCAGTAATTTAACAAAAAATTATCACATTTTGCAATTGTAATTATTTCCACATTTATGCGGGGGGTTTCTCACCCCCCCCCCCCCCAACAGTACTGTTACGCGAGTTTTTAAAAATATGTGCACCAATTTTTGCTGCAATCTGTCCATATGTTTAAATCTGTATAAAGATTAACGTAAATACATGCATACATACACATATACGTCCTATTTTATTACATAGAAGATGATATATGTTAAATAAATATTATTGCTGATTATATATGAGCATGATTTGATTATTTTATTCGATTAGTCCTCGTGTAAGGAAATAAGACGCGTCAATACATAAAATTACAATATGAGAATTGAATGATACAATTATAAATAATTAGAAGTTTACATAAAAATATTAAAATTTGTGAACATAAATTTCCCTGTCCGACATAAGTAAAATAATATGAATAATATCTGAAATAATAATTCTTTAACTATACCGAGGCTATAATATAACATTTACAGTTGTAATAAAAATGTTAAATATGTACTAGTAAATAATTAATGAATCGAGAATGAAGGATCATAAAATATAGAATTTACATGTCACACAAAATAAACACAAACCTTGACACACGAGCACACACTCACACTAGGAGGAAACAAATAACAACGGACAAGTGACGTCACGAAACAGAACGACGAGGAATCTGCAAACTCCAGGCCCTCGTATATGAAACAACATTGAAGAAAAGACGAACAGAGACTAAGCAAACTTTGAAATAAGTAGTTATTATTAGAAACACATTAAACCCTTTGCAGTTTTATTTTTTTAAAACATTAGTTATTAGGGGAACGATCAAGAAACTCCTGTACGGAGTAAAACACCCGCAGCCTTGCAGTAGAAGATTTTTACATTGAATTCCAAAACTCTTGTAGTTATTTTTGTTTTTAACATCTGGAGGAAGACTATTGTATAAAACTATCCGTGAAGGGTGAAGATGATGATCAACATGAAGATCGAAGACTGAGGAAACGTTTTTAACGACAAAATCAAACGTTTCAGTCTGGATGAAGATGGTAACAAGTACTGAAACTCACCTTTGTTAAAAAAAAACAACTAAAATCAATGTTTGTTTTAAATCACAAAAATCCTGTTGATTCACTCTTAAATTAATTTTATTATCAAATTTATATTTTAAGGTGTGTGAACTATCAACCAGTCCTTTTCTTTACAGTAAGTTTGAAGTTTTGTATTGTAGTCGAATACACTTCTCCAGTCTTGTAAACATGAATAGTTATTATTGTTCTTGAACTACATGAAGGGTGTAATATAGTATTTACAGTACTCAATAAATATAAATTTCAAATTACACATCACACTAGTAAGAAACACAAACGACGGAATTCCAGAATAGTTCAAATGGAAGAAGTAGTTCTGAAATTGTCGGAAGACGCTTGTTGAATCATCGTGTTACGTCGTTAATGTTTCCGATTAAAACTGAGAAGAACGTTTCTGCCACCATCAATAAATTTCTCATCCGAGCTCTTCACAGGCCTGAGGTCGCTCAGACGTGACATTTCATGAAGGAGAAAGTCTCTATTTATCATTGTATTAGGAGGGACAGCAGCGAAATAAAATGCTAGCACACTATAATTCGTAAAATCACTCGAGAGCCAGTTAACCTTAAGCCAGGTCGTCAGGGTCAGGCTTATATGGTCATTACTTCCTGGTGGATGATTACAGAGTCTCTCCAGGGCTGCCGACACACGACGAATGGAAATGGCCGTCACTGTTGTAGACAAACATATTCCTCGTGTAGGGCTGGTGTGTTGCGGGTTACGATTCAGTTTGTCATGAGTTGTCAAACATAGACTGGATTAACTGCGTGACATTGCGTGTAAAGGCCTATTACCGACGCATAATGAGCGTCCTATTACCATAGAAGTCATTGTGGGACCTTCCAGAGGTCACAAGGCTCAAACACTGGCTTTTATTGGCCATTTCTCTGGAACTGTTATATAAAAATGGAAATTAAGGCAGTGGCTCCCCGCTGTGGAGGGGGGGGGGGTGTTAGTGAAACATTAGGGTTCTGAAGTTGCACGTTTCACGTCAGATTATGAGACAATGAAAGTCAAGAAGTTGATATGTACGTTATGAAGAGGAGTTTAATCACATCGACGCAAGTTTCAACAAAGACATAATATTTTTGTCAGAAAATTACGTTTATTTACGTCTTTTAGGACTTATTAATGTTTAATCATTTTGTACATAAATCATCCTCGTGGTAAAAACTCACCTTTAAAATAATAGGAAGGGATTTTAAACAGTCTATAGTTTAAAATGGGAAAAATAACGGTTGATTGAAAATAATGAATAAGGACGATAGCCCATTCAGACAAAAATTTGATAATATAAATATACCACGCAACGTTTCTGGGATCCTTGTCCCCTTTCGTCACGTGCGAAGAAGAGCCTAGAGCGACACAACTGCACTCGTCAGTTGCCTTAATTTGTTTGTGTTTGGCTATTTTAATTATTATTAATATTGAATAAGAAAGTTAGCCAATACTGACAAAAATAGTGATAATATAATATACCAAGCAACGTTTCTGGGATCCTTGTCCACTTTCGTCACGTGCGAAGAATAGCCTAGAGCGACACAACTGCACTCGCCAGTTGACAAAACTCAAGGCTATATAGTTTTAGTATACCACCAGGCGTTCGCCTAAAAGTGATGCAGGACAAACCCTATAAAAACCTGCATCAGGTATGTCAGGCTCTTGGTACTTGTCCCACGCCTTTCTTCCGATGGCTGAAGTAGGATTTGCTGTGAAAATGTTGTTTTACTTCATCTCTGGATTCTATGAATCTATGCATAGAGACTAACCTCTTATTAGCTGATTGGATCCCTCGATATTTTATTAAATTATATTTTAATAATAGTCTCTAATTCATCTGAGGTAAAACCCCGTGACCGCAATAATCCTAAAACAAATTACTATAAATATCTTCACTTTAGAGTCACTAATCCAATCCTTTCACTTTATATTAGTGTCGAAATGGGGGAAAAAAATAACAGCTGATTGAAAATAAATAATAATTACGATAGCCAAATACAGACAAAAATTAAGCGACAACGTTTCTGGGATCCTTGTCCCATTTCTTCAGGTGCTATGAAGAGCCTAGAGCGACACAACTGCACTGGTCAGTGATCTTAATTTTGTTTGTATTTGTCTATCTTAATAATTATTAATTTTAATGTTATTTATAAATATTATAATTCCTTAAAATGTTACATCAAGACTGCCAAATTTCCTTTAGATCCTGAACATGCCCTTTTAGTGGGGTATGAAACCAGAATTCTGGAATTCAATTTACATTGGCATACCCCTGTCTTTCCTTTCACGTTGTTGTTTTTGTTTTACTTGAAATTTAGTCAAACGTTTCAGCTTTACCATTATTTTATTTTATTTTTGTTTGTGTGTGTGTGTGTGTGTATTTCTGCTCCTCCAATAAAGACTGTCACTTAAAAGTAACTTGTATCTTGCTAGAGTAGTTAGTTGTGGTAACGTAATTTACAGTCACACCTGAGTACAATCCCTTATTTTATTTTCCTTCTACAGGCGATCCGCTGCACCGTGCCGAGTTGCTCGTGCGAGTGCTTCACCCCGGGCAAGATAAACATCCGCTACTGCGATGGCTGCAACCACAGCTGGGTTCCTCACGGTAAGTTTTAAACGTTTCGTAAACAAAGTTGTTAATTCTAAAATGTAACCGTACTTTGGTGCGAGGCCAAACTGCCCCCACTCCCCTTTTCGCCTTGAAAATCCTCGTAGTCTCCCCTTTTTTTTTACATATGAATCACGTCTTTTTTTAGAGTCACAGGCTACATGCGTTTTGATGGCTACTCCCCTTTAAAAGCATAGGAAGGGATCGAGAGGGGGGATGCGGAAGGGTAGACAAGGGTTTACTAAGGGGCCCCGAGCTACAATTTAAGGATCCTTCCCGGCATTTGTCTAAAGATCATACAGGGAAAAACCCTAGATTAATTACGTGAGAAGAAGGTGATGAAGACAGGCTATGAACAGGGTAATCTACATAGTGCCATGTCCCCTCTTATAGCATAGGAATGAAAGGGGGGATACGGAAAGGTAGAGCAAGGTAGCCAAGGGTTAACTAGGGGCCTCCAGGGTATGGTTTAAGGATCCTACCCGGCAATTCGCCTAAAAGTGATGCAGGGAAAACCAAAATCCTGCAGAAAATAAATGTTTATTATCATTAAGAAGCTGAAATTATACTAGTAATTGTTACCCTGCCTCTTGTGTTAGGATAAGTTAAATAATAAAATGAACAAATATATGTCGGATTGAAAATTAATAAGAATTTATCCAACTACAGACAAAAGAAGTGATAATAAAAATACAACACAACGATTTTCCGGCGATCCTTGCCCCCTTTCTTCATGTGTTAAGAAAAGCCTATAGCGACACAACTGAACTTTTGAGGTTTGTCAGCTAACGAGTGCAGTTGTGTCGCACTTGGCTCTTGTTAGCACATGAAAAAAGGGGACAAGGATCCCCTGAAATTTTTGTTGGTATTTCTATTATCATTTTTGTGTATATATTTTCTACCTTTCTTTTTATTAAATAGTCCTGTGTTATGGATAATGAAAAAGATAAAATTAACTGTCAACGTTGCTGAAAACTCAGTTTCCTTCATGAACTGGTTAAAACCCGGTGTATGAACGACACGTGATACAATCCAGACGACGTAATTTGGTTCTTCCGCGTGTCAACCGGAGCAGTTTTTAAGCAAAAAAATAAAATAAAGAAAAAGTAGAATAAATAACAGAACAACTACGGCAAAGTTCGTGTTAACCTTCTCGTTAACTTATGGCTAAAAACAACAATTTTCCATGTCCAACGACTAACTGATAAAAAAAACCTCCAAAGTATCAACTACGTGTCAACTGATTCCATGACTCCTCAGAAACTGTCTTTTGTAACTAACTTTCTACCGAATAATAATGATGTCAACAATGACGACCTTGTAGGAAACGTTAGTATTGTAGATTATTTTCAGAAATTTTTAAATTAGTATTTTTTTTTCTCGCCGCCTTTCAGTTCTTTATGGACATCCATATTTACATAAGAGGGGAAGGTCCTTCGGAAATATCAATTTTAAGCAGCGGAGGCCTGCGAGGGCTATTCTCTCGCAGTTAGAACCTTGTAGGAGACATACGAAGGTCCTACCTTTGGGGATGCCTTTTCCTCTCCGTTTTGGTTCCCACAAGCCGAGGCACCTCGGTCTGTTCTGAGAGGTGTATGTTCCGGGGTCACAGACCTTGGGCATAGGGTAAGAGTTGTCCACTGTTCCCATTGGAACAGTCGGCCAGCTGCCTCCTAAACTGGTCGAGGTACGGAGAAGGGAATGCTGCGTCCCCACAGCAAACTCTTCTCCCGCTATTGGAAGGGCGTGGGACAAGTACCCAATGTCCGACCTACCTAATACAGGTTTTCTAGAGTTTTCCCTGCATTACTTTTAGGCGAATGCCGGGTTGGATCCTTAAAACATAGCCCGGGGACCGTAGTTAACCCTTGGCTACCTTCCTCTGCCCTTCCGCATCCCCCCTTCCAGATCCCTTCTTATGCTATTTAAGGGGAGTTGTCACCATGTGGATTACCCTCATGTAGCCTGTTATTTCCTCCTCGTTTCATCTATTATCAGATGATTTAATGTGAAATACGGCCTTTTGTTTAAAAAAAAATAGTCCCTAATTCTTATTCACAGTTTCATCAAAACATAAATCCACTAATTTTTTTCATTAGACGAGGTTTTTGGACTATCAAACCCAGAACATGTGTATGTAGTCATCCTGAAACGCCGTGATCATTATTAGGTAGTAAGTTAGTTACAAAAAGTCAGTTTCTAATGGGGGGGCTTGGGAACAGTTGACAGGTAGTTGAGAGTTTGGAGTTTTTTTTATCAGGTAGTTGTCGGACATGTAAAAATTTTTTTTTTGTTAGTAGCAGAAAATTTCACACAATCAACTCGCCAACTTACAGGCTAATGACGTATAGCTGTGTCCAATTCATGCAGTCTGTATCTGTTAATTTATTATTTTCCCTTTGCGATGTAGAAGGATTTTTTTCTCCTTAGGCAGTCCTAAATCATCATTATTTAGAATACCTGATGAACATTTCCCACTTTAATGTTAACATGTAATTCTTATTAATTTTATATGAGGATCGCTCTGATAAGATCATCTGAACAGTAATTCCTTTTCGTGTATTGCTGATTGTTCTAATCCTACGTACAACGCATTATTACTAATGGTGGGCCAAGGAAAAAGAAAGGAGTAGTCTCTCTCATTTGGTTGTTAACACAGAGCTGGTTCGTGCTGCGAGGTAGTTGTTCCACTGCGTGGTTAACGACATTTAAATTCAATTGCATGCATGCTGCCTACATCAAGTTAAAAACACAGACAAGCAATTTCTCAAAACTAGTCTGTGCATTCATTGTAAAAGTACCCCAATTGGACGGTACAAGTTTTGAACACGTGAAATAAATAAATATATGTAGTTCGTACGATACAAGTAGGTCAGCGACTGTTGGCGATAAAACGATTATTTACGTGAAATCCAGTTTTGTAGTAAAGGGGAAAAAACCAGTAGGAAGGTAATGACGAACGCTTAATGATCGTGTATAATTTCATTTCTGGAATATTTAAATTAAAATCCTTAAGACTTCAGGCTACTGAAAAACAAACTGTTACAAATTAATTAAAAATGTATGTTTCTGTACCATTATTATACCTTATTTTTAGTGATCTGCAAAATTAATTAAACAATTCAAGAATTTTCCTGACAAATGCGCTTCTGAAACACGAAAAAAAAAAATTGAAATTAATCCATTCACAAATGAATCTTTTAAAAAAGTCACCTTTTTATTTTTATAACTAGCTGGGTGCCCGGCGTTGCTCGTGTACTTATTTATATAAACTCGAAAAAGTATTTAATTGAATACTTAAATATATTCCTTGAGTATTTCAGGATATAATCGTCACTCATACATTACCAAATATTACATTGATGAAATTGTTAGCTAGACTCACAACTAATACAGCGCGAAAATTAACTTACATTTTCCCCAAGGATGGTAAAGTAATTCGTATTCTTCTTTATTATCATTCGATGGAGTATTGCTGTATAAAATTATATTTTTTATTTAAAGAAAATATTTCTGCTTTATTTCATTCCTGATAAAGGAGAATTTCCTTTGTTCGTTGCGTAGTAACGTCTCTCTCTCGCGTGACGTCATTGTCTCTTGGCGCGCAGTAATTTAACATTTAATGATAATGGTTTTTAATTATAATTCTTTCCACCTTTATGCTATGGGTTTGTCACCCCCACAGTACCGGTTCTCGATTTTGGCAGAATACGTATACCAATTTTTGTTGCATTCTGTCCACGCGATAAAATTTGTATAACGAACAACGTAAATACATACATACATACATACATACATACAAATATACATCCTTTTTTATTTATATAGATTTTAGTGTGTCAGTGAGTGGGTCAAAATACACCATTTGTAATCATTGTAGAGCATTTTTCATTATTTAGATTTATTTAGTGACTGTTAACAGACCATTTATAATTAAATAAATAATTATGAATAATAAAATCGTTCATTTTCAACACAACAACGTTTATATGTATATTTGTACCCTCTTTTTTTAATTATCAAAAATGTTTTTGGTCTGTTATTGGTCTTTAATTGTATCCGAATGTTATTATTGTATTATTACAAAATATTTTCAACGGTCGCCAATTTTAATAAATAAACCTAATTAAGTATTTTTTAAATTATTTAATTTGGAGCTGTCGGCAGTGTTGCCATACTTATCTATACACCTCTGAGCAATTTAACAGGAATCTCGTACAAATCAATTTTTGGGGGAAAACATTGAATGCCGAAATGACTCGTACGGTTCAATTATTACACAAACCGTCAATCTGTTCCAAAAAATTAAAGAATTAAATATGATTAATTTTCTTTTGTGATTAAAATTGCCGTGACTGATTAAAAGAATTTGGAATAATACGAAAACACAGATTGTTCATATATCAGTCTTATTAAAAATATATATTAAATTCTTGAAGCATATCTGAGTATTAAAACGAGAGGTAACAGTAAAATATAACATTTTTTAAAAAAATGTCGGAGTCTGTCAAAAATTATCAATATTGGCGAGAAGATAAGCTGACGTCACTCTTCATGAAAAACAGTAGTCGACTGTATATCATATCGATTGTATATTTACGTCTGTTTATATGAAATAAATAATGCAGTTTTTTGGACCAATACCAGACAATATTTTTTTACGACAACGTTTCGGTACGTGTTTCTACCTTCATCAGGTCTTTTCCTGCGGAGAAAAAGTACAGAATACATTTGTATTATCAATAACTAGCCAATGAATTTATAAAAAAGGTTGAAAAAAAATTATTATTATACTACCAATAACGAAACTAAGAAACACTCACCTAAATATGCTAAATGTTAAAAACTATTTTCAGATCCTATAGAAAAAAAACTTTAGAAGTTTTTCCGAGGCACTTATTGAAAATAGTTTTTAACATTTATCCTATTTAGGTGATTGAAAATAATGAATAAGAAAGATAGCCAATTCAGACAAAAAAAAGTAATTATAAATACCACACGACGTTTCAGGGATCCTTGTTCATTTCGTCAGGTGCTTAGAGCGACTCAACTGCACTTGTCACTTGACAACCACTTTTATAAATAAATTGGCTTGTTCTTGATAATACAAATTTATTTTCTATAATATCTCCGCTTGGAAAAGACCTGATGAAGGTTCAAACAGGTACCGAAACATTGTCGTAAATAATCTTTTTAAAAAATAATTGTGTGGTATTGGTTAAAAGAACTGAATTATTTTTATATATCTTATCAATATTTTATCGTCCGTTCTTTAAAAATACGGAAAATAAATTTGTCCGAAGGTTTCCAGTACTGAATTTTGGTTTGAGAAACCATCGACACGAAACCAGGACAACGAAAACGTCAATTTCTGTTTTAGAATGTTAAGGGAAGAAATAAGGGAAGTAATGTGATTAAAAATGATCAAGATTAATCATCTCTTCTTAATTGAGCATTTTCTATATGTCAGACTGGTTCCTGTAGAGTTAATTTATGTTCCCCATACTAACAAATAGATATTTTGTATTGTATAAAGCAAAATTTGTGATGGTCTAACCTACCCTTTAATATTTCCTGGTCGCCAAATTGTTTGTAAGGAAAAATTGCATCTGCTGACTTTATTTATAATTGAATCGGAATAGAAAAATGAAGTTTTTCACGGTGAATGTGGATAATTTATTCGGCAACGTGTTTCTGACAAATACGGAGGCGAGTGAGGAGGATGCGTGTAGCGCGGCAGTTAGGTGGTTAGTTAGTGTGGACAGTTGATAAACACGCGGATCCGCGTCACGCCGCAGAAGCAGCTAATTGAGCCACTTTGTCATCGTCTTCTTAACGTAATTAGGAGACAGTGTTTACCCGGGGCCCAGTCAGTCAGTCAGTCAGTCGCTGGCTTGCAAAGTGCGGGCCACTTCATTTCAAGTGTCTTCGTGTGTGACTCAAGTACACGGGGTCAGAGGAACAGTTGTCTCTCGAGGACGGTTGGGATTGAACTATATTACTTGGTAACCTAGGAGGATACTCGTTACCCTTAATCAATTATTTTATTTTTTATTACTCTTAAATCTTCCGGTCTCCAATTTTCTTAATTCAACTCTTTACATTTATTTCAACAGCTCCTTCAATTCCTTTATTTTATCTTTATTTTGGCCTTTTTCTTTTAATGTACATTTTTCCTTTACTTATTTCTTCATCTTATTGAAAAAGAAATTGGCTAACGTGGTCTTGGTTTTGTATCGATGTTATCACTTCCCTTACGTTACTGAAAACATTGCACTAATTTATTTCCTATTTTTTAACGAACGGACGGTAAAATATTGATTGGAGTCTCTCTAAGGTTCCCACAAGCCGAGGCACCTCGGAGGTGTATGTTTTGGGATCACATACCCTGGGCATACGGTAAGAGTAGTTTGTTGCTTCCATTGGAACGGTCGGCCAGCTGCCTCCCAAACTGGTCGAGGCACGGAGAAGGGAATGCTTCGTCCCACTCTCTCGGAAGGGCGTGAGACAAGTACCCAATGCCCGATATACCTGATGCAGGATTTCTAGGGTTTGTCCTGTATTACTTTTAGGCGAATACCGGGTAAGATCCTTAAACTATAGCCCGGGGGCGCTAGTTAACCCTTGGCTGCCTTCCTCTACCCTTCCGCATCCCCCCATTCAAATCCCTTCCTATGCTATAAAAGGGGAGTTGCCACCATGTGGCTTACCCCCATGTCTCCTGTTTCCCTAAAAGCAAAAAATCTTTTATTTAAACAAATATTTGATTCTTTATTTCCCCTTAAATCATACCGTCTCCAAGTTTCTTAATTCATTTCTTTATTTTCCTTTCAACAGTTCCTTAAATTCTTTTATTTTATCTTTGTTTTGACCCTTATTTTAATATACAAATATCTTTCCTTCAACATTTTGAAAAAAAGGAATTGACGTTTACGTGGTCTTGGTTTCGTATCGATGTTATCACTTCTCTTCAATTACTGAAAACGTCGTAATCTATTTTAATTTTCTTTACTTCAGAAGTCGCTCTAAAGTTATTCTATGGTTTCTATCTGTGCAATTTTAGAAATTATGTCGGGTAAATAAACGGAATTTTATTTAATTTATTTAATGTTTCTCTTATGTTATTTAATGACCGCTCGAAATTCGAGACTTGATGTAAAAAAAATCTTGAAAAACAACTCGCATTCACAATGATATAAATAATTATTTCCGTATTTTTGACGAACGGACGGTAAAATATCGATTTTATTAGAAGTCTCATCTAAAGTCCTCCAATTCACGTTTTTCATTCATCCAATTAAAGAAAGAGGTTGTTAATTTACTGAAAAACTGGCAATATGTATTCCGTTTTGTGAGGATGAATGCCACACCCTTTCTAGGACGCCTTGATTTGTGTTATTAATTACTTAAAGTTAAACAGCTACACACATTTGCGAATTGTTACTTGTAACGTGGTACAACGGCGGGAGTAATTAACCCTTCAGCTGCGATGACTTAATGTACAATAACCCCACTTGAAGGAGTTATTGCTGAATACGAGGATAATTAATTTATTTAAATAACTGGCTCAACTTAATTGTGGAATTATTAATGTGTTGCCAGCTTAAAATGGTAAGTCGTTATTATTTCATGGAAAATTTTTATTTAAATTAATTAAATACAATTAATTATATTGTTTTATAAATATAGCCTTTTATAACCAACATCTTGCCTTTTCTAACCAATTTTCAATCACTTACTTGACGTTTGTGTTTTCTAATATTTACAATCGACAAGTGAACTACAAAATAAATATTTAAATACGTAAAAGGAAGTCTAATTATTCATTCTGCATTGAAGTACAACTGAAGTCATGCTGACAGTAATAAAACTTGTAGTTATCGATTGCGGCAATTTTCATAAAGACTGATCATTGACTTACTCAGTTCCAGTTACACTAAAGTTACACTGTGTTTACACTCTCATCCCCTATTTTGTGTATTCTGCCAGATTTTTAAAAAATATAAATAAACAAGTACACGGTCTCATGTCAGAAAATTTTGTTTATTAAAAGAAACATTAAATACGTTTCAGCCTGTTTTAGTACGTCTTCAGGTTTAATCTGCAATTTAGAAATTAACTAAATAATTATTTATAAAGTTTTTAAAATGCTTCGCCTGTTACAATAATTATTTTATCAATTATAAATTGTAGATTAAACCCTGAAGAAGTCCTAAATAAAAGTAGTCCATTTAATACTTTGAAATGCATTCGAGTTTTTGTTAACTGACTAATGCAGTTGTGTCGCTCCAGGCTCTTCTTAGCACCTGAAGAAAAGGTACAAGGATCCCAGAAACGTTGTGTGGAATTTATATTATAACTTATTTCGTCTGTGTTTGTCTTATGTATTTATTATTTTGTTAATAAAAAATTTTCTCGACGTCAGCCTGTGTTTGTTTATTTTTCTCATAATTATCGATATATATATATTTTTTAATTTAGCGTCATGTGAGGTCTTTCTCGGTATTCAAGCAAACTTTTGAGAGTTTTATGACTCTGTACTTGCTCTGTTTCACCCTAATATTCACGTTGTCTCTCCTTATATTATCCCTGAACCTATTTCAAATAAGTGCACTTTAAATTCTTAATATCACTATTTATGTACATAGTCTTAAACATGTAGAGTATTAATGTATATCTCATTCATACAGTTGTAAGTAATATTCAATTTCACTTGTCCTGTTTCCTCAGCAGTTAATAAAATCTAATCTAATCTTGTCTTTTCGAATTCCCCAATAATTTGATATTTTACACTTAATTCTTCCACCGTAGAATAATAACAAAGAATATTAGAAAAACGTTTTAGAATTTAATAGAATCAATTTAAAGAAATTAATGATACTCTTGAGGGTGTCTTCCTGTTTCCATAATTAGTTGTAAATTCACCAGTCAACATGAAATCCTCCCAGGTTTGAATTCTTGAACGAAAAGTATTTGCTAGACGTTAATAGAGTTAAACCAATGAGAACAGTAATTATAAAGTCCTGTATACACTTAAAGTCATAGTTTATTTTATATGCGTTTGTTTACTTGTTTTATGAGTTAATTTCCCCATTATTATTTTGAGCTTTTCCCCCTACCCCTCCGCTTTACTAGAAGGGAATTGAAGCTATTGGCTCTATTGAGTGGAGTGACTCACCCTTGGCAGATATTGGCTTCTCCGCTCTTCAGTGGGGTAAGTTGTCGTGGTGACTCTCTCTCAGACAACAACAACGTGAATAATTAGCGAACTGCTCCCCCCCCCCCCTCCCTCCTCTTCCACCCCACCTCGCTTCCTTCGCTGTGGCAGTTTCGAGCAGATTTAACGTCGCGAATTTGATGATGTGGTTGCATGTTCTTCAATCCCATGTTTTGCTTTATAAATGGAGGTAAACGTTTTTTTTTAAAAAAAATCGAGTCTTTCAAAGTAAAATAAACTACTGTGTATTATATCACATCAGTAGCTTGATTTGTATTTTTAAAGTGCAAAGGAAGAAAATCTCAAAGTGCCTCCTATTAAAATAAACTGCAACAGGACATTTTATTTTTATATAACTACATAATTAATTGAATTATTGTTTTTTTTTAAAAAAAAGAAATAGTCTTCGTTCGACGATCACTGACGTCATGTTATTTAGAACAAATAATTGTTAACATTGTAATTTTTGTTACATCGGGCGAACTAAACGCTCTCTTAAAAAACTAGAATCAATAAATATAAAAGCAATTTGAAATTTAACCGTCCAAAATTATTCACGTTATGCCCCCAAAAACTCGGAGAAAATATTCTCGGGCTTCTAAACGAGTGAAGAGATCTTGTCACGACGTTTTGATGACGTCACTGTCATATTCACTGCCATATTTTGTTCGTTCATTACACCGAGAATAGGCTCCATTCTTAATTTCCAAACAGGTTTGTCATTTTTTAAAAAAAACACGTAATTTCTATACAAATATTTTAGATGAAGAACGAGAATTTTTTTTTCTTCAGATTTATGAGAGAATTGTAACATCTCATATACCGCGTATCCGCCATTAATATAAAAAATGACGCCGATAAGTCTCATAAAATTGTAGGAATTATTCTTATTATTATTATAAGCACTGTAGGGCCATTAGTAATTTTCCTGTATATGAAAAAAAAAATTTCGCGAGTCTTGATATAATTATTAATATTAAATATTTCCTTTTCTTCGTATAAATTTTTATTTCGAATCGTATTTTTAAAACTCAACAACTGTGCCAAGAAAAGTCATTTCGTATGTACAAACAGCTCGTTAGAAATTTATGTTGATCTGAAGTTTCATTCAATTAATATTTTTTTTAGGGTAACAGGCTACATGAGGGTAATCCACATGGTGACAACTCCCCTTTAATAGCATAGGAAGGGATTTGAAAGGGGGGATGCGGGAAGGGTAGAGGAAGGTAGCCAAGGGTTACTAGGGCCCCCGGGCTATGGTTTAAGGATCCTACCCGGCATTCGCCTAAAGAAATGCAGGGGAAACCCCTAGAAAAACCTGCAACAGGTAGGTCGGGCATTGGGTACTTGTCCCACGCCCTTCCGATAGCGGGAGAGGAGTAATTCCAATAAATTATATTTACATATACTTGTTTTAAAAACAATAATGAGTGTAAGAGTTTTTTCTTTCTCATATTTTTTTAGTCAACTGAATTCACATCTGAAGAGTTACTAAGTAGGGTTGAAACGTTGTGGTTTTTTAAAATATAATGTTTCTGATTGAAGATTTCGGCTTAATAAAGTGTTATCCATCTGTTGGGAAAAAAAATATAAACATGATTTTCAGCAAATTGAATGTGTGTATTGAATAAGAAAGATACCCAGTTCAGACAAGAAAAAGTGACAAAGTTTCTGGGATCCTTCGTCAGGTACTCAGACGAATCTAGAGCGACACAACTGCACTCGTCAGTTGACAAAACTCAAAAGCCAACTGTCCCTCACAGTGTAATTATGTAGATTAAACTCCGAAGAAATAAGTTAGTCGTTTATGTAATATATTTAAATGGTTTTGAGTTATTGTCAATTGATTAGTGCAGTTTTTTCGCTCTACGGTCTTCTTAGCACCTGACGAAAGGAACAAGGATCCCAGAAACGTTGTGCGGTATTTATATTACCCTTTTTTGTCTGTATTGACTATCTTTCTTATTTATTCATTTCAATCAGACTTAAATTTTTCATTTGAATTTGTGTATGTTCCGCTTACAAATTTACACGTGTTAAGAAAATTCGACCAAATTTTTTTTTTTACAAATGTATCTTTATAACCGTAAAAAACACTGTGGGGCCATTCATAATTTTCCTGGATATGAAAAAAAAAAATTCGCGAGTCTTAATATAATTTCCTTTGGATCTATAATGTCACGTTAATCTTTACACAGTTGTTTTAAGTCAAACCTACAGTGATGTGGTGATTACGGACAATGTCTCCTATTTCAAGAAGGTTCTATAATGGTTCTCTGTAATGTTGTGCTGACCTCATTGGTCGTAAAATCTTGTATTAGTCGTAATGGCGGTTGACTGTTGTATCAGCAATTCGCGGTTGGTTTGGAAATTTATTTATTACATTGAACGACCGTGGAAAATGAATTTACTGCACCGAGAGTACTCAGGTAAAATATGTGCCGAGTTTAATCAGTTCTGGTCACACAAAACCATAAAGCTGTATAGGAGGCGGGGTTTCAATATAACGTCAAGGTTGCTCAGTCCCCCCTTTAGAAAAATTATATTTCCATACTGAATTGGCTCAAATTGACGGTAAAGAGTGTAGAACGACTCAATGTAGAACAGGTCCTGTTTTAAAGCTAAGTGTTTTTTTTTCCCCCTCCCACATCTTTCTTGTCCCAAAGACTTGTATTTCGTTGGGAAGGCTACGAAGGAGAACAAATAATATTAAAAGAGCGCTTATTCGATAAACACTTTGGGAAAAAACCCCTCTCGTAACGAGTTACAATAGCAGGCGGTGGGTGGACAAGCCAGTGTTTTATCGGGTAGCAGCTAGCAGGTAGTAGTCGCAGGGGGGAGGGGTCGCCTAATGGAATCTGTCTCTGGTTTCAACCTCATCTCCTATTCACCTGCTGGCGTGCCATTGTTTCTGGCTCCACCTACCTCATCAATATGGAACACTTCAGATAGAAAAAGAAGAACTCGTGAGTGGCTTTGATTGGTTTCTGGCGGTATCTCTCCGGGCGAAACTTTCATCGGCCGTCGCTGTCGACACACGAAGAGTCGGACCGTGCCTATTGTTGCGCTGCTAATCTGATAAGGGCCTTGCCCCCTTACATGGGGCCTAGCGCCTGCCCGGTCCGGTCCGGAGTTTGTCAAGCTCCAATTAGATTCAACGTCCGAAAAAGGGCTTGTACTCTCCTTTAAAACTGAAATAATATGGCTTCCAAAACAGTTTTATATCGATTCTAAGGGAAAAAAACCCAATATTCTTCTATCTTTAATATTGTAAGGAATAGCAAACCGTAAAACATTATAATATATATTAATATTATAATGTCTTCAATAATGGTGGTTAATTTATTTTATTTTCAATAAGCTGAGTGCCAGGCATTGCCACGTGTACTTATTTATGTATACCTCAAAAAGTATCTAATACTATACTAATCTTTAGTCAAGAAGTGATTTAACCTAAATCTAACTGTTCCTAGTTCTGTAAATACTTTCGTCCAATAGTGAATTAATTATTAAGCTGTACATTGAATTTTATTGCATCTGTCCCAAGAAACATACCTCCGAATTTCTTTTCCAATACAATACTTAAATATACTCCTCGAGTACTGCAGGGTTAAATTTTCCGTCAGTCTTCAGACATTACAAAAAGATTAAATGCAAGAATTTGTTAGCTAGATTCATAATGTAAACAAATAGTCGCCATATTGGAGTCACTAAACATGGCGACGAAATTTAACTTACAATTTCCGCAAGGATCGTAAAGTATTTCGTATTGTTTTTTTTTATTATCAATCGATGGAGTATAGACTTTTTATCCAATCAAAATATTTCTGCTTTAATTTAATTATGAAATAAGTTTCTATTAATTTGTTGCGCAGTCGTGACGTCACGGTCTCTTGGCGCGCAGTGGTAATATAGCACAAATGATCACCTTTTTTTAATTTTAATTGTTTCCACATTTATGCTAGAGGGTTTTTCACCCCCCCCCCCAATCCCATTCCCCCACAGTATCGTTTCTAAGTGGTTTTAAGAATATATGTTTTGTTGTTTTTTTTGGAATCAGTTCACGCGTATGCAATTTAACGTAACTAGATACATACAAAGTTACGTCCTTTTATATTATTAATAATAATAATATAAAACAAGCGTAAAGGAATGTTGTACCAATTATTATTTTATTATGCAAGATCTTAAACGAGTGATCAATTTAATTGCCTGAACACGAACAACTACAGTCGCTGTGGGACAAGGTCGACCAGATTATTCATCAGGCTTTAGCCACCTTCAAAACTTTGGTCTGTTGTGGGTCACGTTACTGAGATAACTCAATCTCTATATGACAATACGTTCATGTTGATGAAACTACAGTGTATCGGAAGTCGATTTATTTGAAACCACTGTCCCGAGAATCCCGAGGTTTCGGACGGTTTGAACGGTGTTTAAGGTGTTTGTTTAAGAAATTAGCCTTGTTTTGGGGGCAGTTGTAATGAATGTGATGACTAAACCGGACGAATAAGGGAAACTGTACACGGAGGAGAAGGGTTAGTTGCTTCATAACAGTGCCCGAGTGAATGCGACCCGCGACAGAGTGGAACTGCTGTTGCGGAATCACCGTGTCTAGACTTGGAAGAGGCGAGACTGTATTACGTAAAAAGACGGTAAGTCCTTCCTCCGAGTTGAGCCACGCCCGGCCTGCCGACCTTCCGTGAATAAATCCTCGCCCACCTCTGCACAGCTGCTGTTGGCTCTAACAGCCCAACACTTACTTCGGCTGCTGTCACATTGCTTCTACAAGGGCAACCCTGTTTTAAAGCACTGGCAGTGCGCACCGTCACCACCTTTAGTGGACGTAGGGTGACTGAAGACAGTGCAATCAAGGATCAAGGATCCACGTGGAATATAACAACAAATATATTCTTTATATACACAGACACAGGAAAGGAAGAGACCCAGTTTTGTCTAACTTAACACAGGAATACTCATTGGTCTCTGTAGCCGCTAAGAAAAATGTTTTGGAAAGTTTTGCGACTGATTTTTGTGGAAATGTCAAAAGGAATAAAGAAAAATTAAATTATTACGAATTCGGAAGGACATCACGAAAATAATAGCCACATGAAAATAATCAACAATATTCAAGTCGAATGTACCATTATTTTTTTTCAGTTGGCAAGATGCCATCCACATATGGACGACAAACTTTGACTCACCTAATACATATCGTTTGAGGTTCAAGATTATATCGCAGTAGGAATGTCAAGCAAGACTTCGAATTGTATCTGAACCTAAACCAGAAAAAAAACCTGTTATTTTAGCCTGAACCGTTTTCGAAATAAATATCGCTTTATTTCGGAAGACAAATTTATTTTCAAACAAAGTTAGACAACTTAGAGGATTTTTTAGGGCAAGTAAGAATTTGAAATAGAGATGTTTCAAAAATAACTTCAGCCGTCTAGAAAAATAATTCAATTTTTTTTTAAAAAAATTGCAATGGTTTTAAGAGCTCCTTCAACATGATTAATGGGCCTTCTCTGGTTTAAAGTTTATTTTACGGATCAAAATAAATAATTTAAAAGAAGAAAAACATTTAAATTAATAGAGTTTAATTTATTTCTTAATGAATAATTCTTAAATGTATTCAATAATTTCCCCTTGAATAGATAATGTTTCGTTCAGTTAATTACTCTTATCATTTAAAATATACTTCTAGTATTATAAATGAATGGGGAATAAACCAAAATTTGAGGAAAATAATTCAATAACATAAAAATTAATACGACGTTCCGTACTCAATCTAGGACTTCATCAGGTATAAAATTTATTTGATGAATTTTAAATCATTTGAATACATTGCACAAATTCTTTAATTAATATAATAAATATATATATATTTATATATATATATATATAGCATGAATATTTATCTGATATTCATCGAAGTATTTGGCAACGTATGGAAATTATTTATCCGTTTTAGACCTGATTAAGTCGTAGATTGAGGACGAAACGTCGTGTTAAATATGTTATTAAATTATTTATGACAAATATAAATATTATTATAATTTTATATTGTTTTTATATTAACGCATTACTGAATGTGTGGGGTAAAATAAATATATTGATGTAAATTATAGTAAAATATTTTTAAATACTAATAAAATACTTTTAAAAAAATTATAAATTTATTATTTGGAGTCGAATCGAAAGGTATGATCGAAAATCAGGTCATTGTGATTTATACATACTTAATTAATTTAAACTGGAGGGCGCATTTTTATTTAAGCGAACGATTGGTGACTGCTGGCCAGTAATAATATTATGACGGACGATCAGAAGACATTAGTGGCGGGATGATTTATTGGGGGGTGACTTTCTCCGACTTGGTAATTTCGGTTTTGTTTCTCCCTTTTATTCAACTTATTTTTCCAGTTACCTTTAGGAATGAGTCAGAATGTTACTACACGCCTCTGATTCTCCGAATCTTACGAGGCAGGCGTCTTGTCCGTTATTAATTCCCACCAAAAAATATTTTAGGTTTATTCAGTAAATAATACTAAATTACGAAAAATAATATTAATTATCGGTTCTAATATTTAGGTTTTAAAAAGCAAATTCATGATTACTTTTTTGATTGTGAATTTTTGTTCTGAGCTTGGACACTATTTGATGTTCTCTACGTTGCGATAAATTCTTTGTTAATGACGGTAGTTACCGGTGCAGCATGGTAGCAACGTAGTGAGAGTGTGAGGGCGAGAAGTAGGTTGTTCCTCTTTATTTAGTAACAGTCGTATTCGTAAATTATGGGCACATACGCTTCGGCATTTAGTTCAAATGATAGGTCTGGTGTAGAAAGATAAGGCGTGTCTCTTTGTATCTGCAGCTGCACGCTGGAGGATTTTCTCGTTGATTACGAGACAATGCATTAGCGGCAATGGCGTGAGCATACGTTTTAATTACGCTGCCAAGCGAGGGCCCGATAGAGCTTGTTTATGTACGATGTGTATCTCGGAACCTGCTAAATATAGCCCTCCACCGACTGCTATACATTTCACAGTTGACAAGTTCACAGTTATCAGAGAGGGGCGGCTGCGCTGGGGCCGGAGTTATCGTCCGTCCTCCCGGTGACCGCCAAGTGTCATTGCGTGGGCGTCGCGCCGTCTCTTCTCCGAAACACTGGAACCGCGGACGGTCTCCTCAGCAGCTGTGCTGTTTTTCCCACTAATTACCATATGTACAGGTGTACGTCTGTGTGGAAAAAATACGATGATAAAACAGCCAATGAAAGACAAGTGAACAAATAAGTTTTATTAATCAGTTATCCAATTGCGACATGTTTCAGTCCTCATGTGGACCCTCATCAGACAAAGATAACTCTGTCACGACGTTTCGATACGTGTTGGTCGCTTCTTCAAGTATTATTCAAATTTTATAACATCAAACTAGAACCACAAAACCATTACTGTGGCGACAAATCCACTAAGTTTTGAAAACTCGTCCGAGGTACAGAATTCATTTAACACCGACGGGTTTGCAGCAAGACAGTATCGAAACGTCGTAACAGTATAAATAAAAATAAAGTGCTATTAACTGATTAATTAATTCAAATAAACAGACGTAAAATAAAAACTTTCAAAAAATAACATGGTAAAATTACTAGATGTATAATTACAAAAATATTGAGTAAAAAAGTAATTATAATTTAGTGATACAGATTTAAAAAATAAAATGTAAACACGGGTTGTGAAAAATTACTTAAAAGCATTTATGCGACATTTTTAATTAATTTTTCCCTACGCTTATCCAATTGCGACACGTTTCAGTCCTCATGTTGACTCTCGTCAGGCAAAGATAACTCTTATTTATTTATTTATAGAGTTACGACGTTTCAATACGTGTTTGGTCGCTTCTTCAGGTATTACCCAAATTATTATAACAACAAACTAGAACTACAAAAAAATTACTGTGGCCATGAATCCACCACCAACTTTTGAAAACTTTTCCGAGGCACAGAAATCACTTTACACCGACGGGTTTGCAGCAAGACGGTATCGAAACGTCGTAACTCTATAAATAAAAATAAAGTGTGTGTGTAACTGATTAATTCAAAAACAGACATAAAATAAAAGTTTTCTGAAATAAAATGTGTATATTACAAAAATATTATTGTGGGAAAAATATATATATAATTTTACCCTAAGTGATACAGATTTAATAAATAAAAATGTAAGCAAGGGTAGTGAAAAATTACGTAAAATCATTTACGCAAGATAAATTTTTAATTAATTTTTCACTACGATTATCCAATTGCGACATGTTTCAGTCCTCATGTGAACCTCTTATCGGACAAACATAATTTGAGGAAATGTTTGTGACGTTTACTGTAACATTGCAGAATGAAAATTCATTGTAATATTTTCCATAGTTGATGGAGAATTTTTAGCACGGTAGGTTCATTAGCAATGATTTGTTGAACGTTAGAGGGTTGGTTTTGGTCCCCCGGTGCTTACGGAAGTCGGTGGAGCACCACTACTTTGTCAGTCGGACACTAAAACAACCGCAGACTTCTCTCTGAATTTCTAAATAATTTAGGGAAGATTTCCTAAGTCATTACGTGCGGGGGTGGGGGGGGGAGAAATTAATACGCCCGTGACGGACAGCACGTGGCAATGCTACATTTTGTTGCCGCCGGAGAGAGCAATTTGTCCCACGAGCCACTGAGGAAGCGAAGCTTTCGTTCTATGTTAATAGGAGCAAGGAAAGAGAGCCACATAAAGGAAGTCACTAGGGGGCTGACCCGCCGCCATTGTCCTTGTGATTAATTAACCAAGACTTAAAACACAAGCTTTGGAGGGCATAATTACTGGCGTGGTATCGCCCAGAATATCGTTCATCAGCGCCGGCGCGGACCCTCTTTTGTTTCGAGACAACCTGACGCGGGCTATTGTCCGGCCACAACGCGGCTCAACACGAGGGAACATCCACACACACACAGGTGATGTTTCAATCCAGGAATTCGCGCATCCAACAACAATGGGCCCCGTGTTTAAGCTCTCCATGATAGGACACTTTTTTTTAACTCTATAAACAGCAGGGGGAAAAAAATAATTAGCAATCGTGTCACTTGGACAAGTGATCATCTCGTTCAACATTTCTTGTCCTCCATTTTCTGGGAATTTGAAGTGATCCACTCATTAACTTAAATTTAAGAAACGTAGGTTACCATGCTACCGGAAACTCGAGACAGATTTTCCATTCCTGATCTAGGATATTAGTCTGCAAAATAATTTCTTCTTCTTCGGCTTTTCGCCCTTTTATAGGTTTGCCGTCTTCAATTTCCATTTCTTTCTGTCGTTCCAATCTACCTCTACCAAATTCCTGTCCACCATTATGGTTTTCACATGGGTTTTCCACTTTAATCTGGGTCTGCCCCGTTTATTTTTTTTCTCCAGGAGGTGTGACCATTGGTATATTTCTTTTGGCCATCTTCCATTTTCCATTCTTTGTACGTGACCGTACCATTTAAGGGTTTGATTTTCAATCCTTTTTAACGACAGACGTGGTTGCGTTCATTTCTGTCGAAAGGAGCTCATTTCTAATTTTATCCTGTCTTGTTTTTTTCTTTTTAAGACTTCTCAGATAATCGACTGTCTTGTTTATTTTTTTTAAGATTTCTCAGATAATCGAATTCTACTGTTCTAATTTTGTATCTTTTGTAATTCTGTCAGAGGCCAAGTTTCACTTCCATAACATAGAATGTTCCGTATTTATGCTCTTATAAATTTTGATTTTTGTTTCCTTTGTTAAATTTTTATTCCAAATTATTCCGTGTAAAATATTGGTAGCATTCTCTTTGCCATTGCAATTTTAGTTTGTATACCTCTATATTCACATGTACCTATTGACATGTAATTATTGACCCCCAAGTATTTTTTTTCCTGTTTCGCGTGTTATGTCTTCTACATCTTTTCCTAAACACGTGTATTCTGTCTTCTGTACATTTATGTTCAGTCGCCCATTTTTTATATTCTTCCATTAGCTTATTTATCATGTTTTTAAATTTACAATTTATAGCGACTTACATCTGTTATGTTTTACATTTGCGTAACATTTAAATTACTTTGTATAACTCGGTTTTCATAGTAAATTCTATAATTTCTATAATTAACGTAGTAACGTCTCTGTCTCTCTCTGTCTCTCTGTCTCGGTGTCTCGGTGTCTCTCTGTCTCTCTGTCTCGGTGTCTCTCTGTCTCTCTGTCTCGGTGTCTCTCTGTCTCTCCGTCTCTCCGTCTCTCCGTCTCTCCGTCTCTCTGTCTCTCTGTCTCTCTCTCTGTCTCTCTGTCTCTCTCTCTGTCTCTCTCTGTCTCTCTGTCTCTCTCTCTGTCTCTCTCTGTCTCTCTCTCTGTCTCTCTCTCAGTCTCTCTCTGTCTCTCTCTCTCTGTCTCTCTCTCTCTGTCTCTCTCTGTATCTCTCTGTCTGTCTGTGTCTGTCTGTCTGTCAGTCTGTCTGTCTGTCTGTCTCGTCACGGTCTGTTGTCACGCAGTAATTTAACAAAAAATGATCACCTATTTTTAATTATAATTCTTTCCACCTTTTATGCTATGAGTATCTCACCCCCGCACAGTACCGTTTCTCGTCGTTTGTAAGAATGTGTGTACCAATTTTTGTTGCGATCTGTACACGCGTTATAATTTGTATGAAGATTAACGTACATACATACAAATATACATTATTTTTTATTATATAGATGTAATTCAAATCTGTATGATTTAACTGAACGGAGCAATCCAATAAATTGACAGAGGTTTATTAACCCCCCTGTGAGTTATTTAAATATTTTCTGCACTTAAAATAAAAATTATTTGGGACACGGCGAAAAACCTGTATGTTTTATTACGTCGCGGGGGTTCAACGTAGGGTGCGTTGGAGTGAAATTCACGGTTCGTAACCAACTTCTTAACTGCATGGATCAGGTCAAGAACTAACCGAATCGTCGTCAAGTGACGTGGGGGGGAAGGAAGGGCATTCGTATCACTGAAATCGAAACGCCGATTTTATCGTTTTCTTGAAACCTGTTCGTCGGTACTCGTTTGCGTTAGAAGGTTGAAAAAACCAAACCCTCTCTTCGAGTGTCCATTATAATTCCTAAGATTCCAATCGGTCCTGAGTTTCGTATTTAAGGATTGAGATAATTATCTACAATTCTTGTGTTTACATTTTTCAAACAGTTGGAGAAGTAATAACTAGTCTCTCTGCGTAATGATGGAGGGGGGGGGGGAAGCTTCTGGTTGACGGATCCCTGGCAACTGAAGTCCTTGGTAACTATAATGTTGATTATAGCTCTTTAAAGAACATTAAAAAAAATCTGAAGTAGTTCAACATTCAAAATGATTCAGTTGAGTCTCCAAAGACAATATATTTAAGTAACCATAGCTTTGTTTGGGAAAAAAAAGTTCTAAAAATGTCAGAAGAAGAATTGAGAATTTTTATTGTATATACTTAAGCATTTATTTAAACACGTTGTAATTCTCACAACGGTCATTGGAAGTTAAAACATGGTTTGGAAAATTCTAAGAAAAATCAAGTTATATATATCTACAATTTTGGACTGATAATTATGGAACAATGTGGCTCTTCGTTGAAATCTATATAATAAAAAAGGATGTATATTTGTATGTATGTATGTATGTATGTATGTATTTACGTTGTTCTTTATACAAATTTTATAGCGTGGACAGAATGCAACAAAAATTGGTATACGTATTCTGCCAAAATCGAGAACCGGTACTGTAGGGGTGACAAACCCATAGCATACAGGTGGAAAGAATTATAATTAAAAACCGTGATTATTAAATGTTAAATTACTGCGCGCCAAGAGACAATGACGTCACGCGAGAGAAAGACGTTACTACGCAACGAACAAAGGAAATTCTCCTTTATCAGGAATGAAATAAAACAGAAATATTTTCTTTAAATAAAAAATATAATTTTATACAGCAATACTCCATCGAATTATAATAAAGAAGAATACGAATTACTTTACCATCCTTGCGGAAAATGTAAGTTAATTTTCGCGCTGTATTAGTTGTGAGTCTAGCTAACAATTTCATCAATGTAATATTTCGTAATGTATGAAGACTGAGTGACGATTATATCCTGAAATACTCAAGGAATATATTTAAGTATTCAATTAAACACTTTTTCGAGTTTATATAAATAAGTACACGAGCAACGCCGGGCACCTAGCTAGTTGTAAATAAATATATATAACATTTTACTCAAAATTTTTGGGAAAAAAATAATTTAAAAAAGTACGATTTTTATTTGAATTTTACAATTATACTAATGTACCTCTGATGTGGCGGTAGATTGAGGACGAAACGTTGTGAATTTGAAGGGGGATTTTTTTTTGGTTTAATAAATTACATCGTTTAAATTTGGCTGTTTTCATACATTTTATTTTATTTACATTTTGTCACTATCTGCAGAATGTAACTCAAAGTTCCAGGAATATGACGGTTGATATTTTTTATTTTTGCTTATAGTAAAGAATGCCAAATATGGCCGTCACTTATTATCAGGTTAATTTACAATATTTACCTCTGAAGTCCCTTTATGAGGATCACACTGAAACTGAGCATCTTACGGAGAAGTAAGATGAGGGAGGAGTATAAATACCAGAATATTCGGATTATGTATAGCCTTAGAGTCGAAACCAGTAAAAAAAACTGGAATGGCGTGGTTTACGGAGGTGAAAAAAAGCAATGTAACGAGACTGAGATGCTACACTTAAATATGTTTCGAACGGTCTTTGAAATTCATTCTTGGGCGAGGAGAAGTAACGACTTGATTGAATAACTCAGTGGCAGTAGGTAAACAATCGGAAAAGTATTGGTTGTTGTTTTTTTATTACACGACGCCGGAAAATTCGGATACGAGATCGTGTATTTTGAAAACTGACCACCGGAGCATTACAGGATCGTTTTCGAAAGCTTATGACAAAAATATTCCCCGAGAAATAAAATTGAAGGATTATTATTATTATTATTATATGTGTTGATGGAACGTTTGCAGAAGTGTGTTAATGACCCGGAGTCGCGCTAAGAAGCCAACCATCAGTAGTTGTACATCATTTCAATGAAGAAAATTACAGAATTGGTACAATTTTTTCAAACATGAAAGAAGCAATTAACGACTAATTAATTGGTATTTTTGGCCCAGGACGTAAGCCCAACTGTTGTTCTTGCGTTGCCTTCATTTTAAAAGACCTTAATAGACGGTGAGATATAGCAAGACGTGACAGACGCTCAGTAGAAAAAGGGGTAAGGTGGAGGGGAGCATTGTCGACAGCTGGGAACTGCCCCCTCCCCTTGTGGAGAAGTACCATTGTTAAAACTATTAATTATAATGTTACGAACTGGATATACAGACAAAGAAAGTGTATTTTTTTACGGGTGACTTTTTTTTTGCTTAAAACCTATCCTGAAGGTACAAATATACGTATCCGTGATTTTCAGGAACAGTTTAAACACTACCAAGTTGCCGTAACAAAGGTTCGTGTTAATCTGAGCTCCGGCTTACCCCCACCCTCCGCGGGAATTTAAATTTCGTTCCGTTTGCGCTCCACGCGTGCTCCGTACGTTCTGTTGTCCGCGTAGTTGTATCGGATCGGAATGTCTTAACGGGATGCAGTCTTGAGATCTTCGGCTCGTGTGAGGTTGCGCCTTATCTCTCTGGAAGAAGAAGCACAAACGTTAGCCGCCGCGGAGAGCGTGCGTTACCGACACAGCACGCGAGGAACGGCGCGAATGCCCTTTCTACTCGACGGGACGTCGGAATGCACAAAAGACTGGTCCCATGCAGTTGAAAAATTCTCCGCTGTCCAAACAGAGGCTTTGTTTCGTGTGGACGCAGCGCACCTAGGTATCTGCTGTAAATGCCGAGATTTCGTTAAACAATACCGCGCCGCCATTGTTGCGAGCGCCGCATTGTGCTTGCTGCGGCGTTCACCTCAACGTTGCGGGTAAATTCTCAGCAGGTCTGGGACTAACGCAACGTGACCTTACGTCAGCCTTTCAATTATTTACTATAGTGACTGTAAGTATACGCAAACGTACCTCCCGTGATCATTCACGTTTACTTCAGTTTATTGACACTAAAGATGGTTTCAAACGTCTCGTTGCTTCTGCCAACAATATATCGTTTCCTCTCACCATTTTATTCTTGGAAAATTTTTGTATCATACATGGATATCCAGCAATCTCATCCTATTGGTGTGAAACTTTGGGATCAACTTCCATGAAAATAATCTTATTTTTTAATTTAATTTTTAGTTGCAACAGACTTATAAATATGTTGTTTTAAAAAAAATAATTATACTTTATTGTGCCGTGGTATTATTTGTCTCCTCGGTTTGTCATTCATTGCTACAGACCTTTTTTTTGCTGTAATCAGGGTAATGCGCTAGAGGAAACCCGCGAGGGCCATGCTCTCGCAGGTGAACCTTCCCAGAGAGCTCTGGAGGAGGCTACCTTTTTGGTATTATTTTAAGTTATTTGCTATTACGTCCTTGGGTTTAGAATCGTCTCATTCTAGGTTCAAATGTTGATAGAGAATGACTCAAACTAGTGTCGAAACGTCCAGCTGTGTTTAAATTATTTTCTGTGAATTTTTTTCGTATATATTTTAACCAATTGAATCAGACGTTAAATTTAGATGTAGTTTATGACGTCCTATGACGGATAGGACCGCTTGTTTCATAATATCAAGCAAAGGAAAGGATCGTGATTAAATTTATGCCGTGTAAATGTTGTTAATAAATTGAAGGTTTGATAAAATGGCGTCTTTTTAATATTGTATGGTGATGTTAAACTATATCAGGTATTTCTTCATGTATCAAAAAAAAAATCCCTTCTAATTTCACACGCTATTGAATTATTTAATGTATATAGGCGTAATTTATAAGCAATTTGAAATGTCACGGGTTTTTTGAGGAAGTAAATAAAAATACAAAAATTGCTGATACAACCCTTTGGTATTTCCAATTATTTGTATTGAAATGTTTGGACTGTTGCTAGCCGCCGGTGAAAATGTTAAACTAGCTGGGACGAGTGATTTGACGGACGATTACTCTCCTGGTCACGGTCTCCAGGGCGACCACGGAGATTTCTACGCCGTTATTTTTATGCAAGTCCGGTTCAAGTATTAATTAGTCTTTTGCTCTGTCCTGTTTACTCAGCGTGATTCCGCTGCGGTCCTTCAGGTTCCTCGAGAAAGGTGCAAGGCGTCGGGCTGCGTATCCTAAGTCTCAAATCCTTGTTAGTGCCTCCATTGCTCTAGAACTTCTACGAAACTGTTGATAATTGTAAACGTAGCATTTCACGAATGTACTATTGTTTTTTCTTTACAACGAGAGAATTCAACAACAACAAAAAGGTTTTCTGACTTCCCGGTACTCATCAGTCTAATTAGGTTACTACGAGATAATCAAATATTGTTAAGAAATCTACTAAAACGTATGTATGAATATTACTTACTGCGATTGCGACCGATCCCGGTGGCAGTTTAAAAAAAAAGTATAACAAATAGGTAAAAATTAAACTCTGTTTTGAAGAAATAAAACAAGTCTTTGAATTTAGTCCTGAAAATTTGTCCACACTTTCAACACTTAACATCAGAAAACGACAAGTCATTTACAACACCACTCCGATGTGTTTTTCAATTCCATCCCTTTTTATAGAGTATCAGCCTGCATCATGGGGGTAACCCACATGGTGGCAACTCACCTTTAATAGCATAGGAAGGGATTTGGAAGGGGTAGTATGCTGAGGGGTAGAGGAATGTAGCCGAGGGCTAACTACAGGCTCCCCGGGCTGTGGTTTAAGGATCCCACCCGGCAATTCGCCTAAAAGTGAAGCAGGGAAAACCCTAGAAAAACCTGCATCAGGTATGTCGGGCATTTGGCACTTGTCCCACGCCCTTCCGATGGTGGGAGAGGAGTTTTCGGTGGGGTCGCAGCTTTCTCCTCGCCGTGCCTTGACCGGTTTAGGAGGCAGCTGGCCGACTATTCCAATTAGAAAGCGGACAACTGTTACCGTATTCCCTCGGGTCTGCGACTCCAGAATATACACACCTCAAAACTGCCCGCGGTGCCTCGGCTTGTGGGAACCTTAGTTCAAAAAACCATAAAATATTAAAAAGACGCCATTTAATCAAACCTTCAATTTAGTAACAACATTTCATAAATTTAATCATGATCCTTTCCTTTGCGGTCCTATCCTTCGTATGACGTCATAAACGACATCTAAATTTAACGTCTGTTTCAATTGATAACAATATATACGAAAAAATTTAATATGAGAAAAAAAAATTCACAGAATATAATTTAAACACAGCTGGACGTTTCGACACTAGTTTGAGTCATTCTCCAACAACATTTGAACCTAGAATGACACGATCCTAAACCCAAGGACGTAATACTAAATAACTTAAAAGAAGATATCATACAATTTGCTGAGACTTTAAAAATCAAGTTTTAATTAATAACGTTTCTGAAATTATTATTTAAAAAGTGTCGTTAGCAAAATAAAATTCGTAAAATTATAATGGCAGTGTTTAGTGATTGGTTTATGTTTGGTGGCTGTAAGACTTCAATCATCGTAATCAATGCTCCTTCGGTTTGTCCAATATAACACGAACTACACTTATAACAATCCATTTTTATAAGCTACGTTATTTGTGCTGAAAACATTGGTCGAATCTTCGTGTGTGTTTAATAGAATGAGAAAAAATGGATGTTTACATTTCTTATTATTTTTTTAGGGCAACAGGCTACATGAGGGTGATCCACATTGGGCAAATCTCCTTTAATAGCATAGGAAGGGATTTCATTGTGGGGATGCGGAAAGGTGGAGGAAGGTAGCCAAGGGTTAACTAGGGGCCCCCGGGCTATAGTTTAAGGATCCTACCCGGCATTCGCCTAAAAGTAATGCAGGACAAACCCTATAAAAAACCTGCATCAGGTAGGTCGGGCATTTGGCACTTGTCCCACGCCCTTCCGATGGCGGGAGAGGGGTTTTCTGTGGGGTCGCAGCTTTCCCCTCGCCGTGCCTCGACCAGTTTAGGAGGCAGCTGGCCGACTATTCCAATAGGAATAGCGGACAACTCTTACCGTATGCCCAAGGTCTGCGACCCCGGAACATACACCTCTCAAAACAGACCGAGGTTCCTCGGCATGTGGGAACCTTAGTTAAAAAAAACCAGAGAGATTTTACATTTCTAAATACCAGAAACATTAAAACTTTGAAATATATTAATTAGACTGGAGGTAACACACCGAAATCATTATTTGGTATCCTTGGTTTTACTTTTTTCCAAATCTATCAGAGAAAGCGGCAAAGCAGCGTCGAAACGTCATTATGTTTTCTGTAATTATTTCTCATATTAAAATTGTCTATTAACTAAGATCTTTTTAATGTTTGTTATGTGATTTAATTGTCCTGAATTAATAATTTCTAAGTCGAATGACTTCTACGTATTTAAGTTTATACTGTGGGGATTGAACTACACTCATCAAGTCAATAGGATTTCAGAGGAACGTGAATGTGTCTATTTTCCAATTAGAGTTCTAATATTTTTATTTTTAAAAAATACTCATTTACAGATACCGCGTGTGCTATTTTGAAGGGAAAAAATTTATTTAGTTATATTTTCTATTGATTTGGAGGAAAATTCGGGGGAAACAGTTGAAAACATATTTTCCGACTCGAGTGACAGTTTCTGCTACCATGTGTACAAAATTTAGATCAGAGATTGTGTGTGATAAATAAAGTTGTAATTAATTAATTAATTAATGCATTCCTAACGCCGGACTTCAAATATTCCTATAGCAACAGTGGCATTCGCAAACTCGACCGCAGTTACCATAGCAACAAGCGTGCGGCTCAATAATTTTGTAATTTAATGGCCAATAACTGAAATTAGCTTCGTACGAACGTACAATATTTACATGTTCCGATAAAAAAAATCATTTATGAGTTTAATAATATTTTAATGTGTTGAAAATTGTTTGTAATTTTAAGCGGAATTTTTAAACTTGTTACAGTTGCAAGCGTGTGAGCTTCTACGATAACAAGTTAGAATGATTATATATTTTTTGTCCTTTTATTCCCGTCAATTTATGTCTTAAAAACGTGATTTTATAAATTATTTTCATCTAAAAAAAATTTAGAACAATGAAAAAGTCTTTGTTTGCGTCAAATAAATCAGGACCTGTATTTTGCACATTTTTACCCTCCTGAAATCTGCGCTAATTTTACGAAACAGTTCTAGTGGAGCGCACGGAAAAATTTTGCGGACACTTGTGGTGTTTGCGATGATGTCACCCATTCGGAGTAACTGATATGGGTATCTATGGCGAAACGAAGATGTCTGTGTAACCTGCATGCTATCGTGGATGACCTACGACCCACAGATTCATTTCCTTTAGATGAGTAACGAGGTTACGTAAAGATGAATCCAGAACTGTAACACATGTGAAAGGGTGATGCGATTTACACACTTGATTAGATACGATTTAACGCCCCCCCCCCACGCCCAGCCCCCCTCATTTTAAAATTAATATTGTTTCATCTGAAGTTTCTGACTTTCACGTGAGGTATTTGGGCGCCTGATTCGCCATTTTTTTTAGAAACAAAATATTAATATTTGTATCAGAATGTTGATGTTTGATCAATAAGAAACACTTTAAGAATTGAATTACAAATTCTGATTTTGAAAGACGATCGGAAAAAGATTACTGCAGTCCTTCTTGTAGATTAAAGTTAACATTTACAATATGTCTATCATGGGTAATAAATCACCGCTAAACGATGAAAGAAAGGGAAGAAAAAAAATAAACACTTTAAATTTACTGGAGTGAAACTTCAACTACGCTCGCTGTAATGGAATCTTTAACAATAAGATGTGGGGGAAAAAATCTTAGGGAATTTTTTTAATGACACACAAATACAAAAGGGAAATAGAAAGTGAAAGAAATTTATATACAGATCCATTGAATAGTAAACCAGCAAGTTTTTAACTCTATTCGATATTTATACGTTATTTATTATATGTAAAATCCTAGATGTACATTTATAAAACTTATGGATTTTTTTTCCAGGTAACATTAACGTCGAAAACAAAAATCGACAAACTGATTTTTTCAATAAAAATAAACAATGTAGAACCTGTGTTATTGTACTATAATTAATAATTTTTAACTCTTAATTTATTCCCTCCTCTAAAAATAAATTTATAATACATTTTTCCATGAAATTTCCAAATATTTTTTTTTTAAAAAAAATTCGTAAAGTAGGCTACCTGAAATACGTTTAAAGTCCAACTTGTTAAATTAATTTCACTAGACTTAACAGAAAGCAAATAATCGTACTTTAAATTCAATTAAATCAAGAAAAAAAATTATTTTTACATTTTTATTAAATACGGCTCGTCTGTTTTCTGATTAATGTATCCGAGTCGCTTTGAGGATGTTCCAAAGTCGTAACGAAACGTCTGGTATAAATTTATGTTTTCATACTTCCACTGTAAATGAACTTTAAGATTTTAAACATACATTACACTTATAGGTTAATACATTTATTTTTCTGAACTAGTGTTATTAGGATAGTCTTGCAGAATCTAAAGGCTGTAAACTTGTAGATTAATGGTTGGTATCTTAGTGAAGGAATTAAATATGTATTAATGCCACTAAATCAGGCAGATATAACTTTTTATCCGTTTAATAAAAAAACTTAGAAAAATCTATCAACGTTTCGTCCTTATCGGTAAGAACGATAATTACTGGCAGAGAATCCGTTGGAAATTGTTTAAAAATTATTTGTATCATATAAAAATTGGGCTAATATTTTTTTATAGAATAATTTTGGATAGGTATGGAAATTATTTACACCTGATTGAGTCCTAGATTGTGGACCAAATATTCTGTTAATCTTTTAAGTGCTTTATTTTTTTTAAAAAAAATAGTTCTCACTTTTTTTGACTGTATTTATTTATAATTATATTAAAATCAGATAAAAATAGCAATTGAAGCAATTTATGTCCTGATTAGAAGACACTTTGTCTACAAAATTTTTTTAGAAAGTAACGACGTTTCGATATATATTCGTATCTTCTTCAGGTTTGCGTCCAAATTAAGTTAGTACCAAAAGCAAATCATAGATTTAATAATTTCTCTGAATTTAGAAGCGGGTTCCGAGGCAGGCATTGACACTTAAACACAAACGTGGTCGTAACAACACTGAATAGTTTGGGAGAAAACCTGAAGAAGATACTAATATGTATCGAAACGTTGTTGTTACTTTCTAAGTTAAATTAAGTGTCTGCTGTATTAATTTTTAACACACTTAAATTAAAACTGTTACAAATGTCTTGAAGACATGTTCATAATTGCGATATCGGCCTCTTCGAAGAAGTTTTCTGATTTTCCGTAATAAGATGCCAGTGAAAGTAAAAGGGTTTACTAAAGTGAAAGAATTTGGGGTAAATGGAATTTGCAAAAAATGTTCTGACCGTTATTATAAGATCAATTTATATTTTTAAGATCTCTTTAAAGCAGCGTGGCTCCAGTATTAAACCTCCAAGGTTCGTAAAATGAATTTATCCTCCGTGAATAATGCCATTTTCGTTTACTGGCGCCTCCCGTGAATCACTTTGTGCTCGATAGCTTTTCTCGTTCGTTAAAATACAGGCATCCACTCCTTAGTAATTACTAATCTTTATTGTGCCACCTCGTCTAGATCAAAAAGATAAAGTTTTCCCCGTATGAATATTGCTATACAGAATCTACATAATATGTCATTTATGACGACGATAAAACAGGAGGCTTCATTAACTGTTGGAGCGGCTGTGTCACCTGTTGCCTAGCCTCGAGCCAGACCTGCGTTCATCAGCATGCAGGAGCTCCATCTTACATCAGAGCCATTAATTGCCCACTCGGAACATTAATTACAAAGCCACATTAAGTGTGTGCTTGTTCTGGGAGACAGCAGCGTGGGCAGGGGGGGAAATTGGCATGTTCATAATAGCCAAACAACCACGTTCATTAAAAATTTGGGACCTGTTAGTGTTGATAATGTAAACCTTTCAGATCTTATCATCGTGATGGCCAATTTTTGTTGTAGAATTTCCCACATATGAGATTACATAAATACGCCGAGGTAGAACTAAAAGCATAACAATTTTATCGCTTTTAGCTCATCGTCGCGAAGCGATTATCGTCTCAGATTATAAATTCCGTCGTGGAGCAGGTTTCTGTGACTTCATAAATTCTGATATTCACGGTATATTTCACTTTATTTTGCTGTTAACTTCGTAATTGAAAAAAGGAGACCTAAATTCAGAGCCCATATAAATTAGTATTTAAACGTTGGGTGGGTTATTAGTTAAAATATTTTGATTGACACTTTGGCGAATTATTAAAATCTATTCTCGCATATAAATTTAATTTTGACTTAAATATGATATATTTTACATGTCTCAGTTTGTAAGTGACGTGCGGGATTTTTAAAAATGTCTGGAATTACTTTTTGAAGAATTAAATTTATTAAATTTCAGAGAAACGATATTTCGGAATAATCTTCGTTGTCTTCAGTCTGTTATTAAATTAAAAAGTACCGAATAGCTGACAAAATTAAGAGATAAAATCGTCCTTGTTGTTTCCGTCAGGTGATTTGAAACCCAAGAACCGTACAAATCGAGTGACGAACTCAAGAACAACTGGGATTTCAGACACGTTTTAAAACTTTAAAAACATTACTTTAAATTAAGATAGAAACGTAATATTTTAATTTTCGTATGCTTTTGGCGAATTATATGAATTAACGATACTTTTTGGTTTACAGACATTTCAAAATTTTAGTCAATACAACAACGACGTTCGAGTGCCTTTTTAATAGTTTTATCAAGTTTCAACTTTACTGGAGTCATTATGTTCCCACAGAATGTTTACCCATTAATAATAAATGTTATCAATGATATAGTATTAATGAATACGGCTTTGAGTGAGAAAATTGTTTTAAAAATATTTTTTTTTTGGATTTATAAACATAATTTTCTGACTCAAAGCCGTATATTATTTATTTAAATTATTATTAAATATCAGATTTTTTCATCAATCGTAAATAATTTATTTATCGATGGTATCTTTTGGGCTATTATTTTAATTTATTTATACATTGAGCTTCAACATTTCTCATAAGGAATGTATGAGGTCAAATTTGTGACTATAGAAACATAAAAACCCGTTTAAAATTGAAATTTCAAGAAATTACAAAGTGGTGCTGAAACGTCGTTGTATTTAATACAATAAAATATTTTTAAATGTTTCTAAAAAATTGAGGGTGTTAATTTATTTAATTTAATGTACTTGTATGTTGAAAATTTCTTGATCTGAAAATATTTTTTGTAAATGTTTAATACTTGCGGAGACAGAAAAAGATGTGTAGGCTTTAAAAGGCTTGGACGCGTGAGGTAATGGGAAGAATTTTTACCTTTTGTAAGAAATTAACTTTCTCAGGAGGTTATATAGAATTTTTGAAGGAAGTGGATGGAGACTTAAGATAGGAATAGATGGAAGGCTGTCCTTAAGGAAGCTAAGACCCACAAAGGGATCTAACGATGGCTAAAAAGATGTATTTTTAATTTCAATAAATAAACATCTGCCAGTGGTAAGTCGGAAAAAATAATTTATAAAATTAAAAACATTTCGGCCACGTCGGTCAGCATCAGTCCATCAAAATTATAAACTTAAAACTGAAGAGGTCGTAAATTACGCGTTTTTTTTGTTTTTTTTTAGGGCAACAGGCTACATGAGGGTGATCGATGTTGGGCAACTCCTCTTTAATAGCATAGGAAGGGATTTGAAAGGGGGGATGCGGATGGGTAGAGGAAGGTAGCCAAGGGTTAACTAGGGCCCCCGGGCTATATTTTAAGGATCCTAACCGGCATTCGCCTAAAGAAATGCAGGGAAAACACTAGAAAAATCTGCATCGGGTAGGTCGAGCATTGGGCACTTGTCCCACGCCCTTCCGATAGCGGGAGAGGAGTTTTCTGTGGGGACGCAGCATTCCCTTCTCCGTGCCTCGACCAGTTTAGGAGGCAGCTGGCCAACTATTCCAATGGGAATAGCGAACAACTCTTACCGTATGCCCAAGGTCTGTGACCCCGGAACATACACCTCTCAAAACAGGCCGAGGTGCCTCGGCTTGTGGGAACCTTAGTTCAAAAACGGAGAGGAAAAGGCATCCTCAAAGGTAGCCCCTTCGTATCTCTCCTACAAGGTTCTGCCTGCCAAATTAAGCGTTGAAACGTTTTTTAATTTAATAAATTCTTTTCTCTGACTTGGCTGCTGATGTTTATTTATATATCAGTTTTCTCAATACTCAGAATACATATTTATATGTTTAATTATTAATGATTAATATGTTTTTATAATTGCTGACGTAATTGAGTTTATATTTTTCTGAGCTTAAACAGAATCGAAATATATATTTTTTTGCGACCCGCGGTAATTAAATTAGGCGTTTCCTCCACCAGATGAAGAAGTTATCAATCGTAGGGGATAAGGAAGGACGAGGAAAAGAGGTTGGATTTTAAAATGTCTGAGGGACACGCGACCGGACCCCCCCCCCCCCCACAATGCACCTGTGTACTTTTTTCCAGTTAATAGCGTTCTGTGGCCATGACCACAGCGGTCCATCTGCCCCCTCGCGTGTTGACTCTATGTGCATCTGATAGCATCTGCAACAGCGAGAGCGTGTATCACGTTGCTGCATGTCAAATCCTGGTTACACAACTAGATTAACTCGTCTCCGCCGATAATGGGCGGCTCTCTTTTGAAACGCTCCGCGCGCCGGAATTACATTCCATTACCGCTGACCACGTCATATTATTAAAGCAGCGACGTTCGAGGAATCGTCCATCGGCACATACACGGTAGCCACAATGCTTGGAGCTGCCGACAAAAGAGGCAACTTCCCAGGGATTAACGACGCCTTCTTATAATTCAAAATCAAGATTATGTCATTAGCAACAAGCGTGCACATTCAGCATCCGCCTCTTATTACCGTCTGATTAGGTAAGTGAATGAATTTTGGTCCCGACTACAAAAACACTCATTTTAACTCATATGTCAAATTATTGGATTTTTCGTCAATAATCACGTCTCGATTCAGGGAAGTAAAGGACGGCGATTGTTCAGTTTCTTCAAATCGTTGCCTCGCACTTTTCCTGTTCACACTCAACAGTGATTTGAAGAAATAATGGGAACTGTTCTCAGGGAATAACTACCACCAAATGTCAATACCTACAGTCTAGTCCATTCATTCCAGACATCCCGACAAGGAGAAAACATGGAGAGTTAGATTATAATCTAACTCAACTCATGACAGGGAATGGATGTTTTCACAAATATCTCCATATAGGTTCAAGATAGTGGACAGCTTGAACTGTGGTAATTGACGAGGAAGACGTTGAACACGAGTTTTTTATTTTAAAATGCCCACTCATCCTGAAAATGTAAGAAATATTCCTGCCAATCTGGTTTCTGTGATGCTGGAGTCAGCAGACAAGTGGAAGGCCATCAGAAAACACGCCGCTATGGTTGTAAAGGAGTTACGCAAAGTTTCAAAAGGAGAAATAAGTCCATGATAAGAGGAAAAGGTCGCTTCCTAAGTAGTAACACTTAATTGCTGGTCCGTAGGAATCTGTAATTGGTCATCGATGGAAAGGGAAATGTTTGTTTTAGTGGGTGTCTTTTTGAAGAATTTTTACCTAGCCTCCTTAAAAAAAAGATCTAGTCCAAAATAAAAATATCATCTCAACGAGTTTACCAACATTATAAAAATAAATAAATTGGGCATTATCCAAAAAAATGTTTAATAAAGCAATTAATAAAACTACTTTGGGTTAAAATGATGTTAGAGATACATTTCAGCCCACAGTTTCATGTGTTGTACGAATTCTGTTGAATATAAATATGGATATAGAAAACACCCAAAAAAAGGCTAATATGCAAAACATTCAGAGTTATTCTAAAAAAAAAATTCTTAAATGTGTGACAAAAAAAGTGGTGTACATACTGTTGATGACGTACAGTCCTATAACGAATATGCCAGATGAAAGTTTTATTTGAAATGAGAACTGTTAGACGGGTATCAAAATGAAATTTTCATGAATATAGAACGCGGATGACAATCTTCAAGTGATCGGGAAAGGAAAATTTAATTTTAATGACAGCGAAGTTGAGGACCCTTGGCACTTGGTGGGGGGGGGAGAGACGTAATCGAATTTTTGATTCCCAGATGAAGGGCGACACCGCAGTGACAATCCAATAATCGTAGCTGTGACTCATTAATTGAGAGAGAGAGAGAGAGAGAGAGAGAGAGATAGAGAGAGAGAGACAGAGAGACTTTCCCGGAGAATCAATCGGAAGATTTCCTCCCAATGCCGTAAAAGTATCCAGCAGCACGCAGGAAACACGCGTGTCAAGTGTTTATAAATCTGGTTGCGTTGAAGCCGAAAATAAACCATCTTAGGGGAAAACATTTTATTTCCAACTTCAACTAATAGTCAATGTAATTTTTTTAATATAACCGAAGATTGAGGCACTTAACCGTATAAAATAAATATGAATAGAAAAGTCTGCTGAAGAAAAACAAAGTACATGGCAGTCCAGTTTAAGTATGTAACTTTTCTAAATATTATTATAACATTGATTTATGTTACAAGAATATTCCTAATAATAAATAATATATCGTAAGACCCTATATTTTAGACCAACTCTTTTTTTTGAGAAACTAATACAATTTTTTTTTACAAATATCCCGACGGTTCGGTGCTACTTTGCGTCTTTATCTAACAGAATATTTTGTATTTAATTACTGTTAGATTCTGTTAGAGAAACTGTCAATGTATTGTGGGAACTTAAAGCTGTATATAAAAAAATATTTTTATTTATTTGTTTCTCAAATTATACTTGGTTTGAAATTTTAAGGTTGTGCAGTTAATTATCAATTTAAATCTGTTATAGTCCTGATAATGTAAAATACATACTCTCGAGAATTTCCAGGGTGGCTATTTATTAAATCATTAAGGACATGCCGAATCTATTTAAATTGTTCATTTCCGAAAAAATAATTCTAAGAGAGAACTGACTTAAAGGAAATTTACAAAATAATTTTTTTAAAAAAAAAAGCTTCTTCAACAAAATCAGCGGTTAAAAATTATAAAAACAATTTTCTTGTGTCTGATAAAAAAAATAAGGGGTTATTCAATTAATATAAAGACGTAGTAAATGGAAAGAGAGTGAAATAAATATATTTTGATCGAATTTTCGTATTATTTATCCCAAATCATGCTGATGTGTATTGTAAAATGAACCAACGGGGATTATAATTGCCCCTGACGCACCCTCCACCCCGCAGCACATATATCTTGAAAAATGTTGTTTATCCTAATTATATACCCTGGTTTATTTCTCAAGGTTTTTGGGTTGGACGACTATTGTGTTTTTACTCACACCCTGTATATTTAGTTCCTGATTTATATGTTAGGAGGAAGAATTTCTGAATACGGCTCGTAAGCAAAAATATTCGTCTTATTTTACCGGTGTTGCGCGGTTGATTACTCGTTACAGTAAAGGAAGGAGGGATTTATAAAACTTTCAAATATATTTTGCGGCTCCATTCAACATACATAAATAAATAAATACACGAAAATATTTTGAATAATTGTTATTATTTTTGAAATTGTAGATTAAACTAGAAGAGGTCCTAAAAGAGGACGAAACGTCGTTTATTTAATTTTTAAGGCTGTATAAATATTTATTTATTTATCTAATTAAAAATGTCATCATAATTGTTGTCTGAAATTAAATTGTCGTAATTAAAATATCATTACAATCAAGTGTAATGTAGGAAGATTTTATTTTACTTTTCGAAAGTTTACAGTTTGTGATTATAAGAAGCCATGATGATATGATCCCAGCATATTATTTATACCTTATTTGAGGATCCAATATTGGCGATGTAATCCATCTGAAGGGTGGGAAGAGATCGTAAGTCTGGGGGCAGAAGTTCTTGCAACTCTAGCTGGTGTTGTTCCTCCCCAAGGAGTCGTACATTTATTTCGTGGATGATATAATATCCCCTGGACACTGAGATAGCTGGCTACATGGCGGCACAGCGTCCTGACGTGACTATCAAGAGTGGTGAGGAAAAATCGTCCCTGCGTCGAACAGAAGCCCAGAGTCTGTTCATCGTAATTAACGTGGCAGCTAGTATCTATCAGTTCCTCGTGTTCCTCGCCTCCTCGCTCTCAGTCATCCTTATCTGCAACGTGGGAATGGCGACCACGCGGTTTCGGCGTGCCATTTCACACAGCAGCTTGTCCACGCCGGCTATTTGTCGCCGTGTCTCTCTGTCTGTCCGTGTGTGTGTGTGTGTGTGTGAAAGTGCCCGGGATTCTTGCTCTCGGCAAATGAACCCTTAATTTCACATAACTGCATATTTAGAGCGGAAACGTTCGGCATAAACAAGTCATGCTGTGCGGCACTTTACGAAGAAATATTTTGTGCGTCGCGCATTTATTATTTTAGACAGCTAAATCCAAGAATTTTGTCTCTTATAAATGTAATAAAAATGGGAAGACTGAGTGCCAGGCCTTATTTGAGGATTGTTTCGCAGCATTCCTCGAGCGGTCGAGGAATGAGGAATTGATCGGCGTGCCTCAAGTGAGAATCTGGATAGTCCGGATACCTTTAAGGCTAACATCCGCCACTGTGGGAGTAACTGAAGCAGATCTAAGAACTCTCGTCACCGACCAATTTATCTCAGAATATTTATTTTCAAAAAATAGTAAAAAAAATATCTTTGAGGATCGTTATACCTACTCGAGGGATTTGTTAATTGGTGCGTAAACGGTTCATTCAGACTAACATTCCGCACAAAAGGAATTGTAACACTTATTTTATTTTTATAATCTCACCTGTCGAGAATGAAATTTTATAATTGTCAAAACAAGTTAATATCAGTTACGTCTGAACTTAGCAGGTAGTAAGATGGAGGGAAAAAATTGTCATAAGGACGTTTACATATAAGGAACGTAGGTTTTCCCGGTGTAGTTGCTGGATGAAGTTTTCTCGGTATTCCAACCGGGTAGCGTAGTTCATTTCCCCTGAAGAATATGGCGGTGCAAGCCATCGAGACGTTGTGTTCACCAAACTACGATTGGAGACCCGAGAACACGTTTCCATATATATTTTTTAAGGTGTAGACAAACTATGTTAAATACACATAGTGGCAACTCCCCTCTTATAGCATAGGAAACCGGATTTGAAAGGGAGATACGGAAGGGTAGAGGAAGGTATCCAAGGGTTAACTAGGGCCCCCGGTCTATGGTTTAAGGATACTACCCGGAAATTCGCTTAAAAGTGATGCAGAGAAAAACCTGCATCAGGTAGAAATTTACGAACTGTTTTATAATCGTTAATTATTTAATTAGTGGAAGTAACTGTTACATTAACAGATTAATATGGGTAATTAAAATCCGAAAGCTCCTGTTGTTTATGACTGGTTATTTAATTTTTCCAAAAAAAAATGACGACTGTTTTCAGGATTTCTTCTTAAAAATGCCTGTTTAGTACCTTTTTAACTGATTAATTATGTTTTGGAGCTTGTAAAATGTATTAATACAATTATAATAGACTCATTTCTGGGCTATTGAAAGTGATTCACCAGGAGTGAAAATAAGCAAAGTAAACTAATTTTTGGATTAATAAATGTAAGCTTTCGCGGTGTAAATTGTTAATAAGTAGACGACCCTATTAGTCTGAAGACAGCGGCAGAGAATGACCGCAGAAACGTCAACAACAAGAAATCTGAACGCTCAATCGGGGAAAAAAATATTAATAATTTTTCTGATATTCAGTTGATTGTACTGAGGAATTTCTTTATAACAATAATAATTCCACTCGAATCCTGTAAACTGAATTTGAGGGCTGGTAAAAAGAAGTCCACATGTAGTTATCCGCACATGTTAAGGCACGGCGATTTAAACCTGTTTATCCTTCATGTGGAGGAGTCGATTAATTTTTAGAGCAATTCTATAATTCTCGTCGCAACTTCGGATGCACGAGGCGCTCATCCAAGCAAGGCAGCCATGTTAAAAAGGCGAATAAGGTTCAAGTCTGGCGTCGGATAGCGTGACAACGAGGTGTCGCCAGACAGCGTAGCATTCATCACAGTGGAAGGACAGACAAAGGCGACATTTACGCTGTCATGCCGTGACTCGCTGCCGTTCGTGTAATCTGCCTAATTACATGGCGTTTTGCTTTTCCGTGCCTCGACAAGAGCGACGGTTTGCTCGACTACAAAGAGTCTTTGCTCCTTTGTGAAGCCACTGTTAAGATCGCCGCGGACCATGATACCAACCATTTTACGAGTGTTAATCATCTCAACGTCGGAAAAACGTGAATATTTTTTTTACCGTTACGTCAAGTCCGTTGGTTTCCAGCCCTTTCTTTCCCGGTTCCGTCACCGAAATGTAACTTCTCATATCACCGTACGATAAATTGGCGTAACGTCACGGGCGTGAAGTGACGTCAGAGGCAGCGACTACCGAGCTCCAATCAGACGCCGCCACGTCGACGATCCTCGACCCCTATCATATTTCAGGAATCATAAGCCCGAGATATATTCACCGAAGCCACGGAAATTGGTGAATATATACAAAATAACGGAAGTTGCATTAATAAAATTGTGATTCCCATAACCCACTGGGTCTTATTTATAAATCTAGCAAAAATAATGTTTCTATTCACAAGAAGAAAATTTGTTATTCATGAATCTATTCCATTCTAAATTATACCAATAAAAATTAATCTTTCATGAAGATAAAAGGGGTGCAAGTCGAACCAGAAGATACAGAAAAAAAAATATAGCTTCATACATTTTTATACTGATTCATAATTTTATATAACGCAGCTGTTGTCCAATTACAGACAACTTATTTAATTAATTTAATAAAAAAACACATTTTGGTTCATATTTTTACTTCCTTCAGATCTTTTTCTGTGGTGGTATGAAAAAAACATCATGATTTAACTGTAATGTAGTTGAAACAAAAATATAATAATAACCAAGTAACATAAAACAATAAACACCTATTTATAACTAGATGCGTAAAATGTACGTACCGAAACGTTGTTTGGAACTAATTAAATAAATTATCTGTAATTGGTCATCGAATTCATTATGTAATTTTCATATAAAACAGAGTTAAAAATAAAACTTTTTATAATATTCTCAATTCTAGACATTAATAATATATTTACCAATATGGCTCGTTGTTAAAATTTTTTTACGGGGATCCGACGAGTCATTCTGCTGAATTGGGTGTATTTTAAATATGTCTAGAAAAATTCATTATATCGTTTTATAAATTACCTGGGAAAATATAGTCCAGCAGCTGAACTTCAAAATAAGCTGTAATGAGTCTTGTCAGTTGTACAGGAATTATAATAACAGCAACTCTTAATTATTAATTACTTAAACCTATCAATTAAATTACACATTTTTGTAAATCTTCATTTTTCATTATTTATAAAAAAAATTGTTTTTAACAGAAATAAAACTGTGTGAATCATCAATCCAATATTCAGAAATTTTTAATTCTAGTCTGTTATATTTCAAGTGTTTAATATTGTCTAACTTTTATTAATCAACGATATCGAGATGGGGTTAATTTCCACTGTCTTTTGAATATTTAATCACCAGTTTACAACCATTTTTATTTTTTAAACGAAACGTTTGTTCGATGTTTTAAAGACTTAGTGTTTTCCGCTGTCCGAAAAGAAAAATGTTTCTACTGCAGTCTTGGATGCTGAAGACCCGGACTGTTGACACTTACCTCCTCTGAGGCTGTAGTTCCTCTCGCTTACCATCACTGGTCTTCTATTAGACGACTAGAAGCGGTGAGTGGCCGCTGGTCCAGCCAGCCAGTGAGGGCTGCCAGCTGATTGTAGTTAATAAGTGCGCCGCCGCGGCCAGCCTCGGATGATTTGTGCCCAGCCGGTTTCTTGAACAAGCCGATCGGCATTCTCGCTTCACACAGCTACAGACCGTAAATCGCGTTAAAGCGATGCTGTGTATGTTAAAGACATGTCGTTATTTTAAATTAAGTTTTATATCCCCGCCCTGCGGCTCGTAAACCAACATCGCTGCAACTTCTTTATCTTGCCGGGGTGAATTGTTGACTACCAAGGAAAAACGGGGAGCAACGGAACCAACTTGCTTTTTTCCCCCCCAAAAAAATCCCCTCATATTAAAATACTTATTTTAATTATATGCAGTCCTCAAACAAAAGAAAAACCAACACGGTTGAAATTAAAAAAATAAAGAAACTAATTTTTCGACATATTCCTAATACTTATAATTTTAATACATGTCAAATAAAAATATTCTGAAATATAATAATTTTTTCCAGTGTGTGGTGTCATATTTTTCGAGTGAAATGAATTGTGGAAATGGCCGTATTCATATTTTTTTACGACTGATTATATATAAAAAAAATTATCCTTGCTTGTCTTTATTTATTTAAATTGTTTTGTGAACCTAAAAACTTGTTTTAGATGTTTTTATTAAAATAGGAATTTATTTAATAGATTTTTGTGTGCATGAAAAATAAACCGGGCTGTGTTTCAATAACACTATTAAGTGTTTTTAAATAGTTCTTCTCTCGGGGTGCGTACGAAATATAATACATTTTACTATTAACAGATTATTATAATATTTTTGAAGCCTTGTTTGTATTTCTGTATTTATAAAAATCGTTTTTTGAACTTAAAAATTTGTTTTAATTTAATTAATAGATTTTTTTTGTGCATGATAAATACCGGACTTGGTTTCAATAACACTATTAAGAGCTTTTCTATTGGTATTTAGTTTTTCCTTGAGATGCGTACGCGATGTAATAATAATTTTTTTCCTATTAACAGATTATTCCTGATACTCTTTCTGTATTCCAAATTTCCTTGTGATTAATGTCCATAGCACGTTTAGTCATTTTTAGTGAAGCTTCTGGTCTCAGTATGTTATTTTAAATCCAGCTGGTTATTTACTACAGCCCTTTAATTCCAAATTTGCCCTTGACGAAATAACTCATTAGCCCTATTTTTCGTTCAGGCTTTCTTCAAAATTATTTACAATTGTACTAGGTTCGTCCCAATGATTCGAAAATAATACAAAAACAGGAAAAAATCAGTGCCCAGTAATTACTGTATTAATATTTTTAAAAAACTCCCAGAAAACAGTAAACGATAGTATTAAAAGTAAAAAAAATATTTAAACGTGTAGGGTAATTTGGATCAAACTTGCTACACATGTTTCTTACGATCCGGGAATAAACACTGTGGGGAGGTAATTAGAGGTGAATAGCAACAATACGGGTGCGGGTAACCTAATTTTATCATAGAAACCCCCCTTGTTCGATTAATGACTTGATGTGATCATATTAAAATAAATTTTCCGTAACTAATATCTGGCGCACAATGAGAAAAATGTAATTTGTTAATAATTGTAGAATATTATGTTCTCTGTACAATCCACAGCCTTTACGGGATCTGTAGAATTTGACCTGATGACAACAATAACGAATCAATTATGTCTTATAGAGTAAATGCAGAGGCTGTGGTTAGAAACTTTACTTTTAAGAGATTCCATCCTTAGACAAAATCATAAACTTAATTGATTTGGATTTTTTTGGGGGCAAAATACATTAATAGTTTTCCTTTAGTTTGTTAATAATAAAACCCATGGAGGTAACTATACTTATACGTATCCTGTAATCGATGTCAGCGTCGCTAATGGCCCTGGTTGTCCATGCGAAGAAAAATAAATTCAATAATAAGTAAAAGGTGGATTGCAAAACGTGACTTGAAAAGTGAATTAAACGATATTCTTATTAAAAAAATAAATAAACGGGTTGATTGAATGAATGCGTGATAAAAATTAGTTGGACACAATTGAGAATTTATTAGAAGGGTTTTGACGAGTGTTTAGATAGACGTGTCGCATGACTACATGAAAGTCCAAGACGAACGGTCTTGGTCTGGTCGGAAGTAGTCTCTTAAGGTACTAAGAGTATTTTTACCTTTATTAAAGGACTGATCTGATGACGATGATGTATATTTTGGTACGTCTCAGAAACCTCTGAATGAATCTGCTGTCCAATGGTCGGTGAAAGGAAAAAATTGCGTGTTTCCTCCATGGGACGATATCGGACAAGATGAAGCGATCCTCCTTTCCAGAGCTTCAAATTAGGGTAAAAATTTGGTGAAGCCTAAGGATGGAGGAAGTTTCCGGCTCGCCATTTCTTTGCGCTGCCCGTTCGCGATTGGTTTGCCGCGGGTTAATCTGTCATTCAAGCACAAAGGTGCTGCGAGCTCCATTGGTAGACGAGTTTGTCACCGAGCGCACAATGGCGCAGCTGCTGTCGTGAATGGATGAGAGGTCAGGCCTTCCACTCGATCAAGCTCCCGCGTCCCACCGCCGCGCCACCTTACAGAAGGGCTGTCATCGGCCGCGGAAAGGGGTATAAATTCTCCATTGTCAGCCGGTTCCCTCCCCGCCAGCGCGACAAAAGAACTCTGGCAACAACAATCCCGACAATGGCCAATAATGACACGGTGGGTGCGCTGACAAAGATGGCGCTCCATCAATGGGCAGGGGCGGGGGGGAAAGGGTTTCGGGCGATATTGCTTCGGGTACCGTTGAAAAGGGCTCGCCGTTATCTACGACGCCCTCCATGGGGCTTAACGCTACTAGTTCAACAGAATTTATAATAACCACCTACTTTGTACCTCGAGTATTGTCAGATATAATTCGATCATTAAAACATGCGTAAACTGGAAAATGCTGATCTTATTACAGTGCACTTCTTTAATAGACAAAAGATAAAGCTTACAGTTTAACTCGAGTAGATTGATGGTAACGTATTTCTTTGTCGAGCGCGCATTCAATTGTCGGACTTAACTCAAATGGAGCCATTGTATCTCTCTGGAGATTTAAACATATACATTGGGACTAGAACTAAGTACGAGGATAATTTTTTTCATCAATGGATCTGGTGTGGTCATAAAAACTGGGTTTAAGGCTGAAGGAAAATTCCTACCCTGGCCAACTAACACTCAAAAAACAACAACCGGAATGTGTCATGGAAGATGACAGTTTGGTCTTCAATGGTCTGCAGAATCAAGGAGAAACAAAATTGATGTCTTGTCATATAATTATTGGCCTTTACATAATCCTCAGTTTTACTCAGGTGCGCGACTGACTTTCTTAAGGATTTTTTTTTCGAAGGATCCGAAGAAACATTTTTTAGCACTTTGAGAAAATCATATTTACCGAATAATTGACGATTAATGATGGCTGGACGTGACGAATATGACTCAGCGCTCTCCGACATGAAAATGGGATTTAGTAGCCATATTTAAAATAAAACTGAGGGCTAAATGCGTCTTCATTTGAAAAAAAATGGAAACATTGGGATCATTCTGAGATTTTATACTGTGAGTCTCCAATAAAGATTGATAAAAGTGGGACTGGAAGTTTCCTTGACCATAAAGTTTAAGTAACTGTTCTTTTATCAGCTAAACGTAATAACAGGTTGTGTTGTCGTGTATTTATGTTAGTAAAACGAGTGCCCTTTTGTGTCACAGCTTTGGACAAGTTGGGAGAGCAGCCAGCGACGCCCTGCGTCGAACCCGTGCAACCCAACGCAGCTTTTGACATTGCCAGCCTGGTGCTGTACGGTTGTCAGGCTCTGCCCATTCGTCTCAAGATCCTCTTGGACAGACTGTTCTCCGTGCTGCGAAGAGAAGAGGTCTTGCAAGTTCTCGCTGGCTTCGGTTGGACTCAAGACGACTACGCCAGAGGCTACATTCTGCAGGTACTGTACTTAAACACATATGTTTACATTTACAGTTTAAAAAATATTGAACCCTTGTGATTAATTTATTGCTTTTACCAAAAAAGTGCAAAACAATCGTGATGCTAGCCATGTATTTTCCCAACAGTGTTTATTTTTGGATCGTAAGGAACATGTGTATCAAGTTTGGTTGGAAATTATAATTATCATTTGAAGTTTTTCTTTTACTTCTAATCTGCAAGCCTCTTCTAGACTAAAAATGCCATAAAATGTCTGAGGTTTGTCATTAAATCATTCATTAATGATCTGGCCCGGTGTAGAAGAAATTAAAAAATATTTTTTGTAATGACCTTCAGTATTTTTTTCAAAAACTGGGATACTGACCGGCTCACCTTTTGTAAGACACTTAGAAAACCTTAAAAAAATAATTACACAATTAATTTATGAGATTTTGATTTTCTGACTGTAAATTTGAAATTTCAGAGCATCATAGAATTTTTTTTGGGGGGGGGTAGGGTTGAAGTGGAGAAATTCACTTGATAATAATCCTATTACAAATGTGCTGCACACTTCTTCCTCAATACGAAATATTTTTAATTATAATTTGAATTTTAACAGAAATACAAAGATAATAAATATATTATTTATTTTGAACAGGTAAACTCTATGATTGATATATGACAATTATATCCCATATATGGGAGACTAGGGACTGATAAATCTGAGTTTACATAAAGCTACATTTATAATTAACATAAGAGTTGATTCCAAACAGGAAATAATTTTTTTTATAGATATTTTTATGTTTATCTTCACTGATTAAATAACGTTATGCACACTTAAAAATATATATATAATTAATTCTCAGCCATGAATTAATGAAAAGGAAAACTGTTTCAGGACGCCAATTGCCCGAAATCTGAAACGTGGAATATTTGCAGTTCAGAGGAGGAACCTCTTGTTCTGCGACAATTTCTTCGTTTTGGAGAGACGCGCTCCATAGCCATGGAACTTCTCCAGTCGTCTGGAGGCCACCATCGCTATCTGAAGCCAGTTCACTCGAAACCTGTCGTGAAAGACCCGTCGAAGTCTGCGACCCCTCAGCCTACTTCTCCTGTTCTTCCAATCGCTTCGACGCTGTCCACCAGTTCTACTCAGTCCAGTGCTCAACAAAGTGGAATACCTCTCGACTTCAGAGTCCAAAATACGCACAAAATGACGAATAACCGTTTACCAATGTTCACAAACGCGTACAGTGCGGCTGCGTTTAATATGAGTGCATTACTGTCGAAACCCAATGTTGCTATGAATCTTTTTGGTGCCACGTCTCCGTCGAAAATGAACCATCACTCTCATATGCTGGCAAATAACGAAAGCATGGTGACGTCGTCGTTTCCTGTGACGTCTTCAGCAGTTAAAGCTGGTTGCGAGAAACGTATCTCCGTCTGCGACGAAGACGCCACTCAAGGGGTTTTGAACTTGAGTCGCGACGCCGTAGAGTCCAAATCACAAAGTGGATCTCCACGGAAGCAGCCCGGTTCTTCCAGACGTCCGTGGAGTCTGAGCATGCCGGGCATCCCGTTGAACCTGGGGACTCAACTGGTGAACCAGGTGACGGGGAAGAAGCGCGTCCAGTGCAACGTTTGCATGAAAACGTTCTGCGACAAAGGTGCTCTCAAGATCCACTTCTCCGCGGTGCATCTGAGAGAAATGCACAAGTGCACCGTGGACGGTTGCAACATGATGTTCAGCTCGCGGCGGTCTCGCAACAGACACAGTGCGAACCCTAACCCGAAGCTTCACTCGCCCCACATGAGGAGGAAGATGTCGCCCCATGATGGACGGTCCGCTCTGGCGCACACGTCTCCCCGACTAGGGGACATTGCACCCATGGGACAGTTAGCCTTCCCCATGCTGCCTACAGCTCAGCTGCAGCCGAAGAACAATCTCAGATCTCCAAGGTAAGACATGATTTCCTTCTACTTGTGGGTCCCTCATCCATGAATCACTCTTAATAGACACTGGGATTTTTCCGTACCTCACAGTTAATATATTACGATTAAAAAATATATAATTTAACCAAAAACGTCAATTGTTCCTAAGTACCTGTATCTGAAATCAATACATCTATTTTTTTAAAAAAATTTCTGATTTTACATCGGAGCAATACCAATTTAATATTATTTTAATTTAAAGTCTGATTTTTCAATTATAATATAGACATGTATTTAACAACAAATATTTTTGTTTATTACAATCGATTAATAACATCCTCAATTTATTCTTAGGCCGTTATAATTTTTTTAAAGTGACTATTGGACATAACACCTTTAAATATGTATTGTATGCGCCATTAAAAAATTACTAAGTGATTTTTCCTTAAGTACGTGTACCTGAAATTAACAATGTACTCGTTTAAAAAATAATTACGGGGGCAATATCAATTTAATATTTTTTTTAATTTAACGTCCGCCTTTCAATTATGATATAAAACTGTATTTAACGACCAATATTTTTCTTTATTCTATTCTATTAATAGCAGACTATATTTTTCACAATTATTCATAGATTCCGAATTCTTATGAGAAGTAAATCCAAATTTTCGTCCTCAATTTATTATTAGACTGTTACATTTTTTCCTAAGTGTCTTTTGCGCATAATACCCTTAAATATGTATTGTATGCGTAATTAAAAAATATAAAGTAGGTGTATCTGAATCATTTAAAAAATAATAATAACGGCTTAGATAAAGAGGCAATGTTCATTAAATATTATTTTATTTTAACGTCTACTTTTGAACTATAATATAAAAATGCGTTTAATGACCAATTAACAGGCACATTATTATTCAAAATAATTTTCTTCATTCCAAAAAACATATATTTTTTTTGTTAGCCCCTTTTACGTTTTTGTGTCTATGAGTAAATAATATTTCAGTGCTGCTATTTCCGTTCTCATTTTTCTTTACAAATAATAAACTTCGATTAACAGTAAGATGGACTGTATAATGTAAATTTCGGTCACATTCGGCAATCTTCGGCCGACGTCGGGAAACATCGTTACGCTTGAGAGAGTGCATTTTATAGCCCCTATAAATAATGAAGTTGAGCTAAGAATACCAAATTACTTCGATCTCCTACGCAACACGGTTTATTTCATAACATCCACCTGGCAGTGTCCCTAACGAAAGATTGTTTTTAGATTCTATGAACGGTATTTTAATTTTCATGAATGTTGTGTTGTTATGTATTTTATATGTTTTTTCCTAGGACGATTTTAATTACATTAAATCAATTAACATAGTTTTCTGAGTGGTCCTCATGTTTTTTTTAAAAATTGCTTAATTTTCAGAGTTTAATCATACATATTTTTATTTTGCTATTCAGCCAGGAGTTAAATAAATAATAGAAAAGTACTGTTTCTAGTCACTCAAAATCGTCTACATTTTTTTTAAATAACAGATGATAATTTTGGGTATGAAAATATTCACGAATATGGCTAATAAATATTATATATTTCAGGTTTGAAGAAATGAGGCACCATGATTTTACGAATAACAACACAACTTTTTCGGAGGAGTCCTCGAAGCATTTCAACAACCAGCACGACGACGACGAAACTATGGACGAAAGAGACGATATAGTAGTCGACTACAGTGCGGAAAGTGAAATGTTCGACGAATTCGATCGGTACGACGGTAAGGTTTCAGAATCTAGGCAACGGATGACGAGTGTATCAAGCTACTCGGACGATGAATCGTTCACAAAGCACGAGGACAGTGACGACGGTGATGGACCAGCTCCAACGGAACATCACGTCGTAAGGGACGAAAGCATTTTGCCTACGGACCTGTCGTCGAGCAGAAGTAGTCACAAAAGGAAGAGTAACCATCCTACGAAATGTTCAAACGCTCAAGAATCGAAAGTCGTGCAACGGGTTGACGACAAAAGTTGTGTGGACGATGAAGATTCTAAAAGTGTCGGTGCTGAGCTCAGGGTCAAAGAGTTAGGAGAACTGATGGGGAGCAAGCAGGAAGAGAACGCAGAGAATCTAAAGTCAGAAAATGAGGACAATGTGTCGAATGACACGAGTGGTAATGATTATAAAGTTAAAAACTATGAGCAGAGTAAACGTCTCGGAGAAAATGATACTGGTATGGAAATCGATTCAGAGAGTACTTTTGACAACTACAATTTAAAGTCGAGCGAAGGTGAACTGGTTATAAGAACTGATGACGAGAAAAATTCCGTAAATGCTCTGAAACACTTGGAAAATTTATCTAACGGTCCTTTGAGCAGCGGCGATCCGAGGTCTGATGATTTAAACAGCTCCGAGCGGTCACCCGATTACTCCAGTGCCGGTTCCCAAGACGACGACAGTCAGTTCTTTTTCCCGGATTCCGGGAATATTTTTGGATCTGTAGACATTCCAATTGACAAAGACAATCCGCGACGTTGTACAGCTTGCGGGAAGATATTCCAGAACCACTTCGGGGTGAAGACCCACTTCCAGAACGTGCACCTGAAGTTGCTTCACAAGTGCAACGTCGACGGTTGCAACGCAGCTTTCCCGTCGAAACGCAGCCGTGACAGGCACAGCGCCAACGCCAACCTCCACAGGAAGCTGCTCTCGACTTCTTCAAACTCTCCGCCGTTTCCGGAACAAATTGGTGGCATGGCCGGGCTGCCCACGACTACGACTACGGCGACGGGGAAGGATCTGTTTCCCTTCCCGATGAGCCCCACGTTACACAGCCAGTTCATGTCGCGGCTGTACGCGGAAGCGCAGACTCCAGCCAACCTGGAGATCGCCCTCAAGAACCTGCAGGCGCAGATGGCGTTCAACGGATCGGCGGACTTGACTCACAACGACCACTCCTTGTTGCAACCGTCTCCTGCCGCCGCTGCTGCTGCAGCCGGACTTCTCATGATGTCGCCCCTCGTACTCCAGGACTTGGCTAATTTGTCAGCTCACTTCAGGTCGAGGGTCAACGGAGAAAGTTTGTTGGCAGCTACCAGAACCACCAACGGACAGACGCTCAACGCGCGCGACCTGCTGGAGCCCAGCAAAGTTTCTCACAACTCGTTAGATCTTCCGATGCCATAATGTGAAAAGTGAGTTTGCAGTCATTATCGAATAACATTAACATAACTGAAAATTAATATTGCATTAAGCATAAATAAGAGAAATAAATTAACATATCAAAAAGTTGGTTATATACATTTAAATTACAAAAAAAAACGTTTCAACACAAGTTTGTGACGTCATCAGATAATATTACTTAATGAATAAGAAAGATAGCCAATTCAGAACAAAAATAAAATGATAACATAAATACCACACAACGTTTCTGGGTATCCTTGTGCCTTTAGACAGGTGCGAAGAAGAGCCTAGACCGACACAACTGTACTAGCCAGTTGACAAAAAACTCAAAAGCCTATATTTTTTTAATATATTACTTACCTAAATTAATATACGAAACAAAGATCTACCCCTATATCAACATTAATTATATTTCGGTCACAACTTGCATGAGGGTCAATCCAATCACTGTATAAATTCTTTATTTTGGCAAATTGCAATCCAAATTCAACTTCGATCACGAAAGAAAATTTTTTTAATTAACTGATAATTTACAATCTACAATAAAACCATTTTTTTTATAAGTAAACTGTATAGAGGTACCATTGTTAGCTTTGGTTTAAAACTTCTTTATAAATATAAGTGAAAAAAAAGTTACCTGATAATGTCACATAGTTGGGTCGAAACGTTCTATTTCCATCCCTCTTAATTTTTTTAGTAATTTTTTATCTATAATTTTTCGAAATTAATAGTATTAAATGACCAACTATTTTCTGACTATATTTTCTGATTTGTTAATTTGATTTAACCAGGTTTAATTAATTTTCTCCATAATATTATATTTGATGAACGACTCGTGTAGTAATATACGTACAGTAATGAAATATATGGTTTTAAAAAAAGAATAAACACGTTATAAATATTTTATTGTAGCTTCTTTTCGTTTGATGTACCAATTTAACAAAATTTAATATTTAAATCTGGCCACAAAATCATCGTAAATTTTTTTTTTATTCTGCGTGTTTATTTGCAGTAAAATTCCTATTGTACAATAATAAATAATCCGGCCAACGTGTAGAAACAAAATAATGGGTGAAGTTAAAAAATAATAGCGATAAGTTTCGTTCTTTTTCCTTGGAAACTCCTCGGATGAACAAGTATAACAAATTTTCTATAGATTTTTTAATGTCTTTAATTTTTAAAAAAACAATTAAAATTTCTACTAAAAAACAAATTGTGTTCTTTGATATTTTATTTATATCGAAATTGTTATACTTGTGCTCCTGAGGACGTTTCAGGAAAAAGGGATGAAACGTTGTGCTATTTTTTAATTTTATTTTACTAAATTGTTTCTAATATATTGGGCAGTTTATTTATTTATTCAGTTGATGCCAGATAAATGGAACTATGCAATATTCTATTTTTTGTATATATTATTATTCAGAGCCAGATCAGTTTAAAATAATTTTCTGATTAATTTATATCCTCGTTTCTGTTCTTGTTAAGTGTTCTAATATAATTATTGTTTATCTTTTCGTTGGTTGTGTAGTTGTTTCTTATGCAACGTTTTTTTATACCTTGTTCAGAAACAGCGATGCCTCCGAGGCTTCAGAAGATTCTCTCCAGCAATTGGAAGCTGCTGAATTTTTTTTTTTGGTTGGAGTCCTGGACGTCAGATATTTCCTGCAAAGCAGGTCAACGGAAATCCAGGTCTCGGCAAAGCCATCCAGACAATAAAAGGACCTTAAGTTACGCATTCAGAACTTCTAGGTTTGTCTTCCTTTAATCAGACTCTCAGTATAAGATCCGTAAATTTATTATTTTAATAATAATAAATAACAAATGCATGATTTTACGTTTCAGAGTGGAGCTGTAATCGACTATATGAAACGCATGCAAGTTCCTCGAAGTAGTGTATCTCATATCAAGCTTGGGACCAAAAAATTGTCTATGCCTATGTTATCTACGAATGCCGGTTAATTTATGGTTGGTATTAAAAACAAAACTTTTATACGTATAGCTCAATTTCTTTTCCCTTTAGAATAACCTTAACTGTTTCAAAAATGCATAAACAAATTAAATAACAAAATAATGGAATCGTCAATCAAACCTTTAAATATTTTTACTAAAAAATTTGTCGTATTTATATTTATAATAATATTTTTTTTTAGCTGTATCGTAACGACATTGATTTTTATTTCTTCTTGTTTCAGGTTCAAGAATCGAATGATATGAAAATTATGTATTCTAAGTGAATCGTCGTCGTCGTCATCCTCCCGGTTATTGTTTTTATGTGCGCTGTGAAATCAAATTGTGTATTCTAAATGTTGACACGATGTGGATATAAATTGTAAATGTCAAATATTAAAATTGCATATTTTTGCTAATCTGATTCATCAATTAAAATAATTATGTGGACAGTTTTAAGAGGGTTGAAAAAAAAAGAAACAAATTCTGATGATATACGTATGAAAAAAAAAGTTGTTTAAATTATACAATAGCGTGAGAGAAATAATATGTAACTGATTTATCATGGTGCTACAAAAATAAATAAATTTTTTGTACATGAAAAAAAAAATTTTTCCCCCTTGTTTTCTTTAACTTCCAAATGAACCAATTTTCACTTATTGTTTTTTTAATTTAAGAATTTTTGGAATTTAGATAATATCCCCATCCTTTTCACTACTGTATAAAATAGCTTGCTTTATATAAAAATAAAATATTATGTATTATACTATGATTTTTTTAAAAAAAATATCTAATAAAAGTATCACTAATTAGGAAAATTCTGCTGCTGTTAGGAAACCAGTAAAAATGCACTTTATCTAGAATATATTACAAAATTACACTTATATTATTCCTGATTTGAGTTGATGGTCTAATAGAATATTGAGACAATGTCAAGATTCTTTATTCACATGCAACATTTTGCTGTAGTATAATTAGAAAGATTTAATAATAATTGTAACATATGCCATAATGTGAAAAGTGAGTTTGCAGTCATTATGGACTGACATTAACGCAACTGAAAATTAATATTGCATTAAGAATAAATAAGAGAATTAAATTAACATATCAAAAAGTTGGTTATATACATTTAAATTACAAAAAAAAAATACGTTTCAACATAACTTTGTGACGTCATCAGATAATATTACTTAATGAATAAGAAAGACAGCCAATTCAGACCAATAATAATTATAATATAAATACCACACAACGTTTCTGGGTATCCTTGTGCCTTTAGTCAGGTGCGAAGAAGAGCCTAGAGCGAAACAACTGCACTCGTCAGTTGACAAAAATCTCAAAAGCCTATTTTTTTAAATATATTACTTACCTAAATTAATATACGAAACAAAGATCTACTACCCCTATATTATTATTAATTATATTTCAGTCACAACTTGCATGAGGGTCAATCCAATCACTGTATAAATGTGTAGTCAGATAAGAAATTCAGTATGTGTTTATAGCTTTAAAAAATTCAAAAACTGGAAAACTGACAACTGATTTTTTATACTCAATATATAAATATGTCTGTTTAAAAGGTGACTATATAAATAATTAGCCAATGAACAGAGAAAATTAATTTAAAAGCAACAAGGAATGCAGAAACGTTAAAGTCATATATTTTATCACTTAAGTTTTTCTGTTATAATTTTATATTCTGGATATTATAAATTTGTCTTACACATTTGGCCTATATTTTAATTAGTAATTTTTTAACCTTCAAAATATATCAAGAGTTAAAAAATTTCAATGTGTCTTTTTAGAGAGATCCCAGAATAAATTCAGTGACTACCAGTTTCAACTTTTCTTAAATTTACCAACAGTGACACGTCAAAGTCCTTGAAGCCTTTAGGATGAATTTTGAAAAGGGTAACATAACTTAAAGCCTAATGCCGTATTTTTCCGTAACACTCTTGACACAATTGTCTGATAAATGAAGCCTTTTTAGTTCGATACATCGACCCAGAAACTATGAAAGTTGATAAAACCAGAATAATTTTACATTTACTACGAACGGATTATCCAGAAAATTTGTTTTGTCAATTAAGTTTTGAAGTAAAACCGTAAATAATTCCGCTTATTACAATTAATGGATTTTTCCTCCACCGGTCAATTGAACCCTTAAGTTCTGAATATTCCAGGCACCAAATAAAGAACCTTAATTTTAAAAACCAAAGTTGTTTTGTTTGTGAGAACGACCGTCTCTTTGTCTGTATATAAACTAAAAATAAAATTTATTTGAGCTTCTTTGAAAGTTCCAGAAATCAGTGAACTTCGACTCTTTATCATTGTTTTGGGATCGATAAAATTTCTGTACGAGGCGACTTTCACTATCATGAGGAGAGAGTCTTTTGTGTCCGTGTGTTTGTTTGTGTTTGTTTTCGTCAACCATTTTGGTTTCAACGACCCTGTTAGACAACTAATTCTCAAAGGACGTTAGGACATTGTATTCTACTACACTGGAACAGAGTGAGTGGAGTGATCTGTGTGAGTGAATCGACCAACTGGAGAGACTTCTACAAAGAATTCTGTAGTACATTTGATGGCACAGCAGCAGCAGGAGGTGCTTCCAGACTACGTATAAAATGGCGTAAGGAAGGTTACGTAGGCCAACGTGACTGAAACGGCTGATGTGAGTATTTACAATTATAATTCTGTTAGAATACAATCATAGGGGTTTAAATGGTGTTTTTGATACGACATTGTTAATGAAAGTCAAGGGTTCGTATGCATTTTAGCTCTTCGCCGTGACACCAATACAGTTGAGTAAATGTGGTGTATTAATTGAGTGAGGTGTAAATGTTACGTCATAATTGTAGACCACGAGGAACGGTCAAGGAAATCACGAATCTGGTGACGAATGAGTCTAACTGTCCAATTCCCTTGGTCCACATGTAGCGACCCAAACCTATGACGGCCCCCAATTCATTTTTTTAAGGGGTGTTAAGAGTCCAGATTCCTTTAAAACGACTCAAAAACCTCGAGTAGTGAATTGTCAAATTAAAAACTCAGTTCCGGACACTTGCTATTTCGGGCACGGCAGAAGACCCGACTGGAGGGGAAGCAATCTTGAAGCTCATTGTTTGAGCTGATCCGATGTCGTCGTATTGCGCGCCGCCGCCGCCGCCGCCGCCGCAATCTCGGCAGTAGTTAATTGCGTTCTTGTTGCCGGCGGACGTGACGTGAGGTCCCGACGTGAGTCCACTGACAAGCGAGAGTCCGTGACCTGCAACTCGACACTTCGCTCTTCTGTTGCACAACTACAATAAAGAACATCTTTCCTCAAGGGGAAAATCGTTCACTCCATCTTTCCCGCTTGCTCAAAAAAAACAGCACCGATAATTTACACTACTAAGACAAAAACACTCGGAACGCAAAATCAAAATTCGAAAATAAAACTTAAAAATTAATTAATACAATCCTTAAAATGTTAATAATTATAATATCACAATTTAATGTAAATTAAACCCGACAGTAATTATTAAATATTTTTTTTTGTTTGACAAACCACTCAACGTTTTAACATTGCTGCTTGGGACCACTTCAAGTGGTAAAACATTCTAAAATAATTTTTGACGTCCAGAAATATATTAAAAAGGAACAAGTTAACAACTAAATGTTCAATTTAAATTATAATCAACATAATTTAACCTTCCTACATAGCTTCAATGACTAAAATGAAAGCAAACAATCTTATTACATCGATTATAAATTGTCAGATAATGTTTAATTTCAACTCAAGTAGCTTGATTCCCGGTGTTGCCACGTGTCCTTATTTATATAAACCCGAAAAAGTGTTTAATTCTATATTAATCTTTAGTCAAGAAGTGATTTAACCTAACTGTTCCTAGTTCCGTACACACTTTCGACCGATAGTGAATTAATTCAGCAGCTATATAATATATTGAATTTTATTGCGCCAAGCCCAACAAACGTACCTCCGAATTTTTTTTACGAACAGAATACTTAAATATACTCCTTGACAGGATATAATTGTCCCACTGTCTTCAGACATTACGAAAGAATAAATTGACGAGATTCACAATGTAAACAAATAGTCGCCATATTGGACTTAACTAATCGGCCACGAAACTTAAATTAAATTTGCCGCAAGGATCGTAAAGTATTTATTTTCTGTATGTGTAATTATTCGAAATTAATGGTATTAAATAATCAACTATCTTCTGATCATATTTTCTGATTCTTTATTTTGTTTTAACTTTGTTTGATTCATTTTCTCCATAATATTATATTTGATGAGCGACTCATACAGTAGTATACGTATAGTAATGAAATACATTTTTTTTAAAAAAAAAAGGAGAAGAAGAAGAAACACGTTATAAATATTTTATTATAGCTTTTTTCGTTTAATGTACCAACGTAACAAAATTAAATATTTATCGCTGGCCACTTAATCATCATATTATTATTATTATTTTTTTGCGTATATTTTTCGTATTGTAAATAATCTGACAATAATAAATAATCCAGCCAAAGTGTAGAAACAAAATGGGTTAAGTTAAAAAGAAATTATAATACGTTCCGGTCCTTTTCCTTAGAACCCCTTTAGGTGAACAAATTTTGCTATATAGATGTTGCTATAAAACGAAGAAAAAAATTATTCCTTTAATTTTCATAAATGAAAAAATTTCTATCCAACTCAAATTGTGTGTAATTTTATATTTCATGTATATCGAAATTGTTGTACTGAGGACGTTTTAAGAATAGGAAACGAAACGTTGTGCTATTTTTATTTATTTGTCAGATATTGACCGGCTGATTTATTTCTTCATTTTATGCCAGATAAATGTAACTATTATACTATTAAATATATATTTTAAAAAATTACTAGTTAGAGCCTGACCAGATTAAAAAAAATCTGATTAATTTATATCGACTTGACATCCTTGTTTCTGTTCTTGTTAAGTGTTCTAATATATTTATTGTTTATCTTCTCGTGTTTGAGTTTAAATATAGTTGTTGTTTCTTGCCTTCGGCTGAAACAGCGATGCCTCCAATTAATGGTTTTAAATAACCAACTTTTTCTGACTATATTTTCTTATTTATAAATTTGTTGTAACTTGGTTTGATTCGTTTTTTCCATAATATTATATTTGGATGAACGACTCGTATATAAATATTCGTATACTAATTAAATATATTTCATAAAAAAATATATAATATTTATTCGGTGAACCAGTTGTCGTTGTCGATTTCATCACCACTATTCTGATATAACATCATGGTTACTGAAACCATGTTATATGATTACGTTCTCTGCAAATGATGTGTTTTGTTCTTCTTCCACTGGCCGCCATTAATGATTATGTTCGTTTGCTACTTGAGTATCTGGCAATAATCGGGAGCCGAAGTGTTGCGAGGGAAAACTGTAGATATGTGCAGGCGATATATTATTTTATTTTTGTTTAATCAATAATTTTATGTTTATTTAATAATTTTCTTGTTTCATTTATACAAATTTAAAACTCGCAGAAGAATAATTTTCAAGTGGCGGCCAGGAGTAAGTCACGGAAAGATGAATTATCCTCTTTTATTATTATTATTATCTGTTAACGAAACACCACCACAAGGCCAAACACGCAATTACAATTAAAGCAGAAAAAAGAGCCGTTTTTAAAAGATTACGGGGGGGGGGGGAAATGTTAAAGGGTCAAACTGGAGTTTTTAACAACACTATATTTTTTTAACGATGGTCCAGATGATAAAATGGGCTTTGGGATTAACATTAAATTCCGGCGCAATTTTTTTTCCTACTCGCCCCACCCCCCCATTCCTCTCCCCTTCCCCTGAAACCGCTTTCCACGCTATAGAATTAAGAGAAGGTAATCTTATTTGACCGTGAGGCCGTGTCAAGGTGTCGTTGTTTTAAACCTGTTGCTCCCCTCGAGGCAGGATGTCAACTTACAAGCTTATCAGCAGCCACCACTTGGGGAAATTTCGCTCAGCGGGAGGTTAAAAAGGGAGGGCTTAGAAAATGTACTACCACGGCTTTACAAATGTTGGAAAATCTCGAATTTAGAGGGACTACAATAATACAATCCATGATTAGTTCTGTTTTGGTGAATCATGCAGCGAACGTAGGTCCCTAATAACATGAGTAATGATGTTATGACGACTGTTGTACTGGATCTTAATAATGGAAACAGTCTTCATTTATTGACAATAATTATTACAATATATGTCAGGCATTAATTGTTCAGGAGCTTTACTCTGAAATTAGCTCCTACGTCATCGTTGTCCATCGTCTTTTTACGTACTACTCGTACGAAAAAATTATGACTGACATATGTGGTAGGTCCCTAAAAAACATTAATTATCTCATTTGAATATACAAATTTAGGGGAGGACAAACACTCAACTAAGCGTTGATCATTTCTGTGTTTACGCCTTTAAAGATTTTTCTAATGTTAATAGGTTAATGTTCCATCCTGTATATACGAATAGGGAGACTGATGGTTGTACTAAATCTATACACAATTAATATGAAAGGCATTTAAAAATGTTTTTCCCACTTTTATATGTTAAAGACAAAGTTTATACACACATAATTGGTTTACAAAGGGGGCTTTAAAATAATCAATGAGCCTCGATAAATAAATAAATTATAGAAAACTAAATTATTATCTGAGACCGAGAAGACGACAATTTTAGGATTCTTGGAGGAGCTTCTAAACGCAGAGGCAAAAAGATCCTCATATAATAACGACAGTGGGGGACCGAATAAACAAGTTTTTATTGTTTTCTTACGGGAATCTAGTCAAAGTAACATTTCAAAAACGATTCTTAGAGCTGAAACGATTTTTGCGGAAATGATTTGACCTTGTAGAGGAATTAGTTAGTTGGGTTGTAGTAATAAGTTTTATTTCATTCACGGATATTGTGCGAGGTTGGGAATTTGGTAAACGCGCTCAGCGGCGCCAAGATGTCTGATGCGTAATCTCCGAGCATAGTCGACAGGCACGCAAACACCGATCTGAAGAAAACTGGTAGATGATCAGCGGAAATTCTGAGATGAGGCCGAAAAATCTGACTGCTTTCCAGACATGTAAATTTTCGGTGAAGTTGTGTGATTTCTTAGATTTCAATGTGGCGAATTCTCAGTCCAGAAGCGAGACTGATTTATTACTTGGAAAGTATTTTTTGCCAGTGGGCTATTAAGGAAGATTATTAATGGTAGTTGGTTACCAGAGCAATTACAAAATTGTCGGCTGTGACAAGCCTCACTGCTGACTGCTGATAATCCCAGATTTTTGTTCTTCTGTTAATTTTCTCGATTACTGACGCGTCTAGAGCGCCTCCATGGTTAATTTGAGATGTAATACTGTCAAACTCTTTCACCTAGGTAGTGTGAATATATTTAAATGCGTTTACTATAATTTATACAACAATAAACAATTAAAATTTTAAAAGTTCAATACGAATTGACAATTATTAGAATCCCTGTTACAAACGAATTAATTTAACTTCCTTCTTGGTGCGTTTAAAGCTTTTTAATTACCCCTAGCATATTATTTGTTTATCACAATACGTCTGATTAACTAAGATCCGCTAGTCAGAGATAAAATAAGACATTTGATTGGATCGTACGAGCAATTGTCTCCAATGAGGTTCCTTGAACATTTATATGATTCGTTAATTTAAATCTCCAGGTGTGTGTGTGTGTGTGTGTATCTATCAAAGTGTAATACGATACGGCTGTAATATGAACGGAACCAAACGATTATCAACAGCTGGCGGTTCTCGATTATCATACAAAAATCATTAAGAAATCCCCGAGCGTGGGTGATTAGAGCGTATTAATGGGCTTTTCATGCTGATGAGACGTGTTGTGCGATGATAAGCAGCTGCTACTCCGCGATGTTCGGAATTTAGAGCCGCCATTAATCTCCGCGTCCGTCCGTCCGTCCGTCCGTTCTGTTTGGAGGACATCGGCACGTCGCACCTCGTCCCTGGAGAATCCCTGGTAATCTGGTTGTGTTCCCGGGACACGTCCTGGAGTAGCAGCTGAGACCGCGGACCTCCAGGGGCTTCGTGCCAGGTCTCCAGGGCAGCCAACCGAAAATCAATCCGTTACGAAAAACCAGACCCTTGCAATCCCTCGGAATCAAAAGTCAACCCCCCCCCCCTCCCCAGTATGCTTCAGAGGCTTTTACATCGCGAAATCATTATGCCAGGTTGATATTTTTGCCGAGTAGCGCCTAAATATAGGCAAATGGGGGGACCTGTTTCTAGATCACGTCATCCACCCAAGATTTTCTTATATTTCCCTTGTCAAACCACAAATTTTGTTCATTGCGAATAATTCATAGCATTTATTTACAGAACCATATTTCAAAGACAATTTAATAGCTCAAACAGATTCAACGACTAAGACACTCCCAAACCAAAGTATAGACTTTTGCTATTTCTTCGCTTGAAATCCAATTAATCCCACATTTTCTCTGTTTTGTTGACATCTTTAACTACGTAAATTTTTCTTCCCGAATGCGGTAAGTATATTAAGCATTTTTATTAATTCACACTTCGAGAATTTTAACCAAATCTAGGCGTGTGTTAATTTCTGTCCCTTTATAATATTATTCAGATCACCCCTTACAAGGTGAAAATTTGGATTTTGAATCAGATTGTTTGTAGACTGGATCAGGAAGATGTTACATCAATACTTCTATGTATCTTCTAATAAATAAAATAGATTTTACCCGTGTGTGTGTGTGTGTGTGTGTGTGTGTGTAAATGTGTGTAAGTGTTCCGCATACAAATCTACACCCGTTGAGCAAATTTTGACCACTTTTCGTGAACGTGTTCCTTTCAAACCGGAAAAAAGCACTGTGGGGGAGAAGGGGGGGGGGGGGTGGTCAGACACAGCTACCATCCCCAACAGTTGGGGTTGAAATATTCAAACATGTTAAACGGCCGATATTTGCGTCCGATAAACACTTCTCGGGGTAAATGAGTTTTATAATGAATGTTTCTCCCGATGTTGTTTATGTATAATTTTCAAGCCATTTCTGTATTGGAGGGGAGAACTGTTAGGGTGGTAGTGGAGGGGATTTACAAAAAACAAAATAACGCAAAAACAAACTAGATTGGAGTCGAATCCGGGGGTTTATGGATGTCGCTGAGTTTATGACATTCAAGTTGCAGTTTAACACCAGGGGCAGGAGTGGACGGGGGTGGAAATTTTTCATACTTATTAAATTGGCCGAAATTTTCGTCATAAGGAAATTTTTCGGTAAGTAACCAAGATTGGAGGTAAATCCGGGGTTATAGATGTCTCTGAATTTAATTACGACATTCTATTGAGCGAAGGGAACCCAGCGAGTTATTTATAAAATTAAATTTACTCGTTAAATTCGTAAATTTCAAAGTGAAGTGACAAAAATTCCATATAAACTTAGATTCTGGCACCTGCATTAAATGAATTCAAGAAGTAAAATACATTTGTGGTGTTGAGAAATCTTTCGTGAATCATCTGAATGTTTTTGGTAATCATTCCCTAATTTCTATGGTAATAGGAACGGTTTAGGAGTGAATTAGGAATTAATCTCCAGTTCAACCTGAAAGAGCACATTTTACATTTTTTTTCAGGGGTAAATTATTATGATGTTAAAGTTATGGGAAAACTACTGTCTTGATGTCGGAGAGAATCTTCTATAAGAAATTTTGTCATTTAATAAATCACTTTTTATCAATAATCTCCCATGTAAAATTATTTACATCGATTATTCGTTCACATTTTATTGTACAAAGCTAAACATTACATTTCCGTTATTATACTAGGAATAAATATTATGTAGTTAACTGGAACATCCGAGATTATGACGTCACTCACGCGTTTACCTTAAAGGAATAGAACCTGAGAACCTCAGTTGAGAGAATGACGTCTTATCCCAGGTTAGGAAGAGGAGTCCTCAGTGTAATTGATTTCTGAGCGAACGGGAATAGTCGTTAACCAAAAGCGTGAGCTTCTTAATGTGCCCGTGCAATTAGCATTCAGTCAAGACGCGACGTGGCTCCTTTGACAGGTCTATGATGAACGGTCGAGGTGGACAACGAAAACAGAGATGGTTCCTCTGTACAGCGTCATTACAACTGATTTGAATCCTTGAATAAATATTGTTTTAATAATAAAATTAAACTGTACTGCAGATAATTGAATTATATTAAAATATTTTTACTTCTACTGCCGTCCTTGATTATATTTCAATCGCTGCGATCGATAATAAAATAATAAGCCAATTAAAGTACACGTCAACTGTGACGTTGCATTTATACAAGTGAATGTTTACGTGTTCCTCAGTTCTTCAACAACCTGTGTTGGTTGAGTCGTGTATTAACCAGTTTCTCCGTACAGAAGTAACACGATCGTTCAAGTTTACGTCATAATACGTTTGTCACCGAAAATGTTCCGAGGCCACCGTCAGAGTCCGCCATCTGGAAAAACAACGGCTTCCGTCCGAAATAGCTCGGTTTTAAAGAAATTTACACAAGAAGTGGTGTGTTCTTGGAAAATACCATCATATTAATAACTGTTTTCTCCATCATTCGATACAATATTTTTCTTGAGGGTCGAATTTTCCTATTCTCCACGTCACCTTGAATAATTTTCGCTTTGAGTTTGAAGTTTAATCTGACGTCTCCATCCCGTATTGGTAGCCACTTCTTTCGGCGCCTGGCTGAAGCGAAACCTTTAGAGAATATATTACAGCAACAAGTTCAGGTAGCCGTATAGCAGGATAACTACGCGTTGATTACCTCCCCTGCCGTTAGCGGGGTGCTAATTTCCTCCGGGACAGGCGCCTTACCTCGGATTTGCTTTATTCATTGCCCGCCTCAACCCGCTGTCTCGCCTTTTAATGTCTCTTCCTCCCCGCTAGTGTCGCCACTTATCTAATAAAGGCCGAGCTGCTTGCAGATTGTTTTCAAAGTGCCACTGACATCTTCATTTGTTCTTCACCCGCGGCGACCCTAGAGACTCGAGTGCGCATCTTCTGGCGCCTCCTCTAAATTATTTAAATTTAATCACGTAGCTTTCGTCACGTTATTCAATTACATGCCTACTAATGCGCGCAACTTCGCCGTTTTCAAATATTTATTGCCCGGAGTTGCTGCCGGCGCCTTGCACGAGTCCCTTTGTCACTCTCAACCGTTGCTTAATGTTTGCATGCAATTCGTATCTTGTTTTTTTTTTATCTTTTATGACAACAATTCTTTCTGACTCTGGATCCTAAACTTGTAACTTCAAAAGTTCAAATTACCTTAGAGGCTTCATTCACCCTCATAGGTTGTTACTGTTCCTAGAGTTTGCTACATAAAAAAAACAGACTCTTCCTACGCATTTATCAGAGCCAAAATCGGTACGCTCCAATTAATATCTATCCTCTTGAAATCATTTAAAAAGTCAAATCATTTATTCGTGCAATGAAACTTTTAAGAAAAATAAAACAAAACCACTTGTCCTATTTTTTATTTATTTTACCAACTTCTTCCATTTTTTCTATTTTACCAACTTGTTCTCTTTTTTTAATTTACCAGCTTGTTCTCTTTTTTTATTTTACCAACTTGTTCCCTTTTTTTATTTTACCAACTTGTTCTCTTTTTTTATTTTACCAACTTGTTCTCTTTTTTATTTCACCAACTTGTTCTCTTTTTTATTTCACCAACTTGTTCAATTTTTTATTTTATTAACTAGTTCACTTTTTATATTTTAGCAACTTGTTCTCTTTTTTCTTTATTTTACTAATAAAGCATTTTGAAGACCACATAATAATAATAATAATAAGAAGAAGAAGAAGAAGAAGAAGAAGAAAGTCCGTTACATTCTTGTCGACTTAAAATTAATTGAAGTATCTTCCACCCTAAAGAGGAAGCACCCGAGCTTTATTTGATTTTTATAAATATATAGTGTTCAAAAATTTAATTTTGTGCTTTTATCATCTCTCTACGCGATACTTTCGTCCGTTTTTCCATATTGTGGATTAAAACGAAAAATAGGTGTTTCTATAAATATTAATACAAGATATTCATCTCTGATTAATAATTTAGTATTAGGAATTATCTTCGATTTTATTCGGACGTATTTCTGGAGTATTAACAATCTTAAATACATACTATGATTTTTATATTTTACTTACACAACTTTACTACAAATAAATCATATTCATTTATATTATTTTTAAAGATGCTAGGATCAACTATCGTTTAGAGTCAATTTCATAGTAATATTTAAAAGATAATGTACGGGGACTAATATATATATATATTAACTAATAAAATTATATTGATGACCCCTGAATTAAATTACTGAATATATATGTTCCATATTCTGATAGGAAAAGCTTAATTATAATTTATAATTTATAATTTATAATTTATAATTTAAGTAAATAATTAAAGTAAATATAAAATCAAATCAAAATATGTATACTAGCGTGAAGCAAATGAATAATTTAATTACAATTATAGCAGATTTATTGAATGATCAATGTTTCCGAAGCATTGTGAAATGAATTAAATTTTTCAGAGTCTAATCATAAGATGTATTCAAATAATTTATATAGATGTTAATTAATTACTCTGATATTCTTCACTATCAATTAATTATTCCATTATCAAATAATTATTTTCATTGTTTAGATGATAAAAACGTTATGTGGTAACTTAACTCGGAAAGGTAGGGCTTGTTTAAATCAGCACGCTGACGTATCGGCTTCTGATTGGTGCTCTGACGTCACTGCCGCCGTGTCAAAAGGGTTGCCTGCCTCGCAGAAATATCATTTTTTGTTTTTAGCGACTGATGTGTATTTACGGAATATTAAAATATTTTTTTGGCACTTTTGGGAATTATTTTCAAGTTTCCGATTAATTTAAAAGTGATGTTACGGTTACTCATGCTTAAGTTCTTAATTTATGTTTTGCAGCTTCACTTACTTAATAATTACGACAAAGAAGGCTGCGTTTAATTTCCTTAATTTTGGCGATACTTTATTTTATTTTTATTCCTCTTCAAGTGCTTCGGAGCTTATAGTGGGAAGTCTGAGTGTTTGGGGGGCTGTTAGAAACTCGCTTGTTCGGTTGTGCTTATCGACACCCGTCGTCCAGTGACAGGAAATCAAAGAGAAACAGAGGGAAGAACAGCCACATAGGGGAAGGGCGATTTCTTCCAGATCGATACACAGACACGGTCCAGCGAAGCCGGAGACACAGCTAATGACTCGTCTCGGAGAGCGGTTTCGCCTGCTGCCACAACATATGGTCCCTGAAATATACTACATTTATCTTCATTCTGGATATCACACTCGCTTTAAACTATGATGCGACTCCCAGAACTAGGGAAAAATATAAAATATTCAGTAGTGTATGTTTTAATCGAAAAGGAATATTTTCCTTTACACATTCTTCCATACTGTTATTGACTCTCTATATCCTGCATATAGTAGCGGAATTTCTTCTAATTTTGCTCTAATTCTTCACATTTTAATATTATGTGGCTTAGGTTATTTTTTTCAGCCTCGTTTTATATAAATTATATTACCTCTTAGCCATCTCAAGTGTTTTTATGCCTTTCCAATAACAACACTTCATCAATTATTTTAAGTAATAGCCGCCAGGAAAATCTTCAACTACAAAGTATTTCTGTATCTTATTAATTTACAACTACCTAAAATATATTAATAAAAATCTGGAACGTTTTCGGAGGAGTTTGACTCAAATTTTCCTATCTTCAAATCATTGAAAAATGGCTTTAAATATTTTAAGGGATGAATATTTATTTAGACAGTGGTTTTTATATTTCTTCCAAATATTCCAGTCATTGAAATAATATTAGCAATATTAACAACCACTATTTAACCATTTTTATTGTATTTTAGCAAAGTATCGGTCCAAATTTGAAATATGAGAGCGGAAATGACAACATCTATTATTAATACATTTTTTTAACACATAACGTTAATATTAAAATAGGGATAATGTGTATCTACGTTTGAAAAAAAATTATACGGGCTGTTAGAAACTGAACTTAATATCTGTTATCAGTTTAAAAGATTTTAAATATATTTTTAATTTTTTTTAGACAGTATTAAAGGAAACAAAAATTTGTATCAATTTAAAAAAATTACCAATGATGCATTACAAATCAACCACAAATTAAAAATATTCCATATAACTTTTAGACGTAAATTTACCAGCTAAAATTAAGGATAAAAAATTTATTTTTTGTTCTCATATCCACAAAATAAAAATTGTTTAATTGTAGGAAAGGTAACTATCTGACTTTAGTTAATTAAATTACTTATATATTAGTATTAATAAAATGAAATACCCAACTGCAACTCGTCTGGACTCCTCAAAGCATTTTCTTTGTTCCACCGTTTTACATATTTTTACATCACAATTCCGTCCACATCTTATAAGAGTATAAAATGTAGATCATTTACAAATCTACCGATACGCTTTTCTTCTAGATGAAAAATCTACAAGGACCCTGTTGACATTAATAACAAAAAAAATATTCTGTAATATTTTTTTTAAAAAAACTGTATTGTTCTTCTTATAATTGTTAAATAGGACGAACTGAAAGGTCATTAAAAATATGTATCGATGAAAAGATTTGGAATATCAATCTACATATTTATAAAACAAACTGTCATCTACATAAATTATTTTTTATGAAAAAATACGAAGGTTTTAGATATACCAATGAATGTTTTATATGAAATCTGTAATCGTTGTCACGAAGGTCAGCGGTAACTTTTATTCCTTATCCTTAATCTAAGCCCTATACTTTTATGTTACAATGATTGATTTTGCTAACGTATTTATGTACCTATTTGATCTGTTTTTGATGTACAATGTGTAATCGTTACTGATAAATATAATTTTATTTGCTATTCTGAGATGTTTCAAAAGCGTTTATATACGTTCTTTAAAACATCCTTACACACTCAATTCGGTATTAAAACCTAGGACTGGAAATATAAATCAATTATGCCGGTTTAGCGTTGGGATTAGCAGTTCATTAAGTATAATTGAAAAAGCCCCCACTCGCCGTATTTGGTATTGTGAGGAAGCAAAATTTGAAAGAGTAATGAAGTAATAGTTCCTTTTCCAGGGATCTCACTGTATTCCGACAATCCCGCTCATATTTACGACTCACGAAGTTCAGTTGTTACCAAGAATCGAGTCAGGGAATTTGTAGCCGCGTGCGACGACGAACTTTAATTAACTGCCTGTTATCGAATCGTAATTCTCTCGCTGGAAGCCCCAATTATGATCAGTGCTGAGGCCATTCGTCACGGCTCCGGAGCAAGCTGAAGGGGGGGGGGATAAATTGCTTATGATTTGTTGAAGGTCGCAAACTAATAAATTTCGTCTCCGCAGAAATCACTTGTCTCGTAGAATTGCTTTGAAACGTTGTAGACACTTGTAGAAACCGAACACGTTTCGTTGAATTGTGTGGCTCGTTCTTCGCACTCGCTGTACACACACGTAAGGAAACGGTCTTATGGAATGGAATCGGGCTGTCTATTTAACACTCATTCCGTAAAAAAATATTTTGTGTTGAGAGTAAATCTAGACTATAAAACTATCAAAAAACTACACTAGATTGAGGATGGAAGCCAGCCCGAGGATTCTCTCGCAGGTGAACCTTCCCAGAGAGCTCTGGCGGAGGCTACCTTTGGGGATACCTTCACTTCTCTCTGGTTTTTTGAACTAAGGTTCCCACATGCCGAGGCACCTCGGCCTGTTTTAAAAGGTGTATGTTCCGGGGTCGCAGACCTTGGGCATACGGTAAGAGTTGTCCGCTATTCCTATTGGAATAGTCGGCCATCTGCCTCCTAAACTGGTCGAGGCACGGAGAATGGAATGCTGCGTCCCCACAGCAAACTCATCTCCTGCTATCGGAAGAGCGTGGGACAAGTACCAAATGCCCGACATACCTGATGCAGGTTTTTCTAGGGTTTTCCTGCATTTATTTAGGCGAATGCCGGGTAGGATCCTTAAACCATAGCCCGGGGGCCCTAGTTAACCCTTGGCTATCTTCTTCCACCCTTCCACATCCCACCTTTCAAATCCCTTTCCTATGCAATAAGAGGGGAGTTGCCACTATGTGGATTACCCTATACATAGCCTGTCTACACCCAAAAAAAAAACCACTAAATTGATATCATACTGATATCAATTTTTGTCATTGCTTTAGCCCTTTTAAGACGAAACAGGATGAGTCAAACCGCCACTACATACATGAATAAAAAAATATAACAATAAAATATACGCAACTTCAATGACCAAAAAGAAGAAGAAGAAGAAAAAACACAAAAAAATCCTAGTATTAAAAAATGGGGAAAATATGAGACAGACAATTTTAAATAAGGGAAAAATTAAAGAATAATCGGAAAAGAATTATACATAAACGAGGAAAAAAATTATTATTACACACACAACATATATATTTTTATTTTATTTAATAGCAATAATATTCTATGACCTATTTTTGTTGGCTTAGAATTCATTTACATAATTTAATTCATTACTGTCCTCTCCTGTGATTGGTCCCCGGTTACAACGTTTTCAGGTCAATTGGCCAGCGTTTCTTCAGTCTTCTGTTGATTCTGTGTGTGACCAGTAATGGGTGTGTAAATTTTTCCGGTCTTAATAAATTTAAACTGTATATTTTTAATTATCAAAGAGACCAAAACAATTAAAAATTATAATTTTATAATAATACTTAAGCAACACGTGTCAGTCATAATGTCGGATCCTCAGCAAGGTTAAAATAAATGCATTAAATTGTAGTTATAATTATTCAAATAAATTAGCTGGTAGTAAAATATTATAAGAAGTTATGAACTAACGAAGATAAATAATTAGGTAGATAGATAATTTTTACTTCCAGAATTTCCACTAGTATAAAATGGGAAATCGTTAATCATATCATTGGAATACAACATATAATTAATTAATCAATTTTTCACGGTTAATCACCAGTTTCAGATTAAAACACGCTGAAAAGTGGCACGACTGTGTGTGTGTGTTTTATTTGGAAACCATACAAAATAAAATCCGTAACAATCTTTTAAACAAAGACTCTTTCTTCTAAATCAGTGGAATCCAATTATTAAAATATTACGCGACTTGGCAACACCACATGTGTCCTTGACACCGTCGTCAGGTCATCCTCAATAGCCAATCAGTTCTCAGCATGGCCGACACTGTAAATAAGACGCAGAGACAGTCTGAAGACAGCGGGTGGAGAATGACCGCGGAAACGTCAACATCGAGGAATCTGAACCTGGTGCTCAACCACGGAAAATTTTTAAATAATTTACACCGGAAAATCTTACATTCATTATCATATAATTAAATTAAATTCAACTTATATACAACATATAACATGATTATTATTGAATATTATGTTTACTGATATTATAAAGATACAATATATTTTCTTTTTCAAGTCAGCCCTACAGGAGAGAGGTTTTCTAACTGCTCTATTGCAAATAACTTATTCTCTACTTTCATTATAAATTCAGGGGAAGCTTAAATAGTTTTGTTCCTTAAACATATGTGCCTGTTTCATTCGTCCTGTTTCTAAAATAATTGCTACTACCCCGAGTATTGATGCCTGTTATTTCCTTTATTTTTATATTTATTTTGCCAACATATTTATTTTGTATACATATACGGTCAGTATAAGTAAGTGGCCAAATTTGTGACAAAAATTAAGGGGTGATTAAATACCAAACAACGTTTCTGCTATCATCAAGTGATTCAAGGAAGTATAAAGAATTGGAGAAGCGTTGTGTGGTATTTATTTAGCAGTTATTTAACATTCGTACAGAAGTTTTCTTGTTCCTGCTCAAATGAGCCCATATAGAATTAAATTAGCGGGCCTGTTTGAGCCCAGAACGTTTTACTACACTCTTCAAACCCAGATAACACAGGGAATATAATTTACAGGACGATAAGTAGATTAATGAATCCAGTTAATCCATCAAACTCAATCGATGAAACGCAGGTATTTTTTTTTAAGGGAACGTGAGTGCACATTATTGTTATGGAGATGGGGGCCGCGGTATTCCCCAGTGGCGTTGCATACGTTTCCGCTCATCTGGGCTACGTAGGGTCAGCGAGTAGGGTCAGTGCCACCAGGTCACTGGGACGTGGCTCCCCTCTGTGTGTTGTGGGGCGGCTGTGTCGCCAGGGGCTGGATATTCAATCGGAAACGCTTCCCCGAGGGAAACTGCTCAAAATAAATACACAGGAACCCACATGGTGGGCAAATAGCACACACGTACGTACATAATGGTACCTCTGAAGGTTGTCAAGGGTTCATATCAAAATTTACATGTCGTGGGTTCGAGGACTGAATAAACGAAGCTGGTTGTTCCAGGGGGACAGGGCATCCCGATAAATGATGTTAAAGGTCCCTTTAATCTTAGATAGATAAAAGTGCAAATGCACCAAATTCAAACCAAAACTCAACAACTTACATTTAATAATTCAGTTAGGAAAACCACAAATAATCCATCACTGTGTTACCAAACATGATCTAGCTTCGTTTATTTATGATAACGAGGTGATGAACCTCAGTGTAAGGACACCTACAAACACAATCTACCATTTTTTTAGGAAAACTGGAAGGAAATATTAAACAAACCATTTTATCAACACATGAACACTAATTTAAATGATAAATATATCAATGGCCAATTTTTTTAATGGATGGTTTAGAGTCGTGTCAACAAAATTGCCCTTGGCGACTGTACACGATTAAAACATGGTATAATAATTTAACATTTTCATAAACCCTTGTATAGATCGTTATTTCAAGAACTTGGATGTTTATATTTCTTTATCCCGTCCTGTGTCACCCGAGCGGTGAGTGGATGTGCTGATTGCTCTCCTGTTATGGATTGCGAGAGGTTTTTGTTGGGCTATTCTTGACCCTAGATTCCTCTTTATTATACCGTTTTTGTTTTATTTCATTAATTCGCTTAGTATTTGATTACTTGATAATTTCACAAGATGTAGTTACAAGTTTCTCACTGCCACCGTTCAAAAATATACACCACCACCTTCATCACCGATCTGCATAATACTTATCAATGGAACACGATATTCAGTTTATCTACAAATAACTAAAAATAGAGAAAAAAATATTATTTTTCAGAAAACAGTTACAGTTATAATAATGATTTTCCTCTGTATAGTTTAAATTATTAATAAGGACAAAACACCCCAAAAAATTATAATTTAATTAAATAACATACTATTTATCTTTATATTTTATTTTTTTATAATCTGTGACTATTCACAAAGTTATTTGTAAAATAATTGGATGTGTTTCTTGTAAACACGATGAGAGTCTACATAAGGACTTAACAAGTTTTTAAACTGAAGTACTGAAGTTACTATTTTTAATTGCCTGTTTTGGCCTTATTAATAACAATTACAGTTATTACGTATTTTATACTGTACATAATAATTAAATTTTAAATGCTAAACACATACTATAACGTTAATGTGTGCTAATGTCAAGAAAACTGTATTAATACTACCATTGATCATGGTACAACCATACAACCAGTTCAATTTATTTTTGGTGTTTGACATAAAAATGACAAAAAAAACATTAAATATTTAAAAGAAGCCGCTATGTATTTAAGCTAATACGAAATTTAAATAACTAATGCTAAAATATTTAAACCAGCACATTTATAAATAGATATTTATAATTTTAGTAAAACACGCAACACATTTGTGGTAAAATTTAAAATACATTTAAAATATTTAATATTCAATTAAATTTAATTAATTAGCCGCCATTATTACAGACATATTTAAAAATATTTTATTATATATAACGATGTTTCTGTACAATTTTTCTACTTTCATCAGGTTGTTTATATTATGTTTCTACAGTGAGAGAATTTTTTCTCACAAATGTTGGGAGAAAAATTTTAATATTTCAAACAACAAATTTATATCACAATTTTTCTTCATATAAAAAATTATTTCATTGAAAGGACAATAATATTCTTCTTCTTTAAATGTTGTAAAATGCATTGAAATTTAAATCAATATAATATTCAAATCCAATAATATATTTTCAATATTCATGTAATGTTGAACATAATTTTTTTTATCGAATTACAATTAGAAATTAAAAAAATGTATTTAATATTTACTAATTGCAGAAAAATCGTAGTTAAATTACACTTCAATGATTTATGTGTCTGTAATTTAAAAAAAATATATATAATTAATTTATATTGTATCTAGGTATTTTTTTTTAGGGTAACAGGCTACATGAGAGTAATCCACAAGGTGGCAACTCCCCTTTAATAGCATAGGAAGAGATTTGAAAGTGGGGATGCGGAAGGGTAGAGGAAGGTAGCCAAGGGTTAACTAGGGCCCCCCGGACTATGGTTTAAGCATCCTACCTGGCAATTCGCATAAAAGTGATGCTCAGAAAACCCTAGAAAAACCTGCATCAGGTAGGTCGGGCATTGGGTACTTGTCCCACGCCCTTCCGATAGCGGGAGAAGAGTTTACTGTGGGGATGCAGAATTCCCTTCTCTGTACCTCGACCATTTTAGGAGGCAGCTGGCCGACTGTTCCAATGGGAACAGCGGACAACTCTTACCGTATGCCCTAGGTCTGTGACCCCGGAACATACACCTCTCAAAACAGGCCTCGGCTTGAGGGAACCTTAGTTCAAAAACGGTGAGGAAAAGGCATCCTCAAAGGTAGCCCCTTCGTGTCTCTCCTACATGAAAGCAATAGTAATAAATTAAGTCATGCGGAATAATATTTAACACTAATATTTATTGGATTAAAAATTATTAGTTTCTTATCAAAATTGTGCCGGGGTTATTAAATATGTTGTTCTTGTAGAACTTTGATTAATTTCATCCCCGAGTATAAAAATAAATATTTAAATTGTGAATGTTCTTCGGATAGAAATTTATCTTAGAAACATTTTTTTTTCCGGGCGTCGAAATGTCGTTGTTGATGTACTTGAACCTAGCTGAAAATATAGGATAAGGTTTTATAAAATATATAGGTTTTTCTAATGAATGATGATTGACAGTGGTTTTAATCACCGGAAAGTACGAATTATTAAATATAGTACTTTACTGTTTATTTAGAAGAATACGTAAAAATGAGGAACAAGTTAGTTGGACGGGTAAATTTAAAAACGGGAATAATTGGGATTTTTTTTTCAACGTTTACAGTAATGTATTTTTATTCTGGCATCGAGGGCACTCAAAACCCGTACCGAGGCATTGTTTGAATTAACGGACAACAGAATGCTTGTCTTTGTTGCGGTCTTCAGGAACGTAGCCCACACGTTGGCAAACCTGATGGCACGCTAAACCTGGAATTCGGAAAGCGTATCTCTCTCTATCCCACGGATGTATACAACTCTCTCTCCCTACTGTGCTCACTTCCGTACGTGGGAAGAGAAACTATCGTCTGCAATCACACACAAGAAACCAACAATCACGACTCGCATTCTTCAATTAACTTCAGCTGAAAATACGTATCGTACGTTACGATACCAGCGGTTAGATTCCTCATCTAAAATATAGTCTCCAGGTGTTTATTTCTCTTCCAAAAAAATATTTATAATATTCAACATGTCCAATTACGGTCCGTAGACTTTAAATTTGTAATAAGAAATTATATTTAACATTTCTCTTCGTTGGTAATTATTTTATTGCTTTTTTTTCCAGCTCATCTGGAACAATATGTAGCTAGTGGTGCACAATAAACTCCTCATCCACCATAATTAACCAACAACGTGTCTATTAATATTATTCTTCTAAAAAGCCTTAGTCTTCCAGGCCGAGTGCCAGACGGTCATCTTCCATGACAGAATCCGGTTTATTTTTGGAGTAACACGTGGTCAGTCGTTCTCCTTCTCCAGGATCTTTCTTTTAAAGTGTTGACAGGCTATGTATAGGGTAATCCACATAGTGGTAACTCCTACCTGATAGCATAGGAAAAGGTGTGAAAGGGGGGATGCCGAAAGGTAGACCAAGGTAGCCAAGGGTTAACAAGGGCCCCCAGACTATGGTTTAAGGATCCTATCTGGAAATTCACATAACAGTGATGTAGGGAAAACTCTAGAAAAACCTGTATCAGGGAGATCGGGCATTTGGTACTTGTCCCATGCCATTCCGGTGGCGAGAGAGGGGTTAATAATTTTTCTAAAGTTGATTACGAAAGTTTTTTATTAAATGAGGGTTTGGACGTGAAGAATGTCGTCGTTGCTATGGATAACTCCAAGTCTTCCCTTTCTTGTTTAGGACGCAGCTGGCCAACTGTTCCAATGGGAACAGAGAACAACTCTTACTGTACGCCCCTTCTTTACCGGAACATACACACTTTAAAAACCGGCCGTGGTGCCTCGGCTTGTTCAAAAAACGAACGGAGGAGAAGACATCCCCGAAGATAGCCCCTCTACGTCTCTCCTGACTTTAAAGTCTGAATAAAAAAATATATTCTTATAGTTATTACGATAAGTGAAAATAACACGGCCCAGGCCTAAAGCTTCTGAAACCCCTGGACAAATTGAATGAAGGGATTTAAGAGGAATTTATTGTAAAACTTTTACTGAATTAAAAACAAATAACGCCCAATTGGAGTATTTTTTTAAAAAAATCATCTTGACGTATCCTTTATCATTTTAATTAAGAAAAATCTCATTCCTGAAAATATATTATTTATCGTTGTCACTGAAGTCGTTATAAATTTTCTACTGATATTTATTATTGTTTAAATAAGTAGAGATAGATCTAAATTCCAGGTCAAATTTACATGTTTGTTTCGCCTGAATCTGTGTTGTAGTCGATAGCGTGTGTGTGTGTGTGTGTGTGTGTGTCAGATAGAGAGAGAGGAAGAATTTTGATATTCCGGTCTAGTAGTTCTGGCTGCGATAGCGGCAAATCTCATTGGCTCACTGATTACTGCTTGACAGTGGACAGAAGATACAAGCCCTTTGTGTTGAAGCTTCGCCACAAGTCGTACAGAAATAATTTTTGGGCTTTTCAGCTCCGTCGCTTTCCCCGCAATAACATAATTATAGTTAGGCTGACTCTTTTGCTACCTACAATTACACTAAAATTACTTTGTACTGTGTAATTAAGTCTAGAAGGTCATTAAGTTCATTAAGCACTTATAGCTAAATGGAAAATTTATACTTGTTGGTGACACCAATTTTTTTAATAATTATAAGCAGAGTAAAAAGACCCAAACGTCAGAATTTAGAAACATTAAAATTTACAATTAAATACTAAACGTTTCTTTCCTTTTTTTACAGTCGTCTTCAAGCTGCATTCAAAAATTAATAAAAAGATCGTTATATATAAAAATAAAATAAAAAGTGTTATTAATTTAATACCAGACGATAAATTAAAACTTTTAAATATGAATAAGAAGCTAAAATGTTGGATCCAAAACAAATTAAATAAATTGAATATAGCACGGTTCCTTACATACTAAAATAGTACCCAATGCCCGACCTACCTGATGCAGGTTTTTTTAGGGTTTTTCCTGCATTACTTTTAGGCGAATGCCGGGTAGGATCCTTAAACCATAGCCTGGGGGCTCTGGTTAACCTTTGGCTACCTTCCTCTACCCTTCCGCATCCCCCCTTTTCAAATCCCTTCCTATGCTATTAAAGGGGAGTTGCCCAACGTGGATTACCCTCATGTAGCCTGTTGCCCTAAAAAAAATTATACTTTACCAACCTTCCCAGAGAGCTCTGGCGGAGGCTACAATTGGGGATGCCTTCACATCTCTCTGGTTTTTTGAACTAAGGTTCCCATATGCCAAGGCACCTCGGCCTGTTTTCAGAGGTGTATGTTCCGGGGTCACAGACCTTGGGCATACGGTAAGAGTTTATCGCTATTCCTATTGGAATAGTCGGCCAGCTGCCTCCTAAACCGGTCAAAGCACGGCGAGGGGGAAGCTGCGACCCCACAGAAAACCCCTCTCCTGCCATTTGGAAGGGGGTGGGACAAGTACCAAATGCCCGACCTACCCTGATGCAGGTTTTTCTAGGGTTTTCCCTGCATCACTTTTAGATGAATTGCCGGGTAGGATCCTTAAACTATAACCCGGGGGCCCCAGTTAACCCTTGGCTACCTTCCTCTATTTTTCCGCATCCCTTCTTTCAAATACTTTCCCCTGCTATTAAAGGGGAGTTGCCACCATGTGGATTACCCTAATGTAGCCTGTTACCATAAAAATTTATAATTACTCCATTAACTGCCAGTAGCTTAATGAGAGAATACAAATTCCAATCAAACACTTTTCAAAGTTTACACCGTTGTAATTGAATTTTTTTTAATAATGGAACAATTTAACTTTTATTATTGCAAGAATAAATAATTTTAAATCATTATAACACTGTATCATATAATTAAATTATATTTTGTGTATCTTTTTTAATATTAATTGAATATTTATTCGACCTAATATGCTGCATTTTGCTTTTGAAACAAGGACAATATTTAATCACAACACCTATAATTCTTATATTAATCCAATCAATTTTGTGATCAATTAATTAATAAATAATACCGTCAATATGTCAGAAAAATTTCTCGTTTGAATACAACGTTTCGTCTACAATTTAGGGGTTTCTTCTTGTATTAAAGTAAAATCACTATTTATAAAAATTTGTGATAAATTAGAAACGTAAATTTTACCCAAAATACAGATTTGAATGAAATTCTATCGAAATATAAATTATACAGACTTACAGGATTGAATCTATGCATATTTTTCTGACATATTGTCTGAGTTACTCGTTTCTTTATTAAAAGATAATTGTCTGATTAAATTAAACTATAATTTTTTAGATTATTCAAGTATACAGACTGTTTGTCTAAAGTTTGTTTTTAATTAACAAAAATGTTCTTTAATTCCGGTTTGAAGCACTCGTTTCGTTCGACCGATATAGCAGGCTTCACCATCAAAACATAGAATTTTCTATTTAACATTGTTTACCCTACATTTTGTAAAGCATCTTCACAATTTTTAAATATGATTAAAAGAAATTCACATAGCTTTATCCAAGCCTTAAATCACAGTTAAATTGTAATTAAGAAATATGGATGGAAAAATGTCTACCGTACCGGTAATCGAACCCAGGGTCTTCCGCTTATCGGGATTGGTGGTCCTGGGTTCGCTTCCCCGGTCCGTTCACCTTTTTTTTCCATCCATATTCCTTAATTATTACATGATTTAAATAATTAACCTAATACTATAATTGACAGACAGGTTGTTTTCAATGTATATATAAATTATAACTGTTCGCCATTTTATTCTAATTATATTTATAATTAACATAAGTCAGATCAGGTTTACCATTTTTTTTTCAATTAAAATATTTTTGTATTTTGCCCTGTTTATAAATTTATAACTGCCGGTTTTTCCTTGCAATTGAATAAAATTAAATAAATGGACAAAAGATAAATTATTTTTAACTACACAAAGCTGGATAAGATTAATTAATTTTTCATTTGAGATTTGGCAAGCCTGAAATATTAATTTCGATAAATCAAAAGAATTGTTTATTGAACGCATGACGTGGAGAATGGTATGTTGTCTATGATCGTACCACCATACAATTGGTTCCCCCTCCCGATGTGAGTATTCCCACTCGCATATTTGAAACACGTGAAATTCCATCGTCGTCCCATCTGCTATTTTAATAAGTCCCTCGCAGGCCCCAAGCCCGCTGTTATTCGTGATAATTAAGAAGGAAGAGTGTTCCCGGCGTTTGTTTTAATTTTTAAACTCTTCGTGTCCCAACAGGTCTCAGGGGGGCTGTTCGGAGCTGGGCGGGAAGATCTGTTGTCTGGATACACGTCAGTAACTGCGGAGGGTGCTTCTCGCTAAACATTTCTCATATTTCGCTTTCCAACATTCTCAACTTTCATACACACACACACACACACAGCTGAAAAAATAATTACATATATGTATTCTACGGAGGAAAACCAGATAAAATTAAGGAAACTTTGATAAAACATATGTATATTACACGAGGGTGGTTTACCAAGTGTCCATGGGCAAGTGTACAATGCAGATTATTTTTAGTCAGTAGTATTACTTGAAAGGGAACGACATAAAGAAAATCGGGGGAAATTTTGGAATGTGGGATGCATCAAATATAGATATGAAATTTTTTCAAAAAAATAAAATGAAAGTTGATTTGTTTCCTGACGTGATATATGACAAGGAGGTGGGGGTAACCTGCACTTCTCTATAAATACAGGACACACAACACCGGAAAATCACTTTGCTAGATGACGATGATAGTGAACGTCATCGAAACTCTGTATACAATTTTTTCATCCGGTTAGAGGCACGAAGTAAAATTTTATTCATTTCCGTACAACGAGAAAGACGTAATTTTTTTATTATAAGAAAATAAATGTTAATAACATCTAATGGCTAATTTGAGTGAATTTATTCGTCTATAAAATCATGGTAAATTATATAAAAATTTGAATTTATTAATTTAAAAATTATTTTACGATTCCAATTCCAAATTTTGATTTTTTTCCAAAGTTTTCTTATGCAAAATAATTATTACCTGTCACGGTTTTTAAAAGAAAAATCACTATTTTACAACGTATAAAAAATATTTAATTGAATTCCTTTTTCGTAATTATTTGGGGGTTTTACTTAAATAACTTTCAACATTCTAGTGGATGATTTTCCGGTTGTATATCCCTCGCTTTTTATATATTGTTTTCCAACCCCTGCGAAAAATCGCCGTACGTATAGACCGTAAATTGGAGTTTTGTTAGTTTTCTGAAAAAAAATATCCCAATTTCTGGGTGGATTTTTCAGCGTGTCGGCACGGTTTTTGTTACTAAAGCAAACCATTATTTTTTAAATTTTCTCGAGTATTAAACGTTGGTGGACACTTTTAAATCTACTTTGTAGTTTTCATCAGGGAAATATAAAACGAAGTACTCGATCAGGCCAAATTGACTATAAAATTAAAACAAATACAATAAATGAAGGAATAACTACGTTTCCTTTCTTATTTATAATAATATTTGAAAAAGACGAGACCCTAATAATTAATTTTAATGATAAAATAAATGTCTTCAATAATGATGTATTCTTGTATTTATTTGACTGTGTAAAATCCAAAGATCTTCAATTAGTCTGTTCCAAAAATTTAAAATTTAAAACTGTATACAATTTAAATTCGATTCTCTGGCTTCAGCACCAGTTATTCTCCATATATTTCTTAATTAATTCATATTACAAATATACTTTCAGATTAAATACTTCCTTCAAAAATAGTTTCAATAAACACACGAATGGTCTTGAGTCAAAAATTTGTTTAGTAACGAATAATTAAATATGGTGACGTTTAAAATTCGTCTAAACTTTTTGTATGTTTCATATATCAAATTACTAAACATGAAGAGGTCCTAAAACATGTACGAAACGTCACTATATTTATTTTTTCGTTAATAAACAATTTTCTGTATCACATCGTATATTTATTTATTTATTAAAATAGGTTTAATAAACAAACGAATCGAATTAAGACAGAAAATTGTTTTATTAACGAATAATTAAATATGATGACGTTTCAGTTTCGTCTAAATATTTGGTACGTTTCATATATAAAATTACTAAACATGAAGAGGTCCTAAAACGTGGACGAAACGTCACTATATTTATTTTTTCGTTAATAAACAATTTTCTGTATCACATCGTATATTTATTTATTTATTAAAATAGGTTTAATAAACAAACGAATCGAATTAAGACAGAAAATTGTTTTATTAACGAATAATTAAATATGATGACGTTTCAATTTCGTCTAAATATTTTGTACGTTTCATATATAAAATTACTAAACATGAAGAGGTCCTAAAACGTGGACGAAACGTCACTTTATTTATTTTTTTGCTAATAAACGATTTTCTGCCTCAAGCGGAATATTTATTTATTAAAATAGGTTTAATAAATAAACAAACGAGTCGCATTAAAACAGAAAATTCTTTATCAATGAATAATTAAATATGGTGACGTTTAAATTTCGTCTAAATGTTTTGTATGTTTCATAAATGAAATTACTGAACATTAAGAGGTTCTAAAACATGGACGAAACGTCACTATATTTATTTTTTCGTTAATAAACGATTTTCTGTCTTCCGCGGTATGTTTATTTATTGATTTATTGAAATAGGATTAATAAATAAACAAACGAATCGCATTAAGACAGAAAATTGTTTTATTAACGAATAATTAAATATGGTGACGTTTAAATTTCGTCTAAATATTTTGTACGTTTCATATATCAAACTACTAAACATGATGAGGTCCTAAAGCGTGGATGAAACGTCACTATATTTATTTTTTCGTAAATAAACAATTCTGTCTCTCACGTCATATATTAATTTATTTATTAAATTAGTTTTAGTGCGAATATTAATTTATTTTCAATTTTTTTCTCTTAAATCCAAACCTTTCTGATCTTCGAGACTGTAAAGACTCGGAAAACCTCTTTATTTTGAATTTTAGTAAATTTAATTTCCCCACCAGGATGTGTAATACCGTCGCCCTATCCCACACATCATTATGTTTCTTTTTTTGCTTTCACTTTATTTTTAAAAATACATAATTTATAATTTAAAGAGTAAACAAGAAGTTTAAGTATCACGTGCCATAATATGGAACACTCTACAAGCTAACACTGATTCCCATCGTTGATTTCCATTCTCGTTTCGCTGTAATTTAGTGTGGCGAGACGCGAGGGAGTTGGTTGGTTGTGTCCGAGCTCTGTAATTTGGTGGACGCGCCGAAGAGTGCGGGGGCGGGCGAGCTGTCGCGTGGGCGGATATCACACAACAGACACCGGCGCGATGCGGTATTTGTTTTGTACCAAAGAGCTGCAGCTGCGGATTAAACGATGTTGGGGAAAATTACCGCTTGTCCTCAAATCACTACGTCCTCTGCTTCAGGGCTCGGACTCTGCAGTCGCAGTCGTCGGGTGGCGTTGGGATTCTCCACGACGAGATCGGTCTGAGCTGTTTTAAAATTCCGAAATCGCGTTAAGAGGACTACTTAGTTAGCTTACTGATACAATCAATCCGTTTCGCAACTCATTATAATTTTTTTCTCGTTACAAATGAATCATGTAGCATTAAAATCAAAGTAACGTCATGCCTCGAAGATTTCTTGTTTTTAGATTCATCGGAACAATTTTAATTTATAATTTCCACAGTTTATCTCACGTTTCCTTCTCATATTTTCTTGTACATAATTTGATTGTCAACTTAAAAACAAATTATACCTCCTGAATAAATCTTCAAGAAGGAAAGGGAAGCCGCAACAGCCTGCTGCTCCATCGCAGATCTCTACTCGTCTGAGGACGCTCAGGTTTAAAAATGAACTGTAAAGAAAATAATTAAGAAAAATTGTATCATGTTCCAGGAAATTGTCATTAAACTGTAAATATGTAAATAGGATAACAGAAGGAGTCGTCGCTCCTGACCTGAATGATTCATGCCACTGTCAATAAGGACTAACACGTCACGCCACTTCCGCTTCTGGTGGCTAATATGGGGGCGTAGTTAATTATTTAGAATTTCCCCGAAAAGCACAGTACAACAAAAACGAATTTCCCAGAATCCCAATCATAACTGGTGTCCTTTACAACTCGAAAAATCCATTGTAGATATTTCATAGACGAGCCTGGTCCAGTATGAAATATATTAAGTGGCACGATCGAGTATCTCCTTTATAATTTTACCGACAATAAATTCCAAACTTGCCTTAAAACAAGGTGAAAAATGTTGGGCGACGTAAATATTTCCATAAATTGCAAAATACTGGTTTGCTTTAATAACAAAGGTTGTACCGATCCGCCGGAGTTGGCCGAAAAAATAATCTTTACATATTGGTAAACTGAACGGGATTTTTAATAATTAATTTTGATTTATGAAAAAGAAAAATAGCCAATACAGACAAAAGAATTGATAATATAAATACCACACAATGTTTCTGGGATCCTTGTTCCTTTCGTCAGGTTCTAAGAAGAGTCTAAAGCGACAAGAACTGACCAGTGCAGTTGTGTTTCTCCAGGCTCTTCTTAGCATCTGACGAAAGGAACAAGGATCCCAGAAACGTTGAGTGGTATTTATATTGTCACTTCTTTTGTCTGTATTGGCTATCTTCCTTATTAATTATTTTAAATCAGACGTAAACTTTTAATTTTAATTGTGAATTACCTTACTTAGAGAAGGTTAAGTATGTCATGGTTATTTATTTTGAAGTTTCACACGTCTCTACACTTTGTGTGGGCTAAAGACGAGTTTAGTAGCACCAGTGACGTCATATCCCTCCCCGAAACAAATTGTAATTTGACATCAAGAAAATATTCCGTCATTAATTCGTATTTATGTATTCTAATTTTAATTATTTAGCATTGGATTTTCCTTAATATCGGCCTCAAAATAAATAAGAAAAACGAATAAATACATATGTTCATTTACTTTGAATATAATTTGCTTGGAAGGGGTGTGACGTCACGAGACTTAGCCCACGTTGCTTTTCCGAGTACACACGAAGCTGACGAAAGTGCATCGTGCAGGACCGTAAATAAGTAATAATTTAAGACACATAATATGCAGGAGCAGTTTCAAATAGTCGGTGAAGTATCCACGCACGGTAAATACAAGCGCAATATGTTACTTCCCTCGATGTGGGTTATTAATCGCGCGGCGTTTTCGTTTGAAGGCATCTGCCGACGAATCAGTGAGTGCCTCGCCATCAATCCAATCCTCAGAGCATTACTCCCCAGAGCTGCCATCTATCATCGCGAGGGACAATCTATCTTCCGCCATTACAGCCGATGAGTGATTCATGACATGGTCACGGATTATAGAAATTACGCTTCTGCAGTTTATTCTTAAGGGTGGAGGAGAGAAACCTTGCTGTGAGAGTACCTGCCCCAAAGTATTTGTGGTCTCCTCCAAATTCCAGTTTTTGGAGGCAAGAGAAATTAATGGATGCCATTTCACACTCGTAATGTGGATTATACAACTGTTCCGGCGGAAGGAAAAATTGAGAATAACATGACACCCGAAGGCTTACCGAGGATAGAGCTTGAAATTTTAATCCAGAAACAAGGCTCATGCTTTAAAAAATACACAACTCCTTAACGGTTGGCAAAATTTGGAAAAAATAAAAATGTCTGTGAGTCCCCCATTCGCTCATAAACCATTCTTCCAATTACGATGAAACTATGGTGAGTTGTTGTGGGAAATGGTTACTGTTGGCCTTTTGAAGTGATAGACAATTCCCAAGGGTTTAACGGGGTTGTAATTTAAAAACATACTAAAACGGCCGATATTAGCGTCGATTACATACTTTTCCGAGTCTCTCTGATTTTAAGTTTCTATATTGAAGTTTTTAGTGTATAATTTCAACCCCCCTTAAAGAATTGCTAAGGGAGGTGGTGGAGGTGCATTACATAAAAAAAACGCAGCGAAACTACCGAGGAAGGTGTCAAATACAGTGTTATAGAAGTCAGTGAGTTTAAATCTGACATTCACAAAGTCAGTTAAGTTGTAGTTCAGCCCCTTTGGTGTGAGGGTGGAGCAGGTTGTGAGTGAAGCGTCGTTACATAACACTAATGAGTAAACAACGGACACTGGTATTTAATCTATGGGTTTTGGTAGTTACCAAGTTTAATTCTGACACTTATCATATTTGTTAAGATGAAATTAAGCCCCTAGGAGGGATGTGTGAAGGGGGTGAAACAAATTCCCATTTAAAATCTTAAATGCTTTATACACATGTTACTTACGCTCCAGGAATAAACACTGAGGGGTTAAGAAACACGTACCACCTCTAGGAGTGAAAGTGAAGGGGTGTAATTTTAAAACATTCCTATACGGTCATTATTAGCGTCGAATAAAACGTTTTCGAAGTCATTTAATTTGATAGTGTTAGTATTGAATTTATTGAAGCGTCTATTTTCAACTCCAAATTACAAGGGAGCAACGCACCCTTACCGTACTGGTGGTGGAAGGGGGTTTACAGAAAAAATAATGTAAAAAAGAACGAGATTAGTGTCGATTCAGAATTTATAGGAGTTGCTGAGTTTAATTCTTGCTTTAACCATGGCGATAAATAAATACCCGGGCTGATCCGGGCACTCAGTAACGAACAAAAATATAATTAAAAGGGATCTGATTGGCTTCCATATAGATATAAGCCAGTAATGATGTAGCATTGCCTGAAGATGACGACGTGTGCAGTCATCGAAACGTCGCTTGTTTTCGACTAACTTACTTGGCTTGAATCCCGAAGAGAATTTCATGATCTACACGGGGATCAAGAAATGGTATTATGCATTAACTTACTGAAACGTTAAAGTTCTGAAAAGAAGAGTAGGATGACGAAGGCACTCGTAGGTACAAAGCAGAGGTGAAGAGATAGAGAGAGATAGATAGATAGATAGATAGAGATAGATAGATAGAGAGAGATAGATAGATAGAGAGAGATAGATAGATAGAGAGAGATAGATAGATAGAGAGAGATAGAGAGAGATAAAGATAGATAGAGATAGATAGAGAGAGATTGGGTGAACTCCTTCTAAAATCGGAGGACTGCTGGAAGCGTATAGAGGATTACGCAAAGGAAATAATGGACGCTAAGGCAAAACTTACGAGAGATTAATATTACATTAATAATCGGAGAACATGGTGCAAAAGACACCACCCTGAAGTAATACGCAAGTAGTTCCAGGGTGGATAAATGTCAGGAGCAAAGGGTTTGTGGTTTTAGCCGGTAAAAATCCGGCACTGTTGAAGAGTGCTGCACCCTCCTCCTCGTCTTTCGAAGATTTCCACAGTATCCCACAAAAAAAAAAGAGATAGATAGAGAGAGATAGAGAGAGATAGAGAGAGATAGAGAGAGATAGAGAGAGATAGAGAGAGATAGAGAGAGGTAGAGAGAGGTAGAGAGAGGTAGAGAGAGATAGAGATAGAGAGAGAGAGGTAGAGAGAGGTAGAGAGAGGTAGAGAGAGAGAGATAGAGAGAGATAGATAGATATAGATAGATAGATAGAGATAGATAGATAGAGATAGATAGATAGATAGAGATAGATAGATAGATAGATAGATAGATAGATAGATAGATAGATAGATAGATAGATAGATAGATAGATAGATAGATAGATAGATAGATAGATAGAGAGAGAGATAGAGATATAGATAGATAGAGAGAGAGATATAGAGAGAGAGATAGAGAGAGATAGAGATAGATAGAGATAGATAGAGAGAGATAGATAGAGAGATATAGAGAGAGAGATAGAGAGAGATAGATAGATAGAGATAGAGATAGAGAGAGAGATAGAGATAGATAGAGAGAGAGATAGAGAGATAGAGATAGAGAGATAGAGATAGAGAGATAGAGATAGAGAGAGAGAGATAGAGAGAGAGATAGAGAGGGAGAGAGAGGGAGAGGGAGAGAGAGAGGGAGAGAGGGAGAGAGGGAGAGACAGAGAGAGAACCATGACGAGAGGTCCAGTTGGTTTAGAAAATTTTAAATTAAGTACTTATCCTTCGTTGGTCAATATTACGGATAACGAGTAAAGATGATTGGTGACGTCACACGGACGTTAAATCACTCCCGAGCCAGGTACTTGTATTGATTGCGAGCATCTCCGATCCGGTTGACAGGTGCGGCTCTGCTTGAAATTCGCCGTGACGTGAAGTGATGGCAGCTGAATGCTCTCGCCGCGTTCCATCCAGCCCCCGTCGACCAGAAACAAAGAAAAACAACACCACAAATTTACCCCGCCCTTGGTCATTTCGGGTACTATCTGTTTTAGTTGTGTTGTAGAGACACGATTCCCTGACAGGGTCGTGAGCTTCGGCTATCAGAAAATTACAGGCACATAAAAACCGACACATATATTTCTCAAACTTGTCTTTTATAATGCACGCTTTTTTTCTGCTCGGTGGGTGGTAACACTGGGTCGAAGATTGGCGTATTTTAAAGGTGACGTCGCTGTTACAGCGATGCTCGGTGAAGTTTCACTCTGTAAAAAAAAAAAAACTCGATAACTTCGTCGAAACAATGTACGTTTTTGTAAACACTTTCCTTATAAATTACTATACTGAAAAGATTTTTTTTGTGCCAACGTGTGAACCGTATATAGATTCTAATATATAACATACTTTAAGAACATTATTATATATACTCGGGGGCAGATTGAAAGATTAAAAGGTAGGGAAGATTATTAATCAGGTGTTATCGCATTTAAAAATTATGAAACTAAGCGAAGTCAATAAATAAATCTTCGTTTTAAATACTAAGATTTGAATCAAAAGAAACTTTTTTGGAAATTTTAAATTACAACTTAATACGGCATTGAAGCATAATTATAAAAGAAACCAGACAATTATGCTGTGAAGTATGGCGGCGGTTCTCCCGTTGAAAAATAAAAAATTAAAATGAACTATACTGGAACATAAACGAATGAATAAATTAACTGTCAAAAAAATATCGTAAAGTATTTTTTTTTTAAATAAAATTAATTCGCATCGTTTCGCGCTTAATTTACGACTCCTTCATGTTTACATTGGAGTAATTTAAGCCATTGAATCTCAAATTTCTAATTTTCTGACCTATAATATTATAAATATGAAATTAAAACAATTAATAAAAATATATATTTACGACCTTGAGTCAGCAAAAACAAATTATATATACCCGCGTTTCGTCCTTATTTTAGGATCTCTTCAGTTTTAATAATTTCATATGTAAATCATGTTGGCTGCATAAGGCAATGTAGTTTTTTTTGCATGATTTACATACAAATTTATTAAACCTGTTGATATCCTTAAAAAATAAGGACGAAACGTCGATACATTCAAGTTTTTTAATAAACATACATTTCTAACGTTTATTTTTATTATTATAAATTTCTATCGTCATTATGATGGGAACAAAATTTTCTAAAATTTATTATCTCAATTTAGAGCCTCATCAAGTATTCAATTGGATGAATTTAAGGTTTGGAGTGTTAAATATGAAATTCCTAAAATTTTATAAATATAAAAATTGAACAAAAAGAAATGGATAAATGTACAATTTCACTTTTTTTTAGGGTAACAGCCTACATGAGACTAATCCACATATTGGCAACTCCTCTTTAATAACATAGGAAGGGATTTGAAAGGGGGGATGCGGAAGGATAGAGAAAGGTAGCCAAGGGTTAACTAGGGGCCCACGGGCTATATTGCAAGGATCCTACCCGGCATTCGCCTAAAAGTAATGCAGGGAAAACCCTAGAGAAACCTGCATCAGGTAGGTCGGGCATTGGTTACTTGTCTCACGCCCTTCCGATAGCGGGAGAGGAGTTTGCTGTGGGGACGCAGCATTCCCTTCTCCGTGCCTCAACCAGTTTAGGAGGCAGCAGGCCCACTATTCCAATGGGAATAGCGAATAACTCTTACCGTATGCCCAAGGTCTGTGACCCCGGAACATACACCTCTCAAAACAGGCCGAGGTGCCTCGGCTCGTGGGAACCTTAGTTCAAAAACGGAGAGGAAAAGGCATACCCAAAGGTAGGCCCTTCGAATCTCGCCTACAAGGTTCTGCCTGCGAGAGAACATCCCTCGCAGGTTACTTGCGAGATAATCCTCTCGCGGGCTTTGGTACCCAGCTGGTCCACTCTCATTTTTGTCATTAAATACATTCAAACAAATATGTAGGACTTGAAGTAAAATAAATATAAAATTATTGGACTTGGAATTTTATAAATAAAATTATTTTTATAAATCATAAATTTACAATTTTATTTTTATAACATTCCAAGTCCTAAATTACATCAAATTACACCTGATAAAGTCCTAAAATAAAGACAAAACAAGGTGATATAATATTTTCATGAATTTCCAAAAACGTTACGACTTTTTTTAAAATAATCTTGACACCCTCGACGATCCCCTGGTAAGTGTTTTTTTTTCAGATGTCTTTAATTTTTTTTTGCAGTACACTCTGACTGGCATTTTTTTTTTACTAACTGAAATTTTCGGTATTCGAGATAAATGAAATATCAGAATTTCATCTTTAACCCACGTGTTTAAACCTCCCGGGAAATGTAGAATAATGTGAGTATCATTAGACAATTTATTCTTATTACGGCAGGTTGGTTGAGCGTTCAGAAAAATCCCTCTGGGGAACGGACGCTGAAGCCCGGCCGCCTCTATCAAGTGCAGAAGTGAAATTAGTTGTAGAGAGAAGAACGAAATATTTTCAACATAATTATAGACCTGTCCTTTGCAAGAAGAATTAATTTCAAACTATCAAGTTACAGACCTGCAAAGTACTTATTAAGTTCTCTATGGCCTTTAAGGGTTTTTTTTGTTGCAATTTTAACAGATAATTCTAAGTTTGTATTTCGTCGATGTAATTTGAGATTGTCGGTAATAAAAACCTTTGCCACTGTGACTTTCTCGGAATCCCTATATGTGGGAGCCGAGGTCGTTTTCCTAATCGCTTGTTGCGGCGTCTGTGATTATCACAGTTCGATACAGCACGTGAGAGAGCTCTAACCGCTCTGACGGATTCTTCCAGGCAATCTGCTGCAATCTCCCGAGACCCTTCGCTTTCCCCTAGCGAGTGAGGGTAAGAAGGGGGAAGTCCAGACGCGAAGGGAATGAGCTGCGGACAACCTCTGCAATAACATTCTCTGGGATTCAGGAAGCAACAATCTCTAAGTGGGCTCCCACTGTCGTCATACTCGAGGAAGCAACGACGGGGGGTTGTAACACGGCAATTCCAGCGGTTTGATTAAGTAAATGAGGCTTGAACCTGAACCTGAAATATTTTAAATTCATGAAACTGAATCACTAGATTTTGGACACCCCGTAAGGGTCACAGTTACAAGAGATTTTTTCCATCCTCATCTGGGACCCGGTAACTTAATTAATACTCATTGCGTGATAATGTCGACCCCCATGAATAATTTAAAATGAAAAAATTTACGTCTAATTGAAAAATAATGAATAATTAAAATAATAAATTCAGACAAAAAAAGTGATAATATAGACACCACACAACAACGTTTCTGGAAGCTTTGTCCCTTTCTTCAGGTGCCTTTCCCCGCCCTTCCTCCAGCTGGCTGAAGTCGCCTCCGTTACACAATTCTTTCTCCGGGTTGTCCTGAAGACACTCCACGGAGGCCCCTTGCACGCTTTCATACCCCGACGTTCACTGAATATTTGCTCCTGGCGAATCAGCTGTAGGAAGACCGCTTCCGGTGTGTGTCCTTAGTGGTCACTGGAGTCCGCGAGGTCTCAATCCAGTAACAAGGATCAGTAATATATATTTTCTCCAATAACACATTCAGTCTTTATCTCTCTCTCTCTCTCTATGTCTCTCTTTATCTCGCTCTCTAACTCTCTCTCTCTCTTTGTCTCTCTCTATCTCATTCTCTATGTATCTCTATATGTTTCTCTCGGTGTCTCTCTATATTTTTCTCTCTGTCTCCCTCTGTCTCTCTCTATAAATCTCTCTATGTCTCTCTCTATGTTTCTCTCTGCCTCTCTCCATGTCTCTCTCTATGTATCTCTCTATGTATCTCTCTATGTTTCTCTCGGTCTCTCTCTATGTCTCTGTCTATGTCTCTCTCTGTCATTCTCTATGTCTCTCTCTGTCTCTCCCTGTCTCACTCTCTATGTAGCTCTCTATGTTTCTCTCTGTCTCTCTCCATGTCTCTCTCTATGTTTCTCTCGGTGTCTCTCTCTATGTTTCTCTCGGTGTCTCTCTCTATGTTTCTCTTTGTCTCCCTCTATGTTTCTCTTTGTCTCCCTCTATCTCACTCTATATGTCTCTCTCTATGTTTCTCTGTCTCTCCCTATCTCACTCTCTATGTAGCCGAGACAAAATTAAAAAGTCCATTATTATTATTATAAATGGTGAATTTAAAAATGCCGGACGTTTATTTTTCTAACGGATAATAACTTAAGGACAAGAAGCTAAAATGAAAGAAAATCGAAAGAGCCAAAGAGCCGAAAATAAGACATATAGGGTTTAATAATAAAGAAAATATCCAAATACAGACAAAATAAGTGATAATATAAATACCACACTGCAACGTTTCTGGGATCCTTGTCTCCTTTCTTCAGGTGCTAAGAAGAGCCCTGGAGGACCACAACTGCACTGGTCAGGTCGACAAAACTCAAAAGAAAACAGATTGAAGTCAATATAAACATTACAATGGTTACAAACAGACCATTGGACTTGGTCATACTGTATTGACATCGAAATATAATGATCGATACTCTCTTTAAGACACACCTGACTGCGAAGATCTGGAAATAATACAGAGTCCACTTGTTTTACCGATCCAGAACGTAGCAGTTCCTTGGTACTTTTGTTTCTTGACCAGCTACAACAATCCTCAAGTCATCAAAGGAATGAAAAATCAATTGTTTTAAATTTTAGGAGACGTATTACAATATTTAAAAAGAATTATAGCCAATTGAGACTAAAAAGTGATAATATAAATACCACACAACGTTTCTGGGATCCTTGTCTCCTTTCCTCAGGTGCTAAGAAGAGCCTAGAGGACCACAACTGCACTGGGCAGGTTGATAAAACTCAAAAGAAAACAGATTAAAGTCAATATAAATATTACAATGGTTACAAACAGACCGGTTGGAGTTGCTTTTGAGTTTTTGTCAACCTGACAAGTGCAGTTGTGTCGCTCTACGCTCTTCTTCACACCTGATGGACCTGGACAAGGATCTCAGAAACCAGTTGTGTGGTATTTATATTATAACTTTTTTTTGCAGTCTGAATTGGCTGTCTTTCTTATTCATTATTTTCAATCAGACGTAAATATTTTTTTTTTCAGATTACAATATTCTTGTGGTCAAGTTGCAAGAGGGTTTAACAATAAATTTATTCAGGGCTCATATGAATATTGACGATGCTCTTCTTTACATCAACTGAGAAAACACGTTTCAACCTCACTCCAAAAAGTTGAAAAATCGAGGAAATAAACCACACAGTGTCAGTAATTTCAAATTTTTGACCTGTTTGGTCATTTTCAACCATTTTCGAACATTATTATGTATCAGTTAACATAAGTGAGCTTTATAATAAATTAAAATCACAGAGATAACAGTTAAAAAATTATTAATCAAATAGAAAATTTAAATCATTGATGAGTTTTTTATAATTAGTAAAATAATAATATTTAAAAAATATAATAATTAGTTAAAATAGCCAAATAACAGACTAATCGAGTCATGATATAAATATCACACACAAGCAAAATTCTTTTTAGCACCTGACGAAAGGGACAAGGATCCCAGAAACAGTTGTGTGGTATTTATGTTACCATTTAACCTGAATTGGTTATTTTTATTATTCATAATGAATAATTTAATTAGACATCCTTCATCAAAATGAAATTGTCCAGGGTGGTTGACCCTTTTAAATATTTAACAATGTTTCAGCCTTGCCTAAAAAAAAATCTTCTGATTCTCCTGAAGTTTTCTCAACTGTTCCTATGACGTGGCCTTCGTTGCAGTTGAGGCCACGAGTACGATATATACTTTTCACTCTGCTACACTGCCGAGTGTAATTAATTTGAAATTATTTTAAATAGTGGTTTTGTTAAACGTACCTTCCGACGTGAGCTATCGGACTCAGTGTCCTTTTCCCACGGTGCGACTGTTGCGGAATTGCATTATGTAAGCTTCGTTGGAATGGGGTGTGAAATTTGTTTGCGATTGCTTTTCTTTTCGTCTGCGCAACGTGACCGTTCCGTGTATGGTAATCTGATACCCAGAGCGCACGCATTAGGAGAGAGAGAGAGGGGCCTTTCTGTCGAGAAAGCAAGAGGTTAATCTGCTTGCCACCTAAACTCTTAATGGCAAGGTAAATGGCGTCACTTGCATTGAGAACTATGAACACGCGTCTTTTATGCCTTTTACAGCTTCACAAAACGTTTACAGCACAAAGTTAAAATTACAAAAGGGGGGGAAGTATTTACCTAAATGAAAGTTTATGTTAATAACAATAATGAAAATATGATGGGTGCATAGAAATGGCATGCACCGGAAAATGAGGCAAGGACACGACCTTACGGGTATCGACCGAAGTCAAAAACATTCACTCTCAAAGGAGGACGCGAGTCGATTTATTTTTATTCTACACTGCAGCTTCATTCGCAGTTGTACGTGTAAAGAAAGTCATGTCGACATTTAAAATAAAATCACGAAGGAAGGGTCTGCGAGGGTTATTCTCTCGCAGGCAGTACCTGCGAGGGATGTTCTCTCGCAGGCAGAACCTTATAGCAGAGATACGAAGGGGATGCCTTTTCCTCTCCGTTTTTGAACTAAGGTTCCCACAAGCCGAGGCCTGTTTTGAGAGGTGTATGTTCCGGGGTCACAGACCTTGGGCATACGGTAAGAGTTGTCCGCTATTCCCATTGGAATAGTCGGCCAGCTGCCTCCTAAACTGGTCGAGGCACGGAGAAGGGAATGCTGCGTCGCCACAGCAAACTCCTCTCCCGCTATCGGAAGGGCGTGGGACAATTACCCAATGCCCGACCTACCTGATGCAGGTTTTTCTAGGGTTTTCCCTGCATTTCTTTAGGCCGAATGCCGGGTAGGATCCTTAAAATATAGCCCGGGGGCCCTAGTTAACCTTTGGCTACCTTCCTCTACCCTTCCGCATCCCCCCCATTCAAGTACCTTCCTATGTTATTAAAAAGGGGAGTTGCCCAACGTGGATTACCCTCATGCAGCCTGTTACCCTAAACAAAAAAATCTGAAATATTATTTAATATCAGCAATAACGATATTAGTAACAATATTAATAATAATACAATTGATTCTTTAAAAAAATTAACCTCTGATTGAAAATTTAATAATAAGATAGTCAAATACAGACATATTAATGCTAAGAACCACCTCTATGCAGACAAACTTAAACATGAAATGGAACTAAGTAAATGTAAATTGAAAAATGCAGGCGGATGTTTCGACGCGTCTTTTTCTAACGGCTAATAGCTTAAGGACATGAAAATAAAATCAAAGAAAATATAAGAGACAAAAAGCTGAAAATAAGACATAACTTAATAAAAAATATATATTTCCAAATACAGACAAAATAAGTGATAATATAAATACCCAACTGCAACGACTCTGGGCTCTTTGTCCCTTGCTTCAGGTGCTAAGAAAAGCCTAGAGCGACACAACTACACTCGTCAGTTGAAAAAAACCCTCAAAATATGATTTTTTTATATTGATTTATTTACAGCCGCATAAACAGCTCAGGGGTTATTAGAGACTCATTACAGGAACACTCAGACGAGTTTTCTCTCACGCACTCAAACGTCACCGGGATTCGAACCCGGAACCTCTGTGACGCAGTCACGCTGCCTCCTGCACCACAGAAGGTCGGCGTTTAAAATTATTATTATTAGATCATGTTATTTTTAATATTAATCATTTCTGATCGGACGTAAATTTTTTTTTTCATTTCAATAATGGTATTTATTACAAATTTGGGAGAATTTCAGGAGACTCCCGTTAAAAAGTTACTAATTATACTTCGAGCGTCTCTGACAAATAAATGATTGACAAATAAAAAGACCGTAAAAACAAGGCATGGTTTTAATCGAATTTAAGTATCAGGATGGAAAAACTAATCTCGACTGGAACAGGATGCGAACCCGGGACCTCCCGCTTAACTGAACTACCCGTGTCGACCCCCCCCCCCCCCCTCTCCAAGATCTCGTTCGAAGTTCCTCTATTTATCTGGGGTCGACAAGGGCAGGACAGTTGGTAGAGCTAAGTGGGAGGACCCGGGTTCGCATCCTGTTCCAGTCGAGATTTTTTTTACATCGTGATACTTTAATTTAAGGGAAATGATGTTTAATATTCAAACTAGAAACATTGTTACCTTTTTTTTGTATAAATTGTGGTATATATTTTAAACAGAATAATTGTTGCCATTTATTTTTATTGGATGGTTTAAAGTCACGTCATCAATATTGTCCTTGGCGACTGTAATTTTTTTTATTCATTAAAGACTTTAATAATTTGTTTCAAAAATTTTCCAAGTGAACGTGAAAAATCTTACCTCTTGAAAACTTACATTTAATTCTTTATGGCTTTATTGTGGAGGGTAGAAGGGGTCAAATATATCATATATAAATACAACATGACCTTCGAGTATTAGTTTAACTTTGTGTGTAATAATAACATTTACCTTTTCTTCCATATTTGGTGAGAATATTTACGTTTCGAACTGCGTCGCTCGCTCTTTGGCTAAGGTTAAATTGATAGAAGCTCCTGCGCGGTGGTGGTTGTTGGTGGCCGAGACAACCGACGACCTCGCTTCCCTTCAATGACACTGCAATTCCATCTCTCTCCCTCACTCCGCCACTAGACTCGAACTCTCGCAGCTGCAGAAGAGAAGTCATTAACGAAGAATCGATAACAGCGCGGGCCTCTTTTCTTTTCACTTTCGTTCCTCGATCACGTCTGTCTTCATTCCAACAAAAGAAGAAAACGTTTGGATTGGCAAGTAACTCTTCAATTACGGAATGCGCCACTATTTTCCTTTACACGTCACGATTTTTCTTCAAAATAAAATCAGTTTCTCTTCAACGTTGCGGGAAAAATATTTATTTTTTTGTGATTGCTGTCATTGAACTAGATATCAGAACCAGAAACGATTCTTGACTCTAGTTCCATCATCTCGGAACAGAAAAACACCAATGATTAGTCTGGATTTAATACTACAGTATATTACAAATTAAAGAAATAATCAACCTCTACAGACAATTGAAAACATATGATTTAAGGTTTGTTACCACGGTAAATTGAAGAAATAATCCACCAACACTGATGGACTCTGGCATAATTATCGGTCTTGTACCCATTTATATATATTTTAATAAACACTAATAAATTTTGATTAATAAAATTTTCCCCTCGTTGTGGTAGACATTTTATGTAATAACGTCAAATAAATAAAACTACCAATTTAAACAAACAATTTTTATTTATTAAAACACAATTTACAATTACACAAATCTGATGAAATTTTATAAATCAAAAACATTTTTATTTACCTAGAATACATTTTAAATAATTGGACTCGGTACCCTCAAGGTCTTTACTTGGTTGATAAGTAAACGGAACAAAATGTTACAATTAAACAAATACAGTTACAATAAATAAAACACGAAATGATTGAAACGAAAAGTAACGAAATATGACACTTTTTACCCTTTATTAGCAATTTACAATTATTAATTCAGAAAAATCAACTTACACGCTCTTTGGTCCACACACTCACTTCATACAGGCTTAAAAGGCACCAGGCTGCGATCACACTCCAGCTCCTATTGATGACGTCACCCTCTCGACGAATTCAAACACCTCTGCTTTCAGACAGACCTCCACGATGAAACTCCTACCGACTGTTGATGACATGATGTCCAAATAATTACTTTCGGCCACCCAGCTTGGCCTAGCATCCGATGATCTCTCCTTTTTGCAAACTCCTAACTGTTCATAACAATTGTTTCGGCCACTTCAACTTGGCCCCGCGTCCGTCCCTGCGGACTTGCACCACCACTCTCTCCCACTAACATGTCCGTCTCTCGTCCACACGAAATGATAATGAAGCTTCTAACTGTCCAACTGCCCTCTTATTTATATCCCGGCTCCAGAATCTTCTCTTGTTTTCACAGTTTTTTGCATTTCCACTTTCGCCAAATAAACACCATCTGTTTCCGTTCTCCCGCTCCGAGAGCCACTCAATCAATTAAATTAAACGTTTTTTTTAATATAATTGCGTCGTCCACCTGTTATGATGCCTTTCAGGGTTTCGTCGGTCACAACCATTTAGCCCTAAGACCCACAAAATGCCCCAATTATTAGACCTTCCCTTCTCTAAAAGACACTTATCCGTCATTTTATCATTATTTTTTGTATGTTCAAACCACTGTATTTCTTTAGGCGAATGCCGGGTAGGATCCTTAAACCATAGCCCGGGGGCCCTAGTAACCCTTGGCTACCTTCCTCTACCCTTCCACATACCCCCTTTCAAATACCTTCCTATGTTATTAAAAAGGGGAGTTTCCCAACGTGGATTACCCTTATGTATCCTTTTGCCCTAAAAAAACAGCTTCATTACGAGTTATTGGCCACGAGAAGTTACAAGGGGTGTAATGTACAGTTTCTCTATTTGAATATTCACTTCCCATTATTCGTTTTAAAGGTTTGCTTCATAAATAGTCAAAATATGCTAAATCTATGTTGGATGTATAAGTAGAATAGTAAATGTACGACCACAGGTGAATATTATGATGGTTTGATTAACACAACATTGATGATTTAATAGAGTTATATCATCTTTCCAGTAGACTCTCCCATGGGAAACAAAGGTTAGGATCACGTAAATCCTCGTTGTAAATGTTCCAAAGCGACGACTGTGTGCACAGTGAGAGGAGCTACGTTGCCTCTACAAAGCGATCTCGGAATGTCCGTGACTTTTGTGCAGACATGCAATGGTTCCTACGGTACGAGTCGGCGGCGGCGAAAGTAGCTCGTGATGGGTGCGGTGTGTCATTGTACGACTTCCTCGAAACGCTTTGTAATCTTCAGCGACAACGTCGGGGCCAGCTTCTGTCTCCGATTCGAGGCACTCACGCCTTTTAATACAATCGGACTTCGAGTACGCTCTCACGGTGCTGCTCGGCGAAACTCGTGCGCCAACAAAAGGCCACAAAAATCCACGGACGCTTCCTTTCACATGCAGTATCGATCTGTAATAATAAACCTCTACTATTGTATCACTTAAATAATTTAACCATGGTTCCAAATCCACAAAGTGTCCTTGGGTGACGTCATGAGGCCAGTATAGGTCAGTCAGTCCAAGAATTAACATGTTTACCTACGAAAGAACGATTGTTAAAATTCTTCGCCGTCCGCGATAATTACGTTTCAAATAGTTATGTCTTAATCACAAAAAAAAATATATGTATAGAGACCACTTTATTTTTAAGAAGGGTAAAAAATATTTACTGAATGGATTTAATGTAATAAATAAAAAAGATAGCTGATTCAGACAAAAAAAAAGAGTGATAATATAAATACCACACAACGTTTCTGAAATCCTTGTCCCGTTCATCAGGTTACGAAGAAAAGCCTGGAGTGACACAACTGCCCTTGTCAGTTGACAAAACTCAAAAACCTTTTATCAGGTGTTACAATATTATTTACAAGAACAAGGAGACCTAATTACGAGTAAAATTTGAGTGAAAGTAAACCACATAACGTTTTATTTACGACCTCCACAGGTATTACAATATTATTAATATGATAAAAATAATTAAAAATGTTGTCAGGTGCTAATAAGAGCCTAGACCGACACAACTGCACTCGTCAGTTGACAAAACTCAAAAAGGTTATTGGCAGACGAGGATCCCAGAAACGTTGTGAGGTATTTATCTTATCACTCTTTTTATCGACTATGTCGAAATTGGTTGGCTTAGGATTTATTTTAATTAAATTATCTGGTATTTAAATTATTACTAAATCTCCGTGACGTAATATATTAATATATGGTATACACATAATTTAAATTAAATATTGTAATTAATAATTTTACTGTTTAGAGATGAATATGGGTTACTAAAAGGTCTATTTTATTTATGACATTTTAATGTAAGTTACATACAAATTCTTTTATGTATATATATATATATATATATATATATATTTGTGTGTGTGTGTGTGTGTGTATGTGACTGTATTGAAATAAGGGTTTAATCAATTATGAATAAGTAATATAGCCAATTCAGACAAAAAAAGGTGATAAGATAAATACCACACAACATTTCTGGGATCCTTGTGCCTTTCGTCAGGTGCTAATAAGAACATAGACCGACACAACTGCACTCGTGAGCACCTGACGATAGGAGCAAGGATCGCAGAAACGTTGTGTGGTATTTACATTATCACCTTTATTTTGTCTGAATTGTTCATATTTTTCTTATTAATTATTTTTCTATCTGACGTATTTTTTATTCTTTTGACTAATAATAATAATAATACCACACAACATTTCTGGGATCCTTTTCCCTTTCGTCAGGTGCTAATAAGAGCATAGAGCGACACAACTGCACTCGTCCGCACCTGACGAAAGGCGCAAGGATCGCAGAAACGTTGTGTGGTATTTACATTATCACCTTTATTTTGTCTGAATTGTTCATATTTTTCTTATTAATTATTTTTCTATCTGACGTATTTTTTATTCTTTTGACTAATAATAATAATAATACCACACAACATTTCTGGGATCCTTTTCCCTTTCGTCAGGTGCTAATAAGAGCATAGAGCGACACAACTGCACTCGTCCGCACCTGACGAAAGGCGCAAGGATCGCAGAAACGTTGAGTGGTATTTATCTTATCACCTTTATTTTGTCTGAATTGTTCATATTTTTCTTATTAGTTATTTTTCTATCTGACGTATTTTTTATTCTTTTGACTAATAATAATAATAATACCACACAACGTTTCTGGGATATCGCGGGAAACTAATAATAGAAATGCAAGCAGCTTACTAAAAATTTCATATAATAACAATATTCTGAAAACGTCAGACTCTGTCCTAAACAACTTCGGATAGTGAATTTAAAACGAGTTCGTCCTGAAAATCAGTTTTTGAATTACAAATTCCGATGACTTCGAAATATGAAGAAAAATAATTCTGAGGTAGATAAGTGGTAAAGACAATTCTGAAGTTAATTTATTTTTATGCTTGTATAATTGTATAATCCTTAAGTAGGACGTAAATATTTTTAAAGTATTATTTTTTCATCCCTGTGGATGAAGAAGATTTTCAATCGAAACATGTGAGCTTACTCTTGCATTATCAGTATCCGGGGGAGCAGTTGAGAGGCTTTTATGTACAATGTTTCCATTCAGCTTGGAAGCCATCTGTGCACGAGGGCGGTCGCCTTATATCTGATGGCCTTTTTATGACCCGTACTTCCGCAAGGACTCCAGCCACAATTCCCTGCTTGTACCGCCGAACTTTTAAGACGCGTCACACAGCAATGGTCCGGTCGCCCAAACATGTTCCTTAAATTCATTTATATTTCATATCTGTCTCGTATTAAATTGTTATTCCTAAATATTATTAAGATAAAAAGCACACAATATTTTTGTTTTACTCAAGACAGAAACTCAAACATTTGTAATTACTAGGTTTCGCATTTCCCAAAAAATTTAACCAGATTAAAATAATCACACAACGTTTCAGGGATCCTTGTTACCTTTCGTCAGGGGCGAAGAAGAGCCGAGAGCGACACTACTGCAATTGTCAGTTGACAAAACTCAAAAGCACAGTTGTGTCGCTCTAGGCTCTTCTTCGCACCTGACGAAAGGATCCCAGAAACGTTGTGCGGCCTTTATATTATCACTTTAATTTGTGGCTAACTTTCTTATTCATTATTTTCAACCAGACGTAATTTTTTTTTTCATATACGATTAAAAATCTACAACAGTGCTGAAAATCCCGACCGAATTTTGTTAGTTTCCTTTGAAAGGAAGGATTTTTACGACGTACAAGAAAATAATTAACAGTGGAAATAGTTTTTTTTATAAATGAAAAATAATTTACGTCAGAATAAAAATTAATACTAAGAAAGACAACCAAATACAGACAAAAGATGTGACACAACGTTTCTGGAAGCCTTGTTCCTTTATTCAGGTTCAGAAAATAATTTAAGAGCCGAGACAAAATTAAAAAGTCCATTATTAATATTATTATAATAAAAAATGTTTGAACCAAAAAAAAGTGTAGTTATATTTAATCTGTCTTCTTTAAATAAATATTAAAGAAAATTATCACCCGAAGCAGAATTAATTATGAAAAATTTAAAACCATACAATAAAACAAACACCACGTTTCGTTCCTAATTTTTTGTGACCCTCTTCCGGCGATCTAATTTTAATTAAATGATGATATTATTTATCTAAAACTAAATTTTACAAACGTGATAATACAATTCTGTAAAAATTATGTACGTCGATACTTACAATTTTTTTTACATGTAAAATAGAAGAACATGGTGCCATTTGAAAAGACGTATCGGCCGAAATAACTATTGCGGTTTACTACACCTTGAAAATGGCACAAGGAATTAGGGATGAAACGAAGACTGTTTTATTATAATCTTAAAAACAATTCATATAAAAATTCTGATTAATAAATAAATATATAAACCGTTAATCAAAAAATGGAAATTTATGATTATTAATTGAAATTTACAGTGACAGTGTGTATAAACAACGTTCCGTCCCGACTGACGTACTTTATCAGGAATTACACATACTTTATTGCAAGAAAAAGCGAGCCTAATTTTTTTTAATTTTTTTTTAAATATAGAACATAAACATTTTTTCTCAATTTATTTTATCTCACCACCTTCTGCTTCTGAGAGCGTAACATATTGCCACTATTATGTGTAATTATACTAGTTATTATTAAATACAGTGCTCTTTGGTACGACACACAAGATATTATTACATTGTGGTATTACATGTGTTATCGATCATTATGAATTTAAATATATATCAGAAATTACCCAAGTTGATGTTACGTTAAAGTATTTTCATCTTTTATAACGGTAACGAAGTTTCTGCTTTTATGAGTAGTAAAAATTTTCCTCTCCGTTTTTGAACTAAGGTTCCCACAAGCCGAGGCACCTCGGCTTGTTCTGAGAGGTGTATGTTCCGGGGTCGCAGACCTTGGGCATACGGTAAGAGGTGTCCGCTATTCCCATGGGAATAGTCGGCCAGCTGCCTCCTAAACTGGTCGAGGCACGGAGAAGGGAATGCTGCGTCCCCACAGCAAACTCCTCTCCCGCTATCGGAAGAGCGTGGGACAAGTATCCAATGCCCGACCTACTTGATGCAGGTTTTTCTAGGGTTTGTCCTGCATTTCTTTTAGGCGAATGCCGGGTAGGATCCTTAAACCATAGCCCGGGGGCCCCCTAGTTAACCCTTGGCTACCTTCTTCCACCCATCCGCATCCCCCCTTTCAAACCCCTTTCCTATGCCATAAGAGGGGAGTTGCTACTATGTGGGTTACTTTCCTGTAGCCTGTCTAAACCCCCAAATATATATATATATATATATATATATATATATATATATATATAATAAACGTAAAACATTCAATTAAACATTTTCAAATCAAACATCTTTCTCATGATATATTTAGAAAATTGCACGGACAATGCTCCATGCATAGTTAAGACATTATCTGTCACTTTAATGTAATTAATGTATCTAATAATAATAAATATAGATTTTCTGACTTACTACCTACTATATTTATTTTTTTTATTAAGAACCGAACATTAGAAGTTGATGTAAAGCCCAACAAAATTAATTTTTTTCTCTCTCTATGAGTAGCTACTTTTAATTTATTATCAATTTTAATGTAACCGTACAGTTATAACAATTCTAAAATTTTTTTTAAAAAAAAATCCTACAACAGCCGTCAATTTTTTTAGTTTATTAACAGCTTTCGAGAATTTATTAAACTGTGAAATAAATTAAATTTAAGTATTTTCTGTATACGGACGCTATATTAGATTTTATAAAGTTTTATTGAATTTTCTTACGTTCTTTCTTAATTAATGTCAAGAAATATTTTACGTAATTATTTTAACATTTGTTGTCTTTGTGTTCCAGCAATATTTTGGTTTTAATATATCATATATATACATCCAAGTTATCTAGAATCTAATACTATTTATATATAAAAGTGCTTTAAAAAAATAGGATGAACATTTTTCTTTTTATATCCCTGGAGTACATTTATAATTCGTTAAAAAATTATTAGAAATAAAAGCGAAATTTAAAATATGTAATTTCGTGACTTCACGCTACTCGCTGATCGTCAAGTGACCGTTTTTTTTACATCTACTTGAAAGTCACTGGTCGATATATCGAAATTACGTTTCTCGATTGTAACACTCAACTTCGATAATGACCTATTTTAATAGTTTAATCACAATTGTCGACAGGTCTTACTATGATAAAACAAAACCTGTTTGCACCCTGATTCGTTTTAATTATGAATAATTAAAAGTAATGTATTAATACAACAGTGTAATAGCTTTGTATTAGAGGCTAAACAGCTCCCGAAACGAAACGCCTCGTCACAGCTCGTTAGTCAGAGTGAGAAAGTTTTGTTACTGTAATTCGAACTCCATATTTCAGTACGTGTTTCCGAAAAAAGGTTGGAAACTTTTATTTTTAATTGCTATTAGAGTTGTTATTTTTATCACCACACAACGGGTGACAAATTAATATTCATGTCTCCCCTCAGTTGTGCCTTTGTTGGACTGAAATATGTTGATGGAAGTGGACAACTTAGAACCAAAAAAAAAGGTGAATGGGTTGGTAACATAGTGGAAACAATTATCTGCAATGTGTCACTTACCACCTCCTGCTTCTGAGAGCGTAACATATTGCCACTATTATGTGTAATTATACTAGTTATTATTAAATCCAGTGATCTGAGGTACGACACATAAGATATTATTACATTGTGGTATTACATGTGTTATCGATCGTTATTAATTTAAATATATATCAGAAATTACCCAAGTTGATATTACGTTATAGTATTTTCATGTTTTACAGCGGTAACAAAGTTTCTGCTTTTATGAGAAGTAAAAATCTTTAATTTAATTACTTGTGATACTTTATTAAGGATCTATACATATATATATATATAATATATTAATCAGTGTATTATATATAAATTCGACGTGAAGAAAAATAAGCCTATTAGTCACTAATTTACTAAGAAAAATTTAAAATATTTTAATAAAACATCTAAGACGTCGTTTTATCCCCAATTTTTTGGGGGAATTCTTCAGGTTCTGTAAATATTTTTGTCGAGCATTATGAATTTAAATTAATTACACACTGTATACAAATTGATGTTACGTTAAAGTATTTTAATGTTTTACAAAGATAATGAAGTTTCGACTTTAATGTCATTACACGTGATACTTTATTACGGAACTATATATATATATAATTTATAGTTCAGTGTATTACATATAAATTCGACGTAAAAAAATAAACCGACGAGCCGGTAATTTATTAAGAAAAATTTAAAATATTGTAATAAAACAGTTACGACGTTGTTTCGTTCTTAATTTTTTTGGGACTTCTTCAGGTGCTTTATATATTTTTTTCGAGCATTAATAATTTAAATTAATTTCACACTGTATGCAAATTGATGTTACGTTAAAGTATTTTCATGTTTTAAACACGTAACGAAGTTTCGGCTTTGATGAGATGTAAAAGTTTTTAATTTAGTTCACGTGATTCTTTATTTAAGGTTCTATATATATATGTATATATTAATTATAGTTCAGTGTATTACATATAAATTCTACGTGAAAAAATAAGCCTATTAGTCATTAATTTATTAAGAAAACTTTAAAATATTGTAATTAAACAGATACGACGTCGTTTCATTCGTAGTTTTTTAGACTTCTTCAGGTCATGTCGATATATATATATAAATTATAGTTCAGTGTATTACATATAAATTCTACGTTTAAAATAAGCCTATTAGTCAGGAATTTATTAAGAAAACTTTAAAATATTGTAATTAAACAGATACGACGTCGTTTCATTCGTAGTTTTTTAGACTTCTTCAGGTCATGTCGATATATATATATATATATATATATATATATATATATATATAAATTATAGTTCAGTGTATTACATATAAATTCTACGTTTAAAATAAGCCTATTAGTCATTAATTTATTAAGGAAACTTTAAAATATTGTAGATAAACAGATACGACGTCGTTTCATCCGTAATTTTTGAGACTTCTTCAGGTCATGTCGATCATTATGAATTTACATTAATTATTGAATTGATGTTCCGTTAAAGTATTTTCAAGTTTTACAACGGTAACGAATTTTCGACTTTGATAAAAAGAAAAAGTTTTTAATTCCATTACACGTGGTTCTTTATTAAGGGTATATTATATATATATATAATATTTATAGTTAAGTGTATTACATATAAATTCGACGAGAAAAAAAAAAAGTCTATTACTCAGTAATTTACTAAGAAAAATTTAAAATATTTTAATAAAACAGATACGACGTCGTTTCATTCCTATTTTTTTTGGGACTTCTTCAGGTGCTGTAAATATTAACTAAAAATTTCTAAGGAAACAATATGTTTATAAACGGGATATAATTCTTTAAAAAAAATATTTTTAAGGACATTACATACAGTTAATTTTTAAAAAATGTAGAGGAATATAAATTTTTAATTACCTATTACAGTGTTGATGAGATTAAAAGTAAGAATTGCAAATAAAAATAAATTTATATATGTACGAATGGATTACTAAAACAAGGAATCATAAATTCTTTTTAAATTATAGGTATGATTTTTATTACATTAATGGCATCAATTTGGAATAATATTCGTCATAAAAAATTATTTAGAATATTCCAATTCTCGTAGTAGGATGATATTTTTTAAAATTTATTTAAAGATGTCGGGTAAATATTTAAGAATTGTCATCCGAGCTGGTTTTCCAGGAAGTCGTCGTGTTAACTAACAGGTAAAATAGAAAATAATAGCTCTGTTTGGTTTAATTTAGTATCTTGACCATTAGTCGCCCCTTTGCAGCGTTTGCATCACTTTATTACGCGTGAAGATGAAGTGCGACGACAGTAATCTTCGTTAATGATTGGAAAAGCGCAGTAATTACTCTTTACAGTCTTTCCAGAAGACCTCGAGTGATAATGTGACAAATAAGGACGGATTAATGTCCGCGGCTCTGATTTTCTCCCCCCCTTCCCCGCCCACCCGTCTTTCGTGTCTTAACTGAAAGGCTATGGAGGTCGCTGTGTTTCGCAACAGCCAATTACAGTGACACAGTCCGGACATAATCAACTTCTCCTTAATTGGCATGTGTGTGTGTGTGTGACTGGCCAGACGCGTCAAATTAACTACGGGATGGACTCTATAAAACAGACTCTGCCATCTGCAGTACTCACTCGCTCACTCGCCAATTAGAAAAATATGTTTTGCACAGCCTCTTAATATGGTCATTAAACGATTGGTTTAACTGTAATTACAATCCTCCGATAACAAAGTGTATTTGTCAGGGGAAAAAAAACCTCCCTGTGTGGTGTTTTTCAGTCTATTTATTTAGTAACTGAAGGCCTGTAAATGAATAAAGGACTATTTTTTCTCGTTAGTACGTTGCCTGACGTATTTACAGCGTCAGTATTGTACTACAAGCTTACTTTGTTCAGAATTTTCCGTTAGAAAAATAAAATTTGATAATAAATACAGTTAAACAATACGTTTAAAATAACATAAATATAATTATCAAAAAAGTGATAATATAAATACCAAACGACGTTTCTGGGATCCTTGTTCCCCTTTCGTCAAGTGCGAACTAATGCAGTTGTCTCTCTCTAGGCTCTTGCATTGGCAGCCAATCAAAGAGTTCCTAAAACGACGTCTATTTATAACAGATATTAAAAAACCATTTTTGCATTATTTTTATTGCACAAATTTATTACTCAACTAAAAACCACAATATAAATCCTAATGTGAGCTAATTTCGAAATATTATTGTTGCCAACCTACACGGAAATTTGTGGGAATGCTGCGTCCTCACAGAAAACTCCTCTACCGCTATCGGAAGGGCGTGGGACAAGTACCCAATACCCGACCTACCTGATGCAGGTTTTTCTAGGGTTTTCCCTGCATTTCTTTAGGCGAATGCCGGGTATGATCCTTAAAATATAGCCCGGGGGCCCTAGTTAACCCCTGGCTACCTTCCTCTACCCTTCCGCATCCCCACTTTCAAATACCTTCCTATGCTATTATAGGGGAGTTGCCCAACGTGGATTACCCTCATGTACCCTCTGTTGCCCTAAAGAAAAAAAGAATGCCGAGGCACCTTGGTCTGTTTCGAGAGGTGTATGTTCCAGGGTCGCAGAGCTTGGCCATATGGTAAGAGTTGTTCCCTATTCCTATTGGAATAGTCGGCCAGCTGCCTCCTAAACTGGCCAACGCATGGCGAGGGGTAAGCTGCGACCCCACAGAAAACCGCTCTACCGCTATCGTAAGGGCGTGTGGACAAGTACCAAATGCCTGACCTACCTGATGCAGGTTTTAATATGGTTTGTCCTGCATTACTGTTAGGCGAATGCAGGGTAGGATCCTTAAACTATAGCCCTGTGGCCCTAGTTAACCCTTGGCTACCTTGCTGTAACCTTCTGCATCCCACTTTTCAAATCCCTTCCTATGCTATTAAAGGGGAGTTGCCACCATGTGGATTACACTCATAAAAAAAGGTCATAAAAGAAGAAACGTCGATATATTTAAGTTATTGTTAATATGAAATTTTATGAATTAAAGTCGTTCATTTATTTATAACTCAGAATACATCGCAACGTTTCTTTCCCTTTGATTAGGGGTTAATCTTCAGACGTTATCCAAAGATTATTCTTGTTTATTTATACAATTTTATTTGAGAAGCAACAATTTTTTTTGTTATTTATTAAAAATGATATTAATCGTCCGTAACATTGAAGGTCATTGATCGCCATCGACTTACATAATTTATTGGAATATTTTCATTTACCTCAATAAGGGTGTGTTACGTTAACGTGATTGACGAACATACCCAAGGACTTTTTTCTAGGTTATTATAGAACATGAATAATTCACGTCATAATTTTTTTATTATTATTAAGGGGCCTCTGATTGAAATGGCCGCTAGTTGTTTCTCGTCCACAATAATTCTCCGTCTCTAGAGTTATATGGATGGCACTGCAGCTACGGAAATCTTTTAATGTGCAACATTATGAGTCCAGAACGTAGTTAAGAACTATCCCTCACGCGCACTTTGCATCCAATCAGACCGTTTCAGGTGGAAGGCCCAGACCGGCGCCAGCCACAACAAGCATTAGACCCTAATTGCTGGAGCTATTCAATTAGTTAGTAATACATGCCGGGGAAGGGGAAGGTAATATCGTTAATATTAAGCAGCGGCGATACTTTGACGCCGCATTAAATTACCTATAGTTAGCCCGCAACCACTCCTTCTTCTTTGAGGGCATCTGGAGTGGATTACCAAATGCAAACAGACCCTCACAAACATGCCAACGTATCGGGGTAAAATGAACTTGTCCGCTTGATGGTATTATAAATATTTAACTAGAGACGTCTTGTTGCTTATCGTAACATGTTAACCCGATTTCAGTGTGGATTTTACCAATTCGTTCATCCCCATCGAGAATTTATATAAGACTTTCTACTGGAAATTGAAGATGAATTAAAACACTTATTATTCCTTTAATTACTAATTACTGTCATATTAATTTCTTTAACGTAGTTTTAAATCATATATTTTTTGGTAAAGTACAATATTTGTTTTTTTTAAAAAACTTTGTAATTATAATAATTTCTTTTTTTCATGTAATTTTATATTTTGACGTATCCTATTTCCTCGACCGAGGACTAATGGAATTAAATACTAAATGTAAATCTATTAAATTTAAGGGGCCTACCAACCAGCTTCCTAATTATTTTTTTGCACTTCCCAATGGATTCCTCCGCGAAAGATTTACATATTTTCTGTCCTTTAAACTAATGACTCACTGCGAATAGCTAGTTTCAAATTTTAAAATTTAATCTAAAAATAAATTCAAATTCTCTCCGTTTTGCAGAAGAAAATAAATTAGTATTATATTATTTTATAGACATTTAAAGTAACATATTACTTCATGATTAAGAAAACTACTTAATGTCTTTCTTTATAACTGTTAATATCACAGCCCAATTACACTCAAATTGATACCATTTTTATTTTATTTTACAGTTAAGGCGCATTTTCTACATAAATAAAATAAAAAGGTGATTGATCTCCAAAAGAAAGTGTTTGATATTAATTTATTAATTATATTCTTCTGGCTTATTTGTACAGAATTTCGTCTCTTGGACGAAAGGCAGAATAATTTTTTTTAATTTTAGTAATAGTTTTATCTTGAATAATTTTATTCTCTACTTATTTAATGGTTTCTACAGCTCAATTTTTGTTAAAAAAATGTTTTAAATAAAACTGTACTCTGGGGGATTAGTTTCGGCTTTGCTCAATGCATTGAAAAAAATCTATCTATTTAGCGGTCCTTGTGAATTGAAGTTTTCTCCTCACCCTACTTTTAAGATTGATGTCTTCTGTAATGTTTATTTTTTTTAATGCTAACATATTTTTTTTCGCTAATTTACGTATATAGTATTATTTGTATCAATGATCCTATTTCATGTAGTCGTAAATATATATGGTCTTTTTGTATTTGTTGGTCTATTAATTTTTTGTATTTTAATTATCAATTTTTCTTGTTTTATTCCCGCAGTTCTAGACTAATGGAAGTAATAAATAGTAATAATAATAAATTAAGTACTCAAGTATTATTTAGATTTATTTGAGGAGCTTCGGAAGTAATATATATTAAATGTCAGCGATATGGACGACAATGACGTCACATTTGTCCTTGTTTTCTTTATAGAGCCGGTATTAAGTAAAAAATTATCTGGAAATACGCCATAATACTCACGTCTATTCCCCTTTTACCGATTATATATATAGTAACTACTATGACAACTACTACAAAGAAAACGACAAAGTCTAAAATATAACCACCTGTCAATGATTGTAAACAAATAAATCTGCATCTATATTCCCCTTATTTTTTTAAAAAAAAATTCACGAATCCTCGTTTGTCAAACACACGTTACACGCACCACTAGACAAGCTATACATCACTAACGGCGTGCTGTAAACCTGTTTTACAGAATCCGAACCCAGCATTTATCATACTTAAGCGATTTTAATTACTCTTAACTGAAATTCCCTCGCTATGGGACAGGGACATTTCATATTTTTCATGTACCCCAATTAATTGAACACTTGTAAACCTTACACCTGCATTCCTTGAGTATAATAAGAAGAATAGCGAACACATCTTTATGGGTAGTTTGAAGTAAACTACTGCAAGATTTATTATATTAGATGCTCGATGAGTGATCAACTATTTTCATTAAATAAATTTAATGATCGTTACTTGTCAGAATAATTAATTTTCTGAGTGTTTAATTTGAACGTATCCACTGTAAATATCACAATTACGCACTTATTAACGTTAAGGAATCTTTGTTTATGCTACTAAAGGAATTGTAAAAATTATATTTTAATTTTAGTTATGTAGAACAGGCATAAGATAAAGTTAAGTCCACGTAAACTACTTTTATGTTCTAATAATTATGTATTAATTTTACTTAAAGACATGTAATTTCTCATTCGACGAAAAATGGAATGAATAAAAAAATAAAATAAAAACCACCCAATCAAAAGTATTTTGTTCTAACATAGGTGCATTGTACAGTGTTTTAACAACAACTTAATATATATAGGTATATATATATATATACTAGCTGGGTGCCCGGCGTTGCCCGAGATGTCATTTATCTATAACCCCCGATATGACTCCAATTTCGGCTGCTTTTGCGCAATTTTTATGTAACGCTACTCGAACCCTAATCATTATAATTAACTCTGAAAAATATTTCTTCAACGCAAATATCTGCCGTGTTTGCATGTTCCTAAAATTTGCACCCCGCTACCCCTGCATCTGAGGGGTAAATGCCAATTTGAATGACGTAACTAAACACAGTGACTTCCATAACCTTTGATTTGACTCCAATCTCAGTTGTATTCGCGTTATTTTACTGTAAAGCATCTCCACCCCAAACCCGAAGGGTGTCCTTTTCACAGGGCGTAGGGCATGAAAATTGTATTCAGATAACATTGGTAGAAACACTATCAATATCTTTGACCCCTAAAAATATTTATCCGACTCAAATATCGGCTGTTTTAGTATGTTTAAATATTTCCACCCCCGCTTCTGGGGGTGGAAGACGCGTCTCACCCCGACAGTGTTTGTTTCCTGGTTGAAAAGAACACGTGTACGAAATTTGGTGAAAATTGCTCGACTGGTGTAGATTTGTATTTTATTTAGAAAACGTTTGTATGGGAAATAGAAAAGGGCTGTTTTTAGGTTTTTCCCGGAAATTATTCGATTTTTTCTCGCCTTTTAAACCTTCCCTAGACCTCCCCGAACATTTCAAGACTAAGATGAGATAAATCCGTTCAGCCGTTCTCGAGTTTTAGTGAGACTAACGAACAGCAATTCATTTTTATATATATAGATAGATGAATAAAAAAATTGGAACACATTAGTATAAGTATATATTCATTGACGTTTCATCGCTAAATATGAGATTTTTCAGGTTGAGGTTTAACAAAATTTTGATAGTCAAAACTTGAACCTGAAGATGTCGCAAATTTAGCGACGAAACTTAATTTACCTGAAAATTCAGAGGTTTTCTTGTTTTTTTTAGTGAAATAGTCTTTCAAGAAATGCGTTGAACACGTCTTCTCATATTTTTTTTTAAATGGAGTGATCTGTAATATGTCAATACATAGTTGCTTTAATTAGGTTGAGCCTGAATACAGACGAAACTGTATCCTCCATTGTCAGTATTCGAAATAAGAAACTTGTTAATTTCACGAGTCCTTAATTGGAACAAAAAGATAAAAGTTGGTGGCTACGGAGTAATTATGAACAGTGTCTGTGATTACAGCCAAGGGTAGCCACGGACGGCAACCTATAATTTAGGGCTCCCTTCACGTACACGGAGCCACGTGCAAATTAAACGTTCTCTTAAACTGCCATTACGGAGGGGACGCAGTAACCTGTGGTTATACGGCGACCTCGACCGGAAAAAACAGACTCCACTGCTGGGAAACTGGGGGGCGGATTACGGAGAATGATATTCAACCCCAACATTAGCCCGTGCGTTTCTCAGCAGCCATAGCTGCGCTGCTAATTAAGGAGGCTGCAGACTCGGGCTTATTATGGCCCTACCTAGGTCACATCTTAAGATCGCCAGCTCCTTACTCTCATAAACATCAATCAAAAAGGGTCTATTTCGGCCAGATTTGACTAAGCGTAGGTGTAATTTACCATCGACAGACATCAAACCTCCTCCTCGTGAGGTTACCACGTCATTTTACTTTTTTTCCCATGGCCATTAACATACAAACTCTACAAGATAACATGTTTAGAGCCACCAGTATTTAAGAAAGAAATTATTAAAGCTGCCGAGTATTTTATTATTATGCCCCTCCAATCTTTTAATCTCATTTTTACGAACCCTTAAGTAAAAACCGCGTTGGTCTTTATGCTAATGGACTTTTAAGGACATACCATATATATCTGAATAAAACTCGCGTACCGTGGAATATTGAGTGTTTCCTCATACAGGCTGCTGTTACGCAGAAGAGAACTTTATTAGTTTCTACATTATGCTAATCCGTTAATTATGGATGAGTAGGGAAACTTCATATGAGGAGAAAATTGGAAAACAACTCAATCAATAACAATTTTTTTTGTACCCTGCAAGAAAATTAGTTTTTGATGATGAAAAAAAATCTCTGGCAATTTATAATGTTACTAGCTTGGTGTCCGGCGTTGTCCGGGTTGTCATGACTAAACTCAGCGACATTTGACCCCAACCTCGGATGATTTACCGTTATTTTTATTTACCGCCCCTCCACCTCCTTCCCTAATGGTGCTCCCCTACCATGCCGAAAGGTGTTGAATTTATACACAAACAAACCAAGAATTTTAGAGCAGACTTGGCGTTTCAGTCGTCAACGTCGACTCAAGGATCAATCTTCACCGACATCGCCGACAGGACATCAGTATAATAAATAAATCAACACAAGGGGATTAATATTTTTTTTAAAAAAAAATATGTCTTCGAAATTTGTCCTGAAAATTTGTTCACCTTTTCCACACTTTACTAAAGAAAAATATACACAAACTAATTTATATTAGATAATAAATAATACGGTTCACTTTGCTAATTTTTTTATATTATTCTTAAGCCTTCTTATTGGAAGATATATATAAAGGTTATTGTAATGTTTCGCTGCTTTGTCTAATTTTTTTCATAATTTATATATTAACTAAAAACTTAAAGCTACACTTGACACAAATATTAAGTAGAATCTTTATATATAAATACTAAAAGTTAATAATTTAAAATACACCGTAACGTTTCGTGCTTTTAATGGACCTGATAATATATAATATTGATTTAATGGTTGATGTTATGGAATTTGTTAATTTATTTATGGGTTTTTTTACATTTCAAACTGACCAAATCTTATTGAGAATAAGTTTTTTTTTATTTTTATCAGGATAAACCTTTGGTTTCTTTTACACATATCAGAAACATCTTCATACGATATTTATTCTATAAATTCTGTATATCACGAAATAATTAATTACATTTCTCGAATAATCTTTGGATAACGTCTGAAGATGACCCCCTAATCAAAGTGAAAGAAACGTTACGATGTATTCTTAGTTATAAATAAATGAACGACTTTAAGACATAAAATTTATTTATTAACAATAAATTAAATATATCGACGTTTCTTCTTTTATGACTTCTTTTTTTATGTGGTGGGGGGTAACAGGTTAAATAAGGGTAATCCTCGTTGGGCAACTCCCCTTTAATAGCATAGGAAGGGATTTGAAAGGGGGGGGTGCGGAAGGGTATTTAAGGTAGCCGAGGGTTACTAGGGCCCCCGGGCTATATTTTAAGAATCCTACCCAGCATTCGCCTAAAGAATAGCAGGGAAAACCTTAGAAAAACCTGCATCAGGTAGGTCGGGCATTGGGTACTTGTCCCACGCACTTCCGATAGCGGGAGAGGAATTAGTTTGGGAACGCAGCATTCCCTTCTCCGTGCCTTGACCTGTTTAGGAGGCAGCTGGCCGACTATTTCAATAGGAATAACGGACAACTCTTACCGTATACCCAAGGTCTGAGACCCCAGAATATACACCTCTCAGAACAAGCCGAGGTGCCTCGGCTTGTGGGAACCTTAGTTCAAAAAGGGAGAGAAAAAGGCATCCCCAAATTATGGTTTAATTTTATTTTCTGGCTATTAGACAGTGGGTTTTAACATTTATGTTGAAAGGTATATTTAAAAACCTGTTAGGTTTGTAAATTTTTTTTTTAGAAGACTATGGCTATAATTTGGGGGTACCTTTTCCTCTCCGTTTTTGAACTAAGGTTCCCACAAGCCGAGGCACCTCGGCCTGTTTTGAGAGGTGTATGTTCCGGGGTCTCAGACCTTGGGCATACGGTAAGAGTTGTCCGCTATTCCCATTGCAATAGTCGGCCAGCTGCCTCCTAAACTGGTCGAGGCACGGAGAAGAAAATGCTGCGTCCCCACAGCAAACTCCTCTCCCGCTATCGGAAGGGCGTGGGACAAGTACCCAATGCCCGACCTACCTGATGCCTGTTTTTCTAGGGTTTTCCCTGCATTACTTTTAGGCGAATGCCGGGTAGGATCCTTAAAATATAGCCCGGGGGCCCTAGTAACCCTTGGCTACCTTAAATACCCTTCCGCATCCCCCATTTCAAATCCCTTTCCTATGCTATAAGAGGGCAGTTTCCACTATGTGGATTACCCTGTACATAGCCTGTCTACACCCAAAGAAAAAAATGCACACATGTGAATTAATTTTATTATTTATATATTTTACTTGATGCTTTTCGAACAGATTAATTCCATTAGCCGCGGAGAGATTATTCGACGGGATAAAGGAAGGGGCACTTTCTTCCCCCCGCTGGCCACTCCCGTCATATGCATGGAAGTTTGATGAAAATTACCCGGTTCGGGATGATATATAATCACTGTGACTGTGCAATTATCATTTCACTGGTGCCATTATTGTTATTAAAAGATGTTACAACACTGTCCAGTTGTTTACGGTGACAGCTCAGCCCACACATCGTGTTAATGACGACACACGCGAGCTGGCTGGGGGCCACGGTGTCCTGCCTGATGGGGGGGGAAGGGGTGGGTGGGTTTAATACGCTAATGACGGGTCAGTATTAGCGAGGGCAAGCAGAAACGCTTTCAAACAGACTACCACGAACCTGTAATATGCAGGTAAATGAGTCCAGGGTAGTGAAATATGCTTCATATCCATCTCGCTAAAAGGGGATGGGATTTAAAATAATTATTTTACAATACGATCAATACTGAGGAAATTGATCGGCCATATTATTTTCTTTAATTTCCAACAATTAATATAATTGTTCAGAAAAATAACGAGTATCGACACCTTCAATCATCAGAATCAGTTCTCCGTGCTTTGATCCCTTAATACGCTCTCCATTTCTTTGATTTTTTTAGAATAAAATAGTTTTGAAAAAGAATTAACGAGAATAACAAATACTGATCACGAATACAATTACTTCAATCATTGTTGCTTTCCTCAGGTGATTGAAAATTGTAAACTAGATGACGTGTTATCAAAATGAGATTAATTTTACGTAATTGAACGAAATTTTTTTTTTAGTACACATCACCACATAATTTTTTAAACATTTTTTTTGGGGGGGAGGGGGAGGGGGTATGAAAATATTTTCTTAAATTATAGGGAAAAATACAGGTGGATGAAAGAGGCCAACTGCAGCTCCAAAGCTTCCAGAAAAATCAAATTATTCAGAATACCAGTGACTGTTATAAGGTTGTTGACTGTCAAAACGTCCAATCAGATCTGAAGACAGCAGCAATGATTTCAGAAACGTTCTGTGTTATTTTTGACTGTAATTTGTTACTTATTTATCTGATCATATTATTTTTTTTAAAATATTTTCCATAACCTATATTTTTAAACATATATAAACATCTTCAGTCTGATGTACGAGGAAACTTTTCTAGTCGCACGTTGAACGTTAAATATTTTTATTTCTGTTCTTTAATTAACAATACGAAAGATATCAAAATACAGATAAAATAAGTGTTAATATAAATACCTTTTGCAGGGTTTTTGAGTTTTGAGTAGTCAGTGTAGTTGTCCCTCTGGGTTTTGTCCTAGCACCTGCAAAAAAAAAGTGGGTCAAGGATCCCAAGAAACGTTGTGTGGTATTTATATTACCACTTATTTTGCCCGTCTTTCTTATTATTAATTTTTAAAAAATTTCTTTTTAATTGCTAAGTATTTACTAGTCTTACTCATTTTTTTCCCAGTCTCACTATATTGTTGAAAGACAGATTTATCCCATTTTAAATCCTTTCTTCTGTGTTGAAGATGACCGCGCCTTTTTATATTAAGTATATTTTTTTAGTAAAAGGCTAAAATATATTATTGAGCCATAACACGAAATAATTTAATTTTTCTTTTCTTGTGTTTTCGTTTTTACGTTGTCATAAATATTGAACTTCCTGCCTCACTATGAGAGTATTCTCTTTCGTCCCTGTGGGGGTGCAGACTGTAGCCTCGCCGCTAATTTCTATTACTGATATCCCTGATTTGCTCAGCCTTCAGGTGATGGTATTCTCCAAACTGTAAACGTTGATTATCCCGACGCAGAAGGAATTTTATGGAAAATCTGCCGCCACGGTTGGTTTATGGACCACGAAGGGTGTCCATTTGTTTGAATTTTTTTTCTTTAGAGTGACAACCTCCATTAAGCTAATTTACGTGGTGAATTTTGTTTTCTTTAGTAGAATAAGAAAGGAAGGGATTTCAAAGCGGGGATGCTAAACAAGGAAGCCTGGGGGTTAACTAGGACTTACCCGACAATCGCCTAAAACTGAATCAGGAAAAACACCGGATAAAACCTGCATCGTGTCGGTCGGACTCTTGGTACTAGTCCAACGCCTTCCCGGATTATTGGAAAGGGTTTTGCTACGCGGGAGAGGGTAGCACAACACTCCCTTCTACATGCCACGTTACCAGTTTAGGAGGCAGCGATGCACAGAGACGTTGGTAGTTGATTACAGAAGTATGTTACAGAGACGTTAAAAAAATTATAAGAAAAATATTAGGTATGATAAAACACACTATGAATGTAGGAGAAACTGTATTTTTGGTGAGGATCTCATAAACAGTTAGAAAAATGGTACATGTAGGGCGACTCTGTAGAGCGCGTAAGTTGTAGGATAATCGCAAGCAGAGCAATATTTCCTTATCTATGATAAGGATACATGGAATGTTCAGCGGTAACTCGACTTTATTCCCTTCACTACGCCAATGTCAACGTTCCCCGATTTTTTTTCGCACCGTGTACGGTCGAGATATTGAGACGAGACGAGGCGGAAATACCCTCCGGCTCGGAGGAGCTTATGGTATTTTTACTCTCAGCTTTCTCACCTCTGATCACCTCTGTGTGTTTATAGTCGCAGCATCTAACCGTTCCTGTCAAATGCCACCTGTAATAACAAAACCATACATTTATCAGTGTAAAAATAGTAAGGGGCATGGCTTTTTTCCGCTCGCGATACCTGTGGGTGCTGCACGACCTCTTGGGAAAAATGAGTCAAGCCCAACCAACTTCGGGGCACCGGGACGCGCCTCCTAAGGCTACAAGATAATTTGATGGGTCAGAAAAAGATCTACTTTATTTATATACTCTAGAAAAATATATTACAAACACCCAAACTGGCACCAGATTCCATAAAACTTAAGGAAAATATACTAAACTTAAAAAAAAATCATTTCTCAAAGATTAACAGGTAAATCCCACATTAATTTTCAATGTATTTATTTAGGATGAGTTAAAAAGGTAAGAATAGAAAATTTTAATGATACTTGAAGCTTTGTCGTATTTATGGGGTCAAATGAAAAAAAATTAAGTTGGATTGAAAGTTAATAAGAAAGATATCCAAATACAGGCAAAATAAGTGATAATATTAATAATACCCTACAAAGTACTAGAGTCTTTTGAGTTTTGCCAGCCGACAGGTGCAGTTGTGTCGCTCTAGGTACTTCTTGGCACCTGAAGAAAGGGACAAGGATCCCAGAAACTATGTGTGGTATTTATAACATCACTTATTTTGTCTGTATTTGGCTGTCTTTCTTATTATTAATTATAGGGTCAGTCTAATATTTTTATTCGGGTTAGCCATCAACTTAGAGCACAAATTTTCAGGTTGACAGAGTGTTACTGTACAACTGTTCTTCGTCGATAGTTTTACCATTTTTTTGACCTTCTCGTCATATATATTTATTGTTTTAATTCTTACAGTTTTTTGCCCACTTTGCCCTGTTCTGAGAGGTGTATGTTCCGGGGTCACAGACCTTGGACATACAGTGAGAGTTGTCCGCTATTCCCATTGGAATAGTCGGTCAGCTGCCTCCTAAGCTGGTGGAGGCACGGAGAAGGGAATGCTGCGTCCCCACAGCAAACTCCTGTCCCGCTATCGGAAAGGCGTGGGACAAGCACCCAATGCCCGACCTACCTGATGCAGATTTTTGTAGGGTTTTCCCTGCATTTCTTTAGGTGAATTCCGGGTAGGATCCTTAAACTATAGCCCGGGGGCCCTAGTTAACCCTTGGCTACCTTCCTCTACCCTTCCACATCCCCCCTTTCAAATCCCTTCCTATGCTATTAAAGGGGAGTTGCCCAACGTGGATTACCCTCATGTAGCCTCTTGCCCTAAAAAAAAAATTATTATTAATATATTAGTGAAGGGTGACGAAACGTTTTATCCAAACATTTTAATTAGTTTAATTAACGATAAATATTATTTATAAATTCATAAACGTGATGTTCAGAACAAGAGTAAAAATAATCAAAGGGTGAACAAACAATTCCATAAGTGCTTTCACGAAGTTTTTTTCAGACCGTAGTGAATCATCATGTTAATTTTTGGCATCCAACTTTTTCATTACATGTTAGTCTTTATCATACAGCAGCATGAATATGAAAACATCAAGTGTTTCAAACAGCAATATTAGTTCCTGTTTCTTTTCTCAAAATTCGTCTCTAAAATTTTACACTTCCCGCCCCCCCCCCCCCTCATCTTTATTTATAAATGTCACATCGAATACATGGTCATTACAGGTACTGTGTTACATATTAGTATACATAGTATTTATATTACATCAAAGTTACATTGTATTTCCCAGTCTACCTTAATTAATATAAATCACGTAGGATGTTTTATTCCTTTATGCTACCTTTCCCTTTAAGGTTAAATCTTCCAACTGCTTTTCTACCTAATTATGGTTTTTTTGCACTCTGTAAAAATCCAGACCGGTGAAAAAAAAAATTTTTACATGTAGATACTTTCGTCTATGTTGATGAAAGGTTACATTCGCTAAATACAAAGTTGTATTGCGGGAGGGTCTAACATTATATTTTTCATACTTTACAATCGAAAAATCCTGCGTGAAAGTTAAAATTTAGGTATTTTATAACTGTGTGAATTGAAAAAAAAATAGTTTAAGTTTATTGTTTTATTTTGTTGGCACATTTGCAGGATGAAAATAAAATGAAAGCTTATTCCATGCATGTTTCATAATTTCTTTCCATGAATACAATGGCATATACGGTTGAATACCTGTCTAGTTTCTAATAAGATACCTTTTTTTTTAGAGTTTTTTTTTGTGATAGGTGTCTGCGGGAGCCCAGGGTTCATTGGCGACTTTGATTCACAGGAGAACCGCTTGGGGCAGGGCAACGCTGTTGACAGGGCAAGATATTGACCTCCTCTGTGAGCCATTATCAGTTAATTGGCAGCCAGTCGTTAAGCCGATGAGGCTCTGTATAATGGCTTAGAGGGTGCGGGTGGCTGCTTGGACTGGCGCTGTGAGGGTGTGAGGTGGGGGAGGGGTAGGGGGGGAGAGGAAACGATAGATTGGGCGACGCACCGTGGCCCAGGTGCCAGGGATACACACAATGCCTTCTATGACGATGAAAATATCGTCACAAATTAAAATTAAAATATGTAATTGCGACAATCTAGATGAATAGTAATGGTAATATAAGTGATGATAAATTAGGCAACCAACTTCACGTCAGGAGTTCTTCATGGTCGGTAACAGTGACATTATTATTTAAAATATTTAAATGATATAATGGACTATGAACAATTAGGGATAAAAATGTAATTTTCAACCATTTAACTTATTTCAAAACATTGCCGTTGAATAAATTTTCAAATCATTTATAAAGCTGATATTTAATTTTTATACCTTGCCATTTCTTAACTTTGTTTGATTACTTCCGGAGTGTATTTCGTTGAAGTTATATTGTAATGTGTTTTGAAGTACTTTTTGAGGGAGGATAATTTACTCGTCTGCGGGCTACACATATGAACCGAAATAGGGGTCGCTGATTCACCCTACTTAATTAACTTAATGACGATTTATGACTCAATACTGTTATAGTTTTCCTGCTATGGTACCATATCAATTAACCCTCAAACAAAAAAACGAGGAAATTTCTAATTTAAATTTGTCCAAAAATTGTAACTACACGTATGCTGATCATTTTTTCCCCTATAATTTATCACCAAAAATATTAAATTTTTATATAATAATTGAAAAACGTCATAACCTCTTCACGAAATTTATTTTTCATTTTACATCCACTATTATTTTCTTTCTTTAACTTCCAAGTAGTTGAACCAAATTGGGTAAAAATATAAATTAAATTAAATTTTAATTATGTCTCGTTATGTCAGAGAAAGTTTAATATACAATTGAAGACAACATTTAAAAATGTTTTGCGAGTCATTTCCTTTTAAGAATCACAGGCTTAAACGACTATAATTCTTTTCAAATGGGAGTCGAATTGACTTCGAAGCTCTTCCTTGCGCCGACTAATCAAATTCGTGTGACGTTGCGACCTTGCGACCTTGCTTCAACATATTATCGTCCACGCCAGTGCACTACTGGCTTGTTTTCATTCTTTATTGACGATGTTGCTGTTTGAAAATCACCATAGAGGCTCCGAATCTTTCAATTTTCATTAATTAATGTTTGCTTTTTATTACAATTACTAGCTGGGTGCCCGGCGTTGCTCATGTACTTATTTATATAAACTCGAAAAAGTATTTAATTGAATACTTAAATATATTCCTTGAGTATTTCAGGTTATAATCGTCACTCAGTCTTCATACATTACGAAATATTACATTGATGAAATTGTTAGCTAGACTCACAACTAATACAGCGCGAAAATTAACTTACATTTTCCGCAAGTATGGTAAAGTAATTCGTATTCTTCTTTATTACCATTCGATGGAGTATTGCTGTATAAAATTATACTTTTTATTAAAAAAAAATATTTCTGCTTTATTTCATTCCTAATAAAGGAGATATTTCCTTTGTTCGTTGCGTAGTAACGTCTCTCTCTCGCGTGACGTCATTGTCTCTTGGCGCGCAGTAATTTAATATTTAAGGATGACGGTTTTTAATTATAATTCTTTCCACCTTTATGCTATGGGTTTGTCACCCTCACAGTACCGGTTCTCGATTTTGGCAGAATACGTATACCAATTTTTGTTGCATTCTGTCCACGCGATAAAATTTGTATAAAGAACAACGTAAATACATACATACATACATACATACAAATATACATCCTTTTTTATTATATAGATTAAGATTATTTATTACTCGTAAGTTGTAAACGGCTTTTGTAGAATGTCTTTACCTACATTGTTAACCTTTCGTTCAGTCAATTCGTGAGCTTCAAATTCCTTTTAAGTTGTCCAAAGGCGAAGAACGTTCCAGTACCAACTCCAAGGGAATTATTTTTTCAGATTTTCGTAAAAGGTGACACAGGGACCGTAAAGCAAAGTTATGGTGCCAATACTTGCCCGTTTTGCAATAAAATTTATTTAATTGTTGTGGAGATACTTTAGACGGGCTTGAACTTGTGCTAGTTGATTGTTCTGGGCCCATAACCTGTTAGGTCTCTGTAGAAAATGTGTTTGCGTGCTTCAACAATTATATATTATTGTGGAGTATTAAGACGGTTTAATACAGCTTCAAAAAAGGAGTTTGTTCTCTGTGGTGCAGATACTTAAAAGAAACAATGGTTTCAGTCTACTGACAGAATTATTATTAGTACTAAGATTTTTGGAATTTATGCATTTTTTCCGATAATTTTTAATTTTGACTATTTCACCATGGGTCTTAAATTGTTTAATCGTATGTGGGTAAACGATCGTCGGATCGCAGAACACAATTATATATCTTAATGAATAACTTTAAGACTCAAATATGACTTCAAGTTGTAAGGTTGTGTCTCTTGAACGATACAGTGGTGGGATGTCTCCCTAAACACCTACGCTGTACACTGTAACGAAGCACAGGTGCTTCCGATTAGCACGTGCGTGCACGGAAACAGTCTACGTGTGTGTGTGTGTGTGTGTGTGTGTGTGTGTGTGTGTGTGTGTGTGGTAATTACCTTCAGAACGTCTTTCTCGTGAAGCGCCAATTAACCAGACCTTAAGAACGAGGAAGGCAGGTGTGCCAGAAGGTACGTAAGGATGCTCACAAAATAAGTAAAAAAAAATATATAACTACATGCTGAAGTACCGATAAGCATTATTATTGGTATACGTAGTCATTTGTATTGTCTTGGAAAGCAGAAATGAGGAAAAACTGGTATGAAGACATAATTTAGTCCGCTAAAAGATATTTCCACTTTTTTGGTGATTAAAATCTTTCAGGGAGTGAATAGAAAACTGGGAAAGGATATATAATGTTGTATAAAGATATCAGTTGGCAATTATACTACAGTTGGTTCACCTTAACCAAAACTCTAGAGGTCACGCGAAATAAACTGTCGGGAATACTGAATCTATATTTACATAAATTAGTCGAAAAATTTAATCTTGTGAAACAATCAAAGAAAAACTATTAAATGAAAACTTGCCAGAAGTCGGAATTTCTTTATAAGAATTAAAATTTACAATTAAATTAAAAATTCGTAACGTTTCTTCCCTTTACTTCTGGACATCTTCAGATATATATTATTAAAGAAGCGAATAAATTATTTTTTTAAATATGATTCAAAAAATTTAACAGAAAAAAATATTAGACATCCTCCATAAACTTCTACGGCCTTTTCTACGTATTATATTTAATAGAAGTCAGATATAGCCTCAATTAATAACGAATAATAATAACTATACTAATTTTTATCTGATTTTTAAATAATAAACATTAAATAAATTAACGATCTTTATTTACAGACATTTTAAAAAAAATATTCATTTTAACAGCAACGTTTCAGTACCTATTCGTACTTTCATCAGGTTTTAACTTTAAAGAAAAGTATAATATTTTTAATACACTAAAATTAACATTTATTTCTTCTTATTCTTGTATCATACAATTTTTAAAAAAATAATATCAAATTTCAACATTATTGCAATTTAATAATAAATGTTACCAACCCTAAAGTGAAAATAAAACTAATTTTTTTTAAAATAAAAGAAAAACCTTATAAATATCTAAACTTTTATTTGAGGAAAATAACGTTCATATATAAACAATATAAAAAAAATACTTGGAAAATTTACATTGTTGACCTGTGAAAGTTCTTTTCGTTAAATAATATTTTGAAGAATTTTTAAGGTTTTTGGTGTATTGAAGAAGTGTTTCTTACTCGTCTGCCATACAAAAAAAGTCAACATAAGTTTTCTTCAAACTTAAATAGTTATATTGAATAAATTATTTTAATATGTCTGTAAATGAAGATAATTAATTTATGTAATCCAAAAATAAAACTGTTTAAGACTACGGTTAATTAAGTTATTAGATTAGAATAGAAACATAAGCTAGATTAATTGTATTAATTATTGAAACTATTATTTCTTTATAGTTTATAATATTATATTTATAATCTTTAAATAAATAACATCAGCCTATTATTAATTTGTACCCAATTATATTTATTTACGTTTAAATAAAACAATTTGGATTGGCTTAATGACAAACTTTTAGGTGTAAAATGCAAATTAATTGACAATTAAGAGTAAAATTTACTATTAATTATTATTGCATTTTATTGTATTAAAAAATTTAAATTTATTTTTCCTTTTAAATACAAAAATTCTATACTTTTTCACATAATTGTATTTCAAAGTATCAGGTTTGTAATATATCGTTTTCTTCGAATTTTTACATTACGACCTGAAGGTGTCCGGAAATAAATTTGGGACGAAACGTCGTGGTGTCTATTTTACATGTTTTTTTTTCTTCTTCTATTATAAAGTGTTCAATTTTTATTCATGATTCTAAATTTACAATTTAATAAACTGATTTTTTATTTAATTTACAATGTAATTTTCTCTTTAATAACGAACTGTACTGTAAGTAATATTAGTAAGTCTATTATTAAAATGGCACCACAAGACTTTTGACTTTCAAATTTAAATAAACCGTTTTTTCTTACAGCTTTCGTTGTTAATTTTTTTTAAAAAACTAAATAAAGGTTGAAAGAAAAGATGGTGTTTTTTTGGTATATTAAATCAATTTATATTTATATTTAATTTGATACTATTATATATTTGATATTAGTTCTCATCAGTGTCTTCTATCAAAGCAGTGTAAAAACTCATTTTTATGTTGCCAAGTTTCTTTAATTTTAAATCAAATTTTTTTCGTTGCCTTTGGGTGTTGATTAATTTGACGAAAATATTGGAGGTGAATTTCCAGTATCGATTACTGCCAATTTCATATCGGAAGGAGGAAGCAGGTACGAAGACAGGTTCAGGTCTCCTCCCCTCCATTGTTGAGAGACATTCCTCATGCTATGAGGCACAATTTCGTCTCCTTGCGGCCGCATTTGTCACTTGTGACAGATAGGTTAATAGAAACACTTTCTTCCCTCTGCCCTTTGGGGGGTGATAAATTCGACTATTCTAACAGGCCTGCAGAAACAATTTAATATGATAAAGCGAAGGGGTCTCCCTTCTAAAATGTCGCAGCCGTTAATTTATTCTCCGTCACTCTGCGGCTGGGAAGTGCATATCACTTTATTCCTTTCCCATCCCCCTTGCCCCCCCCCCACCACCCCACTGGAAGGATCGATTAATAACCCGAATTCATGTGTTTTCTACATACAATTGATAAACTGAGCGTACTAAATAATAATAGCAACACTAATAAACCGTGGAATGCTCCACCATGATTTATCTTACAGTAATTACTTTATGAGTAATTCCCTCGTCTATTAACCCTATTATTTTCTTAAACCATCTTCAAAATAGGTTGTGGTATTATTCATATATTAAAATTAAATTTATTTATTTATTTACAAATTATTTTTAATTACAATTTCACGTTAATATATAGTTCAATAATTATACAGCAAATAAAAAAATAGTTCAATAATTAAACAACACGTAGGAGTAATTCAGTTTTTATAATAATAATAATGAGTATCAAATGGTTCCATTACAGATCGTCCTGTCATTTCAAAATAATGGTTTGCTTTAGTAACAAAAGCAGTGTAGTCGCCAGAAAATCCTAGACTTGTCAGGAAATGAACGTTCTCTTAATCAACGATAACAAAAAAAAATAACTATAATTACTGTACAGCGACGTTTCGTCTGTTATTTAGTCAGTTAATAGGCCTAAATACCCAAAATTTATACAAGAAAATCGAAAATTGTTAACTTAAATTACACAACTACAATTTTATTACATACTGGCGGTTTTCTGACCGTTTATTACATTACAAATTTACTTAATAATTTATTTGAGACATTTGATTTATTTCTTCTTAAGTACTAACTACCCTCAGTATCATAATTTAAAATAATAAATCTATTTCATGGTTTCGAAGAAAAACCGCGGTTTTAGAACAAACAAAAAATAATAACTTAATTCTATTTCATGAGACATTTAATGAATGAATAATTCTGTTCCCCGGTGATTGGCCCATCTTTAAGCAAATAGGATGCGACTTCCTTTGCTTCGATGTTCGTACAGTCTCATAGACAAGTTTTCCCTCGTTACAGTTACGGATCATAAACTTTTTCTCTCGTTTTTGTGGTGTGTTATCATACGTGCATTTATATCGATTTATATATCGTTCCCCCTCATCTAGAGAAACAATGTCACCCCCTCCCCTTTTACCCACGTGGTCGAGATAGTAAAGCGGTTTTTTTTAACAGATTGTCGAAATATTACCAAATCTATGGTTATCTGTCGTCGACAGTGATTTTGTTACTAAAGCAAACCATTAAAATTCAAGACCGATTTACATTACAAATTTACTTAATAATTTATTTGAGACATTTGCTTTATTTCTTCTTAATTACCACCTACCCTCAGTATCGTGATTTAAAATAATAAATCTATTTCATGGTTTCGAAGAAAAACCGCGGTTTTAGAGCAAACAAAATATAATAACTCAATTCCATTTCATGAGACATTTAATGAATGAATAATTGCTGTAGTGTGCTTACATAACCCTACCGCATTCTAGTGAAATATTCCCCGATGATTGGCCCATCTTTAAGCAAATAGGATGCGACTTCCTTTGCTTCGATGTTCGTACAGTCTCATTGACAAGTTTTCCCTCGGTACAGATCATAAACTGTTTCTCTCGTTTTTGTGGTGTGTTACCAATCGTGCAGAGACATTGCTAACATCACTCTGCAGTATTTATATCGATTTATATATCGTTCCCCCTCACCTATAGAAACAACGTCACCCCCCCCCCCTTTCCCCACGTGGTCGAGATAATAAAGCGGTTTTTTTAACAGATTGTTGAAATATTACCAAATCTATGGTTATCTGTCGTCGACACTGATTTTGTTACTAAAGCAAACAATTAAAATTCAACACCGATTTACTAGATTCTGATCATTATCAGGATAAACCCCGAAACACCTCTAGGTGTTCCCCGAACTGGGCGATTTTTTTACATGCGCAAATTAATTAGCTTTCAACGTGTTTTTTTTTACAATTGTTTAATTGAAATGAAAAGAAGCCTTTTTTTCTCGTATTTTTTAAGCAATTTTGCACTGTTGTTTACAGTAAATAACCAAGCATTTTAGGACTATTATCTCTGGCTGGGGTGCAGATATATGACGTACAGTTATACCGCATTGTTATAAAAGCGAGTTCCCTTCCGAAACCTATATTTAAAGAGAGGTCATTATAATAAATTACATGGCGCAGAGCCTGAACCCATTCAGGTGCCGATATGCTCAAAGGGATAGCGGAACACCAGACTCCTATATTTTGTATCCTGTAATAGCACCGTTTTGCTTCTTATCTCCTTGTCAAGTGAATCCACCGGAACTCTCCAAATGATCGACTATCGGGGACTGTCTGAACTTGGATCGAGCCCCGGGAGGGCTTATTTTTCATTGTAAAAAATTTTGTTCCGTACCAATATTGATACGTCGTGTAACAACAGAACCATGTGACCAGTGATAAGCAAAAACAACCCGTAATTTAAATTCTATAAACGCTAATAATCCAATGAAACATCACTATATGTCGTTTTTAAAAGCGTTATTTAACAAAACTCTACGTATTCTATATTTTAAAATTAACAACATTCCACTGTAAAAGAAAAATTCGAACACATCTAACGGTTGTTCTTACGTCGTATGACGCGACTCTGACGTCACTCCACTCGCCTTAACTCGCTTGGTTTCAGCCGTGGGAAATAAATATATATGAGCTAAGCACAATAGTAGCTATTTCATACAAGATGGACGATATTTTATCATTTATATTCGATCATCTAAAATGTTCAAACAATTTTATCAACTCTCCTCAAAACGTATAACGTTAAAGAAGTTTAATGTGGATAAAATTTCTCATCTCGTGCAACATCGCAACTCCAAGTTAGCAACACCGCCGCTGGTTAGACAATTTTTTATTATTATCGTTTTTTATTATTTTTTATCAGTTTTTTTTATCATTTTTTACTTTATTATCATGTATTATTTTATCATTTTTTAATTATTTTATTATCATTTTTAATTATTATATTATCATTTATTATTTTAGTATTATTTCTTATTATTTTATTATATTTTTTTATTATTTTGTTATACTTTTTTTATTATTTTATTATCTTTTTTATTATTTTATTATTGTTAATATTGTAGTTATTTTATTATTGGTAATATTATAGTTATTTTATTATTGTTAATATTATAGTTATTATTTTACATTTATTTTATATTATATGAATTTTATTATTATTTTTATTTTATTTTTATTATTATTATTAAGCTACTATTGGGCATTTGCCTGGTGGTAGCTATTTCTTCAAAAATAACAATACAAAAATTACATATATACAAATATAACATATATATAACCTTATATGGGTAGCACAAACCAACTCTCGTTGTAAAGGTTATTATTTTCCTGAAAGGGGACTTTTCAAATATAATGTTAATTATAAGTCGACAAAAATTAGGCACCACGACTAAAAACTCCTCAATGCATTATTGCGTTTACTACTAATAATAATAATGCTCAAATTTTTAATAATACTGGTATCTAGCTGCGAGGGTTATTCTCTCGCAGGCAGTACCTGCGACGGCTATTCTTTAGCAGGTAGAACCTTGTAGGAGAGACACGAAGGAACTACCTTACCAAATGCCCGACCTACCCGATTCAGGTTTTTTATAGGGTTTGTCCTGCATGACTTTTAGGCGAATGCCGGGTAGGATCCTTAAAATATAGCCCGGGGGCCCTAGTTAACCCTTGGCTACCTTCGTACACCCTACCGCATCCCCCCTTTCAAATCCCTTTCCTATGCTATAAGAGGGGAGTTGCCACTATGTGGATAACCCTATACATAGCCTGTCTACACCCAAAAAAAAAAAAAAAAGATGCCTCTTCCTCTCCGTTTTTGAATTAAGGTTCCCCTCACAAGCCGAGGCACCTCGGCCTGTTCTGAGAGGTGTATGTACCGGGGTCACAGACCTTTGGAATACGGTAAGGGTTGTTCCCTGTTCCCATTGGAACAGTCGGGCAGCTGCCTCCTAAACTGGTCGAGGTACGGAGAAGGGAATGCTGCGTCCCCACAGAAAACTCTTCTTCCGCCATCGGAAGGGCGTGGGACAAGTACCCAATGCCCGACCTACCTGATGCAGGTTTTTCTAGGGTTTTCCCTGCAATTTTTAAGGTGAATGCCGGGTAGGACCCTTAAAATATAGCCCGGGGGCCCCTAGTTAACCCTTGGCTACCTTCCTCTACCCTTCCGCATCCCCCTCCCATTCAAATCCCTTCCTATGCTATTGAAGGGGAGTTGCCCAAAAAAAAAATTCAAACCTTGAATTATAAATTTACAAATAGCGTAAATAAATAAAACGCTAATGTATGTGTTTGTCAACCCCTTTTAAGGGTTTAATTAAAGAAATTCGGTTGGAATACGTTGTTTTTTTAATACTCCTCAGGTGTTCCTCGAGCCCGACTGTTGGGTACCGAGTCAGATGAAATTGTAAGCCATAGGGAAATAAATATATTATAATCGTATCAGTGGGAAAATTACGTCAATTTGTGGTGTGGACACACTCAAGAGCTCTTCACCATGTATATTTCGCGTACAAAATTTTCAAGCATATTTGTGTGTTTGATATCTTCAAAGGCACGCATTTGTAGCTGCAAATTGATTACGTAGTAGTACTGTTGGGGGGGGGGGAACCCAAGCACTCTTTAGACAGGTGCATTTAACGAACGCACATGTTTAAGCCAATGAGAATTCAATTTTCATGATCAAGTGGTCACTGTGGCTCAGTACGCTAATGATGCTTAAAGAGCTCACTCGTAATTCCATCGACGGTCGAGAGCTCTCGAAGTGAATGCATTTACGAGGTCTACTGCTGTGAGGACGCGTACGTTACTGTTTCATACGTAATTCCCTCGCTTGTTAGATAATTCCGTCAAATTAACAAAAATTTATTAATTACCTCTGCAAATATCTCTACACATATACACACGTTCCCATATCCTGCTCATCATGCATCAACGCAGCGATTTCTAAATTAATATTAAATGTTCTAACCAGTCGTGATTGAACTTGAAACATGGTGGCTGTAATTCGATTTTGTTTAATCAAATTATAAAATTTATTTAATGACTGGAACTACTTGTCTAATTCTCTTTCACGTAAGCTAAACCTATTTCTTCAAAATTAAAATTTTAAAAAAATTATATTTAAAATGAAAAACTGCCTTGAGTCAAAAAATTATAATGGTCTCTTTGGTTATAAAAATATTATTATAGAATTGCGGAAAGGTAGCCAAGTGTTGACTCATTGTATTTTTAAGGATCCTACCCTTCCTAAAAGTGATTAAAGGAAAACCCTAGAAAAACCTGCATCAAGCAGGTTGGGTATTTGCTACTTGTCCCACACACCCTCCTGATGGCTGGAGTGGGCTTTATTGTGGGAACGCAGCATTCCCTTCTGGGGTACCTGGACCAGTTTAGGAGGCAGATGGTCAACTACTCCAATGGGGAAAGCAGACAACTCTTACCGTATTCCGGAACATACACCTCTCAAAACTGACCGAGGCTCCTAGGCTTCTAATAAATATTTTTCTGATTAAGTTGTTCAGCATGGGAAAATAATTTTATATTTTATTCTATATTTTTTAATGGACGGGATGTACAAATAAATGACCAATTGTTTATTAATAGACTTTACTGATGAAAGTTCCTGGTTTTATTTTGTATTCAAATGAAATAAATTCATTTTTAAAACGTAATATTTAAGTGACGCAACGTTTCATACCTGATTGGTACCTCTTCAGGAGTACATTTACAATTGAAAATCAGTTCAATTTATTAGATGAAAATGTGTTAATTTAATTTTTAAAATACTGAATTTATTTGCAATTAAACGTCTGAAGACGTCCAAATGTGAGTGATGAAACGTTGATTCACTTAAATATTATGTTTTAAGTATGACGATAATTTTTTTTCTGACCAATATGTTGGGTTTCTAACAATTTATTTTTTAAAAAGAAGAAATATTATAATTAGTTTGAGAACTGTAATTAGTGCTAGTTTCTAATTTAGAACTGTTGATAACAAAGCATAGTCAATTTGTGCGAAGTTTTTGATTGGCGCTCGCTCGAGCAGTGACGTAGTAACTGTGCTCTGATTGGTCACTGAAGTTTTTTTTCTCTAAACTCGCAGCCTTTATTTTAAATTTCGACAAAACGTGTGCACTAAATGAATGTGTATCTTGAGAAAATTTAAATACAAATATGAAAATTCATAGTATAATTGACTTATTATTAAAAATGGTTGTAAAAATACTGATTCTCCACATGTAAATATCATTATTTGTTAAATTAAATATACTTACTGCGATTAATCAGTATATATATATATATATATATATAAACTTGACACTTACGAAGATGAACTTAGGTAATTCTGACCTTCACCTCCACAATCATCACTATGCCACCTGATTTAATTATCACATTGTCACACCTAATATTAGCTTAAGTAAGACTAACCAGTGGTTTCATTCTATCTCAATTAATCTCTTATATAGATCACTATGCCACCTGATTTAATTATCACATTGTCACACCTAATATTAGCTTAAGTAAGACTAACCAGTGGTTTCATTCTATCTCAATTGATCTCTTATATAGATCACTATGCCACCTGATTTAATTATCACATTGTCACACCTAATATTAGCTTAAGTAAGACTAACCAGTGGTTTCATTCTATCTCAATTGATCTCTTATATAGATCACTATGCCACCTGATTTAATTATCACATTGTCACACCTAATATTAGCTTAAGTAAGACTAACCAGTGGTTTCATTCTATCTCAATTGATCTCTTATATAGATCACTATGCCACCTGATTTAATTATCACATTGTCACACCTAATATTAGCTTAAGTAAGACTAACCAGTGGTTTCATTCTATCTCAATTGATCTCTTATATAGATCACTATGCCACCTGATTTAATTATCACATTGTCACACCTAATATTAGCTTAGGTAAGACTAACCAGTGGTTTCATTCTATCTCAATTGATCTCTTATATAGATCACTATGCCACCTGATTTAATTATCACATTGTCACACCTAATATTAGCTTAAGTAAGACTAACCAGTGGTTTCATTCTATCTCAATTAATCTCTTATATAGATCACTATGCCACCTGATTTAATTATCACATTGTCACACCTAATATTAGCTTAGGTAAGACTAACCAGTGGTTTCATTCTATCTCAATTGACCTCTTATATAGATTTTCCCAAGAATGCCAATTCCATATGATTAAATGTGTTCATAATCACAATTAAAAAATTCGGTAATTGAAAATCCTTTCTATTTACTAAATGATTTTTTTTTAGTGTAACCAAAATATAGAATTTTAATTATGTACTATCTGTACTTTTTTATTACTTGACACTTGCGCCGCATTCTGCAGTTTTTTTGGCAATAAATTAATTGATTTAAAAATATTATTAGATATAATGTACTGACAAGATGGAAAAAACAAGAAAAAAAATTTTTTACTTACACATTACGATAAATTTGTTATAATTAATATTATGAATATTCATTTATATATAATATTAGCAGGTTTTTTTACCTCGTTAAATCCTTCGACACTTGTATTTTAATTAGCTTCATATGTACGTATGTATTTACTTAATCTACAAATGGGCAGATTTCCCGGTGACAGAAGCCTGAAAGTACAATTTAATTACAAATAATATAAGGGAATTTACAATAAGGGAAAATAGAGTAAATTAACATAATTATAATAAAATATAAGCTCGGTTCAGGGACATTATTACTAGTATAAATACAAGATTCAACATTATATTAATTAAAGGTTAATTTTTAAAACGTTAAAGAAGGAATTGTACTGGCCTGAAAGGAAGAAAAGTGGAAACAATATCAAAAAGTAGAGATTAAATATTTAACTACGGAGACAAGGAATGTTTCCAATTTTTCTTTTTTCTTTTTAACGGAGGCCTATCATTTCACTACACTACCCTATATTCACTAGATTAGTTCAGATTAATTTTAAGTCTTATTTCCCTTATAAGCCTTTCTCTGAAAACTCTTGCACGTAAATTGTTCCAGTTTTTTTGTTGTCCTATTTAAAAATGAGTATTTTCCAACATCTATTTTTTGTTCTGTCTGGTATTTAACTTACTATATCATTTTTCACTGGCTCAAAAAAATCTTATTGAACTGCTGGAGAATTTGTGTTCCGGAGGAATTGTTTATACGTGACAAGCAACCAGACTTTGCTGTGACTGGTCCATCTCCCGTTGAGAAGTAGAAGACATTCCACTGAATAAACAATAAAGTAGCTGTATATCGTGCGTGCATATATTCTCCCCGGGGCCAGAGAGCGTAATGCTTAAACGATCGCCGTTTCATTATAACTTGCGAAGAAACTTCCACGCAGAGAAACTGAGCGACTGCCGCACTCCTCCCGGCGCTCTTTAAAACCTCATCACTCCGTGAAATTTGTCCAACAACAGCTCCGCGCTTTTCGGGAAGGGGGGAAGAAATTCATCATGTTTAAATAGTTTTATGCCGCAACAATTTCAGCTGTCTGTGTAATTTGTTAACGGAACCAAAATAGCGGATACTTGGCGTTTAATTAAAAACAAGGCCGCTTTTGAGGCACCACAGCAGAAGGGCAAAAAAAGTGCAACTTGATATAAAGCCGGGGCAGTCTCTCGTTGTTGGCCTGTAATAAACATTCTCCAGAGCAACTTTCAGCGGCGGACCGACTTCCAGAGGCCGGCTCAGTTAATTGCTCTAATGCTAACACCAAATATTTCATAACTGAGGCGCCAATATACGAAACGCTTCTTTACGCGTCCTCTCGAAGAAAACGGCTTCCTTAAAGTTATCCTGCTTAAAATACGGAATATTGTGTGTGTGTGTGTCTAAAATACCAAGATGTTAAAGCAGCAACAGAGATGCAGCAGACCACTCGACCCCGTGTTAGGTTCAAAAAAGATCGCCAGACAGTTTGTGTCGTGTTTGGAGCGGCCGTGGCCTGAGGGGACAGCAGTCGCTTCCTCAATCCTGAACGCTGAGCGAGCAGGTCCTTTCATAGGGTAATCTTTGTCAAAATTTTATTTTCATGATCTTTCTGCATTTTTATCTGCGATATATCGTGGTTTTTTACTGAGTTATGGGTCCTTCGTTATTTGCCCAACTATTAAGAGAGAAATACCATATTGCTTTGTAAGTTTTCCGAAGAGGAACTTTATCAGTCTTGGTTGTAGTATTAAGTGAATGTAGTACGAAACTTATCTGCAATTATAATTTCTATGGCTATCTATAATATGGAAACGGTTCCAATTGGTAGTAAATCGTTTAACAAATATGCTTAGAAATCATCAATTAAGATAAATCTTTTAACTTTTATATTTATCTGACGTCTTTAAATAAATGAAAACCTGTCCAGTTATAAATTTATTATTAATTTTAAATTTTTAAACATTATAATAGAAAAACAAATTCTCAAAGTGTTCTCAAGGTGTTGTAAAGTCAATTAAATGATCTAATTTCCAAATACGTGTTCCTAAAAATTCCAACAAAGCAAGATATAATAATTGTTAAAGACTGATAAAGTTTCTTTATACCTGCTCGCTCAGCGGTCAGGATTGAGCAAGGGGACGCTGTTCGCTCAGGGCACGGCCGCTCAAAATACGGCGCCAGACAGATTTGCCCCGGCAAAACTCTCAGAGTAACCAAGTTTTGAAACCAGCGACTTGTCAAGTTATAATGCAGATACTTTCTTCTGAAAGACTACCATTTAGAAATAATTCCACAGGCAGCTTTCTCAAGCTAGAGTCTGTAATATGTCGAGGATTCGTAGGAAAAGGAAGCATCGATGTCGTGGCCAGGTACTGATTACCTCCGCTGCCCACGCATGTGTGTGTATGTGTGTGTGTGTGGAGGGGGAAGTCCCGTGAAGGTGTCAGTTAATGCCAGTGATTAGGCATCATTGGGCAGCGCCATCTGATACGGACGCGCGGTCAATGACTGTCATCAGGCTAAGCCTTATGCCGCGATGGCAGCGATAAGCCGGCTCTCTTCTCGCCGATACTCGTGTTATTTCCCCGACATATTTCACCCGAGCGTCGCCATTAACACGTGCTTCTCATGTTTATGTTCTTACTTAACCAGAAATTGATGTCTTCATACACTCTTAATAATTTCTTACTCTTCCTCTATCGCTGTATCCGTTTTCGTCACTTGCAAGCTGCAAAATCACAGGACGCTCGTCATATGCAACCAACAATACTATCACAATTATAATAATCTGACTTTTTATCAAATAAATGTCAAACATCACTATTTGTCAGAATTTTTTTTAACAAATTTAATGCTTTAAATTCTATAATAATTTTTTTCTGACCACTAATAATGAATAAAATATAAAAAACTTACTAGTTAAAATTATACTAATTAGACAAAAGTAGCAGCCAAATAACAAACGTAATTAAGGGATAAAACAAATGCCGTACAACGGGCGGGTCTCCAGCCCTTGTTGCTTTAGTCAGGTTATTCAAGAAACGCCATAATAACGACAGACGCGCAAAAAAAACTAGTTGACTAAGATTTTTATGCTAATTTTTTCTTCTAATTTGCTAAATATTTATCTAATTAATACGTATGGAGTATGGCTAGAAATAAAATGAATTTATTCTTCAACGATTAATTTTTGTTATAAACGTTGATTCTATTAAAATAACTATAATAATTAGATTCTGAAATATTAAAAAATATAAAATTAAAACATTGGTTAAATTTTTCTAAAAAAAAATAATTGGTTAAATCACGACCACAATCAGAATTTTTCATCAATTATAGAAAAATCGAAATATTATTTCTGACAAATAGTCTGAATTTTTTTTTAAAAAAAGTAATTATTAATATAATATGACTGATTTTTAAAATCAGTATCAAAAAAAAATTTAAAACTTCAGCACTATTTTTTTAAAAAAATCTAAAAACCAAGGCACTTTCAGCACGTAATTTAGTCATATTTATTTTTTTAAAATAATCGAATATACTTATAATTTGTCAAAATCGATACCTTTGTCAATATGAGCATTAAACATACCGTCATTAAGAGGAAAATCTGTTTATTCCACGTTGAGGGCTCTATAAATTTTGAAAAATTGAAGGGTTTTTAAATTTCTAAAAACCAAGGCGCTTCCGGCACGTAATTTAGCCACATTTATCAACCAAAAAATTATTTAAAATTATCGAATATGCTTATAATTTGTCGACATCGATACTTTTGTCAATATGAACATTAAACATACCGTCATTAAGAGGAAAATCGGTTTATTCCACGTTGTGGGCTCTAGAAATTTTGAAAAATTGAAGGGTTTTTAAATTTCAAAAACCAAGGCGCTTTCGGCACTTACTTTAGCCTTATTTATCAACCAAAAAATTATTTTAAATTATCGAATATGCTTATAATTTGTCAACATCGATACTTTTGTCAATATGAACATTAAACATACCGTCACGAAAAGGAAAATCGGTTTATTACACGTTGTGAGGGCTTTAGAAATTTTGAAAAATTGAAGGGTTTGTAAATTTGGATTGTAAAAGTAGTCAATTTGAAATTGAAATTCACCGATGGACTTGAAAATGAGCTTAAGATTATTTCTTTTGGGGTGTTACTATTATGAGTCTTGACGTGATTGGATCCGGTCATTTACACTTTCCCGAAAGGTCATTTTCCCCGATTGACGTCATCCAGATCAACGTTTTCATAAATAATGCCCAGTAATGGCTTTGTGGGACAAGGTAAAAAGGGTAGTTGATTAATAAACTGTCGAATAATTGGTATGCTTGATGACTTATAATTGGTATGTACGTAGGGAAGTTAAAAAGATAAGATGATTGATAAATTTGGTAAAGTTATATATTTATCGGTCTTTCGTTTGCGAAAAAAAAAAATTCTGATGTTCATCGGACCCTGGTCAGACGCTGTAAGCTGTGACAAGTGGTTGTCTGGATCGGAAAAAGCTGCTTCGGCAGTCACAGCCAAGAGCACGGCAATAAATCTGTAAATCGTTCGAGTGGTGCACAACGAGGTCTGGAAATAGCGAGGCCTCTGGGGGCCCCCGACGCAGATGTCCCAAGACAAGCTGCTCGCAAAATAACCCCTGATTTACTGCCGGTCGTTCAACGAAGCTTAAATACGGCACCCGTATGAGAGAGTCGGGAGGGGGGGCGGGGGGGGGGGGGCAATCAATTTTATACGAATGACCACGGGGCAGGCAGATGTCAATGTTATCAACTCCACAAATGCGAATGGAACAGTCCCTGGAAAATATTCATTCTAATCATATTTTACACCTCAATTACTTAATTGCTCGTGTGATTTTTTTTATAGAACTAAATATAAAATTAAAGTCCCAAATAACAATTTCTCTCTTAACAACATTCATTATCCTTCTGGAAAATAATTTAAATAAAATAAAAAAATCTACAACTGTATATTTCTCGTCATCTATACAGTTTAATTAGTATTTAATTTTTTTATAATCTTAAAAACAAATCTATCACACGGAGCTGTCTGCGTGGGCTATTCTCTCGCAGGCAGTACCTGCGAGGGATGTTCTATCGCGCTCAGAACCTTGTAGGAGAGACAGGAAGGGGCTACATTTGGGGAAGTCTTTTCCTCTCTCCGTTTTTGAACTAAGGTTCCCACAAGCCAAGGCACCTCGGCCTGTTCTGAGAGGTGTATGTTCCGGGGTCACAGACCTTTGGGAATACGGTAAGAGATGTTCGCTGTTTCTATTGGAACAGTCGGCCAGCTGCCTCCTAAACTAGTCGAGGTACGGAGAAGGGAATTCTGCGTCCCCACAGCAAACTCTTATCCCACTATTGGAAGGGCGTGGGACAAGTACCCAATGCTCGACCTACTTAATGCAGGTTTTTTTAGGGTTTTCCCTGCATTACTTTTAGGTGAGTGCCGGGTAGGATCCTTAAATTATAGCCCGGGGGCCCCTATTTAACCCTTGGCTACCTTCCTCTACCCTTCCGCATCCCTTCTTTCAAACCCCTTTCCTATGTTATAAGAGGGGAGTTGCCACTATGTGGATTACCCTCATGTACCATAAAAAAAAATTATCCGTTTACTTTAACATAAAATAATATCTAAACTAGCAGAAAAGAATATTCAAATTTTCACTTACTCCTACCATTGGTGTTTTCTGCAATTAATATTTTTTCGAAATTTCTTCAAATCTGTAATTTTGAATAATTGACACGTTACAATTAAATAAAGATACGGCCTTGAGTCAGATTTCCAGCACAAATTTTCTGTGATTTACTATAAACAATTATGTTGAAACTGTCTATTCTAAAGAGATTCTTAAAAAAAAAATAAGGACGAAACGTCAATGGTCATTCTTTTAATGAAAATAATTTTCTGCCTCGTCGTATATTTATTTTTTTATATTATTATAGATTTCAGATATTTATTAATCATTAATTTGATTTTTGACTTCATTGTATTGATTTAACATTTCAGATTCATTGCATAAATTATGTTTATAGTTTGACATCAAGAAGAAAATTTATGTAGACTTCTACTAACAATTTTTTTTTACATCATGAAGTCCCAAAATTGTTGACGAAGTTTCATAGTGACGTAGTTGTTTAATTGTCTAGAATATTATATTAATTACCTTTGATTTCCCGCTATTTTTAAAAGTGAAAGCGTCCATATAATTTGTATATATATAATAATAATAATAATAATAATAATAATACCATTTTAAAGTGTTTATTATATATTTAAATCAAAATAATTTTAACTATCGTTAAACTTTAAATATCAGGTTCAAATCCTTTAAATGACTTTACGTACATTAAATAAATTATTTTAGTTTCCTATAATACATTAATTTCTTATACAACTCTCGCCATTAACAGAGCAACTAAAACGAAACAAAGATAAAACAAACCCAACGATATAAACCCCCTTCTTCTTATTATTATCACTTACAAATGTAATAAATTTATTTATATCTTTGGTTTTGTATTAGTTTATTTGTTAATTGCCGTATTATAGGAAACTAAAATAATTTATTTAATATACGTACCCTTCATTTAATAAATTTGAACCTGATATTTAAAGTTGAAGGATAATTTTTAAGTGTTTCTTATACGTCCTACAGATAAAACGTAATTTAATCCTTTACAGTGATCATTTTAAAAAGCAGAGTGAGTATTTATTATTCTCTCTTTGGAGTATTATATATATATATATATATATATATATATATATATATATATTGTAATGAACTGATTAAAATGGCGTCTAAATAAAATAAAAGATTATTAAAGGTGAACAATTAATCAAATTTTATTAAAATTACAATATAAAATAATTACACAATAATATTTAAAATCTCAGGGTCTTTACTGGGTTTGATAAATGGGTGAATTGAATTTAAATTTACTAACAAAACAATTAAAGAAAAGAAATAATTAAAGAAAAGAAAATAATTGAAGAACGATCTGACGTATCTTAATGAAATGGTTTACAAATAAATTTAGAGTTCTTTTACTTACGGCCGACCAGGTCTCAATTTTGGGGTTTTCTGTGCACACGTTTTTGGGGATATCACTGAATTTAAATTGGTTACAAAACACTTGTCGAAACATTTGGGTCTCTCTTCTGGAAACTGGAAACTGCAACTCCTTCCGGATTAATGGTTAGATGGATTGTTAACAACTTCCTCTCGATGACATCGGTGACGGTCTCTTTTTACTTATTGAGTTTTTTTTTTACTGCGGCAGGAAATTATTAGGTTACTGCTTGTGGCTTTACTTATTGAGAAACTTTCCTGTAACCTTATTCGATGAATTACAGACTGAAAAACTTTTTGTTCAATTTTAACTTGCAACCTTTTCGTTTCGCTCCTCCTCGCTGACTGTGTGTTCGTCTCGTAGATTTTGTACTGCGTACGTCTTAACAATGGTTCTTTTGTCTCGCCGCCCTGTGTCGCGGTGTATGCTTTATATAGTCTAATAATGAGTTCTTTACTTTGCAATTATAACAATGGATTAATTACTAATTACTACAATATAATTTCTGGAAAATAACAATAAAAAAATTATTTTTATTTGAAATTTAAAGTAGCAATTAATAGTCTCGTATACAGGTATTTATTCTTATAAATTAACCTGTCGTCACATTAAGCCATTTTTTATACATATAAAAAATATATAATAGTCAGTTTTACCAGGACATATTAATTAAAAGATTGATAATAAGCTCCATGATATTATGTCTTAATATTGACGAAATTAAGTCTCTCTGTGACTATCAAGGGCCTGTATTCTTCCGCAGAAAAGGTTGCCCGAGAATCACATAATCGTTTTTCCGTCAAGGGCATTTAAGAGGAAGAACAAGGTCATTTCCATATATATACTACAGTAGGTCAACGGCACTTTGATTCGAAGCACACGTGAAATTACATTAAGAGAAACGTAATAACTCCTGTGTAGGCTGTTAAAAATCCTTGTCGATATCGGACATGTAACATATTAGTCACGAGAGTCTTTGCTTTGCTAATTGCTGTGCGTGATTTGTAATCCAGAGAGAGAGATGCTGCCCACGCAAACGATCTCGCCAACAAAAACCGCCAAGGTAGGTGCCGCCGCCGCCGCCGCCGACGGAACGGAAAAACTTACCCAGCCGGGGCCGGCCATTAACAAAAGATGATTAATTGCTGCTAATAACAGAGTGTCCGAGGCTCCCACGCTCGGGAACGCGCAATAATCACCCTAGTGACATATTTCGGCGTCACCAAAGTGATGTAATAACCGCGTCATCCTTTCGTTACTATGTAAATAAGTCATTATTCAAATGTGTACGTGTGTTTCTCGAAAGTTGTTGCTGCAACAAGCGGAGAACTGAACAGGGCGCAGCGAAAAACGCGTTTTCGTATTATTCATCAAAGATGGAGGCATATAAATATTTATTTCGCTAAAGCAACAAAAAATAATAATTTTTTCTTGAATCGCGACAAGTAGATTGAATATTTATGGAACAGTGATTGGGGTTATTTTAATTTTAATAAGCCTACAGAGAAAGAATAACTTAATTTTAATACAATTAAATTAGAAAATTCCATATACTGAAAAAAATAAAAAAATAGGACGTTTCGACCCAACTCTGGGTCTTCATCAGGTACTATATTAATAAAAAAAATTACAGGAGATGTAAATTAAATATATTAATACCCCAAAAAATTACATGACATTTGTTGAAGCTAAATTGAGTTTCATGGAAGTTTAAAACATTAAATATTGCAAATATTTAAAGTTCAGCTACTTCAAAAAAAATTCAATAATCATACCATTTAACTAAATTATTACATAAAAATATATGAACAGGTGTTTCACAAATATTTACACAACATTGGAAGTAGTAAATAAATGAGTATAATACAAGATGAAACAGTAAAAAAAATGTTATTTTTAAATTGATGACAAAGGGGGTGTAGTACAAAATCCCGTCACACACACAAGTCTTCCCGACAACAATATCCCGAAAGACGTTTTCCCGACATATGCGGTAACGATTTTTTTATATATCTTCCATTTCACCCCACCCCTAGAGCTGTCGTCGTGCTATGTAATAGTTTCTGAAACCTTTAATTTTATACTAGTTATCTGCTGTTTTCTTTAAATTTTGTGTTGTTCAATTATGTGTAATAGAAATTACTAAAAATTAAATATTTAAAACCCTCTAAGGTGAGTATTCTGGGTGTAATGGATGTTTTTTCATCTAATATTTGATTACTGTACTCTCAGCGAGGATAACCTATTTTCAGTTCTTGATCTGTGATAAGTAGCTGAAGTGAAATTTGAGTGGTTGAATGTGGTTGACCCAAATTGACGTCTACTTTACTGCTTACTACTGGCTAAGTGGACGCAAGTATGAGGATTGTACTTGTTCGTCACCGTATCAAAATATGGACAGCGTAATTAATGTAATATTTGCGTTTTCTTTGGACGAATCGACTACCGAGGAAAATCGGGTTCCTGTCAGATCTGCGGGGGTAGAGATGGGGTCATTAATCTGCCGCTCATTACGAAAGCCGCAGGGCCTGAGCTTTTGATTCGGACGCCATCTATCATCGCGTAGGCTGCAATCTGTCATTATGGCCGGTCCATCTATCAGACCTCAAGGCCGCTATCTGGGGGGACAGCTGGGCGTCCAGAGCATCTGCCTTGCTCGTCTTACATCACCTCGTGACTGAAACTCAAGGTCTAACACAAAAGCAAGCCTCATATTTATTAAACCGACGTCATTATGTTACTTTAATCCTGGGAAATCCATAAATACTCTCGTGTTTAAGGACAAAATGAATGAAGTGGACTACCTGAGTGACCTACTTCGTTTTAGCAATGCGTCTTGGACTTACGACCAAAATCTGTGACAAGTGCGGTCGATAAGTGCGACGTTTCATACGAAGGAAATTAATACTACACCTCAAAATAATAATTTTGGTAATGTGGTCCATGTCATCCGAACTCCAAAGAATATACAAAAAAATTTAACTTCCACAAAAAATGTCAGGAGCTTACAGAAAAATTTCTGTTAGGAAAAATAATCCAAAATTCTTTTGGTTCGAAACGTCCCTTCCTCGACAAAATCCAGTATATCTCATAATTCATACACTCCAGTAAAAATTATATCCTAATTGAAACAGGGTGGACTGTCCTGTTAAATAACATTTCTCCAATATTCTGGAAAATTAAAAACAGTGGAGCCCCTTACTGATACTTTCTGCTGTTGCTTTTATCTGATCGATCCATCCCCTGAGGAAGCCATTTCTCAAGTGAACAATTCGTTGTCAGCAAAATCCATAGCCTAGTTTAAAAATTAAGAGCCGAATTCATTGAAGCCTTGATCATAATTTTATAGATCTTTTATTTACGCAATTGTACTATTTCTTATATATTTTGTATGAGTACAGTGTGTTTTAAAAGACACTTTACTGGAGGCCCGCTGTTCATTCATACAGGATTTTGTCTATTTTATACTCAAAAGTCTGTTATTTAATAAATATTTTATACCGAATCTTCCAGAAAAATATCTGGAAACAGTGAATCTGAGAACCTGATTTCAAAGTGGTCTTTGGCCCTATCAAGAGGTAAACAAGTTGGTTTAATAAAAGTCCTTTGGAAATTTCTATTACGAAGTTTGCAAATTATTATTTTAACTGCAAAGACAAGGTACGTTGATTGAAAAAACGCAATATATATATTTTTTTAACTTGGATCAATTATTTTTTTGATGATAATTTTTCAGTTTAAGTGATATAAAATTTTTCTCGGGTGACTTCTACAAATATCTTTGTTTAGTTTTTTTAGAGTAAGAGGCTAAAGGAGGGTAATCCACATGGTGGAAACTCCTCTTTAATAGCATAGGAATGGTAGAGGAAGGTAGCCAGGGTTTAACTAGTGCCCCCGGGGCTATATGTTAAGGATCCAACCCGTCATTCGCCTAAAAGTGATGCAGAATAAACCCTAGAAAATCTGCACCATGTAGATCGTGGCATTGGGTACTTGTCCCACGCCCTTCCGGTAGATTTTTTTTGTGAAACAGGCCACATAAGGGTAATCCACGTTGTGCAACTCCCCTTTAATAGCATAGGAAGAGATTTTAAAGGGGGGATGCAGAAGGGTAGATGAAGGTAGCCAAGGATTAACTAGGACCCCCGGGCTATATTTTTAAGGATCCTACCCGGCATTCGCCTAAAAAAATGCTGGGAAAACCCTAGAAAAATCTGCATCAGGTAGGTCGGGCATTGGGTACTTGTCCCACGCCCTTCCGATAGCGGGAGAGGAGTTTGCTGTGGGAACGCAGCATTCCCTTCTCCGTGCCTCGACCAGTTTAGGAGGCAGCTGGCCGACTATTCCAATGAGAATAGCGGACAAATCTTACCGTATGTCCAAGGTCTGAGACCCCGGAACATGCACCTCTCAGAACAGGCCGTGAGGTGTCTCGGCTTGTGGGAACCTTAGTTTAAAAACGGAGAGGAAAAGGCATCCCCAAAGGTAGCCCCTTCGTATCTCTCCTACAAGGTTCTGCCTGCGAGAGAACATCCTTCGCAGGAAAATTCTCCCAAGCCCTCCTCCCCCCCCCCCCCCCCCACGCCCTTCCGGTAGAGAGTGATTAAGAATTTTTTGGAAGTTGATTACGAAAGGTTACTGCGGGTTTGGACGTGAAGAATGTCGTCGTTGCTATGGATGCATCCAAGTCTTCTTTCTTTATTCATATTGGATGTTACTTTGATTTTTTGTTTTGTTTTTCAAGGAGAAGCTGGAAAGTAGTCTTGGAACAACGACTGTGTAGGTGTCCAGAATAAAGCGTAGTGATTGGAAGCGTTGATGACGGTTGTCTACTTAGCTTCTTCACCTTGGCTCAACGGCGATGGCCTTGCCCCTTCTGGCCGCAGCTTCTTGTCCGCCGTTTAGCATGGAGCTCTTAACTCCTTGCCGTCGGGACGCACACACGGCGTTAAGACGTTTTATGCCGATAGCCCTTCTTTCAATATTGACACAAGCGGCTCGGGGAAGCGGTGTTGAGAAACGTTGAGCAGCAGCGCTCAGGTCTGGTGGCGTGTTTAGTAAACACAGCTTCTGGAGAAGGACCGCTGGCCCGGACATCGGCATTCCACGCTATTTCCGATCCTCAGGTGCGCCTCGCGAATGGAGACCCTCCACAAACAGGATCTCCGTTTAATCTACTCTCCTTTTCATTCCTCCACATAGAACCTCAATACAGCGAGACAGTAAAAATAAAAAGGATCGGAGTATGGAACGAATATCACTTCTCCTGATCATCAGAATTAAAAAGGTGTAATAATAATCAATAAGCAAAGAAATACTATTAAAATACACTAATTTTCTGTGCTACTAGGAATTAGCAAACTTAAATGAATAAAGTCATACGTTTTATTTTTTTACAATGTAGCTTAGCTTATTACAAATACAAACAACTATTTACCTATCACTATTTTTTTATCTTTAATAAATTTTTTTTTAAAATACATTTAAACTATTCGTATTTTTACTACTAAAAGCAACACATTATATAATATTAACCCTCTATCAAACATCGAATTTTCTTGTCCTTCTTAGATTCAGATACTCCATAAAAAAATAATTTTCCCTGCCCCTGGTGTTATGATTATTGACCTCTAATTTTCTTTTAATCAGAATATTTAAATACTTGTTTAATAAGTTTTTTTAATTAAGTTTCACAGTAATGAAAACATAAATTGCAGTTCAACTGAAATATGTATCGGTCCACATTTATACGAATGAAATTTCGTTTATAGTTAAAAATTTATCATCAGATTATTTCGTAGCTCCTTCTGATAAATTTCGATTTTGTTCCTTACTGCGTGCTCTTTTTATTCCTTCCTTAATTTCCTGACAATTATCTGTCACCCCTCAAAGTTTACATACAGATAAAAACTTCTTCCTGATTTTATATTCGTCACAACATCTAAACGTAGGATTCTCATCTTACGGGTCCATTTCCTTTCCCCGAATAAGCAATTTGTTAGCCAGTTACTCCATGTCCATAGAGACATTTTTTCAGAACCCTTTTAGTGCACAATACATTCCTTCATCCTTTGTCCTATGGCATCCATATGAAATTAATTTTTAAAAATTTTAAATTTACACAAATGAAAGTAAAATATTAATTTCATGTTTTCTGTAGAAAGTTTAACAACTTAAATAAAGACGTATATTTAAATTTATTTTATTTTACTATTATATACAATGATAATGAAATATTCATACCAAGAAAAATACGCCATTAAGAAACAAACGCACACACTTTTACGAAAAATGTATTACGTAAATGAAAAAAAAAATTAAAGCCGAAAAATATGTAATTATAAGAGAAGAAAAAATTTGATCGGATAAAAACAAAATATTACATCTACTATAACAGGTTAAGAATATTATTTAACCATAGTCATATGAAACTATAGCGAAACTTTTGACCCCCCCCCCTAGGGGGTTCATTTTCATCTCACGGTGGTCATCTATTTTTTACATTTTTCAATGAATTATGATCAAGAACACGCACAAGTATAAAAGAATATAACCCATAGGAGGTGGAAATCGTCTTTAAACTTTTATATGACCAAGGATAAGTAAATTATTTTAACCTCGTGTAAGTGGACTATTTTTTTTTTATCCCAGCTGATTTTAACGTTATGGAGTCCGAAACTACAACTGTTTTATTAATATTTATGTTAGATAATTTATGTTAAAAAAATTCACCTTTCAGCTTTGATTGCGGGTTTGAATGCTCCTTGGTGACATATTTAAAGAAAAAAATTATTTTTAATGATTTCATCTAGTCTTCACCCGCGCCGTTTTGATGCCCTTTTTCCATGCCTGGAAGTAAATAAATTTTCTTCGCTTTTTCCCATGACAAAGCAATTAAATTTTCAACCAAATCTTTACCACCAAACCTACGAATTAATTTCACGTAAGTGGAATCAATAAGTGTATGGGGGTGCAAATACAAAATCGATTATCGCAAATAAGCTTAAGGTAAATCAGGAAGCCTCTCCGATATTTCGTTTGTGGTTGTTGGAGACGAATAAGCATGTCTAACACCTTGCTAAGGTTAGAAATGTCTTAGGTACAGTCGTAGGCATAAAAATGTCTATATATTCCATATGCAGTTCAAAAGCAACAGAGTTTCTTTTTTATGAAGCGAGGCTAATCATATTCGACACCTTCGTGCTTTAATTTTGATGATGGCCTGACATGACTAACGGGTAGCATAACCCGGGCGACGAAAAATGGTTTCGCAGTTGGGGGTAACCAAACTTTCAGCTGTTAAGGGAAGGATTTTCAGCTGCTACTTTTATAGTCTTTAACACTCGAATCCCCAAAAAATTTCAATTATCATTCAGCTATTTCTGAATTATTTTTTAATTTAATTTATTTCTAGTAGGTTTTGCAATACTGTTTATTTCTCATTAGAGAATGCATGTTGAATTTGTGTCTACTCTTTAGATCTGCAGCAAAGGCACGTTATTACGGTGTCAGAGAACCCTTTCACTTGTGCTCACATAACAGTCTGAGTCACAACCGTACCCACAGGGACTCGACCTCTGACACTTACGAGTCCACATCCTCCAGCCCTGTTGGAAACCTGTGTGTCGTACGGCCGCACCTTCTCCAGTAAACATTCTTTTACAGTGGTAAGAGAGACCTCGCCTGTGAGCGTAAATATTAACAAGGAGCCTGCTTCCTTAACGTACAAGATCAGCTTTTCTCAACGTCATACGGCGACGCCCTTATAATGAATAATTATTTAATCTTTTCACCGCGTAGGCTATATTCATCTATAAAACCATTCCAAAGTATAATTAAAATATTATTCCTATTAAATAAACTTTTTGAGGACTTTAGTTCTATGCTATTATGTAATCATCACCAGTCCTCCATATCATCGATACGATAAATTTTTTCCATGAGTTATATGACCATGCGTGACGTTTAATACCTCAAGTTCTAGAAACTTTCAGTTTATTTTGTTTTGCTTCACTAATTGTTCGTCTACGCCAGTTCTTGTCACCTTCAACAGTATATTATTCAGCAGCTAGGCCGAGACATACGTGACCGTGCGACGTTTGTTTTGCAAGTCAAAGACGGTAGGCGATAAATCTCCAGGCAAGGCAAGTCCTGAGGGAAGTTTCTCCCCTCCCTCCCTGGGGCAGTGCTAGAGGGGCCTCTGGCCGATTGTTTTATGTCGCAGAAATTGCCGCCAACCTCAATGCGGCCTTCGGGAGCTTTAACGAGCCTATTTTGAATACCTTCAACGTGGATTTAAAGAAGAGCGTGAAATTTTATTACCTACCATTTGTAAAGTAGAGAGAAAGGAGCTTCTCGGTGGAACAAGACAATAAGGTTTCTGGACCTGCTTATTTTCACAGGAGTGCTTACAAGTCTATTATCATTGGGTAATATTTTACGACATTGTTACCTCGAGTAGTTTAAGGTTTGCTTTTTAATTCTTCCCAAATAAGGTTTACAATGTCCTCGGGCAATGTCCGTGTGCCTCGTTGATTATCTTAGGCCCATTAACACACGCCTTCACATATTCCTTACCATACAAATCGTACTAAAAAAAACAACAGGTATATGAATGTATCACATCTACACATTCTAAAGACTATTCATTTTTAAATTACTGTAGGTTACCGTGTAAATATTAACGATGTATTTCGTATCATTTTGTATGAATAGAATAATTATTAAGGAACTACTTTCTCCTTCAATACAATTCAAAGCACTTTAAAGAGTGTATTTTTACGTCTGTTTATATGAAATAAATAATGTAGTTTTTTGACCAATAAGACGTTTCTTCTTATTATTTACGACAACGTTTCAGTACGTGTTTGTACCTTCATCAGGTCTTCTCTGCGCGGAAATTGCACAAAATAAATTTGTATTATGTCTCCGACATTGCAGTAGAAATTCCAATTTGCAGCCTAATAGTTAATCTTGTCCAGAGTTTTTAACGTTCATACATGTTTCTCCTCCATATGTTTCTTTTACATGACGAAAGAAAACCTCCGATGTTTGTGTGTTCAGACACAATTTTCGGTCGTGAGTCCATATTTTAAAGATTGTATTTTTACGTCTGAAATAAATAAGGAAAGACCTGATGAAGGTACAAACACGTACCAAAACGTTGTCGTAAATAAAAAATTATATTTTCTCTGTTATTGGTCAAAAAACTGCATTATTTATTTCAAAGCAAATTAAATAAATTCAGGGAATATATCCCATTCCATTAACTTTTTTTTCTATTATACAAATTAACAAGTAATTGAAATGCCACGTTGTGGAATTGTGTTGTATTTTTAATTTACGGTTGATTTTTACCATCCATACAAATGTTCCGTTAGTGGTAAGGAGGAAATTGGATTAAAATATAAAACTTTCTGTATTAAAAGTACACATCAATTAGACAAATAAATAACTGACAAAAATAAGTGCGAAATAAAAAAAACAACCACACAACGTTTATATTCAGAAAACTCGTCACCTGACAAAAGAAACAACAGTTGTAGAAAAGTTGTGTGGTATTTAATATAGCCTGGTGAAGAAAACTGGGGTTAAGGCTGTGTGGTAAATATAAGTAAATATAACAAGATGGGGTTCTTGGACTATAACTCGCGATGGAGAGTTTTAAATGACGTCATCTGTTAACTGAAGTCTTCAATCCTGAAAAAGACATACACTATCCTGTCAGTCATAGTGACTGTGTGGGAGAATCGATACTCTGACAAGGTGTTACTCCTAAATCCAGAATGTGTCATGTAAGATGACAGTCTGGCAGCCGTCTCGGTAGGCCAAGGCCCTTCATGGGCTGTCGAGCCAAGGAGTTAATTAGTTATTTAATATAGCAGTTTTTTGTCTGATTTTTAATTATCTAATTAGTGTACTTTTAATAGAGTATTTTTATATTTTAACCTGATTTTTTATTAAAAAAAAGAAGCAGGGGTAAAATCAACCATGAATTAAAAATACAGCACGATTTCACAAATTGACATTTCATTTGTAAATTTTATAATAGTAAAAAAAATTAAATAAAATGTAATATAAGACCGGAAATTACTTAATATGATTTGAATTGTACTGACGAAGTAGATCCTTAATAATTATTATTTTCAGACAAAATGATGCTGAATACACCATAGACATTTCGCAGTAACCTAAAATAATTTAAATAAACTGTCTTTAGAATTTCTAGATGTAATTAATTTATTTATCTGATTCGTATATTTTTATATTGACCCATTGAAACCACAGAAGTGGAAATTTAATATTAAACTTGTTCCTTTGTATGGGTCATTATATTTATTTAATTTTTTGTACTGCTGTAAGCTTTCATGAAATAAATCTTCAGGGTCCTAAGTAAATATAAATTAAACAGTTATAAGTATCTGACTACATATTGAAATTAAATAATAAAATACCAGCCGTTTAGTCTGAATAAATGTTTAATATCCAAAATATTAAATCGGCCAGCTGCCTCCTAAACTGGCCAAGGCATGCGAGGGGTAAGCTGCGACCCAACATTAACCCCTCTCCCACCATCGGAATAGCGTGGGACAAGTACCAAAATCCCGACCTACCTGATGCAGGTTTTCCTAGGGTTTGTCCTGCATTACTTTTAGGCTAATTCCGGGTAGGATCCTTAAACTATAGCCCGGGGGCCCTAGTTAACCCTTGGCTACCATCCTCTACCCTTCCGCATCCCCCCTTTCAAATCCCTTTCCTATGCTATAAGAGGGGAGTTGCCACTATGTGGATTACCCTATACATAGCCTGTCTACACCCAAAAAAAAAACGCGACGACGACGTTTCGTCCCTGACTGAGATCTGTTCAGGTGTACAGATGTTACAATAGTAATAAAATTTAAGTTGACAAAGATTTTTAACGAGAGTTGCGGCCACAAATTTTTCTTTATATTTGTATCATCTATACAACTGAAGATGTCCCAAACAGGGAAAAAACGTCGTGTGAAAAATTCGAATATTTTTTAAAAAATTCTCTAACTGAAACGCTGCATTTTTATTATTTATTTATTCATTTCCTAATATTGTAATTATGTTTTCTGAGTTTAATTTGAATATAATAATTTTTGTATTACTTTTATTTAAGTTTTTCTAATATTTTACTGTAAGCACTTCACAATACAGAGGCTGTGAAGGTTCTGATGACTTGTTTTTGGTTTGTAACCTCTCGGAAAGTCTCAATTATTCAGTTGAATATATTTTATATTCTTAATTAAGCTCTCCAGAGTTTCTAAGGCGAATATTCCGTCATCCCTCGAGAGCTTTTAAGGATTACTTTCAAGTTTTCTACAAGTAGATACGGAAAATAAATCATTAGCCATCTATTTAACACTGTAAACTAAGCAAAGTTACGATCTCTAATGTAATTAGACGGTGAATCGAAGAAAACTCCATTGTAGTGTTAGAGGAAACTAAGCACGCTTCCTTGTAAAATAAAAAAATAATAAAAACTTTTGAACCGGGTAATAGAATTTCAGTTGAGAATAATAGTCGTTTCATCAGTTCCGACTATTATAATTCGCGGCATAAACACATCTGAGGAGAATTTGCATAAAGGAAGAGAGGGGTGTGGGAGGGGGGGTTGCAGTGTAATAACCCTTCCTCACTTTCTCAGCCAATTACGGTTGAGACAAAGAAACGCCACGGGGGCCTGCCGTTCATTTTACACAACGGCCAATCTTAATATCCGTGCCAGTGCAAGATCTAAATAAATTTTCTTACATTTGCTCGTCAAGGAGGGTGGGGAAGGGGGGGAGTGTTACACCCCACCCAACCTTAAGAATAGATTCCAGCGGGAAAAATTGACGGGTCTAGAATTTCCCTACGGCTTGATTACTAAACCCTGTTTTAAGACTCGGCAGGGAGCCAACGAAGAAGTTTTCAAGAAGGGTGGTTGGTAAAGGCGAGAACCAAGAGCGTTGGGAGCTGTTGACTGAGAATATTAAGACTTGCAGCGAGCAGGGGTTACCGTTCTCAACTGGAAAATTGAATCTACGTTAATCTCTCAATTCAACTTAAAAGGGGAAGCTTTCGTAAAGACGTGACCCAAAGATTACGGAATCGACACGACGACTATTCGACACCTCAACTACCCCGATTTTACACGTCGTCATCACTCTCTACGTTTATGAAATTAGAAACTGTTATATTTACTAACAACAAATTACGACACCAGGAATATAAATTCTTTCCTGCCTAACCCACAAAATTTTAAAAGCAGAAACATCACAGGACATTTGATTATGTGTGTCATCAACGTTTTCAATCGTAACTGGACCACACCGGAATTATTGAAGGGTGAATATTCAAACGTCTTCATTATAAAGCATAAATTTTCGTAGTCTAGGTATCACGTGTCCTACAACCGAATAAAACCAAAAATAATCAAAATAAATGGTCCGTTCGTTGCATCAAGAAATTAATTAATTAATTTCTTAAATGAAGAAGATTAACTATTTTAACGAATACGTCGAAAAAAATAACGTAATGAATGATTAAGGAATCAAAAAATATTTTATATATTTTTTAAATTTTTTTTCTACCTTTCAGATTATTATATTCAAAACAAAGCACATAGATAATTTCTAGGAAATTATTAATATTTAAATAATACTAGTATAAGGATATATTTTATGTATATTCGGCAGAAAAAAAATGGCTTGCATGTGGCACGAAATTAGTTTTTAATTTCTGACAATTGTAATTGAATGACGACATTTTGGGGCGCCGAGGAAAATCATGTTCACTGACTGATAGACGCCGGAGAGCTCGAACGGTCATTGGTTTATTAAGTTTTTAAAACTATAATATTGTTTATAAATCAATTAATAATTTAAATCATCTGAAATCAATGCGAAACATTTAATACAAAATTTTGAAAAACGGAACGTAATAAATAATATAGATTTATTTGACTAATGCAGGTTGTATAGGACAGACAACGCGAGATTAAAAGCTTTTGTTCTCCTCCTTGGCGTTCTTGACGAGAGTTATCTCACTGTCCTACCTTATGAGGTCCTAATTTAAGAACGAAACGTCGAGTTTGACTTCATTCATGTCTAAAATAGACACTCGAAAGCAAAGAAAAATCAAAATTGTTATTCTGACGTTCTGTAAGGTAATTCGCCTTAAACATTTAAAGCACTGAAGCACAATTACTGGTTAGGATTTAAAAAACATAAGAACCATTTAATTTTATTATGTATTCCTCAGTTCATTAAATTTAATTCATATTTAAATGAACGAATATGCTGATCAGAGCCTGGACTCTCAGGGTTAGTCAATATAGAAATTATATTACATAATAATTGCCGACGATTTTAGAGAACGTGCCCCCATTTCGACTTAATAGAAGCTTCATTTCGTCTAAGTGGAAATCTCGTGACGTGACTTGATCTGAAAACAAAAATACGGCAATGACCGCGACCGAGTGTCGGCGAGGGGGAACCCCCGTGGCGAACAGGTTCAACCAAACAACGGCGCTTCCCTTTTCAACACCACCGACCAAAGTGAAAAATATCCCCAACAAGATTACGTGGAAACGTGCCATTAATATGGCGTTGTTTTGGCCATCGGAAAGCTAACAGCCTTTTGTAATTTGTTTTCTGCTTCCTCGTCATTTCGTGTTCGGAGGCGGTTGATGGAAAAGATCGGGATCTGGCGGCAGGGAGTGTCTTTGAAGGTCTCACTGACACTTCGGAAATGGAGTTCTCCTTTGTTGTGCAGTATAACAGAAATATTCGTATTGAATAAAATTAATTTGGTTTTCATTAGTGGAACAATATGAAAATTATAACGACCGAAGGCTGGCAAGGATTTTAGGAAACTTTGTGTCTCGAAACGTCAGGAAACCTATGACCGAATTGTATAAAATTATAAAAATAGTATTTATAATTTATTTTATGGTTCATAACTTTGTCACTTCTAATGGTAGAACTTGTACCTTAAATTTTTTCTGCACAAATAAAAGGCCTCTTATTTATTTAACCTCACCACGTCCAACAGCAGAGTTTTCAATGGTACTAATTAATAATCAGTCCAATTAGCTGAACTCATTCCGATTATTTTCAGTCTTCCTTAGTCAATTGAAACGAAATTCTTTAATTTCTCTGTTGTAAAATTAATCAAGACCCCTAAAACTTTGAAGCTGTAGCATACAATTGTTAAAAAAATAATGTTTACTGACTTAAAAAGGTTCTGAAAATAAAAACAGATATTTATTAACGACAATTCTGAAATACTAATAATATTAATATAAATGACCCAATTTTTTTAATAATCAAATTAAAAATTCTTCGGAGAATAGAAAAAATATGGTATTAATATTGTTTTTAGATAAATTAAGAATTGTAATTATTTTTAATGAATGCGAAAAATGGAATGAAAAATTTTGAAAAACGTAATGTAATAAATTAAATAATAAAAACAACAGCCTATTCGTTCAGGGAAAAAAATCTTAAAAGTTTGTCAACCTAAATTTTCTTCTGAAAAATTATAATTTTAATGTAACTGTACACCTGAAGAAATCCAAATTATGGATGAAACGTTGTGTGTTGATGTATATTATAATTTATATAGAATAATTTTTTAAAAAAATGGATTTATACGCTGTTTCTTTTATTATATAACTAGCTGGGTGCCCGGCGTTGCTCGTGTACTTATTTATATAAACTCGAAAAAGTATTTAATTGATTACTTAAATATATTCCTTGAGTATTTCAGGATATAATTGTCACTCAGTCTTCATACATTACGAAATATTATATTGATGAAATTGTTAGCTAGACTCACAACTAATATAGCGCGAAAATTAACTTACATTTTCCCCCAAGGATGGTAAAGTAATTCGTATTCTTCTTTATTATCATTCGATGGAACATTGCTGCATAAAATTATACTTTTTATTTAAAGAAAATATTTCTGCTTTATTTAATTCCTAATAATCTCCTTCGTTCGTTGCGTAGTAACGTCTTTCTCTCGCGTGACGTCATTGTCTCTTGGCGCGCAGTAAATTAATATTTAATGATCACGGTTTTTAATTATAATTCTTTCCACATGTATACTTTATATTAAATAAAAATATTTCTGCTTTATTTCATTACGAAATACAGAACTATATTTAGGATGCGCCAATGTCTTGAAAACTTATGACGTCATCGTCTCGCGCAGTAATTTAACACTAATTCGTAACTTATTTCAATTATAATTATTTCCACGTTTATTCTAGGGGTTTCTCACCCCCACAGTACCGGTTCTCGATTTTGGCAGAATACGTATACCAATTTTTGTTGCATTCTGTCCACGCGATAAAATTTGTATAAAGAACAACGTAAATACAAACATACATACATACAAATATACTCCCTTTTTTATTATATAGACTTTTTTATTATATAGATAGATAGATTTAAGAATGGAAGTCAGTTCATTATAATTGATAATGTAATAAATAATATCGACAACTTGGTCTGTAATGCATGACATATAGGAAAGACGAAGCGAGCTTAAAAGCTTTTTTAATGCAGCTGTAGTATTAATAGCCCTACCGCATGAGGTCCTAATTGAAGATCGAAACGTCGTCTTTGACTGCGAAGTATTTGTAATTTCCTTATTAAAGAATCATTTATATATATACATATATTTAAAGAATTCAAAAAATTTTCAATTTAAATTTTTGAAAATTCTGAAATAACCAAATGTAAACATAACATGACATCGGAGTTTAATTAAAATTAGTATTTAATTATACGACATTAAATTTCTAACCAACTAAAGTTTAAAAAATCTAATAAATTCAAAGAAGAAGAAAACTTCAACTTTTATTTGCGTCGTCTGTAATAGTATTTAAGTTATATGTAATCATTCAAATTTCATACAGTTATAATAGTACAAGTTTGATATAAACGCGTTCACACATTATTTATTAATATTTTTAGAAATAAATTATGATTTAATTTGAAAAATAATTTATATTTGTATCTGAAGAGGTTCCCAAAAAGGAACGATACGTCGTTCCAAGTTTTACTTTATTAATATGTTATAATTAAACTGTCTACAGTTTTATTAAAGGCTTGGGGAACGATCCGACAGTGATGACGTCATATGCGATTCTGGTAATAATGCGATTCTGGAATATTGTAAAGTCAAGATTTTAGCTACTTCCCCTCCCCTCCCCTCCCCCAAAATTTGTAACCGTGTAAAAGCAATGACTTAGGTAAAGCGATCGACACTATGCCGCGGTATTTGTGCACAGTATCCTTGAAGGTAGCCTTCCCACCTGACTCGCGTCAGCTCTTGGGATCTGGAGTCGCTTTCCTCTCAGATACGGACTCCTGACACTAATAGACGTGTCAGTCCCCTTACATTTCATGGGGTCACGTCTGTTTCTTTTTCTTTTCGTCACAAGGTCATTAATCTTTCAAAATATTCTACTGCGGACATATTTACGTCCATAGAAAATTCCACAAAAAGTTGAGAACTGCTACTAACCAAGGATGAGGATTTTCTAAAGAAAAATAGTCTTTAACTATAAAAAAAAATTACTTATATCGGTAAAGTATTCCGGGAAATCCCAAGAATCATGCAGATACTTATATATATATATATATATATATATATATATATATATATATATATATATATATATATAACTCTTATCGAATTATTTCACTAATTATTTTATTTTTATTATAGTCGCATTATCTTCTGCGGTCATTTATGACTGATTAGTTACAAATGATAAATAATATTCATAATTTTTTAAATTACATTTATTTATACTTTTCATAAATTGTATTATTTTTTTCTTGTATCAATTATTATTTCGTGGATTTATTTTCCTCACAGCGTTTATTTAATGCTTTTCGTACTTTGAGCAATCCTTCATCATGTGGTGTATTGAACGTTCTACTGATTAGTGGGAATATTTTTTCTGTATGATGATGATGACGATTTTCTCAGCTGAGAATTATTTTCGGGTTTTTCTGTTACTGCGTAAAAATTTGTGGTGGGTTGATGAATACATTTATTAATTTTTTTTTCCTTTTTTTTGGTTCTAAAGGTTTTTTCGAATTTTGTTTTATGTAAGTTCCTGACGACTTGGTATGTATTTTATACATTAAGCTGTATTATATTCCGTATCATACTTGTTATGACGTCATAATTTACGCTAATTTATACATGCTGTAGTACCCTAAAAGTCCAGCATATATTATTTTAACTCAAAATTCATAGTCGCATTTTATTTCGTTGTACCAAACATTGTATTATTATATAACAATTTAAAATTTTATTATAACACATGATCTTTATAAAGTCCGTTTAATACCTACAGATATTTAATTAATTATTTTATTTTTATGTAAGTATTTGCAGTCGAAGCCTCAGGATAGTGCGGAATTTTTTAAAAATAATATTAAACAGTGATGCTGAAATATTTAGTAAAGACATATTTCAATGTTCCATTGCACAAAATAGAAACATTATAAGAAATTGTAAGAACAAAGAAAGTATAAACTCTGTTCGAAACGTAGAATCAATAAATCCTCTACCCTGTCATAGTTTTTTCGGCTATAGACAATGGAAGACCCGGTTTTATTAACTAAACATCTTAAAAAAACCATCTCAATATAAACAGTGTGTTAATAATTTATTTAAATATAAAAATACTGGGTTATACTTTAGAAAATTAAGTTTATTTTAATAATAAAGCCAGATTTTGATGTGATAGATGAACGTCAATTTTATTGGTTTATTTGCGTTACTGTGTTTATCATAAATGTTCACATAATTTTTATAATTTGATAATTGGCCTTCACGTATTACATCAAAGTCCGGTTAAAGTTTTCGAATAAACTTAATTTTCTGACATAAGGCCGTGTATTTGTTTATATGACTGTGAATCTAATATTTTTTTCATCAATTTTATTCATAATAATTATTATAATATAATATTTTATATAAATAAACGGCTGTTGAGTCAGAAAATTGTATTGAGTTTTGTCCTTGTTTGAGGATATCTTCAGGTTTAGTAATTAAATATTTAAATCATAAGAAAAATGAGGCAAGGTTTTCCTGCTTTACCTGCTGCAACCGAAAATTTATTTTATTTATACAGCCTGTAAATTTCGTGCATTATTGATTGTAAGCTATTATGAAACCGAAACTTAGCATAATTTCAAAGTATTATATTTTGAATCAGAGGCAATTTAAAAGGACAAATGTTAGATTCGCGTCTTATCAGAGAACTGTAAATATTTCCAGTCGTAAATACAATGCAACTTTAATTACGAGCTAACAACTGTGGAACATATTAATATTATGAATAACGAGTGTTGGATGCTTGTAGCCGAATTAGTCTTGCAGATAACGGCTTGTTTATGGGAGGCCTAAGTATAGCCTGGCTGCACGTCATATATTCCAGAGAGTTGACACGAGCTGGCTTTTATCAGGCGGCAGACTTGCGTGCTGGTGACAGCTTCAAATCGTCCTTATCGCCTCTCTGAGCAATGGCGACGATAAAGGGGACAGGCGGCCTTCTGACATATGTAGCTAATTAGCATGAGGCGACGCACGCAATTAGAGCCTCATTTGCCATTAGCAAGACGCCTCGCAAAGCATGACCCTGTGTTTAGTGTCACTAAAGGGGCGGCCCCCTTTTTTTATTTTCTATATGACCGACAGTCGCTGTAATATGCCATTAGTGTGTGTGTAACGCGATACTCCAAATGCGCCGTGACAAGCTTGATGGCAAGGACCTCCATCAAAGTTTGACTTGAGTAACTACGGATCGATTACAGGAAGTTTGCTTCTTAGTCTTAACCCCCCACCAACAAACCCGGACAGCTCAGATATGAAGACATAAACTTCGCTTTCGCTAGAGAGTAATCCCCCCCAAATATCAGAATATTCTATTAAGTTTCCTGGTAAATAAATCCAGGCGTTGGACTTTGCAATCGTCAATTCTGATTTTTGTCTTTCTTCGATGCTGGCACTATGTTTTCCAGGCGCCATTTTTTTCCGCGCATTAAATGAATCTCTCGAAGTTTTTCATTAGATTTTAATTGATCTGTTTAATAGATTACCCAAGGATGTACATTCCATTGGATTAAACGTGTTCAAATTTTCAATTAAAAAATGATTAATTGAAAATCCATTCTATTTATTAAAGGAATTTTTTTCAATGTAACCCACACATAAAATTTTAATTTAGCATTACTTGACACTTGCAGTTTTTGAAAATAATTTCTTAGACCTCAATCACGTAATTTTGAAACGTTTTAAAAGCGAATATTCCTTACTAATATTAAATTACTGCCGTATTATGAAGGGACAGATTAAATATTAAATTAAGGTATAAAATTTAAATGGTTTCCATAGTTATTTTAAATACATTTTGTAACTCCTGTAAATCGTAAAAAAGCTTTTGGCCACCAAAAAATTATTTTTGTTTTCTTCTGCTCGTTATTGTCACACACTGGAGCGTACTTGGAGAAGAAAAACGTCTCTGAATGTTTATCCAAAAAAAAAGTAGTGTTGAAGTATAAACGGAATTCATGATGTAGTTTACGTGGCCCCTTTATAAGCGACTATAATTGAATATTAATGAAAATATAACACTTTTGAGTCCGTTTAAAAAAATAAATGTGTGTTATGCATCCATTGTAAGGGAATAATAATAGGTTCAAAAAGATAATAAATTATTATTATACATGTTATGACTTTCAATGTTCATAAAACTTAAAATACTGAGGCAAATTCTCACTCTTTCCATGCTTCACATTTTGCTTGATTAATAATGTTTTTGTATTTTAATTTCATAATTACGTCTATGTTAGTGTCATTAATGTGAAAATATAGAAACGACAACCAATTGGGACAATTTTTTTTGTTATTTAAATATACGAAACAATGATCAATTTAGACTGATTTTGTGATGAGTTACACAGTAAAAATGATGGGAACGCCATTAATGTATAAACAGATAACGAATCATGAAATAAATCCATATTATATAATTTTTCCCTATGTTTGTCATCCTTCTATTTACTCTATCGGTCATTTACAATTATAAATTCTCCTACAATAATATCTTTGTAATGTACACATCCTTGTTTTACTTTACTATGTTGTCTTTGCCTGAGGAGCGTCCTTGTGGGGACTGAAACGTCGCTATTTATATATTAAATAATTATCCAATTTTTCAATTTTTTTTGGCTGTTTACCATCAAAAATAATTAATATTTTAATTGATATTAATTCGTTTCTGTAATTTTTATTGCTTATTTAACTTTATTTTGGTCAATTGGCATCTCTAATTTATCATATAAATTTTTCTATTTATCTATGTTACCTTATTTGATTTATTATTCATTCGAATTATATAATTCAAAACTATGTTAAAGATGTTAATATAACAGTTAGTAGTAATTAAAGAAATGATAAGTGTTTTAATTCATCTTCAATTTTCATTCCACGGAGTTTCCAGCAGAAAATCTTGTATCGATTCCAGTCGAACATGAAGAAGCAAATAATATATACTGAATAATAAACATAGCCAATACAGACAAAAAAAGGGTAGTATAAATACCACACAACGTTTCTGGGATCCTTGTACCTTTCGTCAAGTGCTAAGAAGAGCCTAGACAACTGCACAGGTCAGTTCACAACACTCGAGTCACCTTTTTGTCTGTATTGTCTATCTTTCTTATTCATTATTTTCAATCAGACGTATTTTTTTTCATTTTTATCAAATAATATATACGTAAAATAATAGCAGAACTTGATAGGACACCAGAAAAATATTTTATTAAAGAGGATCTACTCTGTCCTTCCTTTCTACGAAGTCACCTCAAGGACATGTAAAATACAAGTTGTGTTTAAACAAGTTTTGGTTTAATTAATTACCAAATTTTTCTGTTATATTGGTTGAGTTGCTTATGGTAATTATTAATATCGTGGAGTTGGACCTAATTCGAGGACGGTTCAGCGGATACCGGAGCTGCTTTTCTTGTATTCCTAATCCAGTTTTGAGTTGCGGAGACTTGATGTGCGGCGTATTACGTTTCTTCCCATGGAGTATTCTCCATTGGGGTGAAGCGGAGCGTGCGGGGCCACCAGAGCTGTCCCAGGTCCGGCGCCACGGAGATCGATATGTTTAATAGACTCTCTCCCACTCCATTGTCATTGTGCGCGCTACGATGGGCGCAAATTGCGGAACATTGTACGCTTTCTACCTGGCCTGTCATATCTGGCTGGTTGTGAATGCGAGCTTTGTGCGTTGCGCGGTCCTCATGTTTTGTGTCATAACTTCGGGACCACGTGATGCGTGAGGGAGTTCAACAATGCCTCCATATGCTCGCGCCGTCATAGACATGTCAATCATCGACCGAGCATCTTGGAGATATTTACTCTCTGTCAAATATTGGGACAATGGTCCCCGCCTCCAGTTTACTGTAACAGGAAGCTGCCGGCGGCCAGCTTTGTATGAAATACAAAAATCCTCTTGAATCAACAACACTGTTCGCACTGATCGTTCTGTCGGGGACTCGCACTGTGTGTGGGTTCTCAAGGAGACTCTCGAGAGTCCTTGTACTTGTATGGGTTATCTGTGATGTATTCGCCACCAACAGATGTTCGTGATTCCTTCAGATCTTTTAAAGGAAACCGGCCTGATGAGAGTAGAACTGATCGGACAAGCTCTAAGCTATGAAATGACATCAATGAAGCTGTAATTAGTTTCATTTTCGATTCAATAACAGCGTCCATGTCAACTTTATATACAAATATTCAATATGCAGCCTAGACGATCTCAAACGCCCTCCTCTCTGCGTTTACTTCAAATTATCCTTTTTTTTTGTAAGAATCAGTACGTAGTGGCTCATTGCCCTTATTAATATATCATTGGACTTTATGTTCAAAATTATTACTAGTAATAAAAGTCCTCGGTATTGTATGTTTAAGGAGATTACGACAATAATTTCTCTTAATCATCTATCCATTAAATACACTCGTCAACATTCCGTAAAATTGTCATAGCCGTTGTATTCCTCTCTTTTGTCACCTTCGCAACGATGATGACGTCACTGGTCCATAAGGACCAGATTTCTTTCTCGTACACGGTCAGAGAATCCTTCTTCAGCGTGGGATTATTTTATTATTTTTATAGGTAAGTGAAAGGGTCAGACGTATTTGTATTTCGGAGGTGATTGGTGCAGAAATAATATTGTTTTGGAGAATAGGAAAAAAATTGCAGACAAACGGCTGTTTTTTAAAAGAAAGGATTTATTGGGATTTTAATTAATTGTTTGTCACGTAGGCTGTGTTCAGGAATTTTTATTGCTAGAAAAAAGTAGATTTATTTTGTCGTAAATAATAAGATTTTTTTTTTATTATATATCGTCGTTAAGCTTCAATTTCCAGCTGATCCGGGGGTAGGACATCGCAATGAAAAATCTCACTACACCCTTACGTGTCACATATCACCCGCATGAATGTTCCTTAAACTTTCATTTACGGTGTTAAATTTTGACACGACCCCTCAGCGGCTGATGTTGTCACGTGAATGCCTTAGCAGTCGAGGGTTCGCGGTCTGTTGTTGTTGTATTGTCGTGCGTCTCAGATGGCTTAAAATTGTCAAGCTCACCGCTTCAGAAAAGCCTCCTCAGCCAGCCAGTCAGTGTGACTCTGGCTGCGTAAACACTTGTCACTCGCCATTGTGCGGCCCCTCGACATCACACAGGGGCAACAAGTGGCGCGCGAAATGTCAACCCCCTGGCACCCTCGCTGCTCTGCTCCGGGGGTGGAGGAGAAGGGAAGAGCGCAGATAAACGAGGCTGGTTTGTGTCGCAGAGCGAGCGGGGGGATGTCACTTGACTCGTTCCCCCACCAACCCTCAACCCCTCGTCAATGTCACCTTTGCCGTTTTCCAGTCCTTTACACGACAATTAAAAAGTTTGATAAACTCTCCAGGCATAAAATAACACAATTAACGTCTTTAAAGACAAATTAACACAAGTAATTAACAACCCTTATAACAGACAATATCAGAGAATAATTTCTAACAATACATAATTTTAAAATTAGTTGTTTCGATCAACTGTTATGATTTTTGTTAATACTAGATCCAGACTGAAATATGACCAATGATAAAAAACATTACACAGAATATAAACACAAGATATAAACTAACAAAGGTTATTTAATAGACCATGAGAAATTAAATTTAAATAAGATACGTCTTATTTAAAAACTTAGAAAATTTATTAGACTCATTATGGAACATTTCTGAGATTAGCCTTTATTAAAAATCAACTTCCTCGTCTATAATAACAGTACCGTAAAAATTGAAGAAATGGTTAAGATTCAAAAATTGTTTAGGAATAGAAAAATGTTTATTGGGTGGAAATTTTACATTTATATAATTTTACAGTTTCATGTTCCAACCAACAAATTTTTATTTAAATGTAAAACAAGACACGTCTAATTTGAATACTAATTATTATGTCATATTATCTTAGGTAGATTATATCTTCCGTTAATAATCTTTTTAATGCTTTTTTTTACTTTTGGTCATTTTATTTGTCTGGGTCTTGTATTGGCAAACATCATGACAGTTGATCGAAACGTCTACTCACATTAAAATTATGTATTATTTCAAAATTAATTTCTGATATTGTCTGTTATACGGATCGTTAATTACTCCTGTTGACTATCAAGGTAAATCGTGCTTTTAAGACACTGATTCCTAAACATGAATACGTGTCCGAAGTTTTGACGTTACCTAAAAATTAAAAATAAAAATATTTAATTATTTTTCGAGACTGATTATATTTTATTGTAAGGAATAACAAAAAATCAGTATTCAGGCTCAATTTATTCTTATTTCAGGGTTTCTATATGTCCGATCACACTATAATAATATTAACCTAGCAAAATGTAGCATATATTGAAATGACTAAGTTTCACCCCAGAGGCATCTGTTCGTTTCTAAGCGAACTAATTTGGGATGCAGACATGAACCAACATGCACTCTAAAAAGTATGAAAATTTGGCGTCCGTGGACATGATAAAACGTGCCTGTCCGAGCTTTCTGTAATTCAACCCCTCAATCCAGATTTTTCTACCCGCCGGTCAACTTAAGAATATGTATTTTTCTGAGGGTTTTTTATGTTTCTTACAAGAAATAAATTTTAGGTGTCATTCTCAGTGTATTCTAATTGTACTAAAATAATAATTATCCAATTAATGTGAGTTATTGATAAATCGGGCATAATTATATGTTTAATATGTGAAACATCATGAGTCAAATTGACTTCGGTCACGTTTTATATTTATTTAGTTATTATTTCCCTATAGTATTCACAAAATTAAATCTTAAAAAATTGAGTTTAAAAAAAATACAAAGAAATTGAGCACTTTATATTTCGAATATCAATAAAATTATATTATTTAAATTACCTTACACTCTCTTTAGTGTTCCCATTCTTAATTATGTTGCTTTAAAATTATTCTGTCTGAACTCTCTTGAAAATCTTTTATTCAAAAATATATAAATGAATAAACCAGGAAACTCGACAGAATTAATTATAAATTAGCACATTTTTATAAAATAAAAATTTAAAGTTTACAAATTCATATCGGAATGAAAATTAATAATAAAACTATTTTAAGTTTTCTCAACTCACTCTTGCAATTAATTGTCTCTCTATGGCTCTCGTGTTTTTTTCTACACCTGCAGAAAGGAACAAGATTTCCAAAAACGTTGTCTGATATTTATATTATCACTTATTTCGCCTAAATTTGGTTATCTTTCTAATTAAAAGAATTTAAAATTTTTGTAGTTTAATTTTAACATGATATTTATAAGTCATACATCAATAATTTATATTTTTTCTATTTTTACATGCATTTTTACAATATAAATTTCATTTTATGCTTTTATTAAAAAGTTATTTTATTCAAATATTTCTCAGAAGTTGACTGGTTTGTTCATTTATGATTTAATTGAAGTAATATAAATATAAAAATTGATGAATTAGTCTTTTTCGTGGATTTTTTAAAAATCTGTAGTGTTGGTTATTTCCTCACAAACATGGGTAATTTAATGTTAAGGAATATGTGCAACCATTAATTATTTACTAAGTGTTCCCTACATTGTGTTGCTAATATGTCCGCCATGAGCAGTGTGTGGCTTCGTGACTAAAAGCAGCCGCCAGCGTCTCTCTCTTCTTCTTCTGACGACATTATCCGTGTTAAATGCTCATGTTAGCAGATCTAATTCCCCATTGACACAGAGGCCGTCGCTTGGTCAGGCAGACAGTGTCAGTAACAAGAAAGCTTTTAACTTTTTTCCTCCCCCCCTCTCTCTCTGGAAGGAGTAGAGCATTGTCCTCCCATCCTCGAGGTGTGTCAATGGACTCCGCTACTCAGAATTTTGATCGTTTAATAACGTGACACGCGCGTGTCAAAGGGAATTTAATTTCGTCAAGGCACGTTTGAAGTGGAGCCGCCTGTTTTCGTGGAAAGCGTTAATAGGCTGTGTATCCAAGATTTGACACGGGCGAAGACTACGTGAGCAGGCTGCGAGGACGTTTTTACCTCCCCGGAAGATCGAAATCTAGAGACGGACAGGTCGACCTAATGCACACGTCAACCTGGTCCCGCCATATCTGCCAGGAATCTCGGCGTCTTCCAAAGGGCGATCGGTCGGCAGCTTCTTTCGGAAACTCAGGAGGGAAAAAAATAATAGTGCACGTAAGGGACACACAAAAGCTACTCGTAGTTTCTGTGACTACTCTAGCGTTATTAAGAAGCTATTTCCTGAATCCATGACACAAAATAATTTAAAATATTTAGAGACTCTCATTTACTCCTTCAAAATGAAGCCCACAATAACACAGGGTGGGTTCATAATCGATTTAATACACACCCAGAAAAATAAATTAACGAAATTTAAAGAAAACATTAATTTTTGAAGAGAATAAATTATTAAAAGGGGTTTTGTCGTTGGATTAAAACCTCCAAAGTTTTTAGGGAATTTGATAAAGAAAATCTAAAAAATAATTAATAAATTAAATAATGAAAATTTACATTTAATAACTAGGCAATTGACATACATCATTAAAAAACTCAAATCTCCTCATTATTATTTTAAAAATATCCGTTACATATTAAAATACTTGTATCTGTCAGCCACCGAAGGCCGAACTTAAACGAAAAGAAATGGAGTGAGGTTAATACAGCGGTTACATTTGTTGAACTTGGCAATATCTTTGACTGTACATAATTTGTATTTAACAATTTAAAGGTAGAGAAAAAAATTATAAATACGAAATTTATAGTAAACATAAATTAAGAAGTCTTACAATTGATAAATCTTAAATATTATTGAGATTTTTAGCTTCATTTTCTACACTAATAACTATATTATGCGATCATATTTTCAACATTACGCTTATCAACCTCGAAAAATAATTACTGTCCTCATCCAAAACCTTTGACATTAACCCCAATCTATATGATGATTATGAAGGTAAACATTCTTCGTCAAAACTGAATGTTTCTGAACAGAATGCTTCCTTAATCCCTGTTTTTAAAGCGTTTACTGTCTGTCCTGTGTGGCATGCTTCACAATTCAAGTTACCGAACTTGTAAATAATATTGAGTGCTCCAAAATTTTGGACAGGATCCTCTTTAATAATTTTTATTCTTTAATAGATATTTTTAATTAATAATGAAGAGTTTTGAGTATTTTAATGATGTTTTGGCTTAATTAAATGAATTTTTTCCCCATTTGTTTGCTAGTTATTTGCCATTATTTAATTTATTTATGATTTTATCGATTGAAATTTCCTAAAAACTGCAAGGACGAAACGCCTTTTCATGAGTAATGTTTTCTTTTTAATTGACAGATAATTTTACTAATTAAAATTAAAAATGTACGTCTGATTTAAAATTTATAATAAAGAAATAAATCCAAATCCCGACGAAAGAATTGAATATATAAATACCACACAACCTTTATGGACACCTTGTTCCTTTCTTCAGGTTCAGAAAAAACGCAAGAGCCTCTTACAGACACACAACTACAACAGTCAGTTGACAAAACTGAAAAGTTTTTGAGTGCAGTTGTAAGGCCTGCGAGGGCTATTCTCTCGCAGGTAGAACCTTGTAGGAGAGATACGAAGGGGCTATCTTTGGGGATGCCTTTTCCTCTCTGTTTTTGAACTAAGGTTCACACAAGCCGAGGCACTTCGGCCTGTTTTGAGAGGTGTATGTTCCGTGGGGGCCACAGACCTTGGGCATACGGTAAGAGTTGTTCTCTGTTCCCATTTAAACAGTCGGTAAGCTGCCTCCTAAACTGGTCGAGGCACGGAGAAGGGAATGCTGCGTCCCCTCAGCAAACTCTTCTCCCGCCATCGCAAGAGCGTGGGACAAGTACCCAATGCCCGACCTACCTGATGCAGGTTTTTCTAGGGTTTTCCCTGCATTTCTTTAGGCGAATGCCAGGTAAGATCCTTAAAATATAGGCTGGGGGCCCTAGTTAACCCTTGGCTACCTTCCTCTACCCTTCCGCATCCCCCCCTTTCAAATCCCTTTCCTATGCTATAAGAGGGTAGTTGCCAATATGTGGATTACCGTATATATAGCCTGTCTACAACCCCCCCCCCAAAAAAAAAGAAGGGTGCAGTTGTCTCTCTAGGATCCTGCGATTTTTCTGTACCTGAAGAAATTTTGTGTTGTATTTATATTATCAGCATTTGACTATCTTTCTTATTATAAATTTTCTGACTGAATGGCCATCAAATATTATTAATGTTTGTTATTGAACTTCAGATAATTTTAATAATAAATTAACGAGTCTGATGCTGCAAACTATTTTCCGTTTCATGTCCACTTGAATTGTATTCTTACGACTCGATTTATAGACTCACTGACAGCAGGTGAGTAGTTCATAATTTTTTACATTCTCCGGTAAAATGTCGGATTAGAAAAATTTTCTGAACGTTACCGTCAGCTCTCTCTATCTCTTTTAAAAACTAAAAAAAAATTTGGGTTACAAAGCCCTGGCCACATCAACTAGAGTCACAAATTTTCTGCTTCTCTGAAAATTTTCAAGAAAGTCTATTTAATAATTCATGTGTGACACCCAAGAGCATATAAGATAACAGACAGTACTGTTTATTAATAAACTAGTTCCCTTACATGTAGAGAACCGGCACAGTGACTCCTATACCCAGTAAGATGACACTCTGGCAGTCGTCCCAATTTTGGTTTAAAGGCCCTCAATGGTCTTTGAGGCCAAGGAGAAAGAAAAAGTTCTCATTTTCCAATATCCTCGCCATGTTCCCCGGCTTTACCAGGCGGCTGATTTACGTGTTCCTTGCACCCTCCACATTTAGCGACTAGACCTTGTCGTGAACGTGGGAGAAAGTTCCTCACGTGAGAGAGGATGTAGCAGTCACGTGACAGGAACATATCCAGTGTGTGTTCGTGTAAAACGTCACTACGTGAGACACAAGATGAGATAAAGCAGATTGAATGAAGGCGGAGCGGGGAGATCAGTCTGACAGTCGTCGCATTATTCATGAGCCTGTGTTGACTGCGCGCCGGGTGACAGGCCTCCGCTGACGTCATGCAAATATTCCCTGCCTGCAAAGAGGAAAATTTGCCGGTCCCGACGAACGATCACATTTCTGACATTCATCCTTTTCCAAGTGTCAATTTTTATCCGTGCTCGTTGGAGAAGAGTGTATGTGTGGGTGTGTGCTTGCAGGGGCAGGACGAGCGCGTACACGCTGAGTGATGAAAATAATCTTAATATTATTTTAAAAAATCGTATTCACTGCCCGAAATGCACGACCCATAATCACGAGTTACCCCGAGGATACAATAAATGTATACAGCGGTAAAATAAACAATTATTAAAAAATATTTTCGTTTATAAAACACCATATTAAAAATAAAATAAAAACATTTTCGCGACTTAGTCCGGTGCTTTTATCACCCTTGTATAATTCCATCTAATTTTTTTTTCATTTCTATTGCTTTCATTCAGTTACTTCCAGTGTCTCTCAAATATCCTTCTCTCTCTCTCTCTCTCTCTCTCTCTCTCTCTCTCTCTCTCTCTCTCTCTCTCTCTCTCTCTCTCTCTCTCTCTCTGTCTCCCTCTGTCTCTGTCTCTGTCTCCCTCTGTCTCTGTCTCCCTCTCTGTCTCTCTCTCTCTGTCTCCCTCTGACTCTGTCTCCCTCTGACTCTGTCTCCCTCTGTCTCTGTCTCTCTCTGTCTCCCTCTGTCTCTCTGTCTCTGTCTCTCTCTCTGTCTCCCTCTGTCTCTCTGTCTCTGTCTGTCTCCGTCTGTCTCTGAATCTGTCTCTGTCTCTGTCTCTCTCTCTGTCTCTCTCTCTGTCTCTCTCTGTCTCTCTCTCTGTCTCTCTCTCTGTCTCTCTCTCTGTCTCTCTCTCTGTCTCTCTCTCTGTCTCTCTCTCTGTCTCTCTCTCTGTCTCTCTCTCTGTCTCTCTCTCTGTCTCTCTCTGTCTCTCTCTGTGTCTCTCTGTGTCTCTCTGTGTCTCTCTGTGTCTCTCTGTGTCTCTCTGACTCTGTCTCTCTCTGACTCTGTCTCTCTCTGACTCTGTCTCTCTCTGACTCTGTCTCTCTCTGACTCTGTCTCTCTCTGACTCTGTCTCTCTCTGACTCTGTCTCTCTCTGACTCTGTCTCTCTCTGACTCTGTCTCTCTCTGACTCTGTCTCTCTCTGACTCTGTCTCTCTCTGACTCTGTCTCTCTCTGACTCTGTCTCTCTCTGACTCTGTCTCTCTCTGACTCTGTCTCTCTCTGACTCTGTCTCTCTCTGACTCTGTCTCTTTCTGTCTCTCTCTCTGTCTCTCTCTTTGTCTCTCTGTCACTCTGTCTCTGTCTCTCTCTCTGTCTCTCTCTCTGTCTCTCTCTGTCTCTCTCTCTGTCTCCCTCTCTGTCTCTCTCTCTGTTTTCTACTCCTGATGATTCATTACGTCAGCAAGCTCTTCTCACCTCCAAATAAAATACTATTTTTTAATACCCCATGAAAACCGTTTTTGCATACTATCAATCAGTTCATCCCCCATAAAAATACTATCGGCTCTTTCTACTGAACAAATATTGACCTCTGTTTTAGTGGTTGATATCAACCTTGTGTGCTTCTAGAGGATCAAATGGTAGGCCTTATTCTTTAAATATAGCCTGTTAATGTTACATGAACACAACAGTGTTTTTTTTCTATGGAACCTATTTCATTTGGAAATGGCGAAAAAGACATTTTTTCCAGCCAAATACCTTAACTAACTTAACCATGACCCTGTGGCTTGAGGTTTATATAAGCTTCCTCTCTCTCTCTCTCTCTCTCTCTCTCTATATATATATATATATATATATATATATATATATATATATGAATAAAAATATAAGTTTAATTTAGCATTTTCCTGGAAATTACCATGCATATCTTTACAATTAGAACAATGTAGGAAACCAATTATAATATAGCATGTTCCGTACATACAAAAGCTGTATTTAAAATAAAAAAAAATTACGTCCGACTGAAAATAATTATTAAGAAAGATAGCCGATACAGACAAAAAGATGACTTTTGAGTTTTGTCAACTGACGAATGCAGTTGTGTCGCTCTAGTCTCTTCTCAGCACGATAGGGAGACAAGGATGCCTAAAAACGTTGTGTGGTATTTATATTATCACTTTTTTGTCTGTATTTCTTGTAGAATTTAAGATATTTTAATCATTAATGTTTAAGCCAATTTTTCATATTATGTCCAAATTTTGAAGTAAAAATTAAAAAATTATTTATATATATTTAATATACTTTAAATTTAATGCATTTACTTAATTTATTCCCCGCTCCAGTTTTGCCGATATTTCTTCGATCTTTTCCTGATCATATCGACTTTTTATTTACACATTTTCTTCAAATTATTCCTTAAATTTAAAAATAAATAAAACAAATTATTAATAATTATGAAAAATTAATTTTTTGCTGTTATGTGTTTGAGTGGACTTTAAATAGAACTCAGTTCGCGTATATTAGAAATTAATTTCTCCATTTATAATTTATGAAAAGAGGAGTAGGAATTTGTTTAAACCAATAATTTATTGTTAAATACATAGAAGGTAACAACAGTTTCACCGACAATTGCTTTATTCTCTGAAAAAGGAATATGGTTGAATAGGAATAAATAACGAAACTGAAGCATATATGAATTAATCTAATGTACTATTCTGAGTTTATCAACAATAAATTTATAATGAAAATTAATTATAGCTGAATTACCTTAATAAAAACATTTATATTTGTCCATTATGCCGGTCACTTAAAACCGAGGTTCCTGAACTTTCCATAGGCCTACTCTCTCATCCGAGGTCTATTTACGTCAGGGTAATAAATGTCTGTTTCAGTTTCCCTTTTTAATGTAGCGGAGTATACGACTCCTCTGTTGCGAAGGAGTTATTGTGCAGGAGAAGCAGAAAAAAAATATTAAGAATTGTCTGTGTAAATTTTAGTCAGCCTGATTTTTATCAATGCTAACAAAATGTCTAATTGTGGCTAAATTTGCACAGTAGAAAATGAGAGATATGTCTGGAAGAGTTACGATCAGCAAAGTGAAAGGAACCGCTCTCCGAGCGTGTATAATACATGTTAATGAAATTCAAAGACAGGGGGAGGGAGGGAGAACGGAAAATATAGCAGAAAGTAACATCTGTTGAACATCTGTGACCAGCACAAAATTTTCCGAGTGACAAGCAATCACATTCTATCACTGCGGGAGGTGTCAGTTGGCTGGCCAGGTAGAAAGTATGTTCTTCAGGAGTCAAGGGGTCGAACGAACGAACGAACGAAACTGACATCTCGGACACTCGTCTCGGCATTTGTCTTGAACGTTGCTCGTCAGCAAAGTCCGATCCTACAGCCTCAAAAAGAGATTTATTTAAGTAACCACTGGTCTAATGTCAGTAAAATTAAATTGATTAAGAAACCATTGAATAAACCATCGTTTTGTCCTCTTTTAGGACCTCTTCAGATTTAATAAATTTGTATATAAATCATGAAAAACAATTTAGATGCGTATTATTGAGAATTTCGGTTATTTCTTTATTATTATTAGAAATTGTTTTAAATGAAGCATGAAACAGAGAAACACTTATTTTTTTATGGTTTTGGTTTTACCTAATACACCGAAATTTTTCGGTTACAAGAATCAGGGATGACAGACGGTGCCTAGAAAATTTACTAGTAATTTATTCTGTAAAATAATAATTTTTTAACAGATGTTAATTGAAAATCTGGAATTATTCCTACTTTATTGAAGACCATTTTGTTCTCATATTAATAATTAAGGCCCCAATTATTTATTTTTTTACTATTTATTTACACCTGATGAGTGACGAAACATCTGTTAATAGATTCTTATTATAAATTAAATAAAACGTCAGCCTATTAAGTTACTATTATAAATAAAACTAAAACACATTATAATAGGAAGATATTAAAACAGACGCTTTATTCCATCCTTAATTTTTTTAATTCAACTGTTGTCTAATAATATTCACAACATCTGTCTAAATATAACAGTCATTTTGGAAAATCTCACCGGATTATATTCAGCAACTTGTTCGTCAAATTTCCTTACAGACCTTGGGCATACGGTAAGAGTTGTCCACTATTCCCATTGGAATTGGAACTGGTCGACGCACGGAGAAGGGAATGCTGCGTCCCCACAGCAAACTCCTCTCCCGCTACCGGAATGGCGTGGGACAAGTACCCAATGCCCGACCTACTTGATGCAGGTTTTTCTAGGGTTTTCCCTGCATCTCTTTAGGCGAATGCCGGGTAGGATCCTTAAAATATAGCCCGGGGGCCCTAGTTAACTCTTGGCTACCTTCCTCCACCCTTCCACATCCCCCCTTTCAAATCCCTTTCCTATGCTATAAGAGGGGAGTTGCCACTATGTGGATTATTCTTTACATAGCCTGTCTACACCCAAAAAAAAAAAAAACTAACTTGTTCGTAAAGTTTTGTTATATTTGAAGTTTTAGATTACGAATTTAAAATTCTATCCTTTCATTCAATTTTACATCTGATGAGTTCTGAAACTAAATAGGGATGAAACGTTGTCGTGTCTGTTGGTATGTTTTATTTTGCCTTTAATAATGTTTAAATTTTTTATCGATTGTAAATATCTGGCTCAAAGTAGCCTGACGTGTTTTCATTTATAAGTCGCTTCCAAAATTATTTTTTTTCGATTTATTACGATTTTGTGAACTTTTTATCTGAATTTTAATATTTTCTTGATTTATTTCGACTATTTTAATTAATTTAGTACATTTATTTTCGAACCAATTACGTTTTCCATAATTTATGGAGCTAAAGATGAACTCTTATCTGTTATTATGAAAAATATATTTGTAATTTTGTTACTAGGAACAACGATTAATTTCAGGGATCATTCTGGTACGTATTTAAATGTATATCAGAGTCCAAGGCATATTCCTTACCTGGATTTAATACCGGAAATACTTTACAACGTATGTAAACCTTAAAATGTGTAGAGTTGTGCGTGCAGCGTCATGGCTGTCGTTCGTGATATTGACGTGGCTGAAATGTTTTCTCTGGTTTGCAAGTTGTCTGAACTTCACTGACTGTCTCCGTCTAAATCTCTCTGGCTATTTTGGCAGTCTGCTGAATCATTGTCCGAAATCGTAAGGTGGCTTTGCAACTGACTTAACGAATGGTCACATTGACGTCGAAGAATTTAGCTTCTTTATTTTTTTCTTGCAACAGACCACGTTTGGTGTGTGACCGTGACACTCCAGGTTCTCCCTCCTGAGATGGAGTGACGTTGTGTCAATACTCACAGCTGCTGTGTCCACCCCCCCCCCCCACATGCCGTGTTGTGTTGTGGAGGGTTGCTTTATTAGCGTCTCGAGGCCCCGCGTTCGTCAGACAGCTGCAGCTCGAGTTCTTCAACCTGGGTCTTCTGGTCAATACGGAGCCTCTGCGGGAGATCTCTGCTGTATTGATGATCTTGAGACTAGATAAGGGTGTGCTTTGTATATCAAGCATTAATTTTTACACGTGAGATTTTTCTTCAAGAATATTAATTTAATATTAAAAGTAACTGATTATTGATAAATTTTCAGTTAGTGTAATTTACCCCATGGTTTTTATAACCAGTCATCAGTTTAAATAAAAAAGACCATTTGTTCATTTTCATATATTTTATTTACAACTTTTCTGAGCTTTCGGTGGTTTGCCAATTTCACCTGTCCAGAAAAAATATTTTTCAGAAACCATTAGCATTATAACAAGGATCTTTAATGTAAAATATTTTATAAATAATTTATTTTACATATTTTTAGTTTTTATAGAAACAATCCACTAATTTATTTTAAAGAAATTAAAATAATCCGTACAAGAATCCTTTAACTTGTCCAAAATTTATTTGTTCTGTGAATTCATTTTAATTTATTTACAGATTTATATAAAAAAAAATTATACGTTAAAATAGTGCAAATAGTATCTAAAAATGTTTTTATTTCTCCAGGAAAAAAATACCAAACCACCGAAAGCTCCGTAAAATTCGAAATTAAAGATTTAAAAATTAATTATTTAAATTTCTGGCAGATTAAAAAGTTTGGGTGTAAATTACATTTTTAGGAGATTGGAGGTGAGAATCAAGCAGTAGGGTGTTTGATTTTATTGAATCAAGTTGTACGTTTGTGCGCTGATTATTTTCTGTCCACTTAAAAAATTATTAAATTATAATTCATTTCATTTAAAAATTCATAATTTTCTAAAATGGGAAATTCTTGTTAAAATAGAAATTGTTTTCTGAAAAAATATGGGAACCATGGCGAAAGATCCGAAAAATTCTAAATTAAATGGTATGAATGTTAATAATTAATTATTCTTTTAACTTTCTGCCGATTGAAAAAAATTGGGGTAAATAATTAAATTTATTAATTTTTTTACGCATGACTAAATTTATTATATAAAGGTTACCGAATATGGACCGATACATAACGGGGTAGATTTGATGACGAGGGTACGACGCCCCCTCCCCAATCGCACAGCCTTGGTGGCTCCGTAATCAGACAGAACCAGTTCCTTTCTGGTTGTTTTTTTTTCCCCTGGCCGAGCCCAAAGTCGGTCAGCTTTGGGCACTGACCATCATGGTAAGGAGACTAAGCCCCCTTCGGCGACCTCCGCTTTATGAAGCATTGTTCCGCTTTGACACGCTGCCGAGCAATTTGTTTTCGAAATGAGTCCCCTCTTGTAATGATAGCTTTGACTAATGACGACGGCCCCAGCATTCCAAAGGAAATTGCCTGTCCCTTAAGTTGTCGCCCAGGTAGCACTTGTCCTACCTGCGTGCGTCTTACCCCGTCTGACATACTGCGCCCTGCATATCATTACGTGTGGCCACCAAAAATTATATCAGCTTCTCCAAACCCCCCTCCCCCTTTATCTGTCGGCATTGATTTACAGGCAACAATAAAAACCTACCAGGCGAACAAACCGTAGAGTGGTAAATATTTATAATTCTATTTTTTTTTTCAAGGAACCTCAAGTCTTATTAATGGCAGTTTCCTAACCTGCATATGTTTCATGTTCTGGGGACAATGAATGACATTTTTCTGACATAAATAGGAATAATTCTGCCAAAAGGAAACAATCTCACACAAATTTATATTTCTGGTGACGTCAAGGAACCTTTTTTTTTTTAAAAAAAACTCCCTTTTTTTATCCCCCCTCGAAAAAAACCTCGCATAATTACGATTAAAAATATTTTAGGTCCGTCAGTTAAAAATATAATAGGAGTATTTTTTATATAAAACAAATATTTTTCTGCAACACCCCAAGCAGGAATAATTTTTTTTAACAAGAATAACTATTTAATAGTACAACAGTGACAGTGTTGCCAAATACCGTATTATTGTACACTTCTAATTCCGTCGTCATGGTATTCAATAGTGTCTAATTTTTAAAATGAGACTCATTTGTAACACAATAGTATTTATTTTTTCCTTCGTACATATTATTTTAATTAAATTTAATTTTTTAGGGACAATCCCACGCATGTTGGTACTATTTTATGCGAGAACAGAAAGGAGGTAGTTTGTTGACTTGAGCATTGCAGGGGCCTGCATCGCGCAGGGTGAAACGGAATAGTGAGGATGCAGATTTCTCATTCCAGGCAGATTTTCTGTGTTCAGATCTGCAATACCGAGAACAAGAATTCAGACTGTTTAATCACAGTTATTGCCATGGTTTTTAAATTAAGAGAAAATAAACTTCTAATATGCATAGAGTATTGTCTTTTGTAGTGATCTATCGTACTATTCAATAATTACGTATTAATTAATCCTTGAGAATACACAGCCTTGCAGTTGTTGTTTTTTTGTAAAGACGGTTTAAGTCATTATACAGATGCGATGCACAGCCGAGACGGTAGTCATAATTATCCTAATTCAAATTACGATCTCATAAATATCTTTATTAAGACGTCAAGAGATGTAAATCGGTTTGATCGCTTCATGATAAAAGCTAAAAAAAAATTATCTAAGCAATTTGAACCACGACCATTATGTTTGCGTAATCACGAATCAGCTGGTGCTGAAGAAATAAAAATACTTTGAAAATTAAAAAATATATATTGACGGATATAAATGGAGGGTGCAAGGTAGTCGAGGGTTAACTAAGAACCTCTTACTATAGCGTAAGAATTAAAAGCATGAAATTGCATGTATGTCCTTTTGCCTCGAAACATGGCTGATGAAACGTGACTCACTGAGTGCGTAAAGGTTGTGGACGCTTTAAGACTTTTCCCACTCCGAAAAAGAGAAATTTGGCTAAGTCTCAAAGACGAATCGTTAGAGAATGTGTTATAATAAGACTGGTCAACATAGTCGGCCAGCTGCCTCCTAATTTGGTAGAGGCACGGAGAAGGGAATGTTGCGTCCCCACAGCAAACTCCTCTCCCACTATCGGAAGGGCGTGGGACAATGCCCGACCTACCTGATGCATGTTTTCCAGGGTTTGTGCTGCATTACTTTTAGGCTAATTCCCGGTAGGATCCTTAAACTATAGCGCGGGGGCCCTGGTTAACCTTTGGCTACCTTCCTCTACCCTTCCACATTCCCCCTTTCAAATCCCTTCCTATGCTATTAAAGGGGAGTTGCCATCATGTGGATTATCCTCATGTAGCCTGTTCCCTAAAAAAATTTTTTTTTTTGTCTCACGAGTACCATTAGTTGTACTCGAAAAATAGTTGTAATCAAAATTTGTACGTCAGCCACGGTTTTTTTCTATTTTTTTTCTTTATAAACTAAATTATTATTTAGTTTTGGCTTAGTTTTATGTAATAATATTTTTATATATGTTGTATTCAACATAATCCAACATAATGGCGCTTGTTCATTGATTCCTCTAAAGTTACATTAAAAGCAGTGCATCTGTATAAAGGCAATAAATTCCCATCAGTACCTGTGACTCACTTTGGCCATTATAAAAGAAACTGATACAAACTTTAAATTTATATTGGTATATTTGTTGTGATTAAAAGGTTAATTGTACTAGTTTCTTGTACTGCTCCTTTTTTTTCTGCGTCACTAGTATAGTAGGGACACGAAAAAAAAATTTAGAAAATGATCGTTCTAAACACGAATTATACGTTCCAAGACAGGAATGTGTGGAACATGATGCATGTGAAATCCTAGAAAGGCGTTATCAAAATAGGATTAAGTATTTTTCCAAACCCATTGACAGTACTCCTGAACTTAAATTAGAACTGAAAAAATGAAAAAAATATTACGTCTGATTGAAATTAATGAATACGAAAGATAGCCAATTCAGACAAAAAAACCAAACGTATCTGGGATCCTTGTTGCTTTCATCAGGTGCTAAGAAGAGCCTAGAGAAACACATTGTCAACTGACCAGTGCAGTTGTGTTTCTCTATGCTCTTCTTAGCACCTGACGAAAGGTACAAGGATCCCAGAAACGGTTTGTGATATTTATTTTACCCTTTCGTCTGAATCGGCTATTTTTCGTATTTATTAAAATAGAACTCCCAAAATTAGAGAAATACATTAAAGAAAAAAATATTTGTTGATTAAGAATTGTGACTAATATTTGATTATTTGTTAAGAAGTGGTTTTTTTTTCATTTCTTCAGATTAATACGACAAACCGCATGCACATACATTGAAAATTAAGAATTAGTTTTTTTACATTTAATAACTTAAACGTTATTTAACGTTTTGGGGAATCCTTTTTGGAGGGGAGATAGATTTATTCACCATTAGCCCTCTAAAGAGAAAATAGGATTCGTCACAAATGTACAGTAGTTAAATTACATAAAAACATATAATACACAAAAACACACACAAAAATTCATATCTGTTTACATTAGTCTAGTCACTACAATCATACACACTATCTTTAGGAAACACGCACATGACACTAATCACTTCCTGGTATTCATCTCCTGTCGCTAGGTACGGAGGGATGTCGTCATGGATATTTACTAAAACAGGAAGCAGAGGCAGGAAAACAGAACCAAAAGGGGAAAACTGGATAAACTATTTACATATTTATAGCATATTCGGAAATTTTGTAGGCAAGGCAGTTCAATGAATGTGAGACCGATTCGTGTACGGAGGAATAAGTTCCATTTACAAGGAAAGTTTAACACTCCTTGACGAATGAGTTGTAGATGTTGATGTTCTTTACATGTTCAGGAATACTAATAATTACAGTTACACTGTCATCGATTTCATATCATCTTATAAAAATTTAGGTCCTAATGAGTCTGTGAAAAATTGCATCTATAGAAGAGAGGTATCAAGTCAATTGGAAATTTTCTAATATTAAGGCCGATTTTGTGTTGGTCTGTCAAGAGGGATGCCTGCTACACAGGAGAAATAAAGCAAAAAAATAGTTTTTTCTCACCTTCCAGGTCAGTCAGAATGTTTGAATATTTTATATTTATTTTATAGTGTTTTAAATTATAATTGCCTGTATCTCGGTAAACCTTGCGTGATAGGGGAGGGGGTGGAGGGAATCGATATAATATATTCCGAATTTCTCAGACAATTTTTGTTACCGAGTGTAATCAAAATGAACGTGTCTGAATTTTTTGAAGAATTGAAATTTGTTAAGTTTCTGTCTCGTTGATGACTTAAGTTAAGAGAAATGGTCTTAAAATGCTGAGCGGAGATAAGACCTGACGAGTGATTTACGGCTTACATGAGCATTGTTTGAGGAAAGTCGACCACCCGCAGGGTTAGTCTACATCGCTGACACGATCTTGTCACACGCAGGCTGTCACAACAAAGAGAGAGGATGCGCAGCTTTCCAGAATCTAAGGCCGGATTAGCATACGCGGGGCAACAAGCGAAGCCGCACCTGCCCACGGCCTGGTCGAGGATTACTAATGGCTACATCTCACACAACCGAAACCTGTTCCCAATGCGACACTTCCTCCGCAGACACCAGATAACCACGCAACCCCCCCCCCCCTTCCAGTATGTCTCACATTTCACAAAAACATTCGTTTTAGCAGGCAAGTTGCGAGTCTTATTCGCACAATGAAAGACGATTTTTCTCTTTTACCCTTTTCCACAGATTTATCTTCCACGGTGGCGTTTGAAATACGGTTGTTTCTTCATGAGCAGGACCTTTACACTTCCGCAAACAAAAAATAAAGTAATTCATTAGAATTCGCACTGCAACAACTTTAAAGACAAATAGACGTTGCGCCCCAGAAATAATAAGGGTTGATTTACCATATGAATATCATAAATTGATTTTTTTTTTCTAACAGAACATTTTTACAACTTAACACTTGATTTTTCCATTCTGAAGTATGCACTGACAAGCAGGTATGTAACTCGATCTTTATACGACATATCGATAGTTTTTCGTGGAGAATAAGATCGCAGATGAGACGCTACGAAAATCTGTGGACGAGAAATAATATCGGTGATGTAGACAGATGTTGTAAATAAAATATAATTCTATCAAAGAGGACAATTTATTTTAAAATAAATGTTAAAGACACAAGCCCAATAGAACAATTTATTATCAATTTTAAAACGTATTTAACGAACAACGTTTCATCCCTGATTTGGAACTCTTCAGGTATACTGTTAAAATCTTTTCAAGTGTACAGGAGAAATTTAATTTAATTAGGTAAAATTTAGTGAATGTATAGATGAATTTTATGTTAAAACACCCAAAACAGACAATTACAAAATATTTTATTAAATAATTATTAAATTGCGTATATACAAACAAATATATTATTGTATGAAATATAGTGGAAATTTACAACAGATCTTGTGCATACGGTAAGAGTTGTTCGCTGTTCCCATTGGAACAGTCGGCCAGCTTCCTCCTAAACTTGTCAAGGTACGCAGAAAGGAAATGCTGCGTCCCCACTCAAACCCCTCTCCCGCTATCGGAAGGGCGTGGGACAATTAGCCAATTCCCGACCTACCTGATGCAGGTTTTCTAGGGTTTGTCCTGCATTACTTTTAGGCGAATGCCAGGTAGGATCCTTAAACTACAGCCCGGGAGCACTAGTTAACCCTTGGCTACCTTCCTCTGCCCTTCCACATCCCCCCGTTTCAAATACCTTCCTATGCTAAGACAATCTGAGTTGCCACCATGTGGGTTACCCTCATGTAGCCAGTTACCCTAAAAAAAATCCTCAGGTGAAGATCAAAGATGTTAAAACGGCCGATATTTAATTAATTAAATTTTTCTGAGTCAATGGGATAGATTACGTTTTCCCATATTTTTTTTTAACAATTTCAGCGCATTTAGTCATGAGGGTGGAGGGTCGTTACATGAAAAATCGATATTGGAGTGAAATCCTGGGTTATGTACGTTGCTAAGTTTAATTATGACAAACCTGGAAACGCCAGACACCAAGATAATAAATAAAATGGAATTAAGTAAATTTATAACAACGCGGGAGAGAACTTTAAAGTCCTTGTAAAATTAATTTAAAACTCTGGGGGATATAGAAAATTTATTTTGTAAGATTCATGGGAGTGTTCTTCAGGGAAATATATTTTTTCATGAATTACGGAGTCAATAGTTGAAGCCCAGTTGCAAACTTTTAACCATACTGCACATTTCCCGTAAAACGTGGGGCGGGAAGTGAGTCTACTAAGACCCCTATGATCAAAGATGGATGAAAAGAATTCGGAACAACATTCCTGTCAAGGATAAATCATGACATTCTTCCCAAGGCAGACCATGTTTGTTGTAGCTTGGGGGCACCCGAAAACGGTGTTTGTGGTTAACAAAAGTGTAGCATTAGCGGAAATAATAACCGTCCACGAAAACGGAGGGGGTTGGAAAGGAAAAAACCACTTCGCAACAATTTCGACCCCCACTACTTATAAAATATGCCAGAAAATCCGCATCCGTGTTGTTTGCGGTTCTAAATCTGTCAAACATTAATCTTCTTGTCAAGCGCAGTCTCTTAACTGCCGGTTTGCACGACAGGTATAATTTCAGCCCCCATGCTATTAAATTAAATAGTTTGCAAAAATACCCTTGTTGCGGGGAGCTTTCGCTATTCCTCCACACCCGCAGGAGGGATTCTTCACTTTCAATACTCGCTACTGAATATATAAATTTCCTACCATTATACAGATGCAGTTACACGAAAAGTAAACACTGTACATGTTGCAACACAGGTTACCTTTAATATTAAAGGTACACAATAGCACAGGAATTCCGAAACTGTAGAAATTTTGGGGAGTTGCAGGAATAATTAATATGACTAGACGGGGTTGACACTGTTCAGATGGACACTAGTCGCGGGGGTGGGAATTTTCAAATATATTAAAACTATAGACATTTTCGTCAACAGCATTTTTTTTCTTGGTCTGTGAGATAGAGAACGTTTTTCCTATATATTTTTGTGTATTATAACTTCAACCCCTTTCGGCTTGGGAGTGGAACACCTTTAGGGATGGGAAATAACGCAAAAGCAACCAACATTAGTGTCAAATCAGGGGTTATGGATATCGCTGACTTTAATTATGACAACCCTGGTAACGCCGGACACCCGGTTATTGATAAATAAATAAGCCATACAGGGAATCGAACCCTCATACTTAGTGGGAATTAATTAAAGACGAAAATTTCTGATTAACAGAGAACATTCTGTGGTGTTTTATTATTATTACTAGCCGGGTGCCCGGCGTTTCCCGAGAAGCCATTTATCCATAACCCCCGATACACTCCAATTTCGTTTCTCAGTTTGTTATAAATAGTCTCAGCGACATTCATAACCCCGATTTGACTCGAATCTCGGTTGATTTGGCGTTAAGGATATGAAACGCCCCTCCACCCCCACACCTAAGGGTGCTCCCCTCGCATGCCGAAAGGGGTTGAAATTATACACAAACAACATCAGTAGAAATACAATCAATATAATTAACCCTGAAAAAATATTTATTCAACGCAAATACCTGCTGTGTTTGCATGTTCAAAAATTTCTACCCCACTACCCCTGCATCTGAGGGGTAAATGCCAAGTTGAATGTCATAAATAAACTCGGTGACATCCATAACCTTCGATTTGCTTCCCATCTCGGTTGAATTCGCGTTATTTTCCTGTAAAGCATCTCCACCCCAAACCCTAAGGGTGCCCTTTCCCCAGGGTGTAGAGGATAAAATTATATTCATATAACCCTATCAATATCTCTTAACCCTAAAAATATTTATCCGACTGAAATATCGACTGTTTTAGCATGTTTAAATATTTCAACCCCCGCTTCTGGGGGTGGTAGGCGCGTCTCACCCCAACAGTGTTTGTTTCCTGGTCGCAAAGTACACGTGTACTAAATTTGGTGAAATTTGCTACATCGGTGTAGAATTGTATAAGGAACATACAAATATATATATATAACGGCCTTAAATACTGTTATTTGACATGACCAACGGTAACTAATGAGAAACGTGATTTTCATGCAGGTCTCCACGTACGATACAGGTTCTGACCGATGTCAACAGATTCATGGACGTAAGCTTTTAATATTTTATTTTTTGTCAGGGGAAAAATAAGTGATTGAAGGAGTTTACTTTAAGAGGTTTAGTATAGAAGGGGTACAGAGTTACTTTAGAACGCACAGCTCACAAGGGACCAGTTGAGACGCGGGGGCTCACATCAAGTTTAAAAATTAAACCCAGTAGGAACAATGGCAGTTGCTTTAAGTACCGGGCCTTCTTCCCCGAGACGCCGAGTAAACAGAACGGCGATAACTCGGAAGTGAGAAGGGAGGGGCCGAGAGAAAAGGGCTTGTGTTATGTCTCTGAACAGCGTGTCAGCTACGGAAGAGAGATTTTATTAACACAGGGAAGTGATCCGAGTTATTTAAAACAATCCTTCAGTTTTCAGAGAAAATATCTCAAGGGCTCGGCTGCACAAGTTGTATTAAAATGCGAAGACTGGAAGCCTTTATTGAAACTTTCGATGTTGGACGCTTTATTCATCAATATCAGTTTAAATTATATCAGTCACCTCACACGTCTCCTAAGTTTCTCCCTGTTCTAATAATCATAGTTTGGTAATGTTAAAGAGGACATTTAAGTAACAAAGGTAATAAGAACAACTGGTGTACAGTCTCAAAGATGAATTAATAGGGTGAACGGGAAATACAACTTCATTATGCAGAACAAATAAAATCCCTCGCTAGGAAAAATGTTTAAATAAAACGCAATTATTATAACTCTAGTTCTTTTACTTGTAAGACGAAAGATATCCAAATACGGACAGAATAAGGGATGATGTATATACAAAAGAACGTTTCAGGGAATCATTGTCCGTTTCTTCAGGTGCTAAGAAGAGCCTAGAGCGAAACAACTGCACTCGTCAATTGGCAAACCTCAAAACCCCCTTCTATGGCTTTTAATATATATATATATATATATATATATATATATTTATTTCCCCCACCTGGAAAAAGTTTCACCCACGTGATCTAGATGGTAAATTTGATTGTTAAGCAGCTTGACGAGAAATGCCAAAAATCAAAATATTTAGCTATTGAGTTTTTTTTAACTGACTACTGCAGTTGTGTCGCTCTTGGTTCTACTTAGCACCTGAAGAAAGGGACAAGGAGAACCCCCTGAAACGTTGTGTGGAATTTATATTATCACATATTTTGTCTCTATTTGGCTATCTTTATTATTATTATCATTATTTATTTTCAATCAGGCGTAAAAATATTTCATACCTTCACCTGTATTGGCAATACATTGACAGAAAGTTAATTTTTATATCAACAATAAAAATTGCATGGATGAGTTGTATACAAAAGTATTAAATCTGAAGACTCCCTACAAGATGACGAACCGTCCTAAAATTCATCTTTGTTAATAAACATAATATTTGTATGTAAAATTTAAATTATTAATGAGTCCGAAACAGACAAAAGTTATCCTTCCTATTGGCCGCATTAAATAATTTATGAATAATCAATCGGGATAATATTTTTCACAATGTCCAAGAAACCTAAATATCTTTAAAATAAATATAGAGAGACTGTTATTTGCTTTTTTTTACCATTGTAACGTTACGTGTCCTTTGAATTTAATTTATTTATCATTGCCAAAAAAAAATATTTTTTATAAAATGAATTTATATTTCGTCAGAATTATTCAGATGATTTCTAGATTAATGGCCAGGACCAAACACGTATATCAGGATATTACTGTCGACAAATCCGTCAGTTTTTCAAAAAAAAAACTATCAGTTTCCTAAGAATAAATTGAATACAAAGTGCAATTTATTCTTTCGTATTACACCGAAACGAATCTATAGAATTACCCTGAAATAAATGGTAAAATAATAACACGTAGGCATATTATTTTTAAAAAATTATACGTTAATGTTTGGTTCTATGGTTTTACTACCCTTCAGTAAAGAATTTATTAGGAAAACTGAAATTGTACAGCAGAATTTTCCTAGAATCATGGCATAGAGAATGAATTTTCCAGACCCATTTACAAATTATAATTTTAAAAAAAATATGGACAAAATCACATCTCTAATATCTGAACTTTGCTCTAAAAGATTTTTTAAAAAAACTGGAGAAATACGAGAATCTTTGCTACGTAACACAAACATAGATTAATAACAAAAAATATATTGTAGTGAATAAAAACCTTAAGGGCCGCGGGCCTGAAAAGGCCTGAGTATGAATACATTAGGCGTGCACGTGTTTCTGCCTGAGAAGGCCAAAAGAAATCGCGGGTTCGCATCCCTTTTTTTGCATCATTTGGGGGGGGGGGCGGAGTTCGAATAAATACTCCGAACCCGTGAGGCAAAGGGGCAGACGGGGACGGAGACGCAGGGAAAAGCAGGGAGACGGAGAGACAGAGAGACGCAAGAAGAGACGCAGGCAGACAGGGAGACGCAGGGAGACGGAGACGCAGAGGTTTTGAGGGACGTCCATCGCGGGGAGGCCGAAGAAGGAGATCGTGAGCTGACGCCACAAGTAAAGTAAGCATAACAATATATGTAAAGTACATTCAAAAGTAGAATTCTTTTACACAGTGTGGAAATAGACTCTGTTATTGAGTAGCCACCGAACCGCCCACATTACCCTGTTGAGGAGGAGAACTTTTTAATCAAGCCGGAGCTAATTTTAATTTTATGCAGACCAATGTATATCTGCTGGCGCCCAACAATATTTTTTTAATTTTTTTTGTATTTTTTGTAATTTAAATGTAATAAAGTTTATTTTTTTAATATTAAGTAATAAAAAGGCAAAATCATTACAATATATATATATATATATATATATATATATATATATATATATATATATTGTAATATTCAACAGGTACGCTTTAATTAAATGAAATGATAATCAAAATTTAAAACATAAAAGAAAATTTATTATCAACTTGGGCCTTCTAACTCAAAACAATTACAATTAAATTTTTTATATCTCAGACCCTTTACTGGGTTTGATAATGAACACAAAAAAAAAGATTTAAAATCTTATTAACAAAACAGTTCACAATTTACCTAAACAATGTGTCGATAAAATGAAAGAAATTAAAAAGTAAAGAAATTAACTTTGATTGACAATTAAAAGGGAACAAAATCTGACTTTATCCTTTAATTAGCGTTTACAATATTATTCAAAATTATGTTATTTACGGACCGTCGATCTGGTACCAGAACAATCAATTTTACCTCGTTCGGACACCTTTACACTCTTTAATATCAGGCCTTGGTTTTCACTGATTCTACACTTCACTTTAAAATTTGGCAAGATTGGCTGTATTCCGTTGATTGCTCCACTATACAATAATTTACCAATGTTCTCCTGGATTAATTTCTCCACGAAGATTTTGGAAAGTTCTATTCTAATTATTTAATGTCAGGCCTTGGTTTTCACTGATTCTACACTTCACTTTAAAATTTGGCAAGATTTTCTGTATTCCGTTGATTTCTCCGCTCCTCAATAATTTCCCAATATTCTCCTGGATTAATTTCTCCACGAAGATTTTGGAAAGTTCAATTCTGACGAAAATTTCTCTTACTTTCGAATATACACGCTGCAATACTTCCGTGAATGTTTTCTTTGTATTAATTCACAACTTTAACTAGTTATACATTAACGATGTCTAGTCTCTGCTCAAGTTTTATTACTTGTTCTGCTTCCTCGTAAAGTTTCTCCGCCAACTAACTATCCTATCCATGTCCATTTCGGCATTTTCTCAAAGCAACAGAGCTCAGCGCTATTGTTGCTCTGCTCGCCTTACCGCTATAATGGATTTATCAAACAATTAAAATTTTATGTCCAAACAATTAATGGCCTAATTAACTATTGCTACAATTTCTGAAAACCATAAATGTATTTGATAAATTGTATAATGTGTTATATGAAATATATATGTAATAGTGCCTTATTATTTATTTTTATTGTATTTATATACATGAAAATTTAATTTGAGAGTTCCTTCTAGAAGTGTGGTAAAGCTTTCTAGAGCAAATTATACCTTAAATAATCCTATAATGAGTGAAAATTTTAAATATTGACGCTTTAGATATTTTTCAGATTAAAGATTAAATTTATATTTATGACTAATGAAGTAAAAATATTTAAATTTTATTTTAGGTTGTAAAATTTTGTGATAGTATTTTTTAATGTAAAATGGACAAAAGTTCGTAACAAATAAATATTTGTCCATGTTGATCTGCGTTGTGGCGAGTTAATCTTATTTATTAATGTTATTAGTTAAGCGGTTTGGGTTCACGAACGGTTTATTACAGTTCACTAGTTAATAGCAAGTAAAAGGGTAAAAAAACGTCTTGAATAACTAAACATGCATTGGAATACTAAGAGGTTTCTTACACCGCGTGAGTAGTTTGCCCGGTTACCTGCGTCATTAAGACCGGAAAGGGTGATTCTATACAGAGTAAGAAGCTAACTTAATTGAAGTGTTTCGAGTTATAAATGCAAATAAATATTTTCTCCTCCGCTTGGAGGGCAGAGAACAGTAGTGGCATCGCACTAGTGGATGGAGACTGGCCGGCGGCAAAGAATTTCGCACGGACAGGTCGCAGGGGAGCCTGTTTTTGCAGCAGTGAGTTATGCCCTCGGGGTGGACGCATAAATCTCAGGTGGCGCCGAATACCAGTAATTTGCGAGGCAGGGGGTTGCAGTTTCCTCGTGACCACGGTTAATTACGCGGGTGCCTTTCTCGGCAGCATATAGATTGGAGTTTTAAAGCGCTCTCTTTCTCTCGGCCGCCTTTGTTGGAGTGCTATTGACTGGCGGTCTCTTCCCTTGGGAGCCGGCGTCTGCGCCCTGCAAAATACAAGCCCTCAACCTCCAGAGACGCTTCACGTGCCGTCGTGCCGCCGAGAAAATACGCGATTCCATCCCACGTACTACGAGGGTTCCCTCTACATCTCCACTAACAGTATTAAGTAAAGCAGGCTCGCTATCGAAAGGTACTATATTACTGCACAAACAAAATACTTCCCAAGAACAAATAGTGAATTCCATAATTATGCTTCGGCATTCAGCTAACAGCACAGCATACATTCTACAGCACTATACAGTAATAAGTAATTTTTAGGGGAGCCCCTCAACTGGGATGTACTTCCTTCTACATATAATTTACTTATTACTCAACAGAGCAGATTGTAAATATAAATTAAAGTTTTTTAAAAAACATTTTTTTAGAATCATGTCCTATATAACGAATTTTTTAGACCCATTTAAAAACCATAATTATTAACAAAATATTTCTGAAGAATTTAAAATTCAGTTTCTAGTATCTCAACTTTGCTTGAAAGATTTAGAAAAAAATTAGAAAAATACGAGAATCTCTGCTAAGTATCACAAACATAGATTAATAACTATATATATATAAGTGTAAACAACCATCTTAAATTTCCTGAAAACCATAAATATATTTTATAAACTGTAAAATGTAGTATTATATGTAAAAATATATATATATAATGGTGTCTAATAAACAACAGACTTGATGTCGCCTTAAAATGTTGTTAAAAAACCCAGATATTTCATCCTCCAGTCTCTACTATTCATACTTGTCAATATAATGTCCACGGCGGCTCACAACACTTGGTCAGTAACGATCATTTTAATATCTTCAATTTATTCACTCGTTTAAGTGTAAATACGAGTAACTCTCAGGATTCTGGGTAGAATCCTGTAATGATTCATAGTTTTAAATACTTGATTGTCTATAAAAATTGTTCTTAAGAACACATTTCGGTTACAACTGATTTCATATTTAATATATTCTAAAAATTGTCTTTTAATTAATGTCAGAAAATTTGGTTAATTACTGAAACAAAAAAATTCGTGTCTAAACAACGTTTCGTCTGCAATTTTGGGGACTTCTTCAGGTAATCCGGAAAAATACAGTTTTGAATCTATGTACGACTAAGCTAGACGAATTTATAGCAATGGACCCTTATGACGGTTGTAGAGGAATATTTTCATAGGACGCAGTAGATTGCTTTTAATTCATATTTCCCTCTAATTTAGCATGTAAAACTTATATGTATGTATACTAACAATCAAAACTGTATTTTACCTGATTACCTGAAGAAGTTCGAAAATAGTGTACGGAATGTTGTATTCGAACAAATATTGGGTTTGATCGATTAATTAATAAAGTTTTCTGACATTTTCGCTGTATAACTTACTTTTTTTATCAAATTAATATTTCTCATTTAAGTACATTCAAAACTGTGAGTCTGTATAATTTATACTGTAACGAAATAAATTTGTTATTTATTTAACTATGTTTTGGTGAGTTTACATTTGTAATTTATACTATAATTCTTATTTATTTAAATTACTTTATCAATTGAAAAATTATCGTAATTTTTGACGAATCGTCGTATTGAATTTTTTTTTCTTCCGAATTCATACATTTTTCTGAAGTCTTGTCTGTGATCTTTATGTATTAAATGTCGATTATCAGATTATTTGTAATATTAAATTACGTAGATCATGGTCAATACGTAGTTTCAGCAACAGCGACGTACCTTACATGAAGGATATTTATTGCCCTTTTAAACGTACCTCGGGGAAGGAATATTGTCGAGTGTCCGCGACGCAAAATGTTGACTCGTCTGTTTGCTGCGGGCTCTATTTTCTAGGTTTTTTGGATTTGTTGCGGTGCCATCAGGAATGTTGAGTATATATTTATTCATTTAATCTAAAAATGGGTAATTTTCCAGCAGGCATTACAATAAATAAATTAAGTGGGATAATTCTTTGATTAATTATTAAATTAAGTGGAATAATCCTTCGATTAATTATTAAATTAAGTGGGTTAATCATTCGATTAATTATTAAATTAAGTGGGATAATCCTTTGATTAATTATTAAATTAAGTGGGATAACCTTTTGATTAATTATTAAATTAAGTGGGATAATCCTTTGATTAATTATTAAATTAAGTGGCATAACCTTTTGATTAATTATTACATTAAGTGGGATAACCTTTTGATTAATTATTAAATTAAGTGGGATAACCTTTTGATTAATTATTAAATTAAGTGGGATAACCTTTTGATTAATTATTAAATTAAATGGGATAACCTTTTGATTAATTATTAAATTAAGTGGGATATCCTTTTGATTAATTATTAAATTAAGTGAGATAATCCTTTGAGTAATTATTGAATTAAGTGGGATAATCCTTTGAGTATTTATTGAATTAAGTGGGATAATCCTTTGAGTAATTATTGAATTAAGTGGGATAATTATTTGAGTAATTATTGAATTAAGTGGGATAATCCTTTTAGTAATTATTGAATTAAGTGGGATAATCCTTTGAGTAATTAAATCAAATAACAAATCTGTCAATTTATCATAAAGGTGCAGAAGTTAAACACAAAAACTTAGATTCTGTCCTTCAAGTTTAAGCTATAGGGATGTACTGGGGAACGAGCTTTAAGTATCAAAGCGAATTAAAATAACTATAAATGTCTACAAACTGTAAATTATTTGTTAATTTATATGTGGTAAATAAAAAGCATGAGTCGGAATTCCGGATTCATATATTTAGCAAGAGCTTTCAGTATTCGAAATTATACAATTTTAAGACTGAGTACAGATTGTTTCTCCATTACTTACTCTTATTTTGCATCCACCGTTTTCTTCCTACATTAAAAAATTCTACCGTTGAAACACGTCACCTTTTTTTTAAAAAAAAAATGTTATTTTTAACACATTTGTGTGAACTCACACAGGAGAAAAGCCATACAAATTTGTTTTGTATTTTAAGGAATTCATTGATTCATCTGAAGTAATAGTGCATATAAAAATTCACACTGGTATAAAACCATACAGATGTGTTTAGTGTCTTAAGGCATTTGCAAAAGCATATCTTTTAAATAGACATATGCGAATCCACACTGGTGAAAAGCCATACAAATGTGTTGAATGTTTTAAGACATTTACAGACTCAAGTTCTTTAAAAATATATTTTTCTTCCTCTGCGTCATTAATAACTTGGTTGTAAATAAATCGTTTCCTTTCCCTGTTAACTAAAATTTTCCATCTAATTATATTTTTTTCGTAATTTGTTAACTTTTAATTCAAAATTATCTCAGGATAATTTCTTAAGTTTTCACGTTTTGAATTATTTTATAAATTGAAAGGTGTTTCCGGGGATATCTAGATGTCTGTGTCTCGTGGCTTGGCCAGAACTGTACATCTGTGAGAAAGCGTCGCCTGTGTCCGTGCGCAGTGACACAAAGCGACGACGTTTCCGCCCAGTGTCGCAGCGCGCAGGTCCTGCTGGGCTGTCACCAACCACCACGGCGGACCAATCCCTTCTTTAAAACATCTTCAAATAATTCTGCTCTTAGCAGGAAAAGTCTTGCAAGATTTCTGGTCTTGAATTTATAATTTTATCACAGTTTGTCCCTTTAACTTAATCATTCAACCGCCCAATATTCATTGGCACTGCAATAAAAAACTACTTTGCTGAAGTCAGGAAACTATATATATATATATATATATTTATTTGATAATCTACTATTGGCCAAATAGTCCGATGGCAGATGAATCATCCTTAATAATATTTGTACCCTTAAAAAGGAAAACACTGCGTGGAGTCGATTAACTGAATCAATTTTTGAACTCTAAAATTTACATCGGTTTGATTGTTCGTATTGTTTTATGAAGTTTTAATATTAATTAAATTATTTGACGTTACTTTCTACGATTTTTTTTAAAGATTTACCTAAATTTTTTATTAGTGGTATTTCCCCTCAACACTCCAACTACTTACGTTCAGTTAAATAATTTTACAGTCGTACATTTCTTAAAAACTTTACATTTAGAAATATGTTAAAGAGTAGGCAACGGATATAAAATAATTCAGAATTGGTAATTTTTTTTCTTTTATACTACCAACTGTTAACCATTTTTTCGCATCTGCCACTGTTTGGTGAAACATCAAAAATTCCGTGGCATCAAAAAATTTTTAGAATTGATATGAACATTTTTTTTGCCCCATTTATCGACATTTGCTTATTACGCCCCTTACAAACAGGAATCCTTCTCAAACTATTAACTTATTTACAAAAATAACATATATTCATTTTAAGAAAACAAGTTAGAATAAATTTATTCACTTAATTAATTAAAACATACATTCAAAAAATTAATAATAATATTGTGGTTTACAAAAAAAATTAAATAAACGTTTTTTCCTCCTATATTTGTGACGTCTACCATAATAGTTGTTTAATAATGTCTAAATGGTACGTTATATGTAAATTCAATAATCTTATGGTATTTATAATATTTGGGATATAAATTTGAATGTCTTTACTCTTGAAGGGGTCGAATAAAGGGAAGAATCGTTTTGATTTATTTATTTTATTTACTAATAATAATTAAGATACCCAAATACAGACAAAATAAGTGATAATATAACTATGAGTTTTGTCAACAGTGCAGTTATGTCGCTCTAGGCTGCTCTTAGCACCTGAATAAAGGGACAAAGGTCCCAGAAACATTGTGTGGGATTTGTCTGTATTTTTCTATCTTTCTTATTATTAATTTTCAATCAGAATTTTATATATTGTTTATAGTCGCGTCATCAGACGAGTCGTTGGCGAATTTCCATATCTACTTTCTAAAATATGACTCGTCTTATATATACATAGTAGCTGGGTGCCCGGCGTTGCCCGAGATGTCATTTATCTATAACCCCCGATATGACTCCAATTTCGGCTGCTTTTGCGTAATTTTTATGTAACGCTACTCGAACCCTAATCATTATAATTAACTCTGAAAAATGATTCTTCAACGCAAATATCTGCCGTGTTTGCATGTTCCAAAATTTGCACCCCGCTACCCCTGCATCTGAGGGGTAAATGCCAATTTGAATGTCGTAACTAAACACAGTGACTTCCATAACCTTTGATTTGACTCCAATCTCGGTTGTATTCGCGTTATTTTACTGTAAAGCATCTCCACCCCAAACCCGAAGGGTGTCCTTTTCACAGGGCGTAGGGGATGAAAATTGTATTCAGATAACATTGGTACAAACACTATTAATATCTCTGACCCCTAAAAATATTTATCCGACTCAAATATCGGCTGTTTTATTATGTTTAAATATTTCCACCCCCACTTCTGGGGGTGGAAGACGCGTCTCACCCCGACAGTGTTTGTTTCCTGGTCGCAAAGAACACGTGTACGAAATTTGGTGAAAATTGCTCGACTGGTGTAGATTTGTATATTATTTAGAAAACGTTTGTATGGGAAATAGAAAAGGGATGTTTTTAGGGTTTTCCCGGAAATTATTCGATTTTTTCTCGCCTTTTAAACCTTCCCTAGACCTCCACGAACATTTCAAGACTAAGATAAGATAAATCCGTTCAGCCGTTCTCGAGTTTTAGTGAGACTAACGAACAGCAATTCATTTTTATATATATAGAAGATTATTCTTAACCTACGATTCATCGTCTAATAAGATTACATGTTCCTTATTTTACAATGTTGATGAGGATCAATCTCCGTTTTCCTGTATTTTCTAATCCTGTCGTGCTTTGAGCAGTCGTAGAGGACAGCCTTGCATAAGTTACAAGGACGTTGCGGTATTCCCTAATACAATTTTTTATTATTTTTTTAAATGTAACTAATAGTGAATTCAATGCATAAATTAATTTTTTTACCGTTTTTAGCCGTATTTTGTTTTAAATTTTTATTGATTTTATTGAATATATTATCAGAGTACTCAAATCCTAGCGGGAAATTATTTTTGTTATATTATCATGTTAAAATTTTCGAAATTGTAATATTTGGAATACTTTGGGACAGTTAGTCAGTGAGTATGAAATTAATTAGAGCAGTTTACGTCCCTAATATTGTAGTCCTAAGATGGATAGCTTAATTTTAATAACGCAAAGTCTGTATCCGTTAAATGTAATGCAGTGTTTGTCCGACTGAAATTACAATAAGCCAGTACTTATTCCACGCGAGAGATTATGACATACATAACTCTCTCTGTGTAATAAAATTTCAAGTTAAAATTAAAGCTGCTCCCCATATCGCCGTGATAAGCTCAGAAAGAAGCCCTTTTCTGTTTATTATTCAGTAGGCGGGAAATCCTTTCCTTCATATTCCCCTGGACATTGTGCGCGATATTACTACGGAAAGGGAGGAGAGAAGCTACTGCGGTTCGGAGCAAAGCTCGGCCAAGTTTCGTAGGCGGAAGAGCTTGCTTGCAAAAGAGATGTAAAATGCAGACTTCGAATCCGCCGGATGTGGAACTATCAAGTTGAAATGCAAGAGAGGGGAAGACTTCTTCAAAAAAAAAAAATATATATATACATACCGGAAAGAGCAATGTGGTTAAGGTGAAGTAGATGCCTGGAGCAAGATCAGGCACAATGTTAATTATTTCCTCAATTATAGTGAAGAACAACTGCTTCAGAAGGCAACTGAAAACCAAAATAAACAACTGTATTATAATATTTTACACGTCACAAGATTTCTAAAGTAAATGTCACAATATTTTATAACTAAATTTTTTTTTCCTTGCCCAAGAGTACAATAACAGTGAATATAAGAAGAGTTGGGCTTAAACGAATTAACCAAAGGGACGGTACTCGACATATAATTAAACATAAATTAATTTAACAACTATATTTATGTGACATCATTAAATAAATTAAAAAAATCACGGTATCAAATCATTAATATATTATGAATAACGGGTGTTAAAAATCGCACCTCATAAATATTTTCGTTCCTCTGAATTTTGTGTAATTAATTACTAAGAATTTTAATTATACCATTTCATTGGAAAAAGGATAAACGTCGTGTCGGTTTTAATTTTTTTTCAACTATTATATTTTATTCTTATTTAATCTCGGACTTTTATTTTTTGTCCTTTCATTCATAAAATAATTTAACTAGCGTACGTTTAGGCGTTCTTTCCGTAGTTTTTTTTTGGACATGTGTAAGATTTTTATATGTATTTAAGTATATAAAAAATTTATTTTAGATTTTTTTGGTCGTAACTACCCTATAAACCAAACCTTTTTTTAAAATCCATCTACATATTTCAGAATGGTAAAGTAATGAATTCCGTAAAATAAATTTTTGAAGCTGGTAAAAAGTAAACCAAAATCTTTAAATAAATATTAATTATTTATCAAATATATAAATAGTTTTCTATGTGGAATTTTAGAATTTGGACATTTATAAATTAGTATGGACGTCGATTTAACATATTGATAAGGTATTTATGCGAATATATAGTTTAACACACATGGGTTCCAACTTACATGTATGAAAGTATATATTTTCTATTATTGCTTATTTACTCATTCAGAACTGTTAATATCAAAGCCAGAAACAGCCAACATGAAATTTGATATATTGAATAGTTCTGAGAATTTTGTGACGGTTTGCTGTAGAAAAAGTTAAAATCGATTACGAGGATAAGGATCTGATCTCTGCGAAATGAATTAAAATATTATAGAGACACTTACTGTGAGGGTATTTCACTTGCATTCTGTCTGATAAATGAGAGCACGTAATGTGGTTAACCTAGAGACCATCCCTCTCGAGAACATTCGTTAGAGGCCTTTGTTGGGCGGCCATCTCAAGAGTTCGTCTCGTAAAGAGAAAATCTAGTTAGTGGTTTGGAGACTTCGAACGGTTCAGTAATCAGGGAAAGAAAAATTCGAGTTTCAGCCTGCTTTATGTTCTGGATATAGAAGACTACCGTCATATCATTGAACTAATCAACCATGAAAATCATATATTTATATAATGAAAGTTAAAAGCTTTACGAAAATAAAATAAATAAATATAACGGCCAAGACGGGAGAAAAAATTTAATTTTTAATATTTACTTCTGTGGTTTCAGTGGTTAAAATTAATGCAAATCTAATAAATAAATTGAGTTTGTGTGTGTGTATGTATATTTGCATTTAAATATGTTCCGCATACAAATTAAAACGACATAATTTTTCATACATATTCAATTTTGAACTGGAAACAAATACTGTGGAGGTAACACGGGAGAGTTCATGGGGATTGAAAATTTTCAAAAAATATAAAACAACAATTTTTTTTTTCGTCGAAAGAATATTCATTTTTTACCCCAGATCCTTTCGAATCAGAAACAAATATTGAGGGTTGGGGGGGGGGGGTAATACACGAGTAGTAATACATAAGTAGCCAACTAACAGACGAATGTGTTAGATTAAATAACCCACGACTTTTCTAAAACCCTTATTGATTTCGTCAGGTTGTACGTTTTTTGTGTGGTTTTTAATTTATTAATTACTTTTGTCTCTTATTTGGATATTCAATTTTATAATTAGCATAATTGTAAGACAGATATTCTGTATTTTACTGTTTCAAATAAAAAATACACAAATCCTACGTTTCGTTTCTGACTTTTGACGTCAAGTGAACGTAGTTTGAAAAATGGCGAGACTTTAAGAATTAATTTTCGTGAGAAGAGTTTCTTCATAGGATCGTCTGCGAGGGTATTTCTCTCGCAGGCAGTACCTACGAGGGATGTTCTCTCGCAGGTAGAACCTTGTTGGAGAGATTCGAAGGGGCTACCTTTGGGGATGCCTCTTCCTCTCCACTTTTGAACTAAGGTTCCCACAAGCCGAGGCACCTCGGCCTGTTCTGAGAGGTGTATGTTCCGGGGTCACAGACCTTGGGCATACGGTAAGAGTTGTCCGATATTCTCATTGGAATAGTCGGCCAGCTGCCTCCTAAACTGGTCGAGGCACGGAGAAGGGAATGCTGCGTCCCCACAGAAAACTCCTCTCACGCTATCGGAAGGGCGTGGGACAAGTACCCAATGCCCGACCTACCTGATGCCGGTTTTCAAGGGTTTTCCCTGCATTTATTTAGCCGAATGCCGGGTAGTATCCTTAAAATATAGCCCGGGGGCCCTAGTTAACCCTTGGCTACCTTCCTCTACCCTTTCGCATCCCCCATTCAAATCCCTTCCTGTACTATTAAAGGGGAGTTGCCCAACGTGGATTACCCTCATGTAGCCTGTTGCCCCCCCCCCGCCAAAAAAAAAGTTTCTTCATTAATGTGAGTTTTTGAATTGCCAGAATTTTTGATTAGAAAATTTAAAAAATACTAAATACGATAGAAAAGAATATTGAATGAAATTCATATTGTGGCTTCAAGACCAGTTATTTAAAAACAAATATTGCACTAATTGTATACTTGTGTGTGTGTGTGTGTGTGTGTGTGTGTGTGTGTGTGTGTGTGTGTGTGTGTTTGTGTTTTGTCCAATTTGTTGATATAATTATGGTAAGTGTTGAGCTGTTATTGATCATAATATTTAATTTGTTTTCAGTACAGTTTCGTATGTTTCAATTTTTTTTATTGAAACCAGTGAAATTCAACATTTAATTTATAATATCTTTATTGGAGTCGCGATAAATTTAAACCTTACTTCATCCAATAGGATTCTGTCTTACAGGAGCTTTCGAAACAACTGTTTCATGTTCATCTGTGAATTTATAATAATTACTTTAAGAAATTAATACGTACCTGTTCCTTTTTACCATTCAAAATGAATATTTACATTTGTTTTGTTATTTATTTGATTTTGTTACGTTGTCTACATGACATAGTTCTTCGTTGTATTAAATTAGAGGAATAGAATTTTGTCCTTAGTCTATCACCTTTCTCATTAAAAGTTTCTTCACCTAGTCTTTCAATACTTGTTGTCAGTGATTATTGAATTGTCTGTAAAAAGAACTAAATTAAGTGACTATTTTATAGTGAATGATTTTTTTTTCTGCTAGATACGTAGCAAAGATAAATTTTCTACCCTCTTCAAACGTTAATGAGCAACATTAAAAAAATCTCGCGTGGGGCAACAGCGCCACGTCGTGAACAATAATGACGTTGATGACCTTTCTTGGATTCAAACAGAATTGTAAATCCTTCAGCTGAGGATTCAAGTATCTTCATAAGTAGCTGTACTTGCGACAAAGGTTTTATTTCAGGAATGTCCTTTTTTTTTCTACGGGGCTTTTGAACCGCGCGGATAATTTGCATCGGTTCTAAGAAATTCCGTCCGTTCGTTCCTTAAGACAAATACTCGTCGTGGCGCCTTCGAGATGGTGCAAAGTCGCCTCCTACACGCATGTGGTGTGGTTGTTGAAGACCCCGGTGTAATGAAGGTGTGTATTGGAAGTGTTCTCGGTACTGGAGGAGGTGCGGTGTGTTTATTCACGTCCTGAAGCTGTCACCGTGGAGGGTCGGACAGAGCGGTTCTGTGTCGCTCTGGACAACGAGCTTCCTGGAACAGTGACATTGAAATCCTTAAACCCAGCCGTCATAAGGAGGAATCTAATGAAGAGTGTTTCGGGGATGAAGTTAACGTGGGACACCCCTTACAGTGAAAGTATATGCGTAAGGAGAGAAAGTCTAAGCCAATATAAATTATGATCAAGATTACAATTACAACAGGTGTTATCTAAACTGCTTCAAGAATAAATAATGAGGATGTATTAAATTGCTTTAATGAAAGGAAGACATCAGATGGCTCGATACCAAATATTATAGATGAAGATTTCTCGGGATTTCAACAGGGTAACTACTTTTCTTTGTCACAAGTTTTCGGTGGCTGTCAAACACGATTCACTCGATGACGTCATCTATTTGATTTGAATTTTAATCACCTTCCAACCACAATTTTTTTTATTTCCCTTATTTTGAAAAATATGGAAGGGATTTCTTGAATAAAGTCCACATACAGTGTCAGGGATTCTGATTACTCTATAGTAATTACGAAGGAAAATAAGGGTTGCACTTGCCTTCTAAAATCCGGAAAGTGACATGCACCATTAAAGTCTATCGTTCACAGTCGCCAATCAATCATAAATACTCCAATAAAATGTAATTAAATAAGGATTCTTCAGGTGAAAATGATGTCGCTGACAGCAATCGAAACGTTGTATACTTGCCTTATGTAAAGATTTTTAATGTATTGTTCATGTATATACGAGGGATGATCAGGAACTAAGGTTACAAAGCCTGCGGTGAAACAGGTACATTTTATTTTATACTCCCGATACAGCCATCCGATAGTACACACAGTAGGTTATTTTTAGACGTAGTATCCATATCGGTTTAGGCACGTGTCGCTTTTTTGGGATGAGTTTAAATATTCTTACTACGCCGCACGTGACCTTATAAAGCCCAGAAGACCATGAGGCTGTTGAAGCTGTATCACTGAGACATCATCGGTCACCTTCCTCACAGCCCTAACCTCGCTCCAAGCTATTTTCACCTTCTTTCTCACTTGAAGGGACACAGAAGAGCGATGTAATTCCATATGGAGACTATCTCGAAAAGTACCCTAGTGTATCTGTATTGGTCCGTGAAAATAAAATGTACACGTTTAACAGGAGGCGTTTTAACCTTTGTTTCAGATCACCCCTCGTATTCTAACTATAGGTTTTTATTTAAGACGATTATGACCATTAAATGATTTAAGGCATCTCAATGCTGACGATGGTTATATAAATGATTTATCTTGATACCTTACGAACCTTGTAAACTTCCATCAAGTTAAAGTGTTCTAACTTGATACGTATGTATGTATTTAATCTACGAATGAGCACTTTACCCGGAGATTGATGCATGAAATTACAATTTAATTAGAAATTAAGTAAGGGAATTAACAATAAAGGAAAATAGAGTAAGTTAATTAAAGCTAGGTTTAGGGACATTTTTTAAACCATCGATTCATGTATTTAACATTATATTAATTAAAGGATAATTTTGAAATCCTTAAAGAAGGAATTAATATTGTACTGGCCTCAAAAGAATAAAAGTGGAAAAATATCTGAAAATAGAGATCAACTATTTAACTATCTAAGAACAGTAGTAATGTTGCATTTTTTTTCTTTCTTAGTTTATAACGGAGCTTTATCACTTCACTTCACTACTCTATATTCACTAAAGTGTTCAAGTTAAGTCTAAATATTCTTTCCGTTAGAGGACTTTCTCAGAAAATATTTTCAAGATACATTGTTCCACTTATTTATCGTCTTATTTAGGAATGAGTATTTTTCAACAATTTTTTTTGCTGTCCGATATTTAACTTGAACATGTGGTCGGTCTCTTCTCTCTATCTATCTCGAATTCCTCAAGGTTTTTGACCTGAAAAGGTTTTAATGGATATTTTTATAGTACGATCTCAAGATAGATGGTATGAATCTGCTTTATAAATAGTAAAAAGTAATTAATTTGGTCACAGACTGATTATTTTCTTATCATATGAGTATAATTTTGTTGGTAACGACTGCCTGGTAGTAGAAGAGCAACATTGAATTTTTTAGAGAAAAAAATTATAATAAAACGTTTTTATCTTTCAATCATTCTGTGTCACGAAATTTTGGACAACAGAATATTCAAGGGCGTCGACGGTGACGTCAGTCGTGCTTTATTCGGATGAGCTGTGCCATGATTTTTTTATTTATCTGAGCGTGTTTTCGGGTCATAACTGCTAAAAAGATTTGAACCGTCCAAGCTGGAGGCGAAAGAAAAAATTTTCATTACATGACCAGTTTCTTTGTTCCACATTGCTTTACTTCTGCGGGGGCAGTTAACCGCGTTATCCGGAGAGTACTTGCCGCAATTAGCTCACCGCCGAGGCTCCCATATTTCAAGTTCCATTCGCCTTTACGGGCTCTTCGCCGCGCATCCTCTTATTATAATTTTCAGTCCGGCCTGGCAACCTTGGAACGGGCCCGTTCGTGGAAGGATGAACTTGTCTCTTTGACGACATTACAAGGTGCTGAATGCGATTGGTTTCGCCGCGGGTGGCTCCTCCAGTGCTCGGGGAAAGTGGAAAAGGGGGAGGGTGGGGAGGGGGAGACCGACGTAAATTTTACCCAGCCACGATTAATGCCATCAATCCACTTTCACAATGTTTGCTTTTACGTTAGCTTCGAATAGGATTGCGGGAGGGGGGGGAGAGAAGGGATGGGGGGAGCGAATACACATCTAACAGGTGGCTGCTGAGGTGAGAAACGGAAGCGCCAGGGAAAGCTTTAAATGATCCTTATGCTAAAAAGAACTTACAAGATTGATATTAAGAAAAATGAATAATAATTTAATATTGATTGACCGTTAGATGTTGACAGTAGAAAGTCTAAATAAAACATTTCAGACCGTAACTCGTTTAAAATCAAATATATTAGCAGATTGCTTTCGACAACTAACCTGCCATAATCATTCAAAATAGAAACGATATATCCATTAATTATGTAATAATTAAACTATAATATAATTGATTTTAAATTTTTACGTATCAAAGACACTTAAAATGTCTTATTCCGTAATTAATTGATTTTTTATTCTAGTAATGATATATATTTGACTATTTAAGAGTAAATTAGAAATAAAACTCAGCCTTTTAAAATCTGAATCAAATTTATAATTAAAATAATTCAACGTTTCGTCGCTATTTCCGACCTCTTCAGGTATATGAAGTTTTTCCAAATTTTTCATGGGTACTTGCTCCCTTCACTGCTGTGCCTGAAAAATTATATTTCTTTCACAAAAGCATGTTATTTAAATCATATAAAATTTTAAATAAAACAGAGCCTTTTATTGTCGGAAAAATATTTATAATTGAAATAATTCAACGTTTCGTCGCTATTAGCGACTTCTTCAAGTATTTGAAGTTTTACAAATAAAAATTATAAGGACTTACTTCCTTGACTGCTGTGACCGCTGAATATCCAGTCTCTGACTATTTACATTTGGTCAAGCTTCATATAACTGAAGATGTCGCAATTAACATCGAAACTTAGTCATTGTTAAATTTTTTTACCTCTTTTTCCTGTTTAAAAAGGATTTGCTTTATTTATTCTGTACATTCTGTTTATATTTTGATGCATGATTACGGAACGTTATTTCCCGAAATACACCCTAAATTTTTTAATTTTTTATTTAGGGTAACAGGCAACATGAGGGTAATCCACATGGTGGCAACTCCCCTTTAATAGCATACGAAGGGATTTGAAAGGGAGGATGCGGAAGGGTAGAGGAAGGTAGCCAAGGGTTAACTAGGGCCCCCGGGCTACAATTTAAGGATCCTACCCGGCATTCGCCTAAAAATAATGCAGGGGAAACCCTAGAAAAACCTTCATCAGGTAGGTCGGACATTTGGGTACTTGTCCCACGCCCTTCCGATAGCGGGAGAAGTTTTCTGTGGGGACGCAGCATTCCCTTCTCCGTACCTCGACCAGTTTAGGAGGCAGCTGGTCAACCGTTCCAATGGGAACAGAGAACAACTGTTACCGTATGCCGAAGGTCTGAGACCCCAGGAACATACACCTCTCAAAACAGGCTGAGATGTCTCGGCTTGTGGGAACCTTAGTTCAAAAACGGAGAGAGGAAAATGCGTCCTCAAAGGTAGCCCCTTCGTGTCTCTCCTACAAGGTTCTGCCTGCGAGAGAACATCCATCGCAGGCGGATTCATGTATATTTGATTTTAAACAAGTAACCGTCTTGGCCGACCTAGCTGATGCAGGTTTTTCTAGGGTTTTCCCTGTATTCTTTATGCGAGTACCGGGTAGGATCCTTAAAATATAGCCCGGGGGCCCTAGTTAACCCCTCGGCCACCTTCCTCTACCCTTTCACATCCCCGCTTTCAAATCCCTTCCTATGCTATTAAAGGGAAGTTGCCCAACGTGGATTAACCTCATGTAGCCTGTTGCCCTAATAAAAATAAAAATGATTTATTTCTACTTTCAACTACATAAACATATTTATAAAACTGTAGTAAATTTAAATTAGATAATACGTGCGCCCTTCGCTCAATAAATTAGATGATTCTTGGTCGTGATAAGGCTCCTTAGCTTTGCACGTAAATTGTTTAACATTGTGACGTAAATTAAATACGACTTCATGAGCCTGATTGTGTTTAACACAGGATTTTCAAAATTTATTTAAAATTATTCCCCGTTGTTTGTCTTACGAGATTCCGGCAACTAAGCAATTTAATTACGGTCTCCTTTATACTTATTTCCTTTGAATATTTATTGTAGGAATCTGGCAACGTGTAACTGCAACCACGAGTGAAAAATAGCCATTTGTCGATTTATGACATTAATTGAATCAAACTATAAATAAACCAGCCGACAAGTCAGAAACAAGATAATTCATGTTCAGACAAATTTCAGACAATTTAGTTATGCAATTAAAAAAACAACGTTTCTGTACACGTTCGACCCTTCTTCAGGTCTTTCTAATTATCACTAAATGTTAAAAGTAATGCTACGACCGCATTACTGCGTAGTTGGTTAAGAAGTGCCTGTAAATTTCTTCCAAATTATAGTGAAATCTTTAAATATATTGTCAGATAGCTTTTAGCACTTGGTAATAATTAGAAAAGACCTGAAAACGGTACGAACACGGACCGAAACGTTGTTTTTTAATTTAAAAAAGGAATTGTCTGAAATTAGTCGTTAACTGCATTATCGATTTCAATTAAACAGACGTAAAAATATAGCTTCAAAAATATCGGAAAGATTTTAATAATATATTTTAAATTAAATTGTTTCAGATGAGTTGACCGTATTTTTACTCATTTTACTATTATGAATACGTAGAATATTTTAAGATGAATATTTTTAATTGACACCAAGTACGACAACGACTCTGTTTACAGTTAAATTATTGTCTTGAACTGAACAGAGCAGGCAGGCCCCCGGGGGCTTGTTCTCCCGCAACCCCATTTCAGTGAAGTTTCTCTCCATATCTTCGGGCGCTGTCACGGCCACGGAGGGAGAGCGCGTGTGATCGCTCGCCTGGAAAAATGATCAACTATGGACCTGATTTAATTTAAACATAATTGCGACGCTTGGCCATCAGATGGACGTCGTCCTTTGGACCGGGGCCGTTCAGTCAGTGAAATATCACTAGAGAGCTCCGAAGCAACCGCTTAAAAAGAATTCGGCAGCCTTTCATCTTTAACACGTCCGGCGCAGTCTTCAGTTGACGCTGGCTATAAATACTCGTGAAGGATGAATATTACCCCGGTAAAAATCTACATAATATGTCATTTATTGCTGCCGTAAAACATGGCTGCTTCATTAGCTGGCAGGATCTCGCCTGTCACCCTCGCTATCCACCGTTCCGAGAACGAGGACCCATTACAGACTCATCAGTATTCCCCGAGAAACAACGGGCTACTTCACGACAATGCCAGCAGCCAGGACGGACTCGTGGGAAAAAATTTATCAAATATCTCCCGCATATAAACATACCACAGGTTTCACGAAATCAACCTTAATAGTTTGTCAGAGGAGAAGGAAATCAGAGGACCATTTAAATAATAACTATAATTAAACTATTTGATATATAAACCCGTCTCAGGATATGAATAATTAGGGAACGACACGAACTTGATAAGATGGGATACTAACGCCAACAGTCTTCGTAATAAAGTCGATGATGTAATTCAGTCTTTAAATCTCTGGTTAATTGCTAAAAGTTCGTCTTGAATTTTCAGAAAACTAAACTTCTTTTCTTTTGGTCAGTTGTTTGTAATTTTGAGTTCACCAACGAAGAATATGTATCTAAGTATGCATGTTTCTGTTATTTGGATTGATCCAGGTGTCAGTTCAAAACAAATATGTAAACAAAAGTATAGCAAATAAAACAACTTTGAAAACAGTCTTAGAAATTTGTCTCCTCTCATTCGCTTATATAATAGGTTATGTACGTAGAAAAATAATTATATAAATTATGCTGTCCTGTCACCTTTTAGTTGCTGTTGTTCTGTATTGTATGGCGTTACAGATACTCTCATTTAAAAGATTAATATGATGCAGAATACAGTGTTATTATTTATTTTATATAAAAATATAATTATAAAGTTATAGTAAAAAAACGTTTGTCGTGTTAACGAGATGTTATCATTCTCCATGTTGTTGGATTGATGAATAAACGCTTCCACATTTTTTTTTTTTTTTTTTTGGGGGGGGCAACAACAATCCACATCGTGGCAACTCCCCTTTAATAGCATAGCAACGGATTTGAAAGGGGGGATGCGGAAGGGTAGAGGAAGGTAGCCAAGGGTTAACTAGGGCCCCCGGCCTATATTTTAAGGATCCTACCCGGCATTCGCCTAAAGAAATACAGGGAAAACCCTAGATAAAACTGCATCAGGTAGGTCGGGCATTGGGTACTTGTCCTTCCGATAGCGGGAGAGGAGTTTGCTGTGGGGCCACAGCATTCCCTTCTCCGTGTCTCGACCAGTTTAGGAGGCAGCTGGCCGACTATTCCAATGGGAATAGCGGAAAACTCTTACCGTATGGCCAAGGTCTGAGACCCCGGAACATACACCTCTGAGAACAGGCCCAGGTGCCGCGGCTTGTGGGAACCGTAGTTTAAAAAACGGAGACGGCCCAAAGGTAGTCCCTTCGTATCTCTCCTATAAGGTTCTGCCTGGGGGAGAGAACATCCCTCGCAGGTATTGCCTGCGAGAGAATAGCCCTCTCAGATCCAAATTATTCCACAAGTGTTCCCATCATATTTTAATAAGAATATAAGCTATAATAAGTACGACAGAAACCTCTATAATGTTTAGAAGTAAGGCAGAGCTTTTCCAGAAGAAAATAATATATTTGATAAGTGGTTTCGAGAATTTAACCACTTGCAGAAAGAACTCTAGAACTGTGATAGAACTAGAAAATTTCAGATTAGTTTTTTTGGATACTTAATTTAAAATATCTAATTTTATATACTGTTAAAAAAAATAACTTTCTCCCCAAATAAATTATTATTATCGCGATTATTTCTGAATTTGAAGATCACTAAAATGTATTGCTGGGAAGTCTACTTACCTGACGTCATAAATGTTACTAATGCGCGGGCCAACTACATACACTTTGTATGCGTTTTCGTGAATTTTAATATCACTACTGAATATTAAAATTTTAGAAAGTCAGTTTATAGTATTGGTCGATTTGTGACACTTTTATTTCCACGAATAGTGGAATATAGTTCCGTTAGCTCTTGGTCCAGTATTAAACTTTTAAACTGTTTATGAAAGTAATTTTAAAAAATGAGGAATTAATTTTTACGTCTCACAAATTGTGTGTTCGTGATAGTGCACCGATTGTTGCCCAGAACAAGGCTAATTATTGCTTCCCATGATGATGAATACCCTACTCGGAGCAATTATCGACTCACTTTTCACGACGTTATCTCAACACGCAACCTGTCCAGGTCCACAAAACTGCTTACTCGTGAGAGATCGATTTCTTATAAAAATAAGTAATTTATTTCTTAGTGAGACTGTTATAGTTTCGACAAGTCAATCACAAAATTTATTCGTTACATTAATGATCCTTTAGACTAATTCTTCATGCAATATTAAAAGATTATTTTCGTCAGCTATTTTTTGGACTACAAAAACTGTTTCTTCTTACAGTATATAGTTTAGAGCACATAAATAACCACCCATTAATTGGATACTAAAAAGCTATATAAAATAAATTTAATATCATTTATTTAATTATCAATAATCTAGTCCTTTTCTAAGGTAATAAAAATATTGTTTAGTTAATTTTTCTATGATTTACTATGTAATACAGTATCATTATTTTCATCCAGTAATTCCTTATTTTTCTAACAATTGTCTAGTGTTAAAAAAATAGTTGTTTAATAAACTGATAAGACCGTTGGATTTTACCATTAATATTATAAATGTTAAAGCCCTTCTTTAACAGTCACATTATAAAATTAATTTTAATGTTATTTACATTAAAATGTCAGGATTTAAAATTGTATGTCAATAGATTTCTGTTAATTTAACAATATTAATCTGTAAATTTATTAAGTACAACCTTAGATTAATTTACGTATAGGAATAAAATATAGGTAAATTAACCACAAGATACTGACGTACAATTTGAAATCCTGACATTTAAATGGAAATAAGATTAAAATAAAATGTATATTGTGACTGTTAAAGAAGGATTTTATCATTAAAAATAAAATAAAATAGTTTGTATAGTCCAAAAATAACTGTGAATATTTTTATGTAAATACTGATAAAATAATTTGATAATTACTATAAATAAAGGGCCTCAAGCCTGAAAATTGTTTAGTAATAAAATTAAAATATACTGAAGCTTTGTTCATGTTTTGGACCTCTTCAGGGTTATTAATTTCGTATATAAATAATACAACAAAAAAAACAAGTTTGAGACCTTGACTGTTGCAACCGAAAATAATATATTATTTTATATACCTTAAGAGGTCCAAAAATAAAAAGGAAAAATATATTATTGTATATACCTTAAGAGGTACAAAAATTAAAAAGAAATATATATATATATATATATATATATATATATATATATATATTTGTTAATAAACAATTTTATGACTTAAGTCCGTTTATTTATAATATTATAAATGTCAAGATATTTTTTAATCAGTTTTACATTTATGTTTGTATCATACCCAAATAGTTCACCATTGTATATAACATTTTCTAATATAAACGCTTAAGTGAATGCTCCTTTATCCATCAAATAGGATTTCATCTTGTAGTTTTTAATATTCATAATTTTTATTGGTTTTCAACGTTTATATATAAAAATCTCAGTTGTTACTATCGTTCTTTTAGTGATTGTAAAATAATTTAGAGACGTTAATTTCAGAATTTTTAAACCGTAGTGACAATTTTTTTTAAGAAATTATACGCCATTGTGAAATTTTTAAAAAAGTTGGATTTTCAGTTTATAAATGCGTGTCAAGCTTAAGGTCTTAAGTGAAAATCAACCACAAATGCCGTGCTTAAGTTTTTTTTTACGGGGCTCTCTCCAGATGAAATAAAAGCCGGGAATATTCGGGTATAAATTCCCACAGGTCGAGGTAAAAAGGCTCCCGGGAACGTCAGGTCTGCTACTGCGCGGACAGGTTATTAAAGCTAAATTATTCACCAGACACTTTACACAGAATTAAATTGAATAATGCGCAAGTGGCTTGTAATGTCATATAGGTAATTGGAGCTTTAAATTCAATTTCTCTTGGTGGCGTCTTTCTGTCATAAAAAATTATTTTTGTTTGATCCTGGGAGCAAGCGGGGAGCTAATTAAGCCAAGGGTAAGCTACTCGTGCGGAAGTAAAAAGCTATCTTCTCTCTGTAGGTTCATGTCAACTCTGCCGGACTTTTTAATTAATATTCCCGCTGTCCCTACTGTTGTTTAAAGTTGTGTAAATAACCGGGGCTTTTTAGTGTTACCTGTTACGCGCTCTAGAGACTTTTGATCTTCATATGTTAAACGTGATTGAATAATGTGCGCATTTACCCGTGAGGTATTAATTCGTTATAAACGGAATAATAATATAATAATAATGTAATAAATCGAAATAAATGTGCGTAAATGAATCACCATTTTACCTGTGGCATAATGTAATGAGGAACGGAAACAGATTTGCCATATTATATTTCATTCATCCTTTCATTAGGATTTAACTGTCTTTACCCTACAAGTTTTCCTTACAATTGAGTGGTTTAAAACAAAACATGTTACTTTATTTCGTTTCAAGTAACATGATTGCAGGAAATGACTGATAAAGTCATCATGTCACACATTCTTCCTGTAGAAACTCATGTCAGGTTGCATCTAGGAACTATTCTTTGTTTATAATTAAAAATTGAGCTTTATCTGACATGTATGAAATATTATTAGCGTCAACTGGCCAAAAGTCAGAATTTATTTATAAAATATTTAATTTTACAATAAAAACTGAAATACTTAACGTTTCATCCCCTATTTTACGGACCTCTTAACGTGTAAATTATTAAAAAAAATATAGTTTGTAAATTTAGTGAAGACATACTCAAATAACTTCCGTTGTCAAAGCGATTAATAATATACTTCTAAAGAGGTCCCGAAAAGAAGTGATGAAACGTTACGTATTTTAGTGTATTGTAAATTTAAACGATTTGTAAATAATTTCTGACTTATGACCAAATTACCATGAATACTTTTATTTAACCAAAGAAAAATATTCAATGTATGAATTTTTCTCTGTAATATTTATAAAGTAATTTATTATCATTCGAATGGTAGATTTTTAAAATTTATTGGAAATGGTAGGTACACAGATTTTATTTCTAAATGCTTTGAGACTTCCTTCAGTATATATATATATATATATATATATATATATATATATATATATATATATTGTAAAGACTCACACAGTGATTCACAAACGATATTACGTATTATATATGATAAAATGAACACCAAATCTTTAGTTTTTTTAATAAAAGAACAAAAATATGGACAAACAAATAAACGGCTACCGTAATCATTGTCACTATAAATTTATGACATTTAAAAATTAGATTAATTACTTCATAAATTCAAAGAAGCGGGTTTTTTTATCGTCACGAAGATTTCATACAAGGAAAGAATTTAAAACAATTTGGACAAATAAAAAATATTTTGAAGGGGGGAAAAATCTTACGTCCCAGGGTGACGACGTTGCCTTATTAGAAATGTCATAATTAAACACAGTGACAAATATAACCCTGGATTTGACTCGAAACTCGAATGTGTTTGCGTAATTTCATGTAATGTTACTCCACCCCAACCCTTAAGGGTGCACCACTCCCATGCCTAAAAGAAGTTGAAATTATACACAAATAACATATAGTGAAGTTTTATGAATGCCGTTGTTCCCGAATTATATTGATTCGACGCAAAAATCGGCCGATTACCATGTTGGAAAATTTCTAACGCCAGCTCACACATAAGGGTATAGAACGTTTTGATAGAAAAAAATGTTTCTCCTTCATAAATTTAATTCTTTTTAAAATATTAAAGCTGATATATGATTCGTTATTTTTATATTGACGCCGATGCAGTCAATGAGAATTTCTAGTTAATCATTTAAATTAAAAAAATTGAAAATTATTAATTAGTTTTTCTCATTTAAATCTGTGAATGGGATTAATTTGTTGTTCACGTTGCAGGATTTTGTTATTGGACTAATTCTTTAGTTATAAATTGGAGAATTTCGCAGACGCGGGCCATCATATATGTTCGGGTAATACGTTGCGTGTTAGTAGTTTCCTGTGGTAAACGACGGTGTAAAACTAATATCGTTATATTTTCCACGGTTTTTGAAGCAGTGGGAACTCTCATAAAATATTGATGAATGTATATTTTTTTACTAGTTCTGTGAAAAAAAATTAATTTGAGGGCCTTAAGGAAGAAAGCCGCCAGTCTCCCTGTCCTCCTATACACACAGCTTGTTGTGGTTTGACGGTCTGAAGACATTAAGCAGGTGAGGGGACCGTGACGCCAAAGAGGCCGACTCTAGTGACAAGGCGGGGCATTAACGAGACGACACGTACAATGGCTTCGGTCGAGTCAGCGCGCTGATTGCGGGGACTTCATTCTTAATGACGCCCCCACAATACCTGAGCTATTTAGACCCTCACCGTAACAAGGGATAGGAAATTTCACGCCCAATATTCCAAGTTGCCAGAGACACTCCCCGGTCCCGGTAACTTTGTGTAATAAACTGCTGTTGAGACCCTGAGCCAACACAAGAGATTGGGACAGAGCTGGGATTTTTTCCTTCTCCACGGACAGCTGCGGATGGCTCCCCACAATGAACCACACTCCGCGCGGTGTCGTAATTAAACCCTGTTGACGACAAGCCGAGGGCTGCAACGTCACGCCGCCACAAAGCGCCACTGTCGGCAACCATGACGCGGCAAGGAGACATCGCGTTTCCATAGTCCTCGGGAACCCACTTCCGACCCTCACTCCCATCACTACAACTCTCCACGCCAATAACGTCTTTTATTCGTGATATTCAATCCCGTTACAAATCAGGACTATTTATATATACTCACACATTAATTCATTTCCATTGGGCAAAGCCCGGTAGCAATATTTAAAATACACATATTGAAATAACATTAACATAAAATACACTGGGAAAAGACAAGAAAAAAATTTCTGTAGTACTATCAAACGTTAAACATATAAATTACTTTGCTTTAAAAATTTAATGTCAAGTGACAACTTTTTTCGTTATTTATACTAGGTATGTATCAAACCACATACAGTTCTATGTTGCTGGTTTCACATTTCTCATTCTTTAGTAGATTTCTTGCGGCTGGTTAAAAATGCTCCATGACTTTACGAACACACTGTATGAGGATGGAAAATATTTTCGACTAGACCTGGGTACGAAAGCGGGACCTACTGCTTACCATGCGGTCGCTCTACCACTTGCCTACCTCTGTCGACTCCAAAACTAACGAAATTGTTCAATCCATTAAACGTAATGCGGGTAATCTACCACTTAGGAATCAGAACTCTTCCAGGGCCCAATTCAACGACATGAATGTGACTATATATATATATATATATATATATATATATATATATATATATATATCGTATTGATATAGAATTTTAAAATTCAGGAATATAGAGAAAGCTTTCACATGCATCATGCCGTAAAGGCAATGGTTAAATTGAATTAAAGTAAGAAGATGCAAAAATTGTCGACCGGACCAGAATAGAACCCGGTCCGAGTAGACAATTTTTCCATCCTCATACTTCTATTCAATTTAACCAAGGCCTTTAGGGCCTGGTGCTTCTAAAATCTACTTTTTATTCTACAAGTGAAATATTATTTCTATTTCAAATTCACTTCTCTCAATTAATTAATATAAATGTTATTATTCTTACAATAAATCACTATAATATGCTGTAATGTGGATACATATATACAACTAAAAATAATGTTAATATTAAGCACGACACAGAAAATCTAAAAATATTTGGCCCTGGAATATTTATGTTTGATTTAAGTTCTTAAGTATAGTTTCCAATCTTGAGTTTTTCTGCCATTATAAAACGACTCCAATTGTTTTTATTTACCGTTTCTCTATTTAAAGTTTGTCTGTATGAAGGTCATATATAGTATTATTTTTATTGTATTATGGGCGTTGCGTGATTTGAATTATTGTTTGTTTCTGTTTTATTCTTAATTTTATTTATCTCATGATGATATGTAAAGAGTAATGCTTTATATAAAGATTATCTATCTTGCATGTTTCGACACTATTTTCTCCTCAATTCTGCAATTAAAATTCACAAATTCGCTAAGAGCACCGGAATTGATGGTTAAGACGACCAAACACGAATACAGTGGGGGCGGTACCGGAACTAATGCTTATAGCCACATCGTCAGCGTTTATTGAAATTTTCTGACAAAAAGAGTTCCGCTGTAATTATTATTATTTTTTTTGTGGTCGAGAGCTGACCAGTCGTACGAAAAACCTCATTTTAATGGACCATTTTCCACTTAAGGTAAGAGGCGGTGTGTAGAGATTCGAACCCGCTTTCTTTCACACAACTTTCAAAGCTATTCCGTGTATAATTTATCACAAGTGGAACAAGTTTTCTATGCTAGACGTTTATCAGAACATCTGCAGTACGCCGACTGCAATCAGAGATAAGAATTTAATGTTGTCTGTTTACGTGCAAGTACCGTCAATTATTCACCGCTGCATTGAAGGGGAATGAAATGTTCCTCGCCAGACTAATTAAGACACTTTAACGCAGCAATAAAATAGCGGAACATAAAATATATCTTTGATCCAGTTTAACAGGCACCAGATTTGATTTTTTTTTTTACGGCGAACGTAAAATAAAAATCCGTCTCTGTCTCCTTTAACACGTAATCTGGACTTATCGACGCACTATCGGGGTTTTTCCCTCTGTCGTTAACATCATCGTTCCCGGTAATAAATTTTAGCAGACAAAAAATACCCGTGGGGAGGCCCCCATAACCGATGCATGAAAAATAAATTGGGGTTCGTAGCGCGTTGTTAGCGGTTCAGGTCGTGATGATATGCCACAAGAAAGCTGCGTGGGGTGAGATAGAAAAAGAGCCCAGGGGAAGGGGGATGGGACAGAGGTGACCAGGTAATTTCCTTTTGTTGTTCCATGGGGAGATTCAAACGGTGGTGGATAAGGGGGAGGGGGTGGTGGTGGTGGTGGCGGCGGCGGGATTCGATTCATGCAACACGTAGAGCCCGATACAGTCTTGAATGAGTGACCTCCATCACCCTACAACTACGCTCAATTCGACTCCGCAATAAAAAAAATACTAATATAAACGAAGAGACTGTAACGAAATATGACTGTTAATAATTATATTTGTCTGACATCTTTAAAATAAATCATAACAAATGTCAGCCCTTTTCAGTCTAAACGTAACACAAAAAACACTCAATATATATTATCAAAAATATAAAAGGGAATATACTAGGGAATAAAGTGCTGAAATATCAGAAAAATACGGCAAATTTTTATAACAACATTTTTAAATCTTTCATCTGACATCACTTCATATATCGATATGTATCGAAATTTAAAGTCGATAATTATTAAATAGGGACACGTCTACTTATATCGATCTACTTATATCGATCTACTTATAACTATCTTATATCAATCTTTTTATATCGATTTACTTATATCGATCTACTTATATTGATCTAAGATAATTACACGTGACAATTTCGGCTTATGGTTTGTTTTTAAATTTCATTGTTTCTGATTTTTTTTAATATAAATTATGACTTTAATTAACAGTTCCACGTGAGGAAAAAAAATTAATTTTTGCACAAGTTGAAGGTTCGTGCATTCATGATTTGGCTCAATTTGAAAATTAATGGAGTGGTTTTAAAATTATAATTTATTTAATTTACAAGTTTATTTATATGTGTGATAGTTGTTAAAATTTAAATGGGTGAGAAAAAAAATATATTTGTACAGATAAATATGCCAAACTGTCAAAAGCTCCGAAAAATTCATAATTAATTTTTTTTAAAAGATGAATTAATCTTTACATTTCAATTTCGTGACCGATTACAAATATTCCTGCTTTTTCTCCTCACGAGTCGGTTTTTAAAAAAAAATTTCGTGCAACTGTTTAAAACAAAATGAAGCTGTTCTTCACTGTTGTTGCTGAAACGATACGAATTAATTTATTTCAATTTTGACGAAAGAATTATTCACTTTTTTGATATTAAACCGATTTCCTCAAAATTCTTCTATAACGGAATTATTTTTCATAATGATATCCTCTAATAAATAAGTAAAGTATACTGTATGTTCCGTAGACAAATCTACACCCACGGAGAAAATTTAAAAAAATTTCGTACAAGTGTTCCTTGAGGACTGGAAATAGGAACAGTAGGGGTAAGATACGACTACCACCTCCAGGGGCGACGGTGTAAATTTGAAATATTCTAAAACAGCCTATATATCCGTTGGATAAAAATTTTCCGGGCTCAATGAGATTCACAGTGTTTCTACCGATGTAGTTTGAATACCATCTCAAACCCTTTATCCATTTAAGGTGATCACCCTTAGGGATGGGGGTGGAGGGGCGTTACATAAAAATAACACAAACTACCGAGATTGGAGTCAAATCCGAGGTTGTGGATATCGCAGAGTTTATTTATGTCAACCCGGGAAACGCCGAACACTCAGATAGTTTTATATAAAATTGAACTATTCAAATATTAAACGCCATTTTTCAGTTTTCTGACAAACATTTTCTTTAAATATTCGTTTTATAATAAATATATACAGGCTTTAGTATATATTACTATAAATAATACTATATTAAATATAATATGGTCTAAATGCATTTCAGTATACGCGTTCTGTAAGTTTAATTAAACCTTAATTCAGACGAAATAAATTAGTAGACAAAAAGACATTTTCTATTGCAATAAACGCAAAAATATCATTTTTATTTAAACGCGTTTCAATCATAAAACCATTTACCGTTGATAAATAAATTAACGTCAACCTTTTTAAAATCAGGAAAAACAATTTATTAATGTAAAATTAAACAAAGTTTCGTCGCTTATTTCGCACCTCATCAAAGGTTCAAGTTTAAAAGTACAAAAATAAAAATAAAACAATTAAAATTTTTAATAAACATTTGGTAGATAAATTGTGTTTAAACATGAACCTGATGAGGTCGCCAAATAAGGGACGAAACGTTGTTTAATTTTACGTTAATAAATTATTTTTTCGGAATTAAAATTGGCTGATGTTTATTTATTTGTTTTACTAATAGTCGGAATATATAGTTATATATATAATTTTCCATTGAGTTCTTCATCTGGTACTTTATTTTCTTTTACAATCCGTTCACACTTCTGCTGGTGGTCCTCCAATTAAACTTTTATGATTTGAATGCGTGTTAATTAAAAATATTTAAATTGGTTATATTTGGCGAAAGTTTGTTAAAAATAAATCTGTTATTACAAAACTTTAAGGAAATTGGTTTCATTTCACCTAAAAAGGTTAAGTAATACCAAAATACATAATTCATGGACTGTTTAAAACAATATCGTGAGCATCAGTGCTAGTTACTGGAAAGCACGAAATTGAGATTGATGGCGACACACAATCTGATTTAGACATCAACATCACTGAAAGTTTGCTTTGACGACGGTAACGTCCAATCACAAGGTCTCTGATTTTCTGAAGGAATTAATGTAGAGCTCTGTTGTAGAAGCTTCAATTTACGTGACGGGAGAATACAATTGATCATTAACTCAAGAATGGACGAGATAAATCACGAACCTTGCGACATGAAATAGTAGACCGAACCATCGTTCTTAGTTAGGCAGCAACGGGAATCCAATTAAATTACATCTGAAACAGAGATATTCCGAACACTAATTCATTTAGAGTCCAGAGGCTTCTCCAGTTCGTTTCACCTACAAAAATGTAAACAGAAGAGAGCTTTCTTAATGAGACAGTTAAAACCTCCGTTAATTAGGCAAATTGTACGAATCACAGTTCAAGTAATTCAATTAAACGTGTCGGGTGAGAAGGGCAAGTCAGTTGTTCTGAAGCTACTAATGTCTTCATACATCCAATTCGATTCCATTAAAGGGGGGGGGGTGGCAGACAATGTTATTAATTGTCCTCTGGGGCGTTGTGAGAATTGTCTGTTACTGAGCTCGCTAATTGTCGCGCAAACACAAAGAATGGGTGCGTGCACGCGAGACCGACCGGACGGACAAAAAGCGTGACACAACACGCGAACCAGATCAGTGGGAGTCCCACGCAACTCCTTCCTACTGGGAGGAGAAAACTCCAACCAAACTCCTCACTAAATGAGACGATTATTTGTAGACTTAACTTCCTGTCTCTCTCCAACTGAAAATTCTGAAACTCTTCACTGGAGTCCTCACATATAGGCCTTGTGAGTATTGTGATTCAGTAAAAACTGTAGATCGAATGGAAGGAGTCGACACGGGTGGCCCAGTCCGGGTAGAGATTCCACCCGGGTTCCATTCTTGATCCGGTCCAGATTTTTTTTCCATCCTCAACCTTTATTTAATTTATTTAATTACGAAGAATACTCCAATAATAATGCCCAACATTTTATTTTTATCTGAAAATTATATTTTCATCCTACAGCATTCCTATTTTTACAGTCACTTCGAAACAAAATTTCATATTTCCAACATAATCCCTCCATCTATATAATAAAAAAGGATGTATATTTGTATGTATGTATGTATTTACGTTGTTCTTTATACAAATTTTATCGCGTGGACAGAATGCAACAAAAATTGGTATACGTATTCTGCCAAAATCGAGAACCGGTACTGTGGGGGTGACAAACCACTAGCATAAATGTGAAAAGAATTATAATTTTAAAAAATGATCATTAAGTGATAAATTACTGCGCGCCAAGAGACAATGTCGTCACGCGAGAGAAAGACGTTACTACGCAACGAACAAAGGAAATATTTCCTTTATTAGGAATGAAATATTTTCTTCAGAAATACTCCATCGAATGGTAATAAAGAAGAATACGAATTACTTTACCATCCTTGCGGAAAATTTAAGTTAATCTTCGCGCTGTATTAGTTGTGAGTCTAGCTAACAATTTCATCAATGTAATATTTCGTAATTTATGAAGACTGAGTGACAATTGACAATTATATCCTGAAATACTCAGGGAATATATTTAAGTATTCAATTAAATACTTTTTCGAGTTTATATAAATAAGTACACGAGCAACGCCGGGCACCCAGCTAGTCATTAATAAGAAAGATAGCCAATTCAGACAACAACAAAAAAGTGATAGTATAAATACCACACAACAACGTTTCTGGGATCCTTGTCCCTCCTTTCGTCAGGTTCCGAGGAAGAGCCTAAGAGCGACACAACTGCACTTGTCAGTTGATGAAACTCAGAAGCGACGAAACCGCAACGACAATGGGAGAGCCAAAGGGGTTAGCGTAATAATAAGGGATCATAGCAAATTTTTGAGGTTCATAGTGTCTGTAAATTAATGGCCGTGATGTTTAATTTAATGTGAAGCAAATATGGAATTGTACCTGGCTGGTGTCAGTGTCTAAAATACTAGCATTTCGCCAATCATTAAATGCTTTAATTGGCTCTTTATTCTCCTTTATTTTCAATCAGACGTAATTTTTTTTTCATTATAATCTGTCCATGTTACGATAATTCTCTGTACATTTTCAGGAATTAGTCTCGCCATGTTAGGATTAACCCGAATATTGGCGTGCCAATTTACATACAGAAGTATAAAGTGTGTTATACTTGTACAAAGACAGAAATAAATAGAGGGGTCTTCAATGTGTTGGTCCCTAAAATAAAATTAAAATAAATACGTTTGTTGAACAAGAAAAAATTCACAAAAAAATAGAGAAAATTCTTTCAGAGATTTATATTTTCCTGGTTCTGAATTTTTCGCGAATCAGGAACGATCGTTCACTTTATTTTTATTTTTTTTAAAAAAAAAATTCCCCTACAAAGTAGGTTTTTTTTCTAACGGCGAATAATTTAAGACTGTAGTTGAACAACAAACTAAAATCACAGATAAAAACTAAGATCCAAAGAACTTAAAACAAAATAACGTAAAACTTGTTGAGACGTTGTGTGTCATGTTTAATATTAACAGTATTTTATGCTTTTTAATACACAGCATTTCATAAATTAATCTTTTCGTATAATATATATCAATTTAATAAAATTTAAATTTTACTTATTTTAAGAGTTTTTCTTAATTTTGTCTGATATAGAGGTCGTTTTAATTTTTGGTTTATATTTCCAATGTCAAAAAAAAATTGAAGGTTTCAGTAAACCTACAGAACTCGTATAATACAGAAAAACAATTACACTGTAATATATTTAATCAGGCTTAGGATTCCTTGACGGTAATATTCTCCTCACAAAATCAAGTGGGATGATTAATGGCCGTGTGTGATTCGTATTCACTGCTTCCTCTCTCTCTCTCTCTGTCTTTTTTTTTATCACGTCCGTCCCTACTTCATTTTGGGGAAAACAAAATAAGCGGCTAACGGTTCTGGAGCAGGGAATAAAACACGCCTCGTGGCAAGTGAATGTTTGTTGTTCTCGCCGAGCGCGATCGGATTTTGTGTGTTTGTGCAGCAATCAGCCGATAATCAATACCCCCCTATTAGGGAGAGCGTGTGTAATGTCAGCTTCCACTGTTTGGACACGGTAACGTCCATCACCATCGCCGACACCGGCCACGGAGACTCGCTTACTGATTAAAACGGGAGGGGAATAAAAAATTCTGAGAAACAATTATTTGAATTTTAAAATATTTTTAATAATACAAAAATACGACCTTAGTAACACACACATTAAAAATATAAACAATTACAAAGAAAATTAAAATTACGGGACGTTTCGACGTGGATTAGTGTCTTTTTCTAACGGCGAATAATTTAAGACTGTAGGTGAACAACAAACTAAAATGACAGATAAATACTAAAGGCCAAATAACTTAAAACAAAATAAAGTAAAACTTGTTCAAACCTTCTGTGTCATATTAACAGAATTTTAATATACATAATTTCATAAATTAACCTTTTCCAGTAATATACTATAATATATTGTAATAATCAAATAAAATGGGCTTTTAAAATGAAAATATAATTAACTTTACAAAATTTATTGGCAATAATTTATACAATTACAAATTTATATATTGTAGTAATTAGTAATTAATCCATTGTTATAATTGCAAAGTAAAGGACTCATTATTAGACTACATAAAGCGTGCACCGCGACAAAGCGGGCGGCGAGACAAAAGAACCATTGTTAAGACGTACGCATTCGAAATTCTACGAGACGAACAGACACAGTCAGCGAGGAGGAGTGAAACGAAAAGGTTGCAAGTTAAAATTGAACAAAAAGTTTTTCAGTCTGTAATTCATCGAATAAGGTTACAGGAAAGTTTCTCAATAAGTAAAGCCACAAGCAGTAACCTAATAATTTCCTGCCGCAGTAAAAAAAAACTCAATAAGTAAAAAGAGACCGTCACCGATGACATCGAGAGGAAGTTGTTAATGATCTGACTGACCATTAATTCGGAAGGAGTAGCCGTTTCCAGCTGAGAGAACATCAAGTTTCGACAAGTGTTTTGTAACCAATTTAAATTCAGTGATATCCCCAAAAACGTGTGCACAGAAAACCCCAAAATTGAGACCTGGTCGGCCGTAAGTAAAAGAACTCTAAATTTATTTGTAAACCATTTCATTAAGATACGTCAGATCGTTCTTCAATTATTTCTTTTCTTTGATTATTCATTTCATTAATTGTTTTGTTAGTAAATTTAAATTCAAGTCACCCATTTATCAAACCCAGTAAAGACCCTGAGATTTTAAATATTATTGTGTAAAATTTTAAATTGTATATAACTTCATTAATAAAATTTGTTTAATTGTTCACCTTTAATAATCTTTTTATTTAGACGCCTTTTTAATCAGTTTATTACAATATATTTGTCTCTCAGGGTCATAACTGGGTTTGATAATGGCGAATCATTATATTTATAATCTTATCAACAATTTACAATTAAAGAAAAAGAAAGTTGCTTGTCAATTAAATTAGAACAAAATTTAATTGTAAACGACGTTAAACTAAAAAGATTGACTCTGATTGCCAAATTTCAACTAATAAGAATAGAACGAAATCTGACGGCTATCTTTTAATCAGGTTTACATAATTAGTTGTCTTTTATATTGTTACTCACGGCTGCCCAGCATTCCAGGATACCTTTAAATTTTGAAAACACTATTACGGGTTTTGCACTGCTTCTAAGACTCACAGATTCTAAATAAATATTTTTATATGTCGTCAGGAACCCGGTTGATCCTCCTTCGTCCTCACGGTAGTCCGCTCGCCTTGGGAAAATTCTGCGATACGTCGTTTGGGTTGTCTTTATTGTTCTTCTAACTCTGGCCGGCTATGTACGCAAAAACTGATTTTTTACTTAGCAGGTTTTGTCGTAAATGCTCTTGTGAATATTTATTTTGTCCTGAGCAAAATGTTCAAGGGCCAATCAACTCTGTTGTATGCTAATTCTCAATATTTCTCTGCAAATCATAATGCGAACTGCATCTCACCAAATCATAATACAAACTGACTCCTCAATATCTTAATGCGACCTGTATCTGACCAAACCTTCCTGCCAACTGACTCCCGTATTGCAATTTTAGCGGGCATACCTCATTTTGCGGGCCTTCCGACAAAGGAAACAGTGCTTGGCTTGTCTATTGTTGTTATGTTCTGGACCGCCGCCACAAAGGATTTCTCTAACAATTTACATTTTCAAATTCACAATTAATGTCTTAACTAATTGGCATTACAATATACTAATTTCTGAAATGCTGTATATTAAGATGCATACAGATACAGTTATTATTTAACATTACCCAGAAAATCTCAAAGTTCTTTGGCTCCTAGTTTAATCTGTGATTTTAGTTTGTTGTTCAACTACAGTCTTCAATTATTCGTCTTTAGAAAAATACTCTAATTCGCGTCAGAAAGTCTAGCAGCTTTCCTTGTTCCATTATTAATTTTGTCTGATATAAAAATCGTTTTAATATTATTATTTTGAACGGACTTAAATTTTTTGTTCATATTCCCAATGGTGTCCAAAAAATGAATGGGAAGGATAGAAAATTTGTAACGTAAAGGGTAGTCATACTCTGAATATTGGCGATGTGTAGGAACGAAATACTCGTATACGGCCATTGCAATTTAATGTAATCAGATAAAGAAGTAGCCAAGGAACGGACCAAACACACCGATAAATAGATAAAATTGCAAAAACGTTGTGTGGTGTTTACTTTTAACGCAGACGTTTTATATTTTTCAATTAAACGGAGCTGAAGAAAATTTGTGGAGGTGTCACTTTATTAATACTAAAATAAACAAGGATGTTTCTTTACCATAAAATAATTCAAGTATGTCCGTACTATCATTAAATATTTAACTCTTCAGATGCATAGGTAAATTCAGTGTCAAAAAATTTGGAATGAAAAGAGTGGTTATTACTTTTAAAAAATTATAGTTTGTATAAAAATCTGAATAATTCCAAAAATCTTAAATAATCTTCAGCATTAAAATTACTATTAATTGGCTATAACTTAATTTACAGAAACACATAAAACACTGCTTTTATTTCTCAATAAAAATATGGTGACACACAAATGTACAGTTCGGAGATCTTCGCGCCCCTATCGTGATGCAACATGCAAAACACCTTTGTCTAGTTATATTTGTTTTATTCAGTTTGGTTATCAAATATTTTGTTATGCCATTACTTTGTGACTAACTGGTAATGTTTCCACTTCGGACATTCACGGTCTTCTCTTGCTCTTTTTTTTAATGATTTAACACATTAATTCTTCGAAAACGGTAAGTTTTATTTTCGAAAATAATATTTAACGTTAATTTATAAAAATTTAACTGCTTCCTTGTTTTAACTAATATATAATACACAAATCCATTTTTACCGGGGATATATTTCTCCAATATAAATATAATGGATCAAAAAGATTTTTATTCTTAAAAATCTGGTAGCACTGATAGACAATATTCGCGGTAAACATGTTGAATACTAAGCTTTTTTTACGTGAAAACCTAATCCACTTTAGCAGTAAACAAGCGAACAAGATTGGTGATTATAAAAATGAAAACATAAATAATCAAATTATTCATTGAATTAAGTGTTCCGTTCAGAAGTGTTTGATTGCAAAACATGAGGAGGTTAGCGTTACTCGTCCAGCGGAAGACTAATAGTTCCGTTGACCACGTTTGGTCTTTCTTCTCTGTACCTCGTTGTGTTTCAAGTGAAATTTATTTACAACTAGCTGGGTGCCCGGCGTTGCCCGAGATGTCATTTATCCGTAACCCCCGATTTGACTCCAATCTAGGTATCTTTTAGGTTATTTTTATGTAACGCAACTCGACCCTATTATAAAATGTGTTGTCGGCCGGTTACATTGTTTGAATATTTCCACCCCCACCCCCCTATGTGTACTTAGCTCTCATGCCGAAAGGGATTGAAATTTTACAATAACCATTGGTAGATATTTTATAAACGTCATTGACGTTTCGACCATTCAATTTGCTAGAAAAATTCTACTCCCGTGGAGCCCCGCACCTGAAGGTTAAATGGAAGAATTGAATGTCATCATTAAATGCAGCTACATGCATAAAACTGAATTTGACTCCAATCTTGATTGTATTAGCGTTATTTTCTTTTAATACGCGTCCACCCCCAACCCTAAGGGTCCTCCGTTCCGATGATGTTGTAGTCAGATAACATCGGTACAAACACTATGAATATCTTTGACCCCTAAAAATATTTATCCGACTGAAATATCGACTGTTTTAGCATGTTTAAATATTTCCACCCCAGCTTCTGAGGGGTGGTAGACGCGTCTGACCCCAACAGTGTTTGTTTCCAGATCGTAAAGAACATGTGTACGAAATTTGGTGAAATTTTCTCGACTGGTGTAGATATGTATGAGGAACATAAAATATATATACAAACAAACATACAAACATATACTCTGTTTTATTTATTAGATATTTGACATTAAGAATTTTAAGAAATAAAATAAAGGAGTGTATTTGTATCTCAATGGTTTTAATTTTGTATTCCATTAAAAATAATAGCGATAAACCCATCCAGTGTTCAGCTTCTTGGTTTCTTGATCTATGTCCAAATCCATTTACGACAACTTGATTCAGGAATTTCTCATATACTTGAAGTCTTACCTGTTGCTCGCTGTTACGCAGATTCTTCATCTTCCATGTTAGATTTTATCCCGATGTCCTTTCTTTTTAACGTAGACGAACCCGAGCTTGGATCTTCGCTATGAGATACGAATACGAAAGCAGCAAGGCAATGAATGTTCCGATTATTACAATAAATGGCTGAAAATAAACTGAATCTAATTCAAAAATAATTGAATCAGCAATCAAGAGAAACTTGAGTGTGCTAAATACAGAGAGATCGAAAAGTCTCACACACAGAAATAAATGTGTCTGTAATTAGCAGTGTTTTAATTATTTCCATCGTATACCACAAGATAGCACCACTGGTATTGTCGACAATTTTAATTTTAATTAAAGTTGTAAATCATTAAAATTCCCGACTGTCTGAAATTCAAAAAATTGACAATTTACTTTTATAAAACACCGTAAATCTGTTACCCCCACCCCGAACACGGTTTTGTTGGGACTTATTGAATGAATCGCAAAATTAATGGTGATGTACTGTACTGAAAAATAATTTTCAACCATCTTAAATCTGTTATCGATTTTTGAAGCAGATTTTTTTCTTTGAATCTATGTATTTTTTTACTTGTAGTATGTGTCAACTGATCTTCATTAAAACTGAACTTTAACCTTAAGAATCACTTAAATGTATTTATTGATCATTCAGTGTTAATAAATTGTTCCTTTAAAAGCCTAATTTTCAACGTGGTAATTCACTAACGTTGTTTTAGTTCCGTTTGTTCAGTAAGTATTGAAGGATAATTGTCTTTGATTATGAGCTGCTTTGATCCTAAAATCATTGTTAACTGGTTGCCTGTTTACAGCGTTTTAGTGTGTGAAGTAGGGGATGAAAATATTTTCTTTTATAGTGGAAGCGGAAGTGAATTATCGAGCAACAAAAGCTGTGTAATCCGACGTGAAGGAACCACGCTGCATATGGTTCCCGACCTGTCGAAGTTTTGTAGGCCAGCTACACTAGTCAATGATGTCTGAACGACACGCGAACCCACAATCAAATGGTCTTTATTCTCTTCCCAACAAGACGCCATCTTCTTCTACCCAGGGGAACACGCGATGGGACACAGGGCGAGGCGTTATTGAATCAAGCTTCTCACGATTAGAAGTAGCCAGTTGTTGTTGTCTCGTCTCCTCTCTCTGGTACTGTGGGAACTCGTTCTTCCGTCACGATATGCCTGGTCGTGATTGGTCCTCCCCATTCCCAGAAATCACTCCAAATTAACACGACCAACCCATGTAGGGAATTACCAAATTATTGCCCATTATGTTCCGTCATGATACCTCTGTTATTACCTTCTGATTAGTGTTAACAACCGCAGTTTATTATGTAAGCGACCTTTTACCACCGTCTAACAAAGCAAGGACACCGATAACTGATTGTAAAATCGAAACTTCATTTATGCTCTGGTATTCCCCCAGAAATCCAGATAATCCACTAATATTTGCAGAATACTGAAGACGATAATTTTACAACTCAGAACTTTCCAACAAATAGAAATATTAAAATGAAAAAAGTTACGTCTGGTTGAAAATAATGAATAAGAAAGATAACCAATTCAGACAAAAAACGTTTTTGTGAGGTGTGAAGAAGAGCCTAGAGCGACACAACTGCACTTGTCCGTTGACACAACTCAAATGGAAATAATCATTAACTAAATTTCTCTAAGTTTTAACTTACCGTCTAATAAAACAATTTATAACCGTATACTGAGACTTTTTATATTTTTATTTATATTGTAACTACGTTTCGACGTGTGCATATATTTGTAGTGTCCTAAACAAAAATTAAGAGTGCAGTATTGTTTTATTTTTTTTGGTGGAATTATTTACATCATAACAACCAGTCCACAAATCTGAATTCAGCATTGATCAATACAGTTAAAATAGCTACTTTTCTTCTGGTCCTCCTTCAAGTTGTAAAAAATCACGATTACAGTAAACAACCCCCTCACTAATTACAGTTTTATATAAAATAGCCAAATGACAGACGACGTTTCAGGAAGCTTTGTCCATTTCGTCAGTGGATTAAAAACAAAAGAGACGCGAGTGACCTAATCACACAATACAGTTGAACAAAAAAATCCTCTTGTGTTTTTTTCAATTAACCTGACGTAAGGAACCAATTTTCCTGGGACGTTACGTGTGATATTTATATCATGAGGTCATTAGTCTGTTATTTGCCTATTTTATCTAATTATTATATTTTTAAACTGCCGACTAACTAGCTGGGTGCCCGGCATGCCCGAGATGTCATTTATCTATAACCCCCGATATGACTCCAATTTCGGCTGCTTTTGCGCAATTTTTATGTAACGCTACTCGAACCCTAATCATTATAATTAACTCTGAAAAATATTTCTTCAACGCAAATATCTGCCGTGTTTGCATGTTCCAAAATTTTCACCCCGCTACCCCTGCATCTGAGGGGTAAATGCCAATTTGAATGTCTTAACTAAACACAGTGACTTCCATAACCTTTGATTTGACTCCAATCTCGGTTGTATTCACGTTATTATACTGTAAAGCATCTCCACCCCAAACCCGAACGGTGTCCTTTTCACAGGGCGTAGGGGATGAAAATTGTATTCAGATAACATTGCTAGAAACACTATCAATATCTTTGACCCCTAAAAATATTTATCCGACTCAAATATCGGCTGTTTTAGTATGTTTAAATATTTCCACCCCCGCTTCTAGGGATGAAAGACGCGTCTCACCCCAACAGTGTTTGTTTCCTGGTCGCAAAGAACACGTGTACGAAGTTTGGTGAAAATTGCTCGACTGGTGTAGATTTGTATTTTATTTAGAAATCGTTTGTATGGGAAATAGAAAAGGGCTGTTTTTGGGGTTTTCCCGGAAATTATTCGATTTTTTCTCGCCTTTTAAACCTTCCCTAGACCTCCACGAACATTTCAAGACTAAGATAAGATAAATCCGTTCAGCCGTTCTCGAGTTTTAGTGAGACTAACGAACAGCAATTCATTTATATATATATATATAGATAGATAGATAGATTATATTTTTAAACTGCCGACTTACTTTTGTTTGTTTACAACTTATAAAAAACGATTTAACTATTTCAGTTTTCCATTTGATTAATTTTTTTAACTTTTATCTTTGTGTCTTTTGTAAAATTATTATAATGCACACTTATGTTAACTGATTAAATTACTAACGGTTTGTGGTTTATATCCTGGATTTTTCAACTTTTTGTAGTGAGGTAGAAACGTGTTTTTCTCAGTTGATGTAAAGAAGAGCATCGTCAATATTCATATGAGCCCTGAATAAATTTATTGTTAAACAGTCTTGCAACTTGACCACAAGAATATTGTAATCTGAAAAAGAATTCACGTCTGATTGAAAATAATGAATAAGAAAGATGTCAATTCAGACCCGAAAAAAAATATGATATAAATACCACATTGAATGTCAACGGTTTTTATTAAAGAAAAAATTGCTTATTAAGATTAATTTAAACGCAGAACCCAGGGGTGATAGCTGTACAGGAAACAAACTTTAAACAAGGAAAAGCTGCAATCATTAAAAGGTTTCAAATGCTATCATAACATTAGAGCAACTGTGGCACATGCAATTGGAGGATTATCGATATATGTCAAGAGAATATCCCGTCAGAACGTAGCGAACTTAAAACGGCACTGGAAGCTGTCGCTGTTACAGCTCCACATGACTACGGATCTTGTGACGTGCAACATATACCTCCCTCCAAACAAGCCGACGCTCAAACACGAGCTAGAAGATAAAACCAAGCAACTAGGATCCAACTATAAGTTACTTGGAGACGTTAATGCCCACAACAAATCCTGGGGTTCGAGCTACACTGATACAAGAGGAAAACCAGAGGAATGCGGAGTCATCCTCAGAAATGTCAGCAGCATCAGAGAAATATCGCACCCGAAAGAACTACCTAGAAGGCAACAGGATAAGAACATTGCACTCCAGTTTCACTCACTCAGTCTTGATTTCCAGATCTCCACAGCTCATGCAAGGAGCCCACAACAATTCCTCATGTCCTCCTTGACTGCCCCATATATAGCGAGATAAGAAGATCGAACATAGCCACCCACTCAATGAAGGAGATTTGCAACTCATCAACAGAAATAAACAACCTCAAAGACTTTACGATGAAAACTGAGGTCTATAAAGTAATTTAAATGTTAGGCAAATGTAGAACTTAATTGATGTAAGTCGCTAATGACCAAAAGGTTAATGCCACAGTAAGCTGTAATAAAACATAAAAAAAATACCACACAACGTTTCTGAGATCCTTGTACCTTTCGTCAGGTGCTACGAAGAGCCTAGAGTGACACAACTGCACTTGTCAGTTGACAAAAGTCACAAGCAAGTCCAACCGGTCTGTTTGCAACCATTGTAATATTATTATTGACTTCAACCTGTTTTCTTTTGAGTTTTGTCAACCTGTCAAGTGCAGTTGTGTCGCTCTAGGATCTTCTGGAAACTAACGAGGATCCCAGAAACGTTGTGTGGTGTTTATATTATCACTTTTTTTAGTCTGAATTGGCTATATTTCTTTTTCAATATTGTAATCCGTCTCCTAATATATAAAAAAAATTGATTTTTCATTGCTTTGATGACTTGAGGATTGTTGTAGCTGGTCAAGAAACAAAAGTATCAAGGAACTACTGCGTTTTGGATCGGTAAAATAAATGGACTCAGTAGTCTTTCCAGATCTTAAAGAGAGTATCGATCATTATATTTCGATGTCAATACAGTACGACGGATGAGAATGGTGTTTATCACCGTTGTAGTGGGAGTTGGCTTGAAATCCCCTTCACTCGGGCAAAGAACTTGACCAGCAAAAATGTACAAGAAAATCCCCGAGCGCAAAACGTTTTCCATCACGTAAGAACGTTGATTGCTATTGTTCTGAGCTGCGACTGCGCCGAGACAGAATGATTGCGCCTTGATTAAGAATTCAAAGACAATCGCTGTAGCTGGAAGGAAACGTGCAGGAGACCGCGAGACGAGCGTGACTGGTGACGGGAGGAAGAAGGGGCCCCTGGGGGGGCGCCACGATGGTCATCAGCAGATTGCGGGGGCGTAATGGTCCACCAGGAACTCAGGGGGGGGGGGGGGAAGACCGACAATCCTATGAACCTCGAGTGACTCGTAAAGGAACTGAGAAGCGAATATCTATACAGTTATGACTCCCACTCAGCCAATAAACTGTCTTTATAATTCCGAAAAATACTAACATCGTTTACCGTTGTTTATATAGAGCGGTTAGAACCATATATTATAATTAATTTATAGAAAATTGTCGTCCTCATTTCTCTTTTCTCTATTATTGACATGAAAATGAACAAATTTACGTCTGATTGAAAATAAATAATAAGAAATATACCCAAATGTAGACTACTGTAAGTGATAACATAAATACCACACAGCTTTCCCGGGATCCTTGCAGCTTTCTTCAGATGCTAAGACAAGCCTAGAGCGACACAACTACACTGGTAAGATGGCAAAACTCGGAAGCTAAACATTTTGATTTTTGGCATTTCTCGGCAAGATGGTTAAAAATCAAATTTACTACCTAGATCACGGGGGTTAAGTGTATGACGTTTTCCCAGGTGGGGGAAAAAGCTTTTGAGTTTTATCAACTGACGAGTGCAGTTGTGTCGCTCTAGGCTCTTCTCAACATCCGAAGAAAGATACAAGGATCCCAGAAAACGTCGCGTGGTATTTATATTATCACTTATTTTGTCTGTATTTTGAGTTTTGTCAACTGTCTTGTGCAGTTGTGTCGCTCTAGGCTCTTCATAGCACCTGCAGAAAGGGGGCAAGGAACCCGGAAAACGTCGCGTGGTATTTATATTATCACTTATTTTGTCTGTATTTTGAGTTTTGTCAACTGACTAGTGCAGTTGTGTCTCTCTAGGCTCTTCTTAGCACCTGAAGAAAGCTATCCTGAAAACGTCGCGTTGTATTTATATCAACACTTATTTTGTCTGTATTTTGAGTTTTGTCAACTGACGAGTGCAGTTGTGTCACTCTAGGCTCTTCTTAGCACCTGAAGAAAGCTACAAGGATCTCTGAAAACGTTGCGTGGTATTTATATTATCACTTATTTTGTCTGTAATTTGAGTTTTGTCAACTGAATAGTGCAGTTGTGTCGCTCTAGGCTCTTCTTAACACCTGAAAAAAGCTACAAGGATCCCGGAAAACGTCGCGTGGTATTTATATCCTCACTTATTTTGTCTGTATTTTGAGTTTTGTCAACTGACGAGTGCAGTTGTGTCACTCTAGGCTCTTCTTAGCACCTGAAGAAAGCTACAAGGATCTCTGAAAACGTTGCGTGGTATTTATATTATCACTTATTTTGTCTGTAATTTGAGTTTTGTCAACTGAATAGTGCAGTTGTGTCGCTCTAGGCTCTTCTTAACACCTGAAAAAAGCTACAAGGATCCCGGAAAACGTCGCGTGGTATTTATATCCTCACTTATTTTGTCTGTATTTTGAGTTTTGTCAACTGACGAGTGCAGTTGTGTCGCTCTAGGCTCTTCTTAGCACCTGAAGAAAGCTACAAGGATCCCAGAAAACGTCGCGTGGCATTTATATCATCACTTATTTTGTCTGTATTTTGAGTTTTGTCAACTGACGAGTGCAGCTGTGTCGCTCTAGTCTCTTCTTAGCACTTGAAGAAACCTACAAGGATCCCAGAAAACGTCGCGTGGTATTTATATCATCACTTGTTTTGTCTGTATTTTGAGTTTTGTCAACTTACGAGTGCAGTTGTGTCGCTCTAAGCTCTTCTTAGCACCTGAAGAAAGCTACAAGGATCTCTGAAAACGTCGCGTGGTATTTATATTATCACTTATTTAGTCTGAATTTTGAGTTTTGTCAACTGACGAGTGCAGTTGTGTCGCTCTAGGCTCTTCTTAGCACCTGAAGAAAGGGGGCAAGGAACCCAGTAACGTTGTGTGGTGTTTATACCATCACTTACTTTGGCTGTCTTTATTATTATTATTATTATTATTATTGATATTATTAAAGTTTAATACCCTGAGAACCTTGAAGGTAACAAAATGATCTGTTGATGTATTAAATAATATCATTTATTGTACGCTAGAAAAAGTATTATCTTGAGTTTGATCCTTTATTGTTGCAGAAGTGCAAAAAATTATGTAGGTCCTTCGTTAATGATGTCGTTCATGCTTAAATATTTTTAATCATTGTTGTAAATCAACAGAATCTTCATTAAATGTAATAGCAAACAGCAGAAATCCCTTCCTCGCTATTCCATGAAAGAAATTCTCAAGCCAGAAGAATAACCTTAATTAGTTCCAGTTGTCCTTTACAGCACGGCAACATTCACAGTACTTTCTGAAATACATTTATTGAGGAAGTTGCTTCGGCGATTCCAGAGAGCCATTAAAGAAGCGAATGTTAACTAATAGGACGATTTTCGCCATTTTCTTTTTTTCTCGCCCACTGCAAGTGAGCATCCTTAGCAACCGGTACAGACATTAGTGTTCTCCAGTCGTAATCGCTGTGACCTCTCACACTGCATGCAACAGTGGTTTGAAGAATCGAGACAGGTTGTTCTGGCTGCGAATTTTCCGGTCCGGTGACCACGATCTCTACAGCCCACCCTGCAAACCAAACTGAACATTTAATCTGCTAAGATGATTCATGAATTCACGTTCACCGGTTTATGTAGCCAGCTGGTTGAACCATTAGCAGGCAAAGACCTCCAGTCTACTCCCTTCTATTCCCATGTTGATCGCATCAAGATTATTTTAAGTTTACAACGACAAATAAAATAAGTTACGTAACAAAATTATGATGCTGAGGTAGGAATATGACGAACATAGGCGGTAATGGAACAACTATAGTATGCGCCACTAAAATGTAATTCCAAGGACACGGACTCTTCTGGCTACGTTGCTGAACGTTGTGTCCAAGCGACTGTACGTTAAACCTGGTAGTAAGGGAGTACCCAATCTGGCAACACGGAAGAACGAGGGCTACAGAGCTACTCGACCTTGATATTACATTTACGTGGCGCCGACTATAGTTATATTTGCTTAGTTAAAAATATACACTTGAAGCTTAGAAGCTTCTTGTTATTTGAAAGAAATGAGAAAACTTTGAATATTTTATTTGGCTTTTTTTTCATCTTTCAAGAGTTCATAACTCCAATAATTATACCAGAGCGTTAAATGTAAAATAATTAATATTTATTAATTACTATGAATAATTATAAATATTTATGTTAGAAACTCTAACTACCCTTAATTCCTATGAACAAAAATAGAATATTTTCATTAATTCAGTTTTACATACTTTTGTTAGAAGTTCTTAGTAGATTAATGATAGGAATAATTTTTAAAAATTCCATTAATTGTGTATTATATATTTGCGTTAGAAACTCTTATAATTATTATTATTCTCCATTCGTAGGAATAATTTAAAATATTTCCAAATAATGATATTTATTTATCTATTATTAACGTTCTTAATTCCTATGAATACATAAAAAAAATTTCATTAATTCAGGTTCACATATTTTCGTTTTCATCTCCCATAATCCTTCATATCACGTACTCGGTACTTACCGACTTTATCAAATTTCCTAGCTCCGAAGTTTTATTTTTTACAATTAACCTTTTTTACTTTTATAATGTTAACAATTTTAAAATATATATTTTTAGTACCAAAAATTAATAGACATTTATAATTTTGGTCTTTTTCATTTTAAAAAACCGAGATGATTCGTAATTGGTGCAAGACGTGTGACCTTTGACTGGAACTTTCGGGAGTTTTTTTAAAAAAAATTTAAACCTCAAAATTCCTTTTTGTTTCTTGAATATTTATTCATGGTACCAAAAACTGGGGTTTTAAGACTGAATGAAATTGGCTAAGCTGACTTTTTATGCTTTTAAAAGAATTCGGGAATATACCATGAAATAAGGCAGTCTGGAAGTCGACCCAAAAACAGGGTATTAGCTTCTAATACAGAAGTATATATATATACATACAAATCATATATTTCTGATAGTAACACTAATCTTGGTTCTTTAAAATTAATTTGACGAGACTGTCAAAAGTATTTCAGACATAATGATCAATTTTTTGAACTGTAAATACCCATTTTAAAAATAATTTAAAATGCAAATCCTTCTCCCGCCATCGGATGGGCGACCTCCCTGATGCAGGATTTCTAGGGTTTTTCCTGCATCATTTTTAGGTAAATGCAGGGTAGGATCCTCAAACCTAGTTAACCCTTGGCTACCTTCCTCTACCCTTACGTATTCCCCCCTTTGAAATCCCTTCCTGTTCTATTAAAGGGGAGTTTCCACTCTCATGTAGCCGGTAACTCTTTAAAAAAAATTAAAAACCAAGTCTGGAGTCCTTCTGACACCATTGAAGAATTCCACCTTAAGTCATTCAGATTTCAATGTTTTTATTTAAAGTCTACACACATTCCTCTGGCTTCACCCCGAACAATCACTGTGTCTGTGAGCCTTTAACGTCTGTTTGTTTCGACGTTTTAATTCTCCGTACAAGCTTCGTAGAGTTTTTCTTCGAACTGTTTATAACTAGTAATATTTATTTTCTGTCTTATGCTTTCTCGAAGTCTGTAGAAGCGAACGGATGAAATCGAATGATGGCATTTACACGTTTGTGTGTGTTGATCACGTTCTTGAACGAGGGGCATCCCCTGGCGGTCAATACCAACTGCGCTAAGTTCGCTCTCCCTGACGGATTCCCGGTCGTTGATGAGCACGGCTATCCCTCGGGAAACCTTCCTGCATTCGAAGGGGAGAGCGGACAAATGAAGTGTGAGCAAAGGACTGGCCACAGACCAACTAACAGGTTAACGCTGCCAGGCCTCTGCGATATCTCTAATACTGTTTGGATAATCGATTGCTGCCAGAAACGCTGTACTCGTACATCCTGCTTCGTTTTACTCTCTTCTATACTCGTTGAGGATTTGCAATTTTTAACGAAAATTTTACAACATTAATTTCAATATTTTTTTTTACGATCGTAACGACGTCATATGGACATCAGACAAGTTCAATAAAACAATGCATGATGCAAGTGTATCATCAACTGTAAAATACATATAAATATTCAACTAATAATAATGACATCTTAAAAACAGTTCATCTAAAAGCCAATCATTAATTTAATTATTTGAGAAATACAAAAATTTTGAATCTATCATTATTTCTATTAGAACTCAGTCATTATCATATTTTAAATGTACGCGTACCACCGATAAAATGAATCATGGTACCCAGAATTATATTTTAAAAAATATCAAAATATATATTAAGTACCGCAAATTCAAACTCGGTTGATGTGAAACAATTTATACATAATACACTTTATGAAGATGTGTGATATGTCCATCGAAACGTCTTGGTTCAATTCTACTATGACCCGGGTGGAAGCGCAAGAATTCTTCATTCAATTTATACATATCCATACTCTTAATGTGCGGGAAGAAATAGCTCCGTGGGAAAAGGAATAATAGACTTCCAGGACACTGGGGGGGGGGGAGGTGTAACTATGAGGGAGAGAAAATTGAATAATTAAAAAAATTATAATGATGATAATGGTTATAAATGAGTTATAAACAAACCGGTCTAGTCAGAAAAAATAAAAAAAACATTATAAATACAAAAATATATATTGATAAAGTTCTTAATTAAGGACGAAAGTCATGTTAATACATTATTATTGTATTAATTTCTTCTTGATAAAATTTATTAATTATGGTCAGTTTATTTATTATTTACGAGCGTCAAGCGGACCGCCATCTTATTTTGACGATATATTTAGTCTTTTTCGGATGAAGAAACGCAACGTTTGCAACCTCATTTGTCAAGATATACACGTCGTGTATGTGACTTGAAATTGTTGATTAGAGATTGAACGGAAGTTCGGATGAAATTTTAGAGGGAAATGAGAAACTTTTTTAGATCAAAATAAAACGTGCAAAATTGTAAAATTTAAGAAAATAGAATGACTTTGATGAGGGATATTAGTGGTTAGGAAACAAAAATTAAGTGGATGAAAAGGGAAATAGTTTCTAAACTTTATTTGTCAAAACAAAGAATATGATGATTTTAAAATATTCACATCTAGCGATAGTCTTGGACAATAAAATCATTACAGACAAGATTATCACAACCAATTTTACCTTCTTCCGTAAACTAACTGATTCCTACCGCCTCCTTAATGTATTATAATAAATTTTTGTTAAGAAAATTTATCTTTTTTGAAAGGAAAATTTTTTTTAGACATCTTGGTGTCAGTAAGGCTATTTTTACAATCCTACAGATATTTTTTTCTTCAACCCATTCACCATTTTTCTTTTCTACACACATCGTCTTCTTATAATTCTCTTTATTTTCCCCCTCAATACTTCTTGGATATTGTCATTCCATTTCCCTCTAGGTCTTCCTTCTTCTTGTTAGTTCCTAATTCCAAATTACCTCCTTTCATTATCTGTACCTGTTGAGCTTTTTTTTCTTGACCTTTCCCATCATTGCATTGCTTTCAATCTGCAATTTAATAATTTCCTCTATGATCTAATAAAGTATATCCACAACATTTCGGCCAAACGCAATTTCTAACTTATAATAAATTTCAGTTTTGCTGATGATGATTTATTTTATTCCATTAGTCCTCGTATGAGAAAATAGGATAAGCCAATACATAAAATTGGATGCTACAATTATCAATAATTAGAAGTAATCATAAAAAAACTAAAATTCTGGGACACAAATTTCCCTGTCCAACATAAGTAAAAGAAGTGATAACAAAAATGATACTCCACAGATCTGCTTTATATAGGACTCGACTTTCTAAAATTTATGTATATTTTTGATTTTTTTTACACTATAGCACTGACAGCAGATGTCTTACTATAGTTTTTCCATTGGTGTTTCGTTATTTGTTAATTATTTAAGTAACCTTAGTGTAAGAATAATAAAATTTCCTATAAGATTCTTCAGTGAATATTCACCAAAGACTGTTATGATGTTTATTAAACACATCGTTGACCTTTTACAAGTCATCTAGTTATACATGTATAAGTTTATATATGGAAATTCCGTTTAAAACTTTGTAAGAATTGTCGATAATCGATGATCGGTACGCGATAGACTCGAAATACCTGTAACACTCATTAAACTCGTCTCTTGCTAATTTAGAATATTGCCGGAAGTGATGAGGTGGAGGGAGAATGGAAAGAAGGTCCCCTCCATGACAGACTGTCGTTACCTGTTTTCCCCGTAAGTAAAGAAGGGAGCTACGCAGCTGTCTGCGGGCAATAACCACGGCCTGTTGATTAACCAGGTTCATCAAACAACGTGACAGCTTTATAACCTCCTGCGACGTAATCTGCATCACCTGGCTCCGTCATCTCACCTGTCAACTCCCACTCCCACAAGTGATCTACCGTGCACCAGATTATTACTATAAAAGAAAGAAAAGGAAAGCAACAAATCTCGCGTTCTGTTCTAACGTCGTACGATCCAAGAGTCATTCTTGGTCCATTATACGACGCTCATTAACACTGGTTTCTAACGATGTCACGCATACGACAGACAAGTTACGTGTTATTTTGTAGCTGGAAGACCACGACGACCCTTCAGTATACATCCCTGGTACCCAAACGTAAAACAAAAAATCTTGTTTTGCATCAGATGGAGATTAGCTTCGATATATGTTCTAATTTTCCCGTGGGTGTTGATTCGATTTTTTTTATATAGCCTTTATATAGTTACGTTGGAGTTGGAGTTATTCATTTTAAACAACGCAATATTTATTATCATTATTATTATTAACCATTATATATAAGGCTACTTGGCCCTAATTAAGACTCTCAAGTCACATAGTCTGAACACGAAACTGCAAGTGACTGTTTATAGAACAACGATAAGACCGGTGGTCATATATGGCTCGGAAACATGGACAATGACCACGGCAGAAGAAGAGTGTTTTTGAAGATGGGAAAGTAAAATATTAAGAAGGATTTTTGCAGCGGTAAACGAAGCATGGAAATGGAGAATACGAAGAAACAGGGAACTGGAGGAACAGTGTGGGTAAGCAGACATTGTATTGGAAATAAAGGGGAACAGACATGTAGAGCGAATGTCAGAAGAAAGGGTTGTCAAAAAGATCTACAAAGGAAATCCGGGTGGGAGAAGGGGCAAAGAGAGACGACGAAAACGATGGTTAGACGATGTGGAGGACGCGAGGGTGTTAGAAGGTGGAAGAAACGAGCAGAGGACCGGCGAGATTGGGCTATGATCGTTAGAGGGGCCAAGGTCCTACATGGACTGTAACGCAGAGGAGTATCTTTACACTTTTCATTGTTAAATCACTTATCTTCAATACAAATTTGGACTTGTTTAAGTCAATCTTCCGGTGGTCATCCTCTTATTCCTTTTGTAATTGGTTTTCATTCGAATATTTTCTTTCGCCACGATTTACATAATAATTTTTCAAGAACTTTTATTTAATTATGTTTGATTTCAAATTAATAATAAGAAAGGTAGCGTAATACAGACAAAAAAGAAGTGATAATATAAATACATCTGCAGCCCTTGTTGCTTTTTTAAGGTGATTCGAAAACTCAAGAACCACACAAATCAGGTTATTAACTCAAAATTTTCTCTGTTAATTGGCTACTTCTATATTTAATTACTATAATTTTTGCTCAGAACTTTTTTTATATATATTTTTATAGGATGAAATAACTTGAACTACGATGTGGGGGTTAGCATTCTAAATTTCCATCGTGGAACCGATGCATGTTAATTAACGAAGAAGACGTTGGGAGTGAATGGAAACTTAAAAGTTAGGCATCAAGTGATACACAAATCAGTCTTATTTTATATATATAAATTTCTACCGGTAGTTAAGTTAGCTGAAGACCCTGAAAATATAAAACTACTGTCTGCTTTTTTTAGAGTAACAGGTTACGTGAGGGTAATCCCCGTGGTTGTAACTTCCCTTTAATAGCATAGGAAGGAATTTGAAAGGGGGATGCGGAAGGAAGTGAAAGAAATAACCACGGGGGAAAATGCGTGGTAGGAAACAAAGGTCAGATATCAGTAATTTTAAATTTATGAATTAAACAAACTCGTCTTCAACACTGTGAGACTTTCCATTCTTACAATTGTCTATATTTTTAGAAGGTAATAAAACTAATAATAAATTAATTTATGGACAGGGAGAAAACAAATTCATTAACTTAATATTACATATTTGCAGGTTAAGTTGAGATAACAACGAAACGCTGCCACCATCGGGATTTCCCAAAGCAGTTCGACTAAACTTAAAAACCATTCTGAAATCAGTTTTGACTCAAGCTTCCGAAACTGGAACATTAATTTCTTTGGCGGCTATTTACCGTATTACGTATTTTCACCAGCGCGACATGGCTTCCGGTTTGTGGGGGTGAGGAGGGGAGGGGGATGCAGTGGAATTCCTTGTGTAAGTTAATTCAGCGCAGATAATAAAAGCGCTGTCACTTCACCCCTCGCCTCGATGTAATTCTTCCGTTCGTCGTTTCGTTCCCTCGGCTATAAAGTGAGCGCCTAATCTCGTTTCGCCAAGGGCCTTCAGGTCTTGCACGATGTCGTCTCTCGTCCCTTCGGAGTTTAAACCTGTTGCCTCCACCTCACTCTCTTAACTAAATCGCGATCTCTTTCCCTTTCACCCACACTGGCTTTCTTCCTCCAAAAGTGAAATTGACTATCCGCTTGACTTCTCGGGTCTATTGTTTTAGTAATGAAACTGGAATGAGAGTAACACTGACGTGCATTTATCATCTGGTCCACAGCAAAGTAATTAAATTACTTGGAAACTGAACACGGAACATAAGACGAATTTTACCAAGTGAATCAAATTAAAAAATGTAGAATAAGTCGTGTATGTATATATGTATGTATTTAATAATCTATAATTGGGAAAATAACCCGGTGGCAGAATCATGATAGCAGTACTTATAATGTAATTTAGAATAACAACACTTAGAATTTTTGAACCCTGATAAAAAAATAGTGCCTAGTTGGACATTACTCTTCGCTTTAAATTCGATTATGATTTTAAATATGGAAGTACATATATATGGACTGAAGCCATAGGTACAAGTCGAAGAGCTTCTACTGGAAGCTCCTTTAAGTATCCCTGTCGAAAATAAAATTCCTTGGACATCTTCAGCCGCATAATTATTACGGTGATATACAAATATAACAGGCAGGGGTCGTTTACTGAAAGAATTTTTTTTTCAAATATATATTTCCTATTGATTCGGATTATTTATGTAACTCATTCGTAATGAATCTCATACTTAATTGGGGGGGGACAGTTGCAAGATCTACAAAAAAAAAATTGAAGAAGCTATAACGTTTTATATCTATATCTCAATTTTTTGTTCTTTTTTATATATATATATATATATATATATATATATATATATTTATTTATTTATTTATTGTTAACTCCCTTCTCAGGACCCACTACAACCCTGAGAAAATAAAGTCTCAAATCCAAATAATTATAATAAGATGAATGTAACAAATTAATGAAACACTATGACTTTATTATAATATCATAAATAATAATATTTATAAATTTTATTCCAATATATTAAATATATTAAATACACGACGTTTCGTCCACTCATAGGATCTCAGCAGGTATGACTTTGCAGATTTTCATTTCCACATCAGAACCTTGCCTTTAATTTTTACTCTTGAATTATATTTAAAGTTATCAATATTGTCCTGTCTGATGAGGTCCTTGAATGTGACGAAACGTCGTGTATATAATGTATAATTTAGCAGAAAACTTTTGAATTTTTTTCGGACTAATTGTCATTTGTAACAAATATTATCTTTATGTGTTCTACGTACTGGAAGGTCCTTGGACCTGATCTGTAAATTTTCTTTTCTTTTCCACCTTGGTTTTTCCCTTAGCTTCTTTATTTCCTTCGTGTCGTCTAGCAGCAGCACTCGTCTTCTTCTTCCACAATGACCTGGGTCCTTACTTTTGATCATGTCATGCAGTAAACTTTAGGACGTGTCTGATACAGTTTGCGTTCCTTTTAAAAACTGTATTCAGTTTGTTTCTCGTTTATCCCTCTCAACAAACCCTTCACTTTTGTCCATTTTAATTTTTTTCTGTATTCAGGATGTTTTTTTTCTCATTTAACCCTTTAATAAACCCTTCACTTTTGTCTATTTTATTTTTTCTGAATTCAGGATGTTTTTTCTCATTTACCCCTATCAACAAAACCTTCACTTTTGTCGATTTCAATTTTTTCTGTAATCATGATGTTTTTTCTCATTTACCCCTTTTAATAAACCCTTCACTTTTGTCCATTTTAATTTTTTTCTGTATTCAGGATGTTTTTTTTCTCATTTACCCCTTTTAATAAACCCTTCACTTTTGTCTATTTTATTTTTTCTGAATTCAGGATGTTTTTTCTCATTTACCCCTATCAACAAACCCTTCACTTTTGTCGATTTCAATTTTTTCTGTAATCATGATGTTTTTTCTCATTTACCCCTTTTAATAAACCCTTCACTTTTGTCCATTTTAATTTTTTTCTGTATTCAGGATGTTTTTTTTCTCATTTACCCCTTTTAATAAACCCTTCACTTTTGTCTATTTTATTTTTTCTGAATTCAGGATGTTTTTTCTCATTTACCCCCCTCAACAAACCCTTCACTTTTGTCCATTTCAATTTTTTTCTGTAATCATGATGGTTTTTTTTCTCATTTACACCTTTCAATAAACCTTTCACTTTTGTCTATTCTATTTTTTTTCTGAATTCAGGATGTTTTTTTCCCGTTTACCCCTCTCAACAAACCCTTCACTTTTGTCCATTTTATTTTTTTTCTGTTCTTCGACACCACCTTATTTCAAAACTTTCCCAGTATCTCCTTTACCGCTTTATAAATGTCCAAGTTTCTGGTCCATATAAAGACCTCCACTTTACCAGGAAATTCTACATTCGATTTGCTTTGTAGTAGGGGGCCTTTTCTTGGTGAATGCTGCCTCGTCTATTGTAGTGATACGAAGACCTATTTTTCTTCAAGTGATTTGGACATGTTGTAATTGTTTGTTTCCCACAAATAAATGTAAGGGTTGTGGTTTCGTTGATACTTTCATCAGGTTGTAGCCACATGAACAGTATTTTCTGGCTATATGTCTTATTATTTATGACTTGTTATTGGAGTGTTGAATTCAGCAAAGTCGTTGGACCGCGCCAGTGCCGTTGTTCTCCAGTGTTCCATTTCCAGCATGATATTTGCCCTGTTATTTGGCAGGGGAGCTGGATTACGGATCTCGGCCGGCGGAGAGAGAGATGGAGAGAGTGACAGGTCACACGATTGTTGAGACACGCCAGTTCAGTTTCCCACCGCTGGGGGCGTTGCGACTCACGATTTCGTCTCATCACGACACGCACTTTATGCCCGCTATTAATTATGAGCTGTAATAACGTGTTCGCTCATACAAATACGGCCGTCTGATTGACAGGTTTTACAGCTCACGAAGCGGAGGGTCCAATCGACTCCTTCACACGTAACACGCTCGTCGGGGCCAGGGTCGCTTGACGACGCAACGGCTCTGTGCAACAGGACTGACTGACTGACTGACTGGTGCGTTGCCGCCTTAACGGCGAAATAATGGCGAGATCGCAGCTGCGAAAGTTGGCCTGGAAATCGAACAGCCGTTGCTCAACGACGACTTTGCTCCCGTTCGTATGACACGGGCCATCAACATTGAGAAACGAACTTATGGGTCTGGTCTCACTCAACGATGAAGGTGTTCCCCACTCTGCCAGTTCATCTCACGGAATTTATCGGCATTTTCTTAAAAAATGTATTGTATTACCATTTTGCTAATAAGCTGGCCTAAGCAGTAGGTAGTTCTGCTTTGACGGGACGAGGTCTTCTCCAGTGACAAGTCCACCTTACATCACTTGGCCATTTTTCTTTAACGGGTATCTGAATGTTAAAATAGTCATCTTCAGGTAATTTTTTTCTCTAAAACAATTACAGATACAGGAATGAAATATTCACCGCTTATTTTGAACCTTATAAGTATGTATGTAGAAGCAGAATAAATTACTCATTAAAATAATAATTTATATTATTTATCAAGACTTGTTTTTTTTACAAAGCCATGAGAGGTACTCAATTTAGAATTTTCCAATATTTTGTGTGTCGTGCTGAAAAGTTTAACACATTCCAATTCAGTCATTTACGAGTTACGTTGCCGAGTTACGTTGCCGAGTTACGTTGCCGAGTTACGTTGCCGAGTTACGTTGCCGAGCCACGTTGCCGAGTTACGTTGCCGAGTTACGTTTCCGAGTTACGTTGCCGAGTTACGTTGCCGAGTTACGTTGCCGAGTTACGTTGCCGAGTTACGTTGCCGACTTACGTTGCCGGCTTACGTTGCCGGCTTACGTTGCCGAGTTACGTTGCCGAGTTACGTTGCCGAGTTACGTTGCCGAGTTACGTTGCCGAGTTACGTTTCCGAGTTACGTTTCCGAGTTACGTTTCCGAGTTACGTTTCCGAGTTACGTTTCCGAGTTACGTTTCCGAGTTACGTTTCCGAGTTACGTTGCCGAGTTACGTTGCCGAGTTACGTTGCCGAGTTACGTTGCCGAGTTACGTTGCCGAGTTACGTTGCCGAGTTACGTTGCCGAGTTACGTTGCCGAGTTACGTTGCCGAGTTACGTTGCCTTAACACTTACTATTAGCCGTATCATTTTCTCACTGGGAGGACTAAATATCAATTAAATTACAATTGGCGCCCAACGTGGGGCTCAACTCTTGTCTTAAGAAAATTACAAGTATGAAATATCTTGACTCTGGGTCACTTTATTTTTAACAGTTTTCAGTAGTTCTTAATTGTTTCATATTATGTGATTGCCGTATTCTCCCCCCCCCCCGCTCCCTGTAATTTGGGTATGCATTTAAACGAATTATCTCAGTCGCTATAGCTTGAAGTGCAATGCATTGTTCTGTTTGGTTGACTTTGCGTAATATTATGCTTCCGCCTTTTCTCCCATTTGTACAATGTTACTCTACCGATTTTGAACCTCTTTGCTACTGCTGTTTTACTTTCTCCTTCATTCAAGACCTGAATGGCTTTTTTCCTTAAGTCATAACTATACGCTGCTGGCGCTTATGTGTTCTACGTACTGGAAGGTCCTTGGACCTGGTTTGTAAATTTTCTTTTCTTTTCCACCTTGGTATTTCCCTTAGCTTCTTTATTTCCTTCGGTCGCCTAGGAGCTGTACTAGTCTTCTTCTTCTTCCACGATGACCGGGGTCCTTCCTTTTGATCATGTCATGGAGTTAACTTTAGGACGTGTCTGATGCAGTTAGCGTTCTTTTAAAAAACCTGTAGTCAGTTTGTTTGTTCGTTTACCCCTCTTAACAAACCCTTCACTTTTGTCCATTTTTATTTTTTTTTCTGTATTCAGGATGTTTTTTTTCTCATTTACCCCTCTTAATAAACCCTTCAATTTTGTCCATTTTAATTTTTTTCTGTATTCAGGATGTTTTCTTCTCATTTACCCCTCTCAACAAACCCTTCAGTTTTGTCCATTTTAATTTTTTTCTGTATTCAGAATGTTTTCTTCTCTTTTACCCCTGTCAACAAACCCTTGAGTTTTGTCCATTTTAATTTTTTTCTTTATTCAGGATGGTTTATTTTCTAATTTACCCCTGTTAATAAACCCTTCAGTTTTTTCTAGTTTTTTCTGAATTCAGGATGTTTTCTTCTCATTTACCCCTCTCAACAAATCCTTCAGTTTTGTTCATATTAATTTTTTTTCTGTATTCAGGATGGTTTTTTTTTCTCATTTACCCCTGTTAATAAACCCTTCAGTTTTTTCTAGTTTTTTCTGAATTCAGGATGTTTTCTTCTCATTTACCCCTCTCAACAAATCCTTCAGTTTTGTTCATATTAATTTTTTTTCTGTATTCAGGATGGTTTTTTTTTCTCATTTACCCCTGTTAATAAAAGTTAAATCTATAGTGGTGTCTTGATTCACGAATCACTAGTAATTTTCCTTTAATTACGAAATTATAATTAAATAGAATCCAAACTGCACAGTAAAAATTACAATAATTACCACAGACCCCAAGAAGCAGTTTTAATAACAATGTTGTGGTTTGTATTTCTCTTTAGTGTTTTTACTTTTTCTGTCTGATAATTAATTTTTATCCACTGATGAAAGTTGCCGAGTACTTTTAAGTATCTTTAGCATAATGGCTGCCAACGGTTTCCGCAGCAACTGAGGGCACCCAAATGTCATTATTCCGTGCAGTATGTGGAGTACGTGAACCGCTCTGCGCTGGGTGCCTGATACATATTGCATGAGTCAATTAGCTCGTGGGTATAATGAAGTCCTTTATACATTCAGTCATTGTTTGTGACCGTGACTAATTGCAAACGTCGTGCCGGATATCCTGCCCCGCGTCTCGGTCTTGCAAGACGTCCGCCACCGAACGACCAGTTTCATGTCATTCAGCACACGCTTTTGGTCAGATATTTACACGAAATTATTTCAGAGATTTAATCTCAATTATTTTCGTTTGGAGTAGGATTCCAAAGGGTAAATAAACAGTACGCGCATTCCAAAGCAAACTTTCAATACAGTAGTGTGTACGATCACTTCTCTCAAACACGTGGCGATGATGTGCTAGCAATCATTTTTCCGTTATAATCTTAACCCGTATCAGTCGAGTACCATCAAGGAATGAGTAAATAAATAATTTCGTAGGGGATGAACTTCAATTTATCTTTTTTAAAAGTCAATCTCTCGTCTTTTTACTACACAAAAAATACGCGCTATCAAGAACAGTAATGGCGTCGACCACTGACTTCGTAAGGGTTAACGGCCCTTCGTCTGTATAATTACCGACTGCTCACTCTTCAACATCTCAACTGTGAGTCCATTTCAAAGTTTATTTAGAATTTTTCCATTCTTCCATTTGTTCTGTTCCCACAAAGTTTATATTCAGTCATTTACGTACATGAGTAACACATATACACATACATACTCTCTCAATGAACGATGATATCGTTATTAAATTATGTTATTGACGTGTCTATCAGATAATTACTGGTTTAATGTTATTATCTACAGTTGGCGCCCAACGTGGGGTTGTAAAATTTTTCTAGGGTCAGGCAAAATAAAAAACTGGAAACTTCTCTTGCCACTTTATGAAATTTGATAATATTTTCAGTAGTTGAAATCGTTTATAATTGACATATGTTATTGATGTGGTAGCAATTTACATATGCAGGCCCATAGAGGAAAAAAAAGAGCTCGTGGCTCATGAAATTAATTTATTCTTCGATACAAACTCAGATATTCTTAATAATTACATTTTTATTAAGAAGGACAAATTCTTTTTTTTGTAAAAAAGTAAAGTCTTGAGCCTCAACATATCTTAAATACTATCATCTCAGAAGAGAATATGGTTTTGTTATGCTGAGTGTTCCACGATGATGAAGTATATTGTCTCTCTCAGGTCTTTATGCCTTTTTTTTCGAAGCCCCCATTAAAAATGACCCCATAAATATTTTAATCTGCATTTAGAGAATCTTTCAGTGTTTCCGTCTACGCTTTTCTGTTTCGTCAAACATTTCCATACAAATAATAAACGGAAGCAAGTTAGCACAGACTTCACTCATTTTCAATTTGCCTTAATTAAATTGGAGTTGATCACATCTAGGTGTCTCTAGAAATAGATTATGTAATTTTAGCTAAATTATCTAAACTAGTTTAGTTTAATGATTACTTTCACTCATTTTCAATTTGCCTTAATTAAATTGGAGTTGATCATATCTAGGTGGCTCTAGAAATAGATTATGTAATTTTAGCTAAATTATCTAAACTAGTTTAGTTTAATGATTACTTTCACTCATTTTCAATTTGCCTTAATTAAATTGGAGTTGATCATATCTAGGTGGCTCTAGAAATAGATTATGTAATTTTAGCTAAATTATCTAAACTAGTTTAGTTTAATGATTACTTTCACTCATTTTCAATTTGCCATAATTAAATTGGAGTTGATCATATCTAGGTGGCTCTAGAAATAGATTATGTAATTCTAGCTAAATTATCTAAACTAGTTTAGTTTAATGATTACTTTCACTCATTTTCAATTTGCCTTAATTAAATTGGAGTTGATCGTATCTAGGTGGCTCTAGAAATAGATTATGTAATTTTAGCTAAATTATCTAAACTAGTTGAGTTTAATGATTACTTTCACTCATTTTCAATTTTCCTTAATTAAATTGGAGTTGATCATATCTAGGTGGCTCTAGAAATAGATTATGTAATTTTAGCTAAATTATCTAAACTAGTTTAGTTTAATGATTACTTTCACTCATTTTCAATTTGCCTTAATTAAATTGGAGTTGATCATATCTAGGTGGCTCTAGAAATAGATTATGTAATTTTAGCTAAATTATCTAAACTAGTTTAGTTTAATGATTACTTTCACTCATCATCGTTTGAGGGTATATTCATCTTCAGTTAATAAAGTCCAGCTGAAAATATTAAATTACACCATCCGTGATATGTATCTGACCATGGACCCTTACTCCTTTTTTTGGTTTCAATTCAGTGCGCACTTTTATAACTACTCGGCGCTATAACATTTCAGTACCACACTGGGGGTATTCGCTGTTAATTCAAACAATTATTATTATTAGTAAATTAGGAATTTTGGATAAGGTACCAACAAATAAATGTGAACATGTTTCATTTACGAATGTATATTTAATCCCATTTAATGCGAAATTCTATACACTTATTTAATTTTAAGTCTATTTTCTTGGCTGCTCCTGCTTTCAAGAGAACGAATTAAAGGAAAATACACACTTAACTATATTGCAGTTTAACAAATAATAATGAGGAAGGGAAACGTAACATCAATCGTTTCGTATGAATTTCAATCAAAGACAGCAATTTTTTTTTACAATTATGCTGAAGAGAATGAGTAATGAAATATTTAAAATGTTTATTTTTTCCTTTTTTTTAAAACTACTCCAGATAATTTCAGTCTACGCTAAACACCAACTTTATAGTTTAACGACATTCATGCTATACATTGTAAACGGAAAAATGATTATAATAAGATTCTAGAACACGACAATATAAATGCAGAAGAGATCAGTAACCCTCCCTTTTTTTTTTAAAGTTTCTTATCCTGATCATTGTTACAATGATTTAAAGCTATAAAATTTCATTTACACTTACGAAAGATTTACAGACACAATTTTTTTTTTAATTTCTAAGATACTGTTGTCTCAACATATACTTCAAATAATTATTATTATTAATATGACCGACCACTTTTTTTAAATATAATTGCTCAACTATTTACACTTTAAATAAATTCTTTAGAATTAACATTAAATAAATAATTTACAAATTGTAAAAAACAACATAATGCTTACAGAGTTAAGAGGAAGTCCTAGCTTCGGTTATTTTTATGTACACAACTATCTTGTTACACGTAGCTTTACTGTGTTTCAGTTTGCGAGTCCTTCTTACTCAGAAAACACATTTTTAGTTCGTTCTAATATTAACGGTAATATGTAACGAAATGTGATTGGGGGGGGGACGATTATTATTTTGTACATACACGTGAAACTTGCTCGTTATTCATACATAGTAGGATTCAAATTCACAGGATGTTAATTACCGAGAAAATTCAGTATTTTCTACCATTAAATTCCCATCATAGGTAAAAAATTGGAAGTTTATAATATTATAAATAAATAAATCGCCTTGTGCCAAAAGATTGTTTTTTAACAAAAGATTAAATATACCGACGTTTCGTCCTTGTTTTCAGGCGTCTTCAGAGTTAAATAATTTCATATCCTAATAATACCAAAAAATAATTAAAAGGCGATTTTTTCGGCTGCAACAGACAAGGCAGCCATTTTCCATATGAAATTACTAAATGAAAAAAACTTCCGATTGAAAATTAACAATAAGAAAGTCAACTGATTAGTGCAGTTGTGTCGCTCTAAGCTCTTCTTAGCACCGGAAGAAAGGAAAAAGGATCCCAGAAACGTTGTGTGGTTTTGTCTGTATTTGGTTTTCTTTCTTATTATGAAAGTACTAAACTTGAAGAGGTCCAAAAACATGGGCGAAATGTTGGTATGTTTATTTTTTTGTTAATGAAAAGTTTCTGACTCAAAGTCGTTTATTTACTTATTTATAAAAATGGGGAGATATCTAATTTTCTAATTACTGACTAATATGGACGTTGTTCTCATCATGCTTAGTAATTATATATTCCACTCATAGCGCAAACTAAAAATAAAATTTCAATTATATTGCAAGAGAATTAAAGTGGTTCATTCATTGTGAAAGTCTTTGTCATTCGTGGCAAACACGAGTTTGTCTCCGTCCGTCCTTTTAAGTATTGGGAGACCGACCGAGACAGTGCTTGGCGTACATTTCGCTCGCTTCTGAATAAGCAAGCATGTCCATGAAGTAAGCGGCTTCAGGGTGAGCGTGGGTGGACAGCAACTTCCGGTGCAGCTTGAGGTTGTCGCTGTGCCGATCCCGACTTCGTCTGGAAGGAAACGCAGCTTTGCAGCCTTGCACGTTGCACGGGTGCGTCAGTCGCATGTGCGTGTTCTGGATGTGAGCCTTGACGCTGAACATGTCTTGGAATATTTCCCCGCAAACGGGACAACGACGAGGATTTTCTGGGTCGAGTTCGGCTTGCGGGAAGCAGCTGTGGATGTTGTCGTCGTAGCTGGAAGAATCCTTCGATCCCAGCGAACCAGTCGGGCTCGTGGAACCCGGTCCGTTGAAGGAACGTTGGGAAAGATTCTCGAGCTGTTGCAGAGCGTTGGTGAGGCACGATAAATCAGAGTTAATTGAACGTTGATCGTTCTTATGAATGAAATTCTCGGCGTATTCATGCTTGATGCTCGCATTGAACATGTATTGATGATAATCCGGCTCCAACTTGACGTGTTTGATGTCGTCATACGCTCCGCGCATTTCTTCGTTAGTATTTACATCAGTCTTCTCTGCTATTATATCTTGGTGCTTGTAGAGCTCATTTTCATCAGCCCGTCTGTTGGCTTCAGTTTTGGACAAAGCACTTTCGTCGTTTTCCATTGGCTCAGATTTGATTCTCACTTTCTCCGGAATGTGTCCGAGTGAATAGTTATTTCCATTTGTTTCACATTCGTCTTTCTCGTCGTTACATCTGGATGATATTTCGTTAGCAGACATCTCGTCCAGTGAAGCACACGTCTCTTCACGGTTATTTATCATACATCTCGTTGGGTTTTTATTCTTCCTCTTCCTGGAACTTTTGTGCATGACTAAATTTTCAGGCGGTACTTCAGTTTTGGTTGTGGTTTGTTCCGATGAGTTGACAGACTCGTCGTTGCTGTCTGTATTACTCGCCGGCTCCCCGTCAGGTTTAAATTCTTCACATTTCGTACCATTCGATTGTTGAGTTTCGTTTGTCGCCGTATCTTCGGCGTCTTCGTTCTTCGAGCTGCGATCGTCTGTTTCTTCTCTGTCGTCCAAATCGTCGTCGTCCATGTCTCCGTCTACAACGATACCATATTCGTCATCGTCGAATATGTCTTCCTCCTCTTGCTTCGAATTAGACTGATGAGAGGAATCTTCCATCGCTTTAGCTGCATTCGCATTGTTCCAAATATCTTGTCGTGAATCTTCTCCGAACCTAAAACACATTCTCCAATTAAACCATAGCCAAAGGATCTGTCTATTGTTCATAGATTTATGATGATACGTCCTTTTTCGACAGTTTAAATTACTTTTACGACGTTTCTGTACTCTCATTAGATTTCAATCACGTTATGTTACTATGGTAACGGTTTGTTTTATACAATATTTCAAATCACGGATTAACGGCATGTTTTACTCCTTATTACAATATTTAAATTAAAATCAGAAATTTTGTACATTCCTGATTTAATAAGTATAAATCAAACCATTTTATTTTCAAAATAAAATTACGTATTTATACTAATTTTTTCTTTATTACTTAATTTTAATGTATCATTATTTGAATTTAATGTGTTCAAAGTTATTTTGTGTAAAGAATTCCTGAGAAATTAATTTTAGTTAATGTTGTTAAATGTCAAAATTTTTCAAACTATCCCAATCCTATTCAAGCTGAAAACCATGAATATTAACAATCCATTATTTTTTAACTTTTGATGTAATTATATAAAAAAACTTAGTACAAATATGTAATTTTATTTTCAAATAAAATTTGATTCATATTTACTTCATAATTAGTAACGTTTATTATTAAATTAATAATTCTGATTTAACTTTATAATAGATGACGATGGAGAAATATATACCGTTAATGTGTGATTTGGAATATTCTAGGAACCGAAATTGTTACCATCGAAACATAACTTTATTGAAACCTGATGAAGGTACAAACGTACGTAAACGTCGTTAATGTGTTAAATAAATTTTTTTAAATGTTTGGAAAGATGATTAATTTCTTTAATTTATAATATTAATAAATCAACGAAATTATTTGACGAAATACTTACCTCATATCGAGACTTTGCTTGAGAAGATGTGGAGGCGGCATCAGCAGGGGAAAGGGTGGGAAGGGCAATGATCCCAGAGCTGTAGAGAGTGCGAGATCCCCTGTAGAAGCCGGAGGTGGCAGCAGCAGTTGACGAGCTTGTGCTGACCTTCCGTCGTGTGGAGACATTTTCCTTCGCAGATACGGAGAGTGCAGTTTAGGGTTGGGATTCGCACTGTGCCTATTCCGTGACCTCCTTGAACTGAACATCATGCTGCAGCCGTCTACAGTACACTTGTGCATTTCCCGCAAATGGACTGCGGAGAAATGTATTTTAAGTGCCCCTTTATCACAAAATGTTTTAAAGCAAACATTGCACTGCACTCGTTTCTTGCCAGTTGTAGGATTGATGATTTGCGTTCCGAGATTGATGGGAAGATCACAGGAACCAGATCGCCAGTGGCGTTTCATCTGGGTTGGTGGTGACGGTTTCAGTCCGTTGGATTGGGATTGGAGAGGACGTGACTTCAGAGCCTCGATGTTGTCTCTGCTTAAATTCAGAGCGCTGTTCAGATTGCTTATTCTTGTAATGTCGTCTTCTTTCTTGGCCTCGCTGCTGCAGCCACCGTTGAGGATGTCCGCAACCGAGTACTTTTTGCTGTGACTTTGTTGTGTGTGTTCTTGTTTGTATGACATGTTTGTCTGGCTACGGCTGTTAGTGCTTAAATTTATCGGACCGGCTTGATAGCCACTCGGTTCTGTTGCTTGCTGGAGTTTGTTGGTGTTCCAGTCGCTCTTTCCGTAGTCCACGGGATGCATGTTCTGCAGACGATTCAGCGGAGAAGGACGAGAGACAATGGATGGAGGTGCTGGTGGCAGTTGAGGAGGCGTCATTGGAGGTGACGGGGGAGGTAAAATCACGGGAGGAGGTGTCGGTGATGTGGCTGATGAGCGACCTCGGCGAACGTCAGCAGCCAGCAGCTGCAGCGCAAGCCCGCGAGTCTCTCCAAACCTGAGAAACTGGCGAAGAACTAAAGGCTCTTCTTCGGCTGAACACATGTGCCACCGCTCCAGCGTTGTACCATCTGCAAGCTGAACAAAATCTATGAGTTACGCCAACTTGTCACTGGAGATGAATTTTAACTGAACCTTTAGTTTGACTACAGCTTACTTGTAGAATATATCCCCTGGCGTAATCGTCGTGGGTCCAGCCGAATCCTGCCAGGACATGGAGGACTTCTTCTCTACGCAGAACAGAGAACAGTCTGTCCAGAAGGATCTTGAGACGGATGGGCAACGCCTGGCAACCGTATAAGACCAAGCTGGCGATGTCAAAAGCTGCGTTGGGTTGCACCGTTGTCTGGCCTCCTAGTTTGTCAAGAGCTGAAACAGACAACATATTGTCACAAAATCAGGAAATTGTAAAGCAGAACGCGGAGGTTTATTCTATAAGATAGTGGTAGTGACTATTCTCATCCTCTGTTGCAGTACAACTAACAAATATTTACGAATGTACCTTTTACCGTACTCCTGCACTTATTTATATTCGCAAATACCTCAATGGGCACTGGCAATTACTTTTACTCTTGTGGAGGTCAACCATTAAATGCAATTTAACTTATGACCTTCCGACTTTTGCTATAAAATTCCGAAATTTATAATAGTGAACTACGCTCCACATACGAGAACCCTTTACTGAATGATACAAGACTGTTATTAACTGAAGTGACCAACCGGAAACACTTATTCTGTTCCGTGTGTGCAGTGTTCTTAAGTTACTTGAACAAGACATTATGTCCCGGTACTCCAGTGGAGGACAACCGTCCTATTTTTAATCTGCATTGAATTGCTGTTTGCTATTCTTGTTCCTGCAACGCTCCTGACGTTGTTGACGACGAGAGAACCCACCCTACAATCCCGCCCTCCCCCTTTTCTGTATTGGGGCAGTCGTACTTCCATCCAGCTCCCATGAAAAGCTGGATTTGATTGAGTTCTACCCCTTTGCCTATTCACCGCGTTGTTCTATTCAGGTCAGTCTGCATATGACGACTAGAGAGAGAGAGACGAGTAGGCCAATGACGTGTCGTGAGTAATCGGAGGTGGGGCATCCGAGTGTTCCCCGACTGAATGCTGCAATTGATCACCGTGGCGATGGAAGCAAACTCTCCAACGGCTTAAGCAAACATCACTGCTTAAACACTGAAATTTAATTTGAAATGCCGGCAAACACTCAACATTATAAATAAACTTAATAAATTAAATCCCTTAAAGATTAACTACCATTTTTATAATCCAAAGATTATGGATTAACGGCGGAACAACGTTTATGTGCATATTTCAGCCTGAAGAGGGTAAATATGCACAGAAACGTTGCTTTCTTGCTAAATTGAAGAGTTTAAGATTAATAAATTCATTTTTTATTATAGACAATATTAATGGTCGTTAAACACCAAGAAAAAAAAATTCTTTCTTTGTGTGTTCCATCTTTAGTAAGGACGGTTTCCGGTATGATACCGTAGTATTAATATCACTACGTTTCGACATTATTTTCAATAAATTTCAGTTTATCAAACATGGAATTAATTGTAATCTATAATAATAATAATGAAAACATATCTGACATTTATAACTAAATAAGCTGCCTTGAATCGCAATATGGTTTATTAACAATAAATGAAATATGAAAGGCAGCAAAAACGTGCCTCTAAATTTTTGGTATGATCATATATGAAATTACTAAACCTGAAGATGTCCTAAAACAACGACAAAACGTCTGTGTATTTAATCTTTTGTTAATAACCATTTTTCAGACTCAAGCCTGTTTGGTTATTTACAATATTGTATTCTATATTTTTTTTTGTTTTTATAAAAATTTGTGTGCCCATACAAAGTGCTTTCGTTAATTAGTTAACGAACTAGGAAATCTATGATTCGACAAAAAAATTGGATGATAAATTAGAACAAGCGTCAAAAAATTGTTTATTCAAATTTAAATATTCGCTATTATAATTACTTTATTTGTTTGAGGTTCAATTTTTTTATTTTCGTTTCTTAGAAAATATTCAAATAATTTTAGATAACTTTCAAAGAGGTCCGTAATAAAAATGAAGAAGGTTCACATAATTTAAATTATGTAATTTTTGTGTTATTAAACAAATATTCTACCTTTCTGGAACACTACAACATATATAAGTATCTAAAGTTATTAGACATATCTATACACATACTTTATGACCAAATACTTCATTTTCTGTAACCTACGAAGTATCCTTCCTTGAATTCAGTAACAAATCGGTGAAAAAAAAAATTCTCACGAGTTTTTATTCTTGTCTTTTGGTACAAACGTAATTAGGTTTACATGTTCCTTTCATCCAAAGACAAATTTTTTTTCTTCGTAATCCAAGGCACAGCGGCTTCTATGTTCGTCCAAATTAACCGTGCTTTCATAATCCGAGATGGTCGGACACAAGTAGAAGGAGGGGGGGCTTTTGTCAGCTCCGGAGCAGACGCGCCCTTGAGGATGAAACCTCAAGAGCAGCAGATAAAGTGATCCACTGTCTGCATTTCTTCTCCCTTGAGGTTCTATAAATAAACGACATGTCTCAAGAAATGGCCGAGCTTTACTACTGCTCGCGGACAGTCAAAAAATACTACACATATTCCGGAAGTAAATAGGGATCTATGGAAGTCGGAAAATAACAAAACAATACAGAAAATACATCCATTACATAAGCACAGAGGACTCGGGGAATTTACAGAAAAAGTGGCAAACTGAATGCTCGTAATAAATAAAATACAACTATGGCTATTGACGTGAAGTGTAGTGAGTATGTGCGAGAATTATTTGATTAAAATTGCTCTTCATTAGACAGAAAATTATCACCTCTACACATACATCGTGAGCTTTGTAGATGATATATACCATTATTATATACTAATGATGATCATAAGCTAAAATTTATTTCTAATTTTACTTCAACAATATGTAACGTTTCGAGGAGGCTGTTGGTCTTTACCCAAAGCTTGTTGAAGACAAAAATGACGCATGTAAGAGATTGCATTTTTTACAGGTAAAATGCTACTTAATATTCTGCAAGCAACTTTTTTTTTAAAAAAATTAAGTTTAAGAAAAATCTTTCCTGATTGTTTTACTGTAAACTTTATTAGTTATAATAAATCTCTTTTCTTGGTTTTCTTGAAATAATTCGAATGATTCTCACATCTAGAACGAAACAGGACAAGAGTTTACGAATCGATAAGTTTATCAGTGGTCAAGTAATTACTTTAATACGTAGGTTTTCTGGGGCCATTTTCATAAGCCTGAATTGAATCCTAAAAAAATTCTACCAGAATGCAAACTTTGTTCATGACGTTTCAATCTACGTCACATTATAACGGATACAAAACATTTCTTTACATAAGAATTCTCCATTTAATTATAAATTTCTTTGTAAATTCACTTCATTATTTTAAAAAATAATGCCTTCTACAACACACAAATTTTAATTTCGATACTGAAACTTATTAAGGAAATATATTTAAACATACGGGTGCTCTATTTAATAATAAATCGTTTTTAAAACTCTCAAAAAAAATTAAATATAATAACAAACTTTATTAAAATAAGACTGTTTTTCAAAAATTTAAAAGTTTTGAATAGGACGATAAATGTAATTTAAAATGTCTATTCAATTTTAAACACAATTGTGTTACTAATCAGTCAATAATGTACCAGTAGTTGCGTCTGTAAATAAAAACATTCAAAATAAGTACAAAATCTCTCCTTCGGAGAAAAATTTAATTTTTGATAATTGTAAGTTTTTATACACTAGGATGGTCCATTTACTTGAAAATTTCATCGAATATTTACATTACATGAAATAAATTTGATTATCGGAAACTGAAAATTAATAAGGAAAGAGATTTAAATATTAGGAAGATCCAATTAATTATAAATTTCTTTCGAAAATTAATTTCAAATTTTAGTATCTGCAATACAAATGAATATATATATTTTGAAACTGTTACATATTAAAGTTTACAATTTAAAACATAAGGACGGTCCATTAATATATAAATTTATTTCGGTTTTTAAATTTCTTCTTCGTTACATTATTAAAAATAGTCACTGATCGAACAGGTGGGTCTCACGACAAACGCTAAGTCGATAAACGTCATACTGGGTGAGTAAAAATTATAATTACGAAAATTATTTGTGGACGAACATTTGAACGTATAAAATGTTTAGATGTACAAGTTTACGGATGAATTCTCGATATGTGTCAATGTTGTTATATTCTCTTGTTTGTCTTTAAAAATAATCGCCTAACTGGGGCAATCATTTTTACTCACCCTGTATAATTTACGATAAGAAATCAGGCCTGACGTTACGACTCCGGTGACCGACGAAACAGAACACTAAGAATTCAGCACACACTCGACACAAAGGACGGACGAACGCCAACGAGAAGACATCCCGTTAACGACTCAACAAAACGATTAACGAATGCAATGAAATCTTTTGTAATGCAGACTCATGAACATTTCCGTATTGTTTACTTTTTTGCATTTGTTTGGACATTTTGTAATGCAACGTTTCCATCTCTCAGATTATTACCGAAGACACGAGACAATATGTTAAACGTTCTCCTCATAAAGGCCGTAATCACAAAGCAGGATAATTTGCATGTAACATATGAAGGACTGTAACGCACATTTTCGCGTATTAAGTTTACAATACCACGAAGAATTACCCTAAGAAAACATCCTAAATTTATTTACCACTCTCAACGACATTTTGTAGTTGAGGCAAAGTAGATGATTACTTTTCAGAGTAAATCAACTTGGCTTTTTTTATATATATTTATCAACAGGAATTAAAGAAGTTCGTCGGTCCGTGGTTTGATTTACGCTTTGTTTGAGCGTATTGGCGATTTGTAATTCCACTTTCCCAGGGGCAGGTATTTGTTCGCAGGAAACCTTTTCCGCGTCTCTGATGAATCTACTGGGCGGAGCGGAGAGGTTGCGGGGGCAACTTTTTTAAATTTTTAAATTTCATAACCTGTAGCTCCGGAGCGACTGGCAAGTGCGAGAGCACAGGTCAAACAATGGACAGGCAATTTCCTGGGCTGGATATGGTATAAATTAGGGGGGAGGGGGCGGGGAGGATAAGGCAGAAAAAAAAACTCTCCGGCTTCAGCAAGCCCTGTCAAATACATGCCGGAGCTATATTAACCACCTTTCACTTCCAAACGGAAATAAAGTTTTTAATAAACAACAATTTTTGTGTCGATGATTCATATTTTATTCCCCGGCAGACTAGTGTGTTTATTTAATTTTCGTTCTGTGAACCTCTGAAATCTAATTTAAAAAATAATGAAAGTTGGCATCGATGTCCAATTTAAAGGGTACAATTGTAGAGCTGGTGTTTTGTTGTCGTAACAATTGTTGAATAATAAATTCGTTAACTATTGCGAACGAATCCCGGAAATAAATAATAATTTTTTTATGGAAACTGAAAAATAAATTTCCATTAAAGTAGAATAGCGGCTACGGAAAAGTTAGACAAAATTATTTTATTTGTAGAGTTATTAAGAGTTAATATCGAGGAAATTTTGGGGGAAAAAAACGACTATATTTAGCTTCGAGCTTCAAGAAATGAGAATAATGGAGCCAATAATGACGAATATATAACAGACCCCTCTTTTTAGAAAACACCTAAAAAAATCTCAGAGTAGTTTGAAACAGTAGTGGAAGTTTGTCGAGAGTGAGCAAGGAAAAATTTTAATAGTATTTAATTTGTATAGAAGGGTTCAACGAATTTTATAATACTAACAAAGAAATGAATTCGACAAGGAATTAGTTATACTTTAAAAGAAGTATTCTTTTTATTATTATAATATTATATCGAATAAAAATGTATAGATCCTGGTAAATAAATTCCTTGAACCCTTCCATACATATTAAATATTTTTGAAAATTTTCCTTGGTGACTTTCAACCATCTTCCACTACTGTTTCAACCTAGTCTGAGATATTTTTCAGGTGTTTTCTAAAGAGAGGGGTGTGTTATATATACCTCATTAATGGCTCCATTATTATACTTCAAAAAACAATTTCAGAACTTCTTCCATCACAAATGTTGCTCACTTCATATAAGATAACACAGAATTAATGGAGGGAAAATTCGCACGTATTTACTTGACTTTTAAAAGAATTTATCACAGCATTTTCTTTAATATCTCATTTTATTCTTAGCATAATTTTGAGTTTAACATCTTGTGAACGTTTTTAAATTCAAATAACTTACTACGAAAAGAACATTAATAATAATAATTTTTATTTATTAACAGTGTCAACATATTTCAAATATTTAAAAATAAGTTCGAATTTACTAACAGTATCAAAATTTCTAATTTCATTCGGCAAATGGTTAAATTCTCTTAAAGAATAAATACTAGTACATTTGATAAAGCGTTAAGGGTTTATAATTTTAGTGACTGATTATTAATTTGATTATTTTTATATAACCCACAGGTATTTTGTTTTTGTAGATGATTATAGGTTAGCTATCGGCCAAAAGTTTCTGGTTCAAAATTAATAAAAATATTTGATTATTAAATTCCTAAAATAATTTATTGCGACTAAAATCCTGGGGATATATTACAAAATTTATTATTTTTAAAAAAATGTAACCTATCCCTGGTTCTCTCTTACTTTTCGTTACTTGTAATATTTTCGGGCTCCTTAAATACTCAAAACGCAATTACTCAATAAAATATGATGGCAACAAAAGTAGAGCACGGAACTTCTCAAAAATCCCAACAACACAATCAAAATATTTCTGGTAACATTGTTCTAGTAATTATTTTATTTTTACAAAAAAAAACAATCCTTATCCTATTTCAGTATGCCAGAAGTTTGCGGAAACAATAGTCTGTTGATGCAAACGCTTCAGAATAATTAGTAAATGTAAACTTTCCGGAGACATTTTCCGCCCCCGCTCTAAGTCGACATTTAATGCTGGTAACGCCGTTTTTTTTCTTTTTGAAAGGGATTGTCCGGATAAAGTGGCGGCAAAAAGAGCAAAGCGGTAACAAAAGCTCTGTCGAGGGCCACTTAATAGCCATTGTCGTCCCCGAGGTGCATTGTAGTCGCCTTCACTTCGCGGTGACATTCAACAAGTGCCTGAGCAAAATGTCAAACACCCTCGATCTTTCCTCCCTCGCTCCCATTACAACACGAAAAAAAAAACAGGAGAGAAGGGGAGAAAAAAAGCCGAGGGATGAAAGAAATAACGAGGGTGGATTCTGTCGCCTTAGGGAGAAGATAAAAGGCTTTCCGACAATCGGTTGACATCTATTAGCCGAATTAACTTCAATGTTCGACGACTTCCTCTGGGATTCCATAAATCAGAATCAGGTCAACTCTGATACTAATATCTCAAGCTGAACTCAACAGGTTATCGAACTGATTCTTGATTCGTTGATCAGAAATTGTTTTAATTCCCGATTCACTGCGGATATTTAAGGGTTATTAATTTATCTTCAACCAAAACAATAATGGTTTTCTGGTGAAAAGAAATTACAACGATGGTTATTTTATTGTAGCATGTTTGTCAAAAAATTCTGTGTAATAGCACAACCTTAAGAAAGTTTAACCATTATTTCAAAACTCAGAAGCATTTTTGGGGTGTTGTTATTTTTATAAAGGGATATTCATAATCATTTCATTAAATAATCATGCAAAAAGGAACAAACATTGCAATGGAAAAGGGTTGAATTAAAAATAAATTGATTTATATTTTAACTTTTTTAATAAAGAAATAACTTAATAAATGGTTTCAATATTGTAAATTTAAAAAGAGCATTGTTCAACTAGTTGGACAGAAATTTTATCTTCAAAAAGATTTGAAGAGTTTTTTCATGATCTGTCAAATATGAGAAAAAAAATTATAAATAACTAAAACGGGAAATTTGACCTTTATTTATATAAATTTTAATTAATAAAGTTTGACTTATGGAAGCAACGTAGTCTTCAAATTTTTAACATCATGAAGATATTCATTTAGGAGTATTAGCTTATGAATTCCCAAAACTGGACGAAACGTCGTAATATTGTAGGGGATTTTATTGCTTAATATGAACAGTACATTTAAAAATAATTGTAAAAAATACCGGCCTTTTACGTGTAAAAATTATCAAACTAGAAACATAATTAAAAAACACAACGTTTCTTCCCTGATTGGAAGTTCTTCGGGTGAACAGTTACAATTTAATTCAGTTATAATTTATTATAAGAAAATTTAAATCAAGAAATTTCTAACGAGTATTGGGGCAGAAAAATTAGAAATTTTCGTAAATAAGTTATAACTGAATTAAATTGTAACTGCGCACCTGAGGAAGTACCCATCAGGGTTGAAACGCTGTGTTGGTTAAATGTTTTAAATTTGATAATTTTTTCTGACTAAAGGGCTAGTGTTTTTAATACTGAATCGTACAAGTTTTTTTTTTGTCTGACAAATTAGTGGTTTTGCTTTTTATTCATTAAAAATGATTTCTATTTGGTACAGCCTCAGAGGAAATTGTGCTGGTTGAGTTTAACTGAATGAGATTCTGAAAGAATAGGGAATCTTAAAAATCGTTGCATCGGTGTTCCGCTTTAACAGTGTAGTAATTAGGTAAATAAAATCATGATCGTCAACGAGGTAATGCGTAAGTGTTTAATTTCGTGGAAGTATCCCTGTGCAGCGGCAGGTGCGGCCGAGCGCCCCTATTGGATAAATATATATTTTTTGTTTTTAATTTTTTCTCCTCCCCTGCCTGTGTGTGTGTGTGTGGGTGGTGGCGCTCCCCGCCAGGGCGATTGTGTGAGGACAAGCTCGGCTCTGATGTTATCTGCAGAGACACAGGTAAAAACGTCACCGGGGCCGCCGTGGCTAATGTTGCTTACACCGAGATTGACTCGTCGCCACTTCACAAAACGCCGCCTCGTCAATAAATTGAATCGCGGAAGGGCAGCACGCCGCGACGCCGCGCCGGTTCCGGGAACTCGCGGTTCGATGCCGTCGCTGCAAGAAGCGCCTGCTCTGTACACACTCACCAAAAAAGGATGGAGGGAGAGGTCCTTTTTCTTACAAAGATACCACCTGCCGTTAGGAATTCACCGACGAACGAAATGAAACTCGACACCAAAATACAAAACCTCTCTGTTGATAGCCAATTCTTCTTCGTGGATTATAATAAATGAATTTTTCAAACCAAAATTGTCATTATTTTATTTTTATAATATTTTCTGTTGTTGTTGTGGAAGTAGTTACTCCACATATTAGTTAATCTACGCTCTGCTATCATTTACATTTCTGCATAACTATTTGCAACCCTCATTCACCCTAATTCGCCTATTACATTCTAACCTCTTCTATTATTACCCCCAATTCTAATTTCAGTCCTTTGTGCTCAAAAAGTGGCCAATGAGTCCATACCCTTCTTTAGGTCGGCAACCTCCATAATGTCCTTCTCCAGACTTACTTCTTTATATAATTCCATTAATTCTATATTTTTTCATTTATATATAACTATAACCGTATTAAACTACTACAAATAGGATTTTTTCTTATTATTAATTTATTAGTAGTTAATATACCTATATAACTTATCACAGAGAATATAAAAAATATTAGTACCATTGTTACGACCATACAAAAAATAAATAATATTCTCTTGTAGGTTTAGTACGATCGTAATAAATAATTATAAGAAGTATCATTGACGACGTTAATTATTTGTTTTTGCTTCTTATTAAAAATAACACTAAAAAATACTAATCGCAAGGTTAATTACGCTTAATTTTAAATTTCTTTGAGCGGAAGAGCTGGGAGAAGACGTCGTTAATTAGCTTGCCTAATGAATAATTGCCTGAACTGTGACAAATTATGACTTGTCGTGCTGTGCTCTCGCGTGCATGTCGTCTTTAGAAAGTCCTGCTAGAGAATGACCTAAGGAATTTTACGATGAACTGGAGGATTACTTTTAACTGCACTGCAAATTGAGGATAGTAATACTGTATTACATACTCGTTATATGCAACCTATTCGTTTTTATGTAATAAAACGTATGAGTAAGAGGCGAATGACACTTGGCAGGAAGTCGTCTGAAATTAAAGTCATCAGTCAGATAATTATCAAAAAATTAAAAATAATTAAACCTGTTGATTCGAATAAAGTTGAAGTAATGGCTAAGAGACTGAGATGTACGAGCAAAATTTTTGTACACATTTATGAGGAATATAGCCAGCACTTTATCTGTTCAATAAAAATAAATCGATAGCAGTGAACTAAGGGATGTATAATTGGTGTAGGCTGTATTCGTTTACATATCCTGACAATATGACAGTTATATTTAAAATTAATTCCTATCTTCCTATTCGATTACAGGATCGCATTGAGTTTAAATATAACCTAGTTACTTCCCCTATTCGTTCTTTTTCCGTTTAAACCACCCCAAAACACGGAACTGAGATACTTAGTAAAAATCAGCTAATTAGTAGGCACTAATCCACTTTTCTAGTGACCTGTCATAAATTATAGTTATTCATCAAAATGTACTGTCCTGAAACAACGTTGCTACTAGTTTCATACATAAATGCTGCCTGGACGTGTTAAAATAGTGTATTTTATTTTCAACACAGTTTATCAGAAAAAAAAGAATAATTCAAACTGATACTGAAATTAAAATATAAAATTTCTACGTCAAGGGTAAAAATAATTAAATAATATTAATTAGTTGCCAAGTAAGAGACCAAAAAATGTGCTTGCTAAATTAATACCAAACAAAGTGTCTGCAATCCTTGTTGCTTTCGTCAGGTGATTAAAAATACGCAAGAGCCGTAAGAACGTCACAAACCTGGTGACGAACTCATGAATCACCTGACGATACCAACAAGTATTACTCGTTTTTTTTTGTCTGTTATTTGGCCTCTTATTAATATAATACTGGTATTTCCTTCAGTTTAAATTTAATAATTTTAAAACGACTCGTAAATAAATGTCCTCACCGTGTACGGTAATGCAAGTTAATAGGACCAAAAAAATGTAATTTAAAATATAGGACGATGAATCCTGAAAAATATGTCAGGAACATATTCGTGAATTTTGAAGTTTCTCTGACTCTTCACACATTATTATTATTATCTGTATCACTCAGTTTTTCGACGTGTAATTGGTCTTATGCACCTTAATATTAATTTATGAAAAGGACAGGGCTGTGAGGAATAATTATTAATATCACAGTAACTCATTATATAAATATATTTTGATATGTAATTTTATCTCTTGCGTTGTGCTTATTATTTTCTTGTAATTGTTGTATAACGTGGAGCTGAACTATTTAACTAATAATAAAAAGGTTATGTTAATTGTCTTTCGACGCATCCGGAAATAAATTAAGAATTGTAGTTGGTGTTCAGCATACAGTAGTCGGGTAAGCCCATAGAGAGTAAAGTTTGGGGCAGGGCGGAGTTGCGGATCCCCTGCGATGGAGTTGCCGGCTGCTGACGGCCATGATACAACACGGGTGATTTATCTGTCCGAGTTCTTTGTGTAGTTCGCTCCCGGGCCTGTTCGCCGCGGGGGGGAAAAGCCCTGCACCCCGCTAACGTGTGTCTTTTGTTTCCAGGACCTCGGCCGCCATCTTAATGATGTTATGTCCCTGTCTCTGTCTTGGTATCGCCCTGCGAAGCCGAGCGTTATTTATTGCTCGGTACATCGGCATTTATTGAGGGGGAGAGACCCTGGGGCGTCCATCATTATACGACAAGCTGAGCGAGCGGCAAAAACAAGTCTAGTGACCTCGAGGTCACCAGACCACCGGCCAGAAGCGTCTGCACCGGGGAAACGGCCCTCCCCTTTACTGCCCGTTTCACTAATTTATCTGGCGAAAGCAGTTCGGAACGTGACGAGGAAATTTGCTGCCAACTTTTCTCACCCTACAATGATCCTAGGTTAAAGTTTAAATAATTTCTCTTTGTTCAGAAGATTAGAATCAATCTTGACCGAAACCTGAAAATGAACTCGGGAATAATTGAGAAAATATTTCTGACAAATGTAACACATTCATAACATATGAGTACTGTTCAACAAGTTTCACTGCAACACACTCGTGCATCATTATTCCACAGATGAGTTTAAGCATGTGCAGTATATAAATAATATGTGCTACCCAAAATCTTCAAAAGAAGAAATTCGTCCGTCACAACGAATTTGGCAACTTAATGTGACAATCTATCAATAAAATCGGTCAAAACTCTATTTATTTTCCTATTTAGGAATTTAAATAGTATTAAAATTTATTTTTGCAGCGGAAGCGTCATAATTTTTTGAGATAATAATATATTGTATTTACAAATAAGAACTTGACTAAACAAAATAGAATATTTGTCAGCAACAAAAATTTATATGAAATGAGTCTGTATAAAATGTAATAATTAGAAAAAAATAGCCCAATACAGACAAAATTGAGTGGTGATATAAATAGCACACAACGTTTCTTGGATTCTTGTTGCTTTCGTCAGGTGATTGAATAAAAAAACGAGCGACAAAATCGCACAATTACAGTTGACAAACTCAAAGGCCTTTGACTCGAATAATGAATGTCAACTGTAATTGTGCGGTTGTGTTGCTCCTGGCTCTCGTGTTTTTTCCTATCAGCTGACGAAAGGTACAAGGATCCAAGAAACGTTGTGTGATATTTATATAATAACATAATTTTTTGTCTGTATTTGGCTATTTTTTTTATTATAAAATTTATATAAATTCAAGGACAGAAAAAGTAGTTCAATCAAAGCTGAAGGGCTATGGAAACTGAGTTAACGGATTAGAATGGAAGAATATCGACCAAGCCGGAAATTGAATTCATGACCCCTGAAAGTTTAGTTGTTAGTCCGAGACTCGGATCTTCCAATTTCAACAGTCGCTTGGACCGAACCCTTATCGTTAGTCGTAGTTAACACGCGTCCTTACACGGGCTCTCGCCTAACCACAGTAACGAAAACCAACAATCCAAAATAAAGGTTACACGATAAAAATTTACATGAATAGCAAAACGTTTCAATAAATGCCACAGTTCTGTTCTACAGTTGTGAATAGGTCCTAAAATAATTTTAATTTGCATTTTTCAAATGAATTAAATAGCCAAATTTTCTGTTGATTGTTTAACGATAATTTTAATGCTTACAAAAACGTGAAACCTTTAAAAGGGCGATTTTATAGATTTTATAGATCGGCCATGAGTCGTACGACTCCAACTATGTCACAACGATATAAAATTGATAAATTTCCTTCTCAGATTATTAAAAAAAAATTCTGTAATAAAAATTTATTAGTGGTTTGGAAAATTAATTTATTGAATAACACTATATGTAAGAAAGAAATCTAGAAACGCTAAAAATAATGATGAAAAATATTTTAATATATAATAATAATATAAATAAATAGTCATTAGTCGGAGAAAATCATAAATTTTATTGAAAAATTATATATTAAATACACGTAGTTTCGACCTTGTCTAGGATATAATTTTTAATACAGTTTCAGGTCAATTATCTGTGTAAGACCAAAATATAACCGAAGCGATATTTCAGGCCAAGCATAAAATCGTAATGATTAGGCTATTTATTTATAATAGGTCTACTAAAAATAGTTGAAACGTTTATAACTTTACTGTGAAACTTGATTTTAATTAATTTACTATAATTAAATAGCTACAGCAGATTTTAATCAGTAAACATAAGTAAAACAATTTTTTTGTTTCCTCAACACATTTATAATTGTGACAAAGAATATTTTATATTTAGTTGTATTTATTATTTTTTTGAGAGAAATAAATAGAGTATTTGATGAAATCTCCTTCGTTTACAAAATGTAGTAAATGTTTTGAATGAAGTGCTTTAGTTGTGTTGACTTATTAAAATGAGGTTACGAGATCTTATGGGGAAATTCGTCGTCCAAACACGTGAACATTAAGTAAGTCCTTCCTCCCACAGCGATCAAACTCTAAGCTGCTCGAGTTGACTGTTTGTTAATAAATGTTCCACACTAAGGAAACATCGCAAGATTTGCCTGCTCCAGATTCCAAGGAGGTTTGCGCTTGGATTTAATGCGCACAGAGTTGGGAGGATAATTAAGCAGTAATTGAGAGTCGGGATCGGCGCTCTCCCACAGAACCTGCCATCTCATTAAGATAACGAGCAGTGACAAAGCGGAGCGCAATTAGTGCTCCCTGGCGGCGTGACTCCGTAACTACACGCGTTGTGTTCTTCGGAGAAGTTCATTCACCATCTGGCTCCCTCAGCGTGTTTGTGCTTCTCACGAACAGATTCATTATTGGCCTTAGGTGAGCCTGCCCGTTTGGCGTGTGATTAATAATGGAGTATATTAAGAAATGTGCTGGCTGACTCACTGCGCGCCAATTCATATTTCCCTTTACCCCTCCTTCCCTCCCCCTTGAGGTGAATACAAACTTTACTCACTATTGTACCGAGTGTCACATAATCGCGAGGCGGATCTCCTTCAATGAACAGCCGTCGACAATATTATTTCTTAGCTTACAAACTAAATCAACGGAATTATCACAACAAACTGTCATACAAAAACAATTATATCTATGGGAATAATGTTACATTTTAAATTTCCTTTAAATGAAGATAGTCAAAAAACCACGTACAGCATTAAGCTGAATAATTCAAGATAAAAAAGTAAAACATAAAAGAAATATGTCTCCTCAAGGGATTCAAAGAAACGTGAAGGTCGTTAGGCTGAGCCATTTTCAATTCCAACAGGCAACAAGTGTAATATTATTAACAATTCTCGTTCACTTGGGAACGATTATTATACGAAATGAAATAGTCTCCCCTTACTCTTATGAAGTTCATTTGACCACAGCCTCAAATTCTGTCCTTTCGAATTATAATGAAAAATTTTAACACATTAAATGACGTAAATTTGTAGCTTTAACGACCGTATCTCGGGTTTCATGTAAATTTAAATGGTGCCTCCTCCTGAGTATAAACTCAATTTGAACGCAGCCTCACGTTCTGCCAAAAATTTAAAAAATTAAGTTCTGCTCTATTTTTAAAACTGAAACGACAATATCTAATTACATGTTGCACACCATTGTTTCGTTTCCAAAAAGGATGTTTCCCAAAATATTCTTATGAATCATATATAGGCTACTAGAAAGTATTTTAAAATATTAATGTTTTTTATACGAAAGTCTAAAATTTAAAACGGCCATTTTATTTAATTAGATTAAAGACGAAAATATTTATAAAATTTAATATAAACTGAAAAAGTATCATTCAATAAATTAACACAGAGACTGTCATTTAGTAACCAAAAAATGGGTAAAATACTACAATACGGCGTTTCGTCCAAAATTTTGGGACTTAGGTTAACATATAGTTTTTTAATTAATAAATTTATATATATGTGCGTGTGCGTATGTGTGTCAAAATTATATCATCTCATTTAAATTTAGTGGCATTGATATCGCCCTATGACGGCTTTGATCGAACATGCAGAATTTTGCACGAAACGACTCATTGTAAAGATTTTTAATATTATATTAATTAATACACAATTTATTCTGTTTATTCATAAAAAAATTTCATTCAGTTTCAATTAAATGAAATTTTATTTTTACGTGTCTTTTAATAATAATTTATATTTAACGACCATCAACCAATATTTTCTAATTAAAAAAATATTAATTAATAATAGAAATTTTATTTATCAGCGCACAACAATTTCAGTATATATTTGTACCCTAGTCAGGATGTTAGACAAATTAAAATTTGGTTTAATTAAAAAATTATTTTTCATAAATAAAAATGTTTGTCAATGTTCATAACACAACTTAATTTCAGTTAAAATTTCCTACCAGAAATTAATCAAAATAAAAAACTTGCGTTGGGAATAAATTCTCATGCCACCCAGCATACATTAATAAGGAAGCTATAAATAATTTATCATTTATTTCTTTTAAGTAAATCAGACTAATTACATATGTACAGTGCAGTCTAACATGTGTTTATTTACCCTTAGGGTTTCTCATACGTTCAGATTTTACGTATTGCGCTGTTAATTCTAGTAGAGATTATCACAAAATGGTTTTCATTTTATGGATTTCTCATTTACATTTATGTATAGTGACACAACACTTCCTTAATGCATGGGCATTCATTCACACAATTAACGGGTATAATAACGGTCCCATTAAAACGTTTATACATAAAATGACGCTAGGAATTTACATAAAACGTGCCTCGCAAGAATAAACGTTACATAGTTCTGATAATGATGCCGAGGTATTCAATATTAATATTGCTATAATTTCCTAACTAAACTCTGTTACAGTCCACAATTAATAAAGTCCCTTTTATCATAGTACAAACCGCACGAATGCCTTGTTATTCTTCTGTTCCCTTCTCTTGCTAGTCTGTATTTCAAGTGGCTGAGTGTAAAGTTTTCTCATAAGAAAACGACGTTTCGAAACAAGCAGTAGGGGCCTCTATTCCCCCCTGCCGTTGCTGAATTGCAGCTTCTTGCTATAGTTCGTGACTGAGTGCTTTCTCTTAGTATCTCCAGCTTCCGTTTGTGATAGATAGCGCCTCCAATCCAGACATAGAAAGTTGGACGCGTGTAAATTTACGAGACATGCTCGTCGAAATACATTCAATTAGAAAAATATTTTTTTCTAATAGTTCTTCTTCTTACTTTCCTTCGGAATATGAACGATTTTGATGGTTTTTATCAAAGAAATTTTGAAATAAATATCTTCAACTGTTTACAAGATAAAGATCTCTCTCTCCCTCTCTCTCTCTATCTCTCTATGGTGTAGGAAATAAAATATTAGATCCTTCAACAGGACTCTTAATCCACCCACTCAGTTACAGTATAGATCTTTAGATTATATTAAATATTTTTTAACTTCCATTTATCCTTTGTTGAAAAAATAGAATACGTCATTACATGAAATTACATGATAAATAGTTTCGAGTAACTATTTTTAGTTATCATTGTTTTTTCCAAAATTTCGTAAAAAATTATTCAAAAAAATAATTTTTGATCTTAATTCATTCCGTTCTAATTGATATAGATATTTATATAAAAATTAAAATACTAGTCAAAGGAAATGCCATTTTTATTAATTTTTATCGAAATACATGACATATTACAAAGCATTCAGAATCTTAGTGTTCATTATATTCCGTTATTTACTCTTGACATTTTCTTTTTCTAATTTTTCATACGTGTCCGAAATTAAAACATTTTATCCGTGGTCGTCTCTTGTAACAGACCGTTAAACACGCCATATAAATTACGGTATGTCATTCTATTGTGAGTGTTTCTTCGACGAATCAGAAATAAACGCCATGAAATGATTAAACGGTTTCATCCTTTGTTCGTTGTCAACGCTTGATTACGAAAAACAATAGCGGAACTTCGATCTCGTTAAACGGCAGCGTGGTCGACTTATTTCTAAACAAGTAGTTGTAAGGATGAGGTATGTCACGGACATATCCCAGTATTAAGAGAGAAAAAAATAATTGTTAGAACATCTGACGAAATCCACCTTGGTGACGGTAACCATTTTTACGGCTCAATTAAACTAATAAATCATAATTTATTGCAGTACACGTCCGGGAAACGTAATATTTGCAGGATAAAATTAGAATACCTAATATTAAAAAATCAGAAATAAGGTTAAAAATCCAAACTGTTATAGATAAAGATGGGGTTACAGCTGTCTGTGTAAAAGCTCCAACATTCCGACGCGGGAAAAAGAACTGTAATGATATATATTCAAGTACGTAGCAAAGATTTTCTTTTGCGGCTATTGTTTTCCACTCTGTTTACGAGTTGCTAAATTGGAGGGTTTCAAGGACCAAAATAATTTGCATAAAACGCGCAGCCTTCTTTTATGGATCAGCCGCTGTGTTAAGGCTACTTTGCCCTTATACGACACATTAAACCGTGGGAAACGCTTGAGACACGCTAAGAAAACACACATCAAAAATCGCTGATGACGTAATCACGCAATTTCCTTAATTTCACGAAATTATATATGTATAAAGAAATGTCAGGAATGAGACGAAGAATGTCAATTACGTTAGATTGTTGTTTGTGTATTATTTTCCGGGTGGAAGAGTTTTCTTCGTTAAGCCTCAACATGTGGAAATTTAAAGAGGAATTTATTCGAGCCTAGCTTGAGGAATGTAGAGTAATGCGACGCAGTAATGCAGTCCTCCAGTGTGTTCGTCAACGCGTTCTGACAGGACTCTCACGGAACTGATCGCTATTGGGCCCTGGTACACTCTCTTCCAGATTGAAGGAGATACGCATAACCGGGTAGACAAGACGGGTCGGAAATTTACAAAGCATTCACCAGGAAGTATCTCAGTTGATACGGAGTTAATATCCGCTTCTGCGACGCAGGTTACGGAGTAGATTCCCCATGAAAGTTGCAGTAAGGTCAATTTGGGACTCAATCTGTCTAGAAAAACAAGTGTCAAAAATTTTTAATTTTTTTTTCCAGATATTTATTTGATGGAAAATCCTTAAAGGAAGAGTTCCTGTGTGATGATGAAAATAAAATTGGGATTTTTCCACTATTATGAAGCCTCAAGGAATAATATTATAAAAATATTAATGTCAAAACTTAGTATGGGTCTCAAGATACACAAAAGCTAATTGTTCCGAGTTTCTTGATTATAATATTAAAAACCAGCGGCTAAATAAATGATCACCCTACAGTTGCAAGGTTTTAAATAATATCACGTGCAAATGGAGGATGTAAGTGGAGAAACGTCAGCGACTCCACGCTGTGAAAGTTACCATTACAGAGCGAGCATCGATCAAGACAGACCTTGTGAGTCTGTACTCACCGTGAGGCACCCAGCTGTGGTTGCACCCGTCGCAGTAGCGGATGTTCAATTTCCCCGGGGTGAAGCACTCGCAGGAGCAACTCGGCACTGTGCAGCGGATCGCCTGCGAACAAATGATCAGAAATTACCTAAACATAAAAAAAAATACTGCATTCCACTTCTATCGACTGAAAATGATTCGACGTTTTGCAACAAATTTTCTCTGTTTTCCTCGACTCAGATTATGGTTCAGAGTACGATCAATATAGCGCGTGACTTGTAGGCAAATCATGAAAGATCTACTTGTCAAGCACATTTTACTCGAATGAAAATATTAGAAAGAATCAAATATTTATAAAATTCAGAAGAAAAAAATTAATGACGCCTACCACACTAATTTTGTTTTACCATTAATAAATTTATTAACATTTTGGTGTTATGATCTTGAAATCCGTAAATTTTCTCACTCCTGACGTCTCATTAAAATTTTAAAATACATTTTCAAGTGAACTTTTTCCATTAATATGCTTAATATTTACATGAATAAATTTAATATATTTTTTATATTTATCATCATAAATTTGTAAGTGTCTACTGACTCCTGAAACTGTTTAAATTGTAAAAATATATAGGCTACCTTATTTCCTAAAATGAAGAAATTCAGTAATGAAGGACTACAAAATTTCCCCCCCCCCCCAAATTCAGATCAAGTCTAAAAGAACTGATTTCATCAACATTCACGGAATTTTAATGATTATACTTGTAAAAAAATTATTTTCTTACACTATATTTTTTTTAAAAAAAACAAATAAGTCTCAAGAAAACCCTTTACATAGCCTATGTCCAAAATATGCCACCACATATGTTTCGTTAATTACTTTCGTGACTCTTATTTATATTCTGAAACTTAATGTAAGCGGCAAACACTGTCATATATTTGTATATTATTTAAAAATATTTCCTACGTCAATAGGACATCGGGAACACGATTAAACTAAATCAAATCTTATTTCTGAGTTACGTTAAAAATTAAATATCTTTGGTTTAAGAATCCAATTCATTTATATATAAATTTTTCCGCAAGATTAATTGTCTTAGATTAATATCCAACAATTTATTAAACTATATTTTTAAATAATGATCCTTTAACCAATGTTTCCGTGACTATCATCATCCCAGTCATCCGGTAGACTACTGTTGTCCTAACAAAAAATTTACCCAGTTTATAATCCGGCAATTATTATTTAATATTGTCAAATTTTGCTATTCATAGGATAATTCATGGACCACGTTCAAGACTGAGAAACATTTACCCCATACGCACGTTTCACATAATTTTACACGTGGACCGTTTTTCCATTACCGCGAATTCCTCTCTGCAGACAAACAAGCCTGTTGCCACTTAGTTATCAGCAGAGGCGGCATCGTTCTTTGATATGAGAGGGGGGGGGGGGGGGAGAGATATAAAATATGTCGCCTCGTTATGATAAGTGTCGGGACAACTATGTTGAAACACTTGTACTGTGCTGTGCTCCAGTGCTTTCTTTAATTGTCCTCAACAGAAGCGTGCTTGTTTGCATTCTATTTTATGGTAGTTTTAGTGTGGATCAAACAAGATGAACAATATAAAATTTGGCAGTTACACAATCTTAATAATAAATGGTTAAACCTGTACGTCATCAGAAGAAATACTGTATTTAATCTTCATTATTTCTTTCAGGAGCTTTCGGTTTACAAATTCTCCATGATCATCTGCTTTCCTTAGTCACACATTACAATACAATCATACACATGTGAGCATTTGTTAATTATGGCGAGTTTCTAAGCCCAAAGTTCCGGAACGAAATTATGAAGATTAAATAAAGGATTACTTCAAATGAACTAGTGGATAAAGAATTGATTTATAATATAAATTCAGCTTCCAGAAGATATTTTTCTTAATTTTTTAAAAGATCATTGACACTTTTATTGCCATACTTTAAAAGTTTTAATTTAACGTCTGTTTCTGAGTCAATAAAAAAATTGATGGCCTTATACGGACACTTGTTATTTTTTATTTATATTGCAGTGACGTTTCGATACCTATTTGTTTCATCTTCAAGTATTTTCCTAAAGAAGAGATATTTACCTGCTACAACCCTGTTGACGTTACGTGAATTGTGTGCCTCTGACTCTCTCTGTATGAATTTAATATCTTTTTTAATCGTTTTTTCTGCTGGTTTATTACAATAATTTGTTAAATTGTTCGTTTTGTTTACTTTGTAAAATTAGACTGTAAATCTAACCATCCATTGTTGAAAAATTACAGGATTGACCTAATTACCAAGTTCACATGCAAACTATGTACATAATTTTAATATACTGTAAATAATATGTAAGCAACTAATAATCTGAGAATAAAAGTTTTGTCTAATAAGTTTTTTAAAAAAATCTTTTTTAAATACCCTCATTTTTAATAAAAATACAAATAGATATCGATTCGTCGCTACAACATAAATAAAAATGTCTGTAAATTGTTTTACTGCTTTAGGAGTGTTCAGTATAAAAAAATATGCGCTCTTATGGGTAAAATATTCACTAGAAGACAAAAAACTATCAAGGACTATCAATGTAATGGCGAAATGAAAGTAATGAGTCTATTATTTTGAAATCAACACACTGTGTCTGCTATGTAGGCGTTATTATTACTGAGGAATATAAAAGAGGTCAATGTAAATTTGAAATTAATGGAAGGCTTAGTTTTCCGTGGACAGTTAATTGGTTTCCGTCGTAGCCTGGGTGGCAATGAAATTCGCAGGTGGAATGAAAAAGCCACTTTTTTGTTTGTCACTGTTCCCGGAACGGCCACGACCCCCGAGCCTATATATTAATACTCTTTGTGGCGGTGTCTTTGTCGGCAGATCGCTGTCCCCTTTGTCTGGCAGTTGTGTGTCACGCCCTGGCACCGACACGACAGAGCCGATTGATCGCCTCGTCATAACTGTGACAACCAACGGGACCCTTGCCAAATGTCCTCTTGTCGTGCTCGGCTCACATTCTGCCTCGCGTTTCCAAAATTAGCCTTGCAGCTTGTTTCTCCCAACCCCCCCCCCCCACCCACCCCTACGTCGGTATTCGCTCAAAATTTGTCTGGGAAAGACTACCAAATGGAAGGTCGAAATACGTTCAACGTGATTTATCACAACAGGTCACCGTGCCTCTTCGACAATCGCAGCCCAAGAAAGGCAATCGCTGAGTGAAACCATTAACCCCTTGTGTTATTTATGACTACACACCTCAGCGACTTTTCCAACCGATGGCCACGTGGTAAAATGCTAAACGACTGGTAATGGACTGGATCGTGTAACGAACCTCATCCTCATATTTCCCCTGTTTTCATCACACACACTAAACTTCAACACACGTGACACCGATTTATTCATCAATCTCCAATAAATAGTATGGCATGGTTCTAGCATTAATTAATCCAACTTTTCAATCCTTAATTCTATAAATTACTAGATTCAATAAAAACAACACAGTTCAATAGTCTGAAAGTTATTAAAATATTATAATTAAACAGACACGACATTTCTTCCCTAACTTTTGAGACATCTTCAGGTGTAGTTAATTTTCGTGAATAATGAATAAGAAAGATATCCAATTCAGACAAAAAGGTATATATAAATACCACACAACGTTCCTTGTTCCTTTCGTCAGGTGCTAAGAAGAGCCTAGAGCGACACAACTGCACTTGTCAATTTTAGTTAAATGATAAATTCGTAATCTAAATATTCCAAGAAAACATGAAAAATTACAGTATAATTAACAATTATAACTATCTGACTTAATTAAATTAAATAATAAAAATAACAGCCTTTTAGACTCGAATTTAGTCCGTGATTGGGACCTCTTCATGTCTTAAAATTAAGTTGACAAAAATTTTCATTTAGATACGAAGGTCTCGATCGATTTAATTTAGTAGTATAAAGAGTGTTCGGACTCGCGGTCTCAACTCTGGATTTTAACTTATTCTTCCATAAATAAGAAACAGTTTTTTTTTTACAGTTAGAAACGTTTGAGCTAACTTCTTCCTTTCAGTTTACTGTCATCAAGTCACATTTTCACTTTTACACATCACTGTCAACAAATTTAAAATTGCATATAATATTTATTTTCTCTCTTCTTTATGGTTAACCTTCTGATCATAGTCATCTTTGGCACTTTACTTACAATCAATTAGTGCTCAATAAGTATAGCATTATATACACACTATGTGATATATTTAAGAATTTATTTGTATGTGTGTGCTTTTGTGTAATTACCGTTAAATCCCAATTATATATAATTTATTTCTGATACAATAGTAGAATTTTGAAGACACTACTTTACTTTTAGAGATTCGGGTGTCAAAGTCGAAATATTCAGATTTACGAGAACAAAATTCAGTGTATGGACCCGAGCCAAATGGAATAACAGCGTCTCATTATATAAATTTGTTTCCGGAAGCATTTACCATACATCAGACTGAAAGAGCTGTAATTTAAGACCAACTTGAAAAACGTTGCGGACAACGAATACAGTTTCCTTTGTCCGCAAGAGTTTATTTTAACGCAGCTTTTAGCGGTGTTCATAAAACAGAGCTTCAGCAACCGAGTGGAAGTTTATTTGGGAATTCCGGCCCCTGATTGAGGTCACCGATTATTTTTAAAATTGTAATGACCTGGAAAATAATGTCGCTAAGGATGACGGACTGCTAAACAGGTATTCCCTTTTACTGAACACAGTGATACTATTACAAAGTAAAAAAAAAATTACACGATTCTCACTTTGTGCGGTGGATAAAAGGAAGATGGCAGGACGGAGTTATGGTGCGGAATGCGTGTGTAAACAGGGCGTGGGTCGTAAAACTCTCTGTCTCTACTTTCTGGCTCTCTGCAGTTGGCACGACTGAGTGATAAAACACCGCTAAATATATACCCGCAGACCTGTCTTCGCGACCCGAGGCACAAATAATTGAAGCGTACCGGGCGTAAAATATACTCCCTTAAGGGCAGGGCCATTGTCCTATCTCAAAAATTCTGCCGTGGAAGGCGATTTTATGGGCCGCAGATAATTTTGACATTGCAGATTTGCTGTGGATCATTTCCTCGTTTTTAAAAAGAAGGGGAGGGGAGTGAGGGTGAGGGGGCACAGTCTTTAGGGACGCCCCGCTGATAAATTTCTTTTGGAACGCAAGCTATCAGTTTGCTGCTCTCCTTTGGCTCATTTTAAATTTTACTCAGCATGATTTAAAGCCAGACTACAGAACACTTAAATTTCTGTTATCTCTAAGAATTCAAACTAGACGTACGTCCTATAATAATGGACACCTGTGAAGTTACAGTAATAAATACTGATAAAAATTAGCCTACTACAGTTTGTTGCTCGGAGACGGAGACGAGCGGCTTATCAGATTTTCATAGCCACGGTTAAGGCTGTTAAAAAATGGTGATATCTTTTTTACAGGGCCAGTTTTATTTTAAATGAAGAAATGTTCCTAAATTTACGACTTTTTCCGACATTTTAAATTTTTTTATTTGACACTTTATAACGACGTTTCTGCTCGCTTTTGCACTTTCCTCAGGTTATAATCGGGCTTTTTATGTTACTATGGCAATTTTTTTTGTGTCATACAATACATAAAATAACAAATTTCCAGTATATATCTCTTCTTCTTCTTCTAATACAATATTTAAAAATCAAATCATAACTTTTCAACATTCATGCAATTTAATGATACATCTTACAAATCCGGAAATAAATAAAAAAAATTCTTTTTTTCAAATTAAAATTACAAATTTATTTTAAATTTTTTAGAATTATTTCTAAAGTTAAATAAATATATATAAATATTTCTTAATTTTAAGGTATCAACATGCGAATTTAGAATGTTGACAGTTTTCTAATAAACATAATTTCCATGTTTATTGTAAATGAAGTGTTGTAGTTACCATAGTAACATAACAAACTGACAAAAACATACTGAAACGTCGTTAAGTGTTGAATATAATTTTTTTTAAAATGTCTGAAAAAATTATTTTATATTGTTAATAAATCCGAAGAAAATTAAACAGTATTTATAAGTAAATATTTCTGCACTAATGTGGATTTTTTTTAAAATTTTATTTTATTTTGAGTCGCATAAACTCCGAGCCACAGTTATTTATTTTATATGATGACTAAATCAGTTATTTTTACACAACAATTAGTCCGATTCAGTAATTCGATTATTAGTCTTCGATATTCGGTTGAATATGGAACCTCAACGAGGTTTTTATTGTCTATTACACGTTTCCCTTCTTTCTAGTGCTTTAAACATCCACTTATGGTATGTTTGATGGTAACTGCAGATAATGTGGACGTTGCTGATAGATTGTTTCAGTCGAGAATTTTTTTTAAAAAATTGTAACACATTAAACACACATCAGAGTGAAAAAAAGGTTGTAAAAAATCAGGCGTAACATAATACAATTTATATTTATCTAAATTCTCCTGAAATAATTATTTTTAACTGTTTATAAAATTATTATTACTCTGTATAATGAATACATCACAATATCAATTTAAAACAGGAACAATGAATCTGTATAACGGGAAGTATAGGTCACTATTGTGTCAATTTATCTCCAGGTAAACTTTAATACCCCATATAAAGGTGCTGTTTCATAAATTCTAACAATGGTGAAGAATACGAAGGCGGGTAAAAACAATAGCGCTATGACAAAAAAAACAATTAGGATATTTACCAATAATAATTGAATACAAATAGATGTACTAAATTATAAACTTGAAAAAAACAACAGGTAATGTATTTAGTAAGGTTAAAAATTCATGAAATTCACCAAAATTTAACGAGACAAGCTGATAGATTTTTTTTAAGGAACAAGCAGCTAGTAGTAAATTATTTAAACCAATATATAAAAGTGGTCTTGCATATTAAAAAAAAATTATCGATCTTCAAACCGAGTAGAATTAACGTGGATCAGCGTTTCGATGACTTTCTCTGTCGTCATATTCGGCTTTCTACACTTCTATTTATCTTCAGACGATACCGACAGAGCCAGTCATCGAAACGACACTCTACGTTAATTCTACTCGGGTAAAAGCTCGAGAATTTGATTGTAGACCTGCAGTCAATAAACCGAGAAAAACTTCCGTCTGTATTGGTCGAGCATTATGAATTGCCTATAGTAATTAATTACGGTCAGTAGGAAAGTTGGGAGAAAGAGTAGATATTTGGATAGAAAGTAATAAGAGAGAATAAGAAATGTATAATAAAGTCATCACAAACCATTATTTTTATCGTTAAAAAAATCTATTTAAGCTGTTAATAATATTGTAGCAGTAAAATAAATTAGCCAAAGGTTATATGTCAATAGGGGTAACTTATTCCCGTTTTCACACAAACGCGAAGACTGAATTCACAACATTCTCCTTCATTATTTTGCCTTAAAATGAATCATCTTGTGCCCGAAAGGCAGATATTACTTCTTACCAGCATCGACATAAATTGTACTATTATGCCACAGCTAAAGAAAAAATATATATATATGTATAGCTCCGAGCTGTCATTTAAAATAGTTGTTTCTTGTCTGGTAAAGGTCACGTTTAGTATCGCCGTTGCTCAATATCTTTTTATTACGTTTTAATGCATCGGACATCGCGTCCAAAACCACTTGACAACCTGTCATTAGCCGGTGGCTTGTCCTTGCCTGTCTGTCCGAAAGCCTTCGATGTGTTTTTCAAAATAAATACACAGAGAGAGAGTGAGAGAGAGTCACTGACGGATTAGAACCGCACAAATCCTGTTCACCTTAAACGGAGAAAAATGTAGTGAAGCTGTTTTCTCAGGAGGATGGTAATCGATTTCGTGACGAGCTCACGGTATTTGCTTAACAGTTTCCCCTACACTTTAATTACGAGTGGGGATATGTTTCCTTTACGGAGGACTATTGTGAGATAATGTAAGTAGAATTTCTGAAGCAACATCAGACTTTATTTATTTCTAATGTCGCGCTCGGTAAAGAATTCTGAATTTTTTCTTTCTTTCAAGAACTGCTTTCGTACGTTTTGTTTTCATACTTGTGTGTATATTAAATATATACACGTACATATTTATTACACGTATTGAAAATATCTATCTCTTAACAATAACAGTAATAATAATGGCTGAACAATGCTCATTAATAATGCGAGTGTGGGGCATGAAAATGCTTAAAATAGCCAATGATTTTTTTAAAAAAAACCTTAATATCAACTTACGGTTTCCGCATAATCAATGGCGTTTGGAATTAAAAACTGAACACATCAAAGCTTACTTACAATGACGCACTAGTGTCGTCTCCGGCTGTTGTTGTCCAGATTCCTCTGTTGTCGAATAAAAACTACGGTAATTAATCCTTTATAGTTTAATTTATTTCGTCTGATATCCAAATTCAAAATAACGACTCCACAAAACGATCCTTGAGCGCCAACAAATCTAGCGAAGAAGTAGCTCCATCAACAATCCTCTTTGTCACAGCGATAACATTGTCGCCAGTGATGTATACGGCAAAGAAATACACTGTTTCAAAGAGTGTGTTTGTTACATTATTTTCCAAAGACATATATAGACAACTGTCTCTTTGGTATTTTCTACTTCAAAAGAAACTCGGCTGTGGCAGAAATATTTTTATTCTTCCGTAATTACCCCCCCCCCCCAACCACAAGACATGTGTTAAATTAAATCAATGATTACATACATCACAGTTTCCGACGTAACTGTATTCAATTGAGTCTTTTTAAACTGTACGGAAACACTGAAATATTTATTTCCGGCACTGTCACACGCATTCCTCAATGGGTTTTTTTTACGAAAAAAAATAATAATTGAGGGGGGGACTGAAACTGGTTTTATGAATATTTATGAAAGGTTAAAAACGTACCAATACTTCGTCACATAAACATTACATTAACTTCGCTGAATACAAATTGACTGACATCAATTCATGTACGGAAACATTTTTTAAATGATCCTGAAGTCTATAAATTTATTAATGATGATGTCGTCGGGGAAAAAAAAGTAACAGGATTTCCCAGAATTATTAATTAATTGATATCATATAATAATAATAATAATAATAATAATGAAACACGAATAAGGTTGATCGCTTTTTTTCGGTAAACAATAATAATATCCGTATTTTTGTACGTTGAGGAAGAAGATGGTTTAAACTGTGAAGTATAAACACATCTCTTATGAATTTTTTTTTTTAAAAAATTCCTTCAACTGAACTCTATTCTCACCGGGGAAGCAGGTGGAAGGGGGGGGGGGGAAATTAAAATTCCGCCAGTCATACTTTTTGTTTTTTAACTCGGTAACAAAATATTTTTACGCGTAAAACCGCGACTCTCCTGTGTTGTGTTTTCTTTTATCTTTTTTTTACTAAACTAATTCTGAGAATCTGGTTGTAAAAGAAGACGTTACCGTTAACGTTATATTTGCACGTCTTTTGTTAAGATGTCCTTGGTACTAAAAGTTACAAACCGTTACCATCGTGGGTCAACACAAGAAGAAGCAGGACACGACACCTTAAAACTCTATCGGTCCGTCCACCCCTGCTCCAAAAAAAAATCAAAATGTCTCCGAAGCGTCGTTGCCAACTTTATCACATTATAGTCAAATAAAAAATGTTACACATTTAGATAAAATAAATTACACCAATAATATTATTTCGAGGCAAAAAGAAAAAATGCTCAACAAGAAAAAAAAATTCTTCAAGTTTCTGAAACCTATCTCTCGTTTAATCCTAGACCGAATTAACTACGGACGAATTAATAATGCAGTTTTTTTCTCGGTTTAAAGAACGAATAATATACTTTCTGGCTTCTCTAATCCAGTGATGACATGAAGGGCGTGACGTTTCGATGACTTTCACTGTCATCGAAACGTCGCCGCGCCTGCATCTTTTTACATTCGGCTGGCTAGAAGCCAGAGTATATTTTTATTTATTGACGAATATTGTTTATTATACGTTTAATAATTCCTATCGTGGTTTAAATCCTTCAACTTTTAAGGGCCTAAAAACTGGTGTAAGTGAATGTAAAACATAACCTCAAAATCTGTTATTTTTAAACAAGTCTCTCATCAATTTTTACCAGAATCATGGACCACGTCGTTGTCAATTTTATCACATTATAGTAAAATAATAATGTTAAACCTTTAGATAAAATAAATTCGACTCAATAATATTATTTCTAGGCAGAAAAAAAATGCTACAAGTTTCTGAATCCTATCTCGGTTAATCCTAGATTGAATTAACTACGTTTTTTTATCGGTTTAAATAACTAATAAAAAAATTTCTGGCTTCTCTAATCCAGTGATGACATGAAGGGCGTGACGTTTCGATGACTTTCACTGTAATCGAAACGTCACCGCGCCTGCATCTTTTTACACTCGGCTGACTAGAAGCCAGAGTATATTTTTATTTATTGACGAATTATTTTTATTATTATACGTAAATAACCCCTATTAGTGGTTTGAAATCCTTCAACTTTCAAGGGTCTACAATATTTCCCAAAACAACAGCGAATGAAAAACATAACCTCAAAGTCTCATCAATTTTTGCCAGCATCATAGACCAATAAACAAAGTTATTCGAGAGAGAGATTTTCGACTGATAATATTTAAAAGAAAACTCTGACATGCCTTTGCCTGAAATAACGCTAAGTTGAAGAATAAATTTTTTTTTTGATCTCAAGGATTATTGATGTTTTGTTGAAGGGAAATACGGATTGAGATTGAGAGGAAACTGCGTTAATTTGAGGACAAAAAAAGGTGGTTTATACTTAAGAAAATATTAAGGAAGTCTAAGCTAAATACAATGAACCGGTAATTTACGGTCACTGATTTTTTTTTTCCCCTGGTTAACAGTTTTCACTTTTTTAGTGGGACTGCACATGCAGATATTTAATCTTTAAGGCTAGAAGGGATGTATTTAAAAATAATTGTAATATATTTTGATGTTACTGTCTTTCCTTCGCCATTCTTACGTGTTTACCCCCCCCCCCCCCCCCGACATTTTGATGAGCAGCCCCCCCGCTCCCCTGCTGGGTGTTTGTCCGCCATTGCCTCGTCCTTCGCAAACCTGATATGACCCACCCCAGAACAAACAGCTCACCCTGGTCTTACTACTAGGGGCTGAACTTGGCATCGGGCGCAAGTTTAATGCAGTAATGACGGGGTTGTCCGAGGCTTCCGTATGCCACATTAGCCATTACTGAGAGAGAGTGGCGAGAGGGGGAGGGGGGAGGGGGTGAGCTCGAGGGGTTGGTCGCCATCTTTGATCAATAATTGAGTTGCAAACACGGCCGTGGTTGTCTCTGAGCTTACGTCAAGCAACGACTAAGGAGATATTTAGCGCAGAAGGGACTCGGGGAGGAAACAGAAAATAATAATGACAAATACATCAGTGTTAAGGTACGAATTTTCAATTCTGATAGTTATAAAATATCTTGAGAAAATACCTGGAAGAAGAGTCATTACGAGTTTCAAAATTAATTATTCAGCAAAGTTAAAAAAAAAATTTTTTTTGGGCGTTTCAGTCGCTGCAGAGAACTTTATAATTCCTCAGAGGATAATGAATTAGGTAGACGCTTTACGGACGACGGCTTCTTCACTTTCTGTGTACCGCGGAAGACGAGTGAGTGTTTTCATTCAAATTCTCAACACTTTCAGCACATTTTAAAGGTACGGGAAACTTTAATTTAAGCTGACTCCGCCGCGATACCGTCGGTTGCGGCGTTATAGCATCTGCTACAACCCCCCCATTCGCGGACGGGGCGGGGAAGGAGAAACGCAGCTGGGAAGAAAACAACCAAGTTTTTAAAAAAAGAAAATAATTAATTACCTCGTGGCTCTTTTGCTGTAAGCGGAAAACTTAGCATAAAGAAGAACGTAATAAGACGACGACGCAGATGCATTCATAATGCAGGACCGTAGCAGTTACCTTCGGGGCTGGGATAAGTAGCAACCAACACTTACATGTTTATTAGTTATTTTTCTCGTTCCCCCCTTTTTTTTATTAAGGCGGTCGGGAAACGGTTTGTATCACTCATATTATTTGATTAGTAGATCACGTGTGGATTGATAAATCGATGTGCTGCATAGTAATTTGGAAGACTGCTTTTATTCTGTCACAATACATTCTAGAACTACAGCAGGTGGTATTACTCTTAACGAACACCGATCCTCATTCAATAGAATTATAATACACGTGATTGGGTCAAAGTTTTCTTACAATTCACGTATTAGTTTTTTTTTAATGTTGCAAGTAAATTCACGACGTTTCGTCACCCTGCACCGTCGACATCATCCTAGTGAGGAGACGTTGTAACTTGTTGAAACCCCGAGAATACAGCCTGGAAAACTAGCAAAATTTTTCATTCTTATTTATTTATTTGTCGTACAATTCTATCGAGACGTTTCTCAATGGTAATTAATCCTAATATTTTTAAGCCTCAGTTGATGACGTCATGCTCGTAAAATCACGTCGACTTCTTCCTAGTGAAGAAACGTTGAAACCCCGAGAATATTTTCAACAGCGAATTCACCGGGAAAACCAGCAAAAAGTCTTTTATTTATCGTACAATTCCATCGAGACGGTTTTAATTTGTTTATAAATCGTAATATTTTTAAGCCTCATTTCATGACGTCATGCTATACGTAAACATGCTCGTAAAATCACGTCGACTTCTTCCTGGTGAAGAAACGTTGAAACCCCTCCCAGAATATTTCCAACAGCGAATTCACCGGGAAAACTGACATTTTCTTTTCTTTATTTATTTATCGTACAATTCCGTCGAGACATTTTTAAATTGTAATTAATCCTAATGTTTTTAACCTCATTTGATGACGTCACGTTATAGTTAAACAGTCGACATCTTCATAGTGTTAGAAATGTTCTAACCCCCGCGAATATTACCAACAGCTAATTTCTCCGGGGAAACTAGCAAAAGTATTTTATTTAATTTACCATATAATTTGATCAAGACGTTTTTAAATAGTAATTAATCCTAATATTTTTAAGCATCATTTGATGACGTCATACTTGTAAAATCACGTCGACTTCTTCCTGGTGAAGAAACGTTGAAACCCCCGAGAATATTACCAACAGCGAATTTACCGGGAAAACTGACATTTTCTTTTCTTTATTTATTGTACAATTCCATCGTTGCGTTTTTAAAATTATAATTAATCCTAATATTTGAAGCCTTATTTGATGACGTCATGTTATAGGTAAACATGCTTGTAAAATCACGATGTTTCGTCGACCACAGTATTTAATTTATTAACACTTAAGTTTTTTATCTGTTGATTGGCTACTTCTTTATCTAATTACTGTAAAGATGTAGGCGTGACGTTTCGATGACAGTAAAAGTCGGTCGAAACGTCACGCCTTCATATTATTTTAACTCGATTAGAAGCCAGAGAATATTTTATTCGTTCTTTAAACCGATAACAGCTGACTTATTAATTCGGTAATATTCAATTATATGTAGGATTAAACGAGATTAGGTTCCAGAAAGTTGTAGAATGTTTTTTTTTCTTTCTGAGCATTTTAAACCTAGATAAAATTAATTAGGCCAAAATTATTTCTAAGTTTTAAATAATTTTATTGTGTCATATTGATCGAAATTAATAAGTTTTGTTGCTGTTATTTTTAGTAGAGGAACCTTCAGGAGTCGCATCAGTAATTATGCTTTAATGAACGAATATAAAATATACTCTGGCTTCTAATCGAGTTAAAATAATATGAAGACGTGACGTTTCGATGACGTCACGCCTGCGTCTTTCCACTCGGCTAGAAGCCAGGGTATATTTTATTTATTGACGTATATTTTATTATACGTAAATAACCCTATAGTGGTTTAAATACTTGAACTTTCTAGGGTCTACAACATCACACTGGTGTAACATACATTTATAAATTAATGAAAAACATAACGTCAAAGTCCGTTACTTTTTCACCAGCGTCTCATTGAAGACTCATTTGATGACGTCACTTTAATTTTAGTACTGCATAATAACTGATGCGACTTCTGAAGGTTCCTCTACTAAAAAAAAACCTATTCATTTCGATCAATACAACAGTAATAACTGTGATATGATACACTAAAATGATTTAAAACTCGCTATAAATATTTTAGATAAAATAAATTTGGCCAAAATTATTTTTAGGTTTAAAATGCTCATTATTAATTCGTTCAGACAGTTAATTCGATGTAGGATTAAGTGAGATAGGTTTTTTCTTTATGATCATTTTAAAGCTAGAAATATTTTTGGAATATATTAAAGTCCAAATTTATTTTATCTAAATGTATATAGTCAATTTTAAATAATTTTATTGGATCATATTGATTGAAATTAATAGGTTTTGTTGCTGTGCTGAAATTGTAATAAAAAGACGTGATCTTGGGGCATAAGTTGAATTTAATTTTCAAAATGGATTAATTTACGTTACGTATAAGCTGGCGATCAAACAATGTTGTGAATAATAGACTCTGGTAGTTTGACTCTCGCAAAGTATCTTCTTCCCTTCCACGTCTCCCCCCCCCCCCGTGACGCTCCCGTTTTAATTACTGACGTCTTTATACCGTGTCATCAAAAGAGAAATTTTCATCGCTTAGGTCGGAAGATTCCCTTTGTGAAGTCACCACGTAAGTGTGATGGACGTGATCTCATGTCAATAACAGCATGTAATTTGACCCCCCCCCACCCCCCAGTGGTCCTTTTGTAGGGTCATAACCATTGAAACATTGCCACTATTACGCAAGCTTATAACGCTCATTATATAATTATACTATTCATCAAAGGGCTTTTTAACGACAAAATCGCTATAGATGTTGAGGAAGTTTGCTCGCTGGTTAATAAGGACATTGCTTGTCCTCAGAATGTGTAATTAATATCTCCTAAATATGACTGCTGCGCTTTATTAGAATTACGACCAGTCGATCGGTAACGTTATAGCCTATAAATATTCAAAATCAATATGGAAATTTGTAATATTCGGTGAGGTTGAATTTCTGATAAGATTAACCGATAAACGTTGTGCCGCCGATAATAAAGCTATTTCTTATGTCGGTAATATTTCCCCCCCCCCTCTCTTTACCTCCCTTGAATCAATAGATGTGCTATTGCTTCGCCCGGAAGAAGAAGCGGCGTCTCTCTGAAATCTGATCCACGTACACAGTTCGGCTCACAACAAAGAATCCTTTTTTAAAAAACATTGCCTGGGATATTCCAACAACATAATGAATGTTGTTAATACTACACGATTATTTCTATGTTTCTCATCATAACGAACTGATGAACCTTTCCGAAGTTTAATATCCAATGTCACACACATAACCGCACTATTAAAAATAAAATTAAAATAATTCAGCATCATAGAAACTGGATCATTAGGATAACCAACATCATCATATTGATACAAATTTTTAAAAATTAAAATAGAAGCATTATTTCGGTCATGGAAATTGAAGAGGGAAGATTAATTGTTTAATTAAATTCCCATAATATTTTAATTGATCCTTTAATCATATACAACTGGAAGATGTCCATAAGCAAAGGGAAGAAACGTTTTTGTACTCAATTGTGAATAAATAAATACCATAAAAAATAAATAATTAACATAATCAACATCATATTTATACAAATTAAAATTAGAATTTATTAAACAACATAGTTTCCTATAAAACAAAATAGAAGCCTTATTTCGGTCTTGCAATTTGAAGAGGGAAGTTTAATTGTTTATTTATTAGAAGAGGGAAGTTTAATTGTTTATTTATTTGAAGAGAGAAGTTTGATTGTTTAATTAAATTCCCATAATATTTTAATTGATCCTTTAATCATATACAACTGGAAGATGTCCATAAGCAAAGGGAAGAAACGTTTTTGAACTCAATTGTGAATAAATCAATACCATAAAAATAAATAATTAACATAATCATCATCATATTTATACAAATTAAAATTAGAATTTATTAAACAACATAGTTTCCTATAAAATAAAATAGAAGTCTTATTTCGGTCTTGCAATTTGAAGAGGGAAGTTTAATTGTTTATTTATTTGAAGAGGGAAGTTTAATTGTTTATTAATTAATCCTTTAATCATATACAACTGGAAGATGTCAATAAGCAAAGGGGAGAAACGTTTTTGTACTTCAATTGTGAATAAATCATTACCATAGAAAATAAATAATTAAGATAATCAACTTCATCGTATTTATACAAATTAAAATTTTTAAAAATTAAAATAGAAGCCTTATTTTGGTCATGGAAGTTGAAGGGGGAAATTTTAATTGTTTCTTTAATTATATGCAACTGAAGAGGCCCCTAAGCAAAGGGAAGAAACGTTTTGTATTGAATTATAAAATTTTAATGTGAATAACTCATTATCATAGAAAATGAATAATTAAGATAATAAACTTCATCATATTCTTTCAAATTCAAAATTTTTAAACTTAGTTAAAATTTATTAAACAACATAGTTTCCTATAAAATAAAATAGAAGCCTTATTTCGATCTTGCAATTTGAAGAGGGAAGTTTAATTGTTTAATTAAATTCCCATCATCTTTTAATTGATCCTTTAATCATTTACAACTGAAGAGGCCCCTAAGCAAAACGAAGAAACTTTTTGTACTGAATTGTAAATTTTAATGTGAATAAATCATTATCATAAAAACTGAATAATTAAGATAATAAACTTCATCATATTTATACAAATTCAAAATTTTTAAACTTAGTTATAATTTAACAAACAACATAGTTTCCTACAAAATAAAGTAGAAGCCTTATTTCGGTCTTGCAATATATTTGATGAGGGAAGTTTAATTATTTATTTAAATTACCATCATATTTTAATTCATCCTTTAATCACATAAACTGAAGAGGTCCCTGAGCAAAGGGAAGAAACGTTTTTGTACTGAATTGTAAATTTTAATGTGAATAAATTCTTATTTTTTGAGGGTGGGGAAATTTTTACACTAATTAAATATTTTGCTATATTTCAAAAGAATTATATTCAAATAAATATAGGTAGATATTTTGTGATGCCAAATGTTAATTACCTTATTAATCTTTATTTTTGTTTCCTGCTGAATTCACATTAACGCACAATTAAAAATAATTATCATAAATGCTGGATAATCAACATCATCAATTAAATATTTAAAAAGATTAAACTATTTAATTCTCTAAAAATTAAAATAGAAACCTTATTTCAGTCATGAAAGTTGAAGCGAGAAGTTCCAATTTTTTTTTCTGCTAAATTGTTTTGATATTTAAATTCACTATAACTATATACAACTGAAGAGGTCCCTAAGCAAATGGAAGAAACGTTTTGTACTGAATTGTAGTTAATTTTTAATGTGAATGAATTCTGGATTTTTAGGGGAAATGTTATTAAACGAATTACAAATTTTGCTATTTCAAAATAAATATAGGTAGAAATTTTGTGATGGCGAATGTTAATTACTTATGAATCTTTATTAATAGTAGTGAGACAATAATTAAGAGCATCTGTGTGCGTGCATCGATAACGAAAGTTGAACAATTTGTTGTTGGTTTCTCATTTTTGGTTACGAATAAAAGACGTAAAGTTTAAATAATGAATCTATTGTAATTTTTACCTCCTTACAGAAACTATTGATAAATTTAATTATAATGCTAAGAGGGTTTAAAATCAAGTATCTCGTAGATTTTCTTATTCTTAGTTGAAAGTTTTTATTTTACGTCTGTTTTTTTGGATTAAAAAATCAGTTATTCACCTTTTATAGAAACTTTAGTTTTTTATTCATAGCGTAACGATACATGTATCGAAACGTCGTAAATCTATAAATAAAAAAAATGAAGTGTCTGTAAAATAGCTGATTTATTTTCTCATTCTGTCCAGATTGGGTATTATAATATTTTAGTGGATATATTATGAATTCAGCTCGACAGTTAATCACACTATACCAGACAGACAATTTAAGCAGTATTTTATTGATACTCATTAATTTAAATACGTACTTAAGGTAATAGTAATAATTTCTCGTGTTTTACTGCAAATAACAACAAAATATTCATTATGAAAATATACCGAATAGTTCAAAAGTATCTATGAGCATCGAGGTTTTTCCATTTAGTCAGATAATTTTAATTGAAATTAATTTTCAATGCCGTTTGATACATCGATCGTTTTTCTTTTCAATTTCTTTAATTTAGATTCTAAGATAATTAGTTTTAAAAGTGTGTTTTGTCTTCAGCGGATCGACGTGTCCTTAAAGAAATATATGATGGTTAATGTTAATATTGTTGTGGTTTTAAAGGTAAAGTTTTTTTAAAAAAAACTTATTACAAATAATGTGAATCGTCAGTTCCGTTGATAAGATAATTAAAAATTATCAATTGATTAATTTTATAGTGAAACAAAACGAAAGAGTAGTAAAACAACGTTCGACAAAAAGGGTAATGAGAATTGATAGTGAGAGTAACTTATTAGAAAGAAGATTATGGGTAAATATGAGATTTAAGAGAGATGAGAGAATGACGTTTATTTAGACACCGAAATTAAAAAGCCTTTTCAATCTCAATAGATTCTTTTCTTACTATTAATATATAGTGATTGGTTGTTAGTAGATAGCGATATAAAACGGAAGAGTACGGGATGTGATAAATGACAAAGAGGGGGGACGGGACGGTAGATTTATGGAATGTGAAGTGTTATTGGGAGTAAATTATGAGAGAGAAGATTATAGATGAACAAGAGATTTAAAGGAAATGAGATTAAGGAATTTTGGGCTTTGAAATTTAAAATTCAGGAGAGGAGAAAAACCTCTTTCGATCGTTCTATCGTTGAAAACCGCTCATCTAAAAATAATCCTGTTATTAGTTCACTGTTTATTCATTAAATTTTTTTTTCTGTATACCATATAATAAAATAACGATTTAACGACGTCATCAATTAAATGTTTATAATTTTAAAACAAAATTGTATCGGTTTCTAATTGAAGGGAAGTGTTTTTTAATGGCCAGGTCTGCATTTACGAAGTGAGATTCCCGCGAACGACCAGTGATGGTAGTAATGCAGGTGTTCCATAGCGCGCGTCTCTGAGACGGAAGACGTCGGCGACCGAGGCCGCCGTGGCCGGGCTCCGAGGGTTCCGCAGGCTCCGGGAGGGTTCCTTGGCGAAGCCGCTGCCTGCTAAAGGAGCTATATTTTAGGGATCTCTCTCTCTCTCTCTCGCTCTCCCCGGCTGCGGCGTTTGTTTAGGGGTGTTGTCCACACAGAGGCGGGCGGAACCTTTACAGCCGCCGCTACTGAGAACCTCGCCCGCTGCTCTGATTAGCATACAATATCTACCGTGATGGATGTCTTGCTACGGTACGTACGCTACGCGTCTTTTGCGAGAGATTAATGGAAAGGGCGCCATTATCAGTCACATCTAATATTTTTTTCCCTCCCCCTCCGGTACTTTCCATAACAAAAGAATCCGTTTTCAAACATAGAAAAATAACATTTATATACTAATAAGACGACTACCTCGTCCAAAACAAGCCCCTTTAGAGAAACCTTCCATTAGAACCTTAATAAAATTTGTTTTAAATTGATAAAACTTCAATTGAAAACTGTCGTTAAAGTGCCTTTTTAATCTCAGCTCTTATTATTCGATCTGAGGTCTTAAGGGCCCAGAAAATCTCTTCCCATGAGATTCTTCCAGCTGAGGACTGTTAAATGTGTCTTAAATGAAGGCAAAAATATTTTTAAAAAACTCTTTTTTGATAATTATAATTTTCTAAGACTTTTCTTGAAGGATAATGATAAAGAAAACAACATAATTCTTTCCCAAAAAATTTAAATAAATTTTGTAGCTAACCGCAACCTCACTGTTCCGTATATTTATTGCTACTCTACTATATTCTGTTATTTGATATTTGTAGTTTGTTTATTCATTGACAATCCTGTAATTTTGTTTTCTTGTATCCCATATAAAGATCAGTGAACTAAAAACAGATTATTTTAATTAAGATTGACAGTTTTAAATCGTAAATTTCCTTTATATTTCTTATTATTCACCTTTAAAACTTTCCACAACTGTAATCGAAATACATTCCTGCCAACAAATTATATCATCCTCCAGCGAATTTCCCGGTTACATTTTTAACCCCCTTCAAATAATTTAACATTATGTAAAACCTCTAATAAATCTAAAATTCAAACTGTAATTGATACAAGTGAAATACGAATCCCCTCCGAAAAGATAAATCAGACCTGAAAATGAGAATTAAATTACGTAAAGCTTGACTAAGGCAAACCAGGACTGAGATTCAGATTAAATAATTTTTTTTAAAAAAAAACAGGGGAATGTGAAGCACCTTACGCGGATTTATCGACAAGTAGATGTTACGTACTAATCAAACCAAATTTTTTTTAAAAAATTGATATTTACCTAACGTTAAGTACAAATATAAAATAAATAAATCGGTCAATGAAGTCAGATAATGTTTTTTTAATACAATTATATTTCATGGAAACACAAAAAAAATTGCGACGTTTCGACCCAACTTTGGGGCCTTCATGAGATCCTATCCTGTATTTTAATTTATTAAAATGAAATTTTTTTGGTACATATTGGCTGAATTATTTATTTGAGAAATTTTAATTATTTATAGGTGCATTATTTTGAACCACTAGCATCTTCAGTATTTTTTCTAGTGTAGTTTCTTCTATTTTCAATATAGTTTCGAATTTATTTTCTTAATCACTGGAAAAGTCATAATTGTGTAAACCTAAGGAATTTACATATTTCATTACATTCTTACAAGGGATTCTTAATCTCTCTAAATTTCATAAAGTGACTTTCTACTACAAATACTTGGAAAGGAAAAAGTGACACCCGAAGGTGTGGACATAATACATCTACAAGAATTGTACGCGTGTTATAAAAACATTTTTAAAAACAAATTGTGCCACACAAAGCAACATTAATTTTGTTGCTCAGTAAATTAAGAAATAATAAGCAAATTTAAAAATAAATTTCTTGAAACAAAATATGTATAAAATAAATACAAGGGGAATAAACTCCTGTCTTTTCTTTTTCTAGGGGTGGAGAAAAAACAACAAAGAACATGAATTTAGAATGCTTGAGAATTTGTATGTTGATATCTGGTAGGTCACAGACAGTCACAAAACATGGTCATGCATTTGTAATATAAACTTTCAAGTTCAAAACTATGGAAAAATATAAGTACAACGGACACAAAAAATATAATTATGCGCTGATAGGCTTTAGAAACATATTTAATCAATTAAGATGGAATATAAAGATCAAATTACAAGAACAGAATAGGGCAGAGTAGCAGAGAATATTCGCAACGGTGAGCATGCATGCGGTTAGCTAAAAAAAAATTATTTAAAAGTTTTTTGGGAAAGAATTGTTGTTTTCTTTATTATCATTCACATGAATTCTTAGAAAATTATAATTATCAAAAAATAATTTTAAAAAAATATTTCTTCCTTGATATAGGACCCTTTTAACGGTCCTCAGCTGGAAGAAAATAGATTTTCTGGGCCCTTAAGACCTCAGATCGAATAATAAGAGCTGAGATTAAAAAGGCACTTTATTAGATCGGCGACCCGTTTCACGTAAATAAGTAGAATTATGTACATTAGGACGATCTCGATAATGAGCTATTTTACTTTAGGAGAGAGAGAGAGAGAGAGAGAGAGAGACCCCCGCAAGCCAGTTAGATAATTTAATAATAACAGCTATTCCCGTAAAGTGATGATAGATGTCTCCCGGGTGGCATTAGCAGATTGTGTCCGTCACTTCCACGCTCTAATTGACATATAAACGCAATGATAGTAATTTCTAGGGCAAACAACAGCACGCACAGAGACAAAAACTGGGGCGACGATGCACGCAATCCGGGATCTTCACTCAGGCTGTCAGAGGCCCATTACTCAAAGGCGAATCTTTTCCCTTAGCCGCCCGCGCTCGTCCACGAAACCTGCCACTGTGGGGGTTACGAGGACGATTCAACCTGCGGTTATTAAGTAACAAATCAAAATTTTAAGCCTCGAAACAATGTAGACGGATAACATTCAGACTGATTGATCTACAGTGAATTCCAAAATGGTTTGAAGACATGAAAAACTCGGCTGCTTATAATAAATATAACAGGTTTAATTTTTATTTATTAAAACAGTAACAGCGTTTACTTATAATTTCTTTTCTCTTGGTGGTGCGAACCACAGCTGAAGATTTACCGTGAGACGGATGGAAAGCTTCGGAAACGATTCTACGAGCCTGAGGTCACATTACCTCGCTCGTATTAACTGCAAATTTCGCCTGAAGATGACAGAATAGTACCGAAAATTAATGTGAAGGAAAAAGAAACTTTTCTATTTATTTACTATTGAACGGAACAAGAATAGAAGTGATTTACGTGGGAGTGCCGTATTGACTATTAAATACCGCAGGTAAGATTTCTACTGGGGGCTTCTTGCATTGAAACTGCTTAGAGGTGGGATTTATTAGGGTTCAGTGAGCGCTATTAAAATCTGAAGTTGGTGAATATTGGGTAAAAGAACAGCTTATTGTTAGAAATTCGTTCTTTGACGTTTGAAGTAGCCAAGAAGTCGAGAACTCACATCGAGAGGAGCTAGCCGCGACGAAGTGCCCGGAACCGGAGCAGGGCTTCGGAAGGCCGAGGAAGACCCGTCGTCCTGCATCAGCATCGTCGTGCCCGGCACATGTCACACATGACCACCACTAGTAGGAGAGGAGGGGGGCAGCAGCATCATCAGCAGCAGCACAGATACCTAGCCGAACGCTTCCGACGGCGCCCGAAGTCGCGCACACACTGTCTCGGTACCGTCGCCATCGCGTCATTTGTCAACCGCGAAAGAGCGAAACAGAGAAAAGAGGTAAGAGGGGGCCGGTGGGAGGCCCGTAGCCCTCGCACTTACCACTTCCATGACGAGGCCGCTCGAAGACTTCGACGCCGATTGGTCGTAGCCGCCGCGCATGCGCCCCACCGCTTCCTCACCTGCACAGCACGAGGATAAAAATTACAAAGATTTACAATCGTTTCCTTAAAAACTACCAAGTACTTCACGACATTTTAGACAATGCTGTTGCACTGTTTTCCGTTTTTGTAAAAAAAAAATTTAATATCAATTTAGTAGCGATGTGATCCTTACCGGTGCCCATCGTTGAAATGAGGGGATACATGAAGCGCCTCGGAGTATCACTTCCTGGAGGAATAAAAACCATACGAGAGGCTGCTGCTCATACTGCTCTCGCGGCGATCAGAGGTCGACGATTGCGCACGACTGACTGAGCTGAGGGTGGTGGGGGGGTCGTGTGGACGAGCCTAGACGTGGAGCATAGCCGGTCCTGTCGGTCCTGACGTCGGGCGCATACTGCCGCAATGCCCCGCCGTCGCTGGCTTCCCTCCCTCCAGCTCCCCGCCGTGCCCCCTCACTTCCCCTCGCCCGGGCGGCGCACTCCCTCCACGCGCGGCGGAGGATGACACGGGGGACAGGGCGGGACTTGGTGACACGGCCGCTGCGACAGCGAATGGCGAGCCAGGACGACAATCGCGACCTCTGGCTGGCTGGCACCGCCCGACACTGACAACTGTTGTCAAGTAAAGACTCATCAACTCGTCTAAATGTAGCAGAACTACTCTGATCTAATATCGAACAGAGAGGCGTTCAGCTTTATACAATACTCTTCCTCCAGAGGTAAAGAACAATAATAACTAAAAAGAATAGAAAAATTTACGTCTCATTGAAAAATTAATAATAAGAAATATATCAGAATAGACAAAAGAAAAGATTAACGAATTAATAAATTTTTCGCATGTAAGCAGCAGGTTCAGATTTAACGATGTTGACGTTACCGCGGTCATTCTCCACCACCGTCTTCCGACAGTGTCGCTGCGTGACGGGTGCGTCGTATTTATAGTGTCGGACATGCTGCGATCTGATTGGCCGTTGATTATGGCTTGATGACAGTGTCGCGTAAATACTTTATTACTTGTATTCCGCACGTTACTGATTTGGAAACCAGAGTCTTTGTAATGTATTATAATTTCTATGGCTTCCTAAATCTCAGTGTCGTGACACATGTCAGCGTGTTTTTTAATTTGACAGTGTCACATCTTGTGTGTCCCGCCATAAGAGCTTGCTCGATTTGTCAGGTTGTTTTAGACGAATATATATTTCTCTGGTTCCATGCAGCGTTGTTCAATGGTCCTCAAAGTTTGTCCCATGAATCTGCGGCCACAATTGCAAGGAATCATGTGTGTTTAAAACACGATGAAAAGTAAGTTTCTCGGCCACAGAGCAAAATAAGACAGATTCTGGGTTCAGTAAAAGATGACATTGGCCTAAAAGCTGCTGGTGTTGCAATTGTGGCCGTAGATACATTGGACAAACTTTGAGGACCATCGAACAACGCTCCATAGAACCAGATATATTCGTCTAAAGCAACCTGACAAATCGAGCAAGCTCTTATGACGGGACACACAAGATGTGACACTGTCAAATTAGAAAACACTCTGAAAAGTGGCACGACAATGAGATTTTTGGAAGCCATGGAAATTAAAATACATAACAAAGACTCTGACTTCCAAATCAGCAACGCGTGGGATCCAATTATTACCAAATTAGGCGACATGGCAACATCACATGTGTTCTTGGCACTGTCATCAGGCCATCCTCAACGGCCAATCACATCGCAGCATGACCAACCCTGTAAATACGACGCACGCGTCACTGCAGCGACACAGTCCGAAGACAGAGGTGGAGAATGACCACTGAAACGTCAACATCGAGTCATCTGAACCTCGTGCTTAACCGTGAATAATTTATTGAAAAGAAATTGTAATATAAATAATACACAACGTTTCTGGGATCCTTGTCCCATTTCGTCAGGTGCTAAGAAGAGCCTAGAGCGACACAACTGCACTAGTCAGTTTACCAGACTCCGAAACATATTAATATTAAACTCTTTTCGAGGTTTGTCAACTGACGAGTGCAGTTTAGTCACTCTAGGCTCTTCCTCGCACCTGAATAAATGGGACTAGGATCCCAGAAATGTTGTGTGGTATCTGTATTATCACTTATTTTGTCTGTATTTGCCTGTCTTTCTTCTTAGCATTATATAAGGCTCCATTGCAAAATTCATGAAAAAGAAGAGAGAGAATTCTTTATAATACAAACCTTTGATTCGCCAGGCAGGCCCTAATTTTTTTATTACCAAATCTTCCGTCATTTATATTCAAACTACGGCGGTTATTGACATTAAAATATAAAGACTCTTTTAAATCGGCGTCGTCCGATGGCACAATTAAAATACTCTATCGGATTTAATTAGGATACAATTTCTGTCACCTAGGGTTAGTACCGAAAAGGGTTGTGTTTTCTTTCTTTCTATTTTAGGTGACCACTTTGTGGTGCAGGTACCGAAGAAAAAAAAGACAATTCATCTGGTTTTTAGGACGGTCGTAAAAGCCCTTGACACAATATAAGCGGCTGGGTCCAATAAAGTATTTCAGGATCCTTCGGCACAGCTTTAAAAGGAAAAAATTGTGTGGGGGGGGGGGCGAGATGGGGGGAGGGGGGTTGTTGGTAAACCCCTTTCGGCGCCCTCCCTTTGCCGTCTGACCTGCTAGGACGACGTGTGGTCCAGAACAAAGGCGCGTAGAACAATCTCGAGCCCTAGGCTGCGTTGCATGCTTCGCGATGCAAAAACTGGGATGCTGCAAAAAGAACAGAAGCTTACGGATGCTTCTTAGCGGCGTGTGGTGAATTAAGATGAGCTCAAAATTTAAAACCCTCCCCCCTTGCTGCATATATTTGCCTGCTTAATCTTCCCCTTCCTCCACGCCATTCTTATCGTATGATTAACCGTAACGTATTAATGGTTATGAATAGTTATGTGCTTTGTGTGTGTGTGTGTGTGTGTATGTCTGTATAATGGTAATTATTGAAAGAAAAATATTATTGTATACACAATGCACTCCAAAATAATTATCATTTTCCGTTGTAATTTTAAAATAATCTGTAGACGTTCATATAATACCAATCTGGTAGTTAATATTGGTATATTGCAGAGTAGTCGAAGAAAAGTTGAGTCGTAAAAGTCCTTGACACATCTTCTATATAATATAAAAGGATGTATGTATTTACGTTAATATACAAATTTAAAAGCGTGGACTGATTTCACCTATACTCGGTATACATATTCTTAAAAACAATAGAAACGGTACTGTGGGGGGGGGGGGAGAAACCCCTAGCATAAAGTTAAAAAGAATTATAATTGAAAATGTGATCATTTTTTGTTAAATTACTGCGCGCCAAGAGACCGTGACGTCACGCTAGAGAGAGAGAGAGAGACGTTACTGCACGACGAGCATAGGAAATAGTTTCTTTTCCCGTAATGGAATAAGGCATAAATATATTCATTGAATAAAAAGTATAATTTTATCCAGTAATACTCCATCGAATGATGATAAAATAATACGGAATATTTTACGGTCCTCGCGGAAAATTTAAGTTAATTTTCGTTTCATATTAGTTAAGGTCAATATGGCGACTATTTGTTTACATTGTGAATCTAGCTAAGAATTTCATCAAATTAATCTTTTGTAATCTCTGAAGACTGAGGGACAATTGTATCCTGAAGTACTCAAGGAGTATATTTAAGTATTCTATTCGTAAAGCAAGTATGTGTGTTGGGACTGATGCAATAAAATTCAATGTTCAATTAATGCACTATCAATCGAAAGTGTGTACGGGAATATGAACAGTTAGATTTAAGTTAAATCACTTGTTGACCGAAGATTAATATAGAATTAAATACTTTTCCAGGTTTATATATATAATCGTCGTTGGAGTAAAGCTGCACATCATCTTTATGATCTTCTAGACTATAATTCGTGTTACATCTTTGACCTGCCTCTTTCTTTCTGTTTCTTGGCTATTCATTCATTTTATATTCCTTTGTCTTTCTCAATTTTTTCTACTCCACAGGCAATGGAATACCCGATTAATCTCAATAATAATATAATTAAAAGTTATAATAAATATAACTATAACGAAACGTCGTGTTTGAAGTATATTTTATGTTTTAAATAGAAAAAATTCTGACTAATATGTTATTGTTTTTATTATTCACTTTAAATATAAAGTCAGATTATTATTATAATTTCTTCCTCATGTTAAACAGAAAACTTTCGCTGTATAATATAAGTTCTAACTAACAATACCGGATAATATTTATAATTAATTGATACTGTAAAAAAATTTAATTAAATAACAAACTACAATGGAAAAGCAAGAAAATAGGATGAACATCACTAAGAGTAAACTTTCATTTCCTGTTAATAAATAATCCATTAAATACAAATATAGGAAAAATAAATCCATACAATGTGGAACTACGAATAACAACAACTAGAAAAAAAAGTACAATGTTACAAAAACCATGGACAAGTCACTCCTTGGAGCTGAACCACGAGAAGTCAGACATTCCGTGTCAATCAAAGACAGTAAATGAAACTAACTAAGAAAATAGAAGAAAAATTGAAACAAAAAGTTATGAAACAGAATATTTTACAAAATAATTTATTCAACACTTTTACCATTGAAGGAACGAAAAAAGGAACTCGAGTACCAAGTAAAACAACCATTGGAACAAAATGAGAAGGTTTGAGGTTGTTGAGACGAACCCATTTTTAAATTAAACTATTTGAGAGTGGAATGAAATTACCTCCAGGTCAAACTCATCACTAGAAAGTGAATACAGCAAACTGAAACTGGAATAGTGATGTGGAAAGGAAATGAAGGTACTGAAGAATTTCTTTTTTCATTCTTACGGTTGGTACTTTTATTCTGTTACTTCACTTCCCCGTGTCTAGTCAATACAGGGGTTATAAACAGAGACCAACCCCTTCCGAGATAGATGCAAAAAGGTCATCTTATTGGAAATAAGGAATAAATCAATGGAGGGACAAAAATAAACCCCCTGTTGTTCGGAAATATTATTTTGTAAACAGGCCAATAAATAACTGGAATGATTTGTATGCAATTAAAGGGTATCGTTGTTGTTGTTTTTTTACTGTAGTAATTTTTATTATTATTTTTAAACTGCCACCGGTCAACTCTAGTACTAAAAATGATGCTAAATCTGTAATTACAGTAGCATGGTTAGTCTATGTAATTTTATAGAAATTATAGGTTGTGATAAATTTAATATTCATCGACACATCCACCGTCCTTCAACGACTGTTTCCTAGACTATTTTCTAGGGCTACTACCACCACCCACATCTCAGCCATCATCCAGCAAACAGGGTCCACAATCACGTACTTTATCGTTACAAAGTTAATGAAGGCATTCTTAATATTATCCTCGCAGGCTGTCCACGCGCGGTTCACGAGAGAACCTTACGAGGTTACACGCAGACACTTTTTGGTTAATAACGACAGTTAGGCACGTATAGCGCAATATATTTTCGTGCGCAAGTTGTTTGGAACTCACACTGTTCGTAATTAATGATGCGCCATCGGCACCATCTTATCGGGGCCCTTGTTGCTAACTAATAGAATACCATGGCAGTAATTAGGAAATGCAACCTGCTGAGACCAAGCCGCAACCGAGAGCCACGTGCAACGTTGCCACATAGTCCCGCTGAGACGAAGGAGTTTTTATTTTGAATCTTAAGTATTGGGGTTGGGTGGAACTGTAAGGAGGTACCAGAAATCCCTTAAACAATTATTGAAGTCTCCAAACAAAATAAAAAATTATTAATAAACATCAAAATGTACAGAAGTTAAAAGTTTTGAAGTTAATACGGAAAACTTATAATTATAGTAAGCACACCACAGGACTTTAAGGTTCATTTCGTCCTTAATGACCTGAGGATATTCATCAACATGTCTTATTAAACCAATCGTATTTGACGTTTTATGCAACATGATTATGACAATTCCTTTCAGGATATAGACCTAGGACTTGTTAGAAATATAAAGATACTTGTCACATTTGTATAATTTTCACCAGCATGTGTTCTCATATGATTTTTGAATGAATATGACTGTAAGAATGTTTTATAACAGAAATCACATTTGTAAGGGGTTTTTTTTCGCCACAATTATACGGGATGTTCAACTACTTGACTTTGAGAATGTTTTATAACACATGTATATGGATTTTCACCAGTGTGAGTGGTAATGTGAATGCTGAAAGCATACAATTTCGAGACTGTTCTATTACATTAAATACATTTATATGGCTTTTCACCAGTGTGAGTCCTAATGTGAATGCTCAAAAAATACGATTGGAGGAATTTTTTGTTACATGAAACACATGTATATGGCTTTACACCAGTGTTTGTCGTAATCTGAATGCTCTAACAATACGATTGTGAGAATGTTCTATTGCATATGGCTTTTCACCAGTGTGAGTCCTAATTTGGACGCTCAAAAAATACGATTGGAGGAATTTTTTGTTACATGAAACACATGTATATGGCTTTTCACCAGTGTTTGTCGTAATCTGAATGCTCTAACAATACGATTGTGAGAATGTTCTATTGCATATGGCTTTTCACCAGTGTGAGTCCTAATTTGGACGCTCAAAAAATACGATTGGAGGAATTTTTTGTTACATGAAACACATGTATATGGCTTTTCACCAGTGTGAGTCGTAATCTGAATGCTCAAACCATACGATTGTGAGAATGTTTGGTTACTGTTAATGTAACTGTTTCATAACTTTTGTTTCAATTTTTCTTCTATTTTCTTAGTTCGTTTCATTTACTGTCTTGGGTTTCCACGGAATGTCTAACTTCTCGTGGTTCAGCTCCAAGGAGTGACTTGTCCATGGTTTATGTAACATTGTACATTTTCTTCTTCTTCTCGTAGTTCCACATTGTATGGAGTTATTTTTCCTATATTTGTATTTAATGGTGTATTTATTTTAGTTTAGTTCTTGATAATCTCAAATAAACACATTTATATGACTTTTCACCAGTGTGAGTCCTCGTATGAGTGTTTAAATTAGTTGGTCTAGATAATTGTTTTTCCACAATCCGTATAAGTGAAACAAAACATGGAAAAGTGAATTATTTACAACACGAGGATCAGTGAAGCACACGAGGACAAAAAAAAAAGACCGGCCGTCCACGGTTCACGCGGGCCAGCCTCTTACTTGTAGAAAGCCGTGTAAGTTATTACAAAAATGAAGGCAAATTTATTTTTAGTAATGTCCCGCTCTGCTCATCAAAAGCTCTAACCGAGAAACCTGCACACATACGAGGGCGTGTACGCGGCCAATCTCCAACGACGCGTCGTAAGTTGCGCCTTATAATTACATCACAATATTCAATTAGCCCGTAATAGGACGGGAGGGGCCGCATCTGCTCCTCTCTTAAGTACCGATGGCTTATCATTAACCAGACGTGACATTAAGACACGGCTCGGTGGCAGGAGAGGCGCTGTCTTATCTCGCAACGTACTCTTAATTTGCGACGTCGGGCTGCGTTACGTGCCTACGCGGGGTAATTGTGAGAGACCTGCTCAACAGTACTAAATCATTTAAATTAAGGACCCATATATGCCGCTGAAAAAGATTAATCGATTCCGTCTTAATTATCTCTGTACGTCGGAGGAGGCCCCAACAACCTAATAGCTACGAGATTCTCATTTCGATTTAAAGGACCACGAGTGTGCTTTCAGCACTCCGCGAAATAATGTCCTTGACGAGTTTCCTCATCAGATGACGACGACCTTGGCACTTACGGGAAATCTTTTTCATAAACGGACGAAAATTAATAATTGTCTGACACGTGTATTACCTTAATAGATTATTCATTTAATGCACTTAAAAATATAAATGTCATGATTTCACGTCACGGTGTAAACAGCGGTGATTTTAATATCTGCATTTAGATGTTTGGTTTCACACTTTTCGTGTGTTTATCGCACTTTAAGAATTTGTTGCGCTGGAACTTCAGATTCATGACATCAGTACACGCCATCCGTGACGTCACCGCGACTTTGAAACGCCACAATTTTAAAACTTATATAGAATCCATAATATAAGATTCTATCTTGGTAACTATTGATTTTGTTTAAAAAGCAGAAAGTTACTAATCACCATGAATAAGGAAGATAGTCAAATCAGACCAAAAAGAGTGATAATACAAATACCACACAACGTTTCTGGAGTTCTTGTACCTTTCGTCAGGTGTTAAGAAGAGCCTAGAGCGACACAACTGCACTTGTCGGTTGACAAAACTCAATGGGAGATCCACAGCGGCTAGCGTAACAATAAGAGAGCAACGACAATGGGGAAATAGAAGGTTCAGTGTAACAATAAGGGATCATAGCAAGTGTTGAGTTTTTCATAGTGTCTGTTTGTACTTTAATAGCTGTGGTGATTGATTTAATGTGAAGCGTCTCTGAAATGAGTCCGGAATTGTTTTATTTTTAATCAACCGTATTTTTTTTTAATTTTATAACTAAATTAAATTTATGTTGTTGATCTGACTGTTAATTTTGCAGTAAATTTTTTAATTTTAATTTTTAATTTAGCATTGACGAAAATTAATTTTAAATCACACAGTAACAATTTTTTTTTACCTATACGTCCATTTAGTATGGCGGAACTTGTCACCATTACTTGCGTATCAAGAACTAAACTAAACATTAACCCTCGTTTCAAATCGTAATGCGACATAGCCGTTTGTATTATTTAATTAGTTCGAATTTAGTTTCGCGTAATAAAGGATGTCTGTGATGTCCTTGAGGATTATATATTTGCCAAGGAATGCGTAGCTTTTTTTAGTAGTATTGTCTTTGTATTATTAACGTTGATGTTGCATTTATTAATAATGTTATAATAAAAGTATTTTTCAAATAAATATGTTGCAATCCATGGATGAATTAGGAATGAAGGAAAAGTAAGTAAACATTACAGATTTTCTTTATTAAACTGTGAGTGTGTAATAGAATATATATATATATATATATATATATATATATATACATATATATATATATATATATATATATTAATATTTTTTTCATTTCAATAGTGTAGAAATATTAATCATAAATAAATAAACCAGTGAACTTGTAAGCAACATTTTAATCAAATAAAATTAGGGACATTTTAATATACTTAAAATTTGCACTTACATATAAAATTTTTCAGCTGAAATTTAAGGATAAAGATAACATTTATCGGAATTTGTCCATAATATTTTAATTATTTATAGGAGACCCCAAAACTAAGTGATAATTTTCATTTTTTTTTCATCATGTCTCTGACAAATTGGCAGAGTGTACTATGACTTTTTTATGAATAAAATTAAGTTTATTCCTTCTAAGTCGCCGTAAGGCCAAATGCTATTAAATAACTGCTTTTTGAAGAAACATAAAATTATATTCATTGGGACTTATTATAAAATGATGTTTCTAAAATTTACTTTTGTAATAGAACATTTTCACAATCGTAATGCTTTTGAGTATTCACATTAGGACTCACACTGGTGAAAAGCCATATACATGTGTTTCATTTAATAGAACATTCTCACAATCGTTATGGTCTGAGCATTAAAATTAGGTCTCACACTGGTAATAATCCATATGCAAGTTTTTTATGTAATAGAACATTCTCACAATCGTATGGTTTGAGCATTCAAATTAGGACTCACACTGGTGAAAAGCCATCCATATACATGTGTTATAGAACATTCTCAAAGTCGAATAATTTCACATCCATATGATGACTTTGCCGAAAGAACCTTACAAACATTCTTATTATCATATTCATATGAGAACACATACTGATGAAAATCTGTATAAATGTGAAAAGAATCGTTATATTTTCACAAGTTCTGGGTCTACTTCCTGAAAGGAAATGTAATAATCATATTGCATGAATCGCCAAATATAAAACAATATTTTTTTAAAAATAAAACGAAGAACCAAAAGCATCAGAAAAAAGATGTTGAGAGGAAAACAAGAAAAACATAAAGATATGATGATCCAGACAATCTTTCTCGTGATCTCTTTGACCTCTCTCTTCGCCATTTTTGACTTTTTCTTTCTCACTTCTCTACTCCAAGACAATGGATTCTTTTTTTAGGGCAACAGGCTACATGAGGGTAATCCACGTTGGGCAACTCCCCTTCAATCGCATAGGAAGGGATTTGAAAGGGGGATGCGGAAGGGTAGAGAAAGGTAGCCAAGGGTAAACTAGGCCCCCCGGGCTATATTTTAAGGATCCTACCCGGTATTCGCCTAAAGAAATGCAGGGAAAACCCTAGAAAAACCTGCATCAGGTAGGCCGGGCATTGGCCACTTGTCCCACGCCCTTCCGATAGCGGGAGAGGAGTTTGCTGTGGGGACGCAGCATTCCCTTCTCCGTACCTCGACCCAATTTAGGAGGCAGCTGGCCGACTATTCCAATGGGAATAGCGGACAGCACTTACCGCGTATGCCCAAGGTCTGTGACCCCGGAACATACACCTCTCAGAACAGGCCGAGGTGCCTCGGCTTGTGGGAACCTTATTTCAAAAACGGATATGTAAAGGCATCCCCAAGGGTTGCCCCTTCGTATCTCTCCTACAAGGTTCTACCTGCGAGAGAACATCCCTCGCAGGTACTGCCTGCGAGAGAATAACCATCGCAGACCAATATCCCAAGACAATGGAATACACGAATATTCTAAATAATAAATGTAGTACAGTTTTGTGTGCAATATTATGACGTCATATTTATTGACCTCAAGGGGAAGAACCGGCCCGGTCCCTTTCGGTTGAGTAGAAACCAGTCGTCAATAAATACCATCAAGGTTTCCGTCCAGACATTGATCAGTAGTATGTCATCCCAATTTTCATCTCCGTGTGTTTCGTTCTCTTTTGATGTTGCGACGAGGTTTATAATAAATCACAATTTTTCCGCGGCTGGTTTTCTCCGGGGTAACGTCCGCGCGCGCAGAGAAGTGCTCATTTGCGATACTGAATCAATAAGCTGAACGAGTTGTCTTGAGACACGACACGAAGCAGCAGGATGGCAATCTGCGTCCGTTGAATAACGGGAACCTCCCTCCGCAATTAGGCTGACAACTTTTATTTATTGGGATACGTGGGACGGGTCGCAAGTTTCCCAGGCGGACGATTAGACGTCCAAATTTATTGGTTAATTAGGTCCTATTATTGCGGCATGCCATACAGCCGATAACAGTTTGAGATGCTCCACGATCGGGGAGTGAAGGGGAGGGGGAGGGGGGGAAAGACGCACATCACTCGACAGGTGAAAGTATTATTAAAATTTAATATGACACGTCACTTTTCCCGATAATTTGTTTCATTGACGTAAGCCCTTCGTAAAGATATTAACTCATTATGAATATCTTTAAACTTAAGTATGTAGGTGTTTAATTAAATTTTCTCCTATCTATTGGTAATCTTAAATATTCAACAGAGGCTCCAAACGTAAAGCTGAAAACTCTCGGATGAATAAAAAGATAACTTTTTCATACGTAATCAAAACAAAAAAACACCGACAATACTAGATAAATATTTATTTATTTCTTGGACACTATCTAGACATTTCCAGAGGTAAATCAAATTTTCTTTTCTTTATATTTCAGGCCTAAATGAGACTGAATATTCTATCATACCTCCATTTAATGGCCTTTAAACCGACTTATTAGTTCCATTAGTCCTGTGATGAGGAGATAGGACAAGTCTAATTAATTTAATTGCTAATAATATCTGAAAATACATTAAATAGGAGCCGGGGATTTTTTTTAGCATTACTACACTTCAATACTCGGATTCTAACTGAGTGAAAAATTGTATGCTAGACGTTTCTATGACGTCCACTGTCATCGTCATCTAGAGAAGCGTTTTTTCGGTCTTATCTATCCTGTATTTACAGAGAAATGTTACCTTCCCCCCACCCCCTTGTCATATACCACGTGTTGTTATACGTCAGGAAAAAATCAAATTCAATTTCTTTAAAAAAAAAACCTACACCTATATATGATATATCCCATATTCCTAAAATTTTCCCCCAACGTTTCTTCGTGTCGTTGTTGATTCTACTGACTAAAAATAATCAGAATTGTACACAAGCAATGTGTTAGGGCGCTAGTGTAGAATTTGTAGCTTAAAAAGAATTTGAAGAGAAATTATTAATAGTTTTAATTTGTGCTCAAAGATAAAATTAAAAATACTATTATTGATTTAAAATAAAAATATGAGTTAATATTTCTCTTCTTTCTTTCTTCTTCTTTCTTCTTCTTCTTTCTTTCTTTCTTCTTCTTCTTCTTTCTTCTTCTTTCTTCTTCTTCTTCTTCTTCTTCTTCTTCTTCTTCTCCTTCGGTTTCCCCCCTTCCTTTTATAGGTTTGCCGTCTTCAATTTCCACTTCTGACTGTCGTTCCAATCTCCCTCTTCCAAATTCCTATCCTCCAGTTTTCACATGGGTTTTCCACTTTAATCTGGATCTCCCCCGTTTATTTTTTCCCAGGAGGTGATAATTGGTATATTTCGTTTGGCCATCTTCCATTTTCCATTATTTGTACGTGACCATACCATTTAAGGGTTTGATTTTCAATCCTTTTAACGACAGACGTGGTTACGTTCATTTTTTTCCAAAGGAGCTCATTTCTAATTTTATCCTGTCATGGTTTTTTTTTGTAGACTTCTCGTCAGATAATCGAATTCTACTGTTCTAATTTTGTAATCTGTCAGAGGGGCCAAGTAAATAATTCTTATAATGTTAATTACAGAGCTGTAATTGTCAATTATTTTTGTCGTTTTGTTTTCCGATTTTAAATGAGGGTTTTGTCTGTGAGACAATTTTCGTGTGTGTTTGGGTTGAAAGCTTTGCCATACTTCCCGAGTCCTTCGGAACGGCCTTTCTGGACCCGCTGTCGTGGTGATTACAGGGTATTTTCAACGACTGATTGAATGGGATCATCAGGCAACAGTTACTGTCAGCCCAAGGCGTACGTACGACCCTGGAAAATTACACCTCGAAGATCGGGTTAGGCTGTCTTAACCTTGCTTGTTGTACATGTTGTACGCGCTGTACAGGAACTGCAAAAAGAATTTAGGAGTTTGTTTTCACATTCACCAGTCACAAATTTAATATTTTATAATAACATCGTTCATATAAAACTTTATAATAATAAACCCTTTTGAAAACATTTACAAATGAGGCGCTCATATCTTCAGGAAAAAGACCTGATTCACACTCATTTAAGATTTAAGTCGTGTTCTACAAAGGCTGAAAATATCACTCTAACCAAACTTACGACCTTGCCTTACAAAACCGTTTTCCCCCGACATTGCTCGTTCTATAATTATTTGCGCGACTGGTCCTCGGTGAATGCCTAAGAATAACCTTAAGTAATTTAATTTTAATAAAATATCAGTACTTTCAAATGCGTACAACTTAAAGCTTGCTTGAGGAGGATTTATTACCCCTTTGTAACGTAATAAAAATAATTAAAATGAAAACATTTACGTCTGATTGAAAATAATGAATAAGAAAGATAGCCAATTCAGACAAAAAAAAAGGGGATAATATAAATACCACACAACGCCTCTGGGATCCTTTGTCCCTTTCGTCGAGCCTGACAAGTGCAGTTGTGTCGCTCTAAAACAATTGCGAATATTTAATTTTTCTCGGATCCTTTGTTCCTTTCGTTAGGTGCGAAGAAGAGAGTCTGGCAAGTGCAGTTGTGTCGCTCTAGGCTCTTCTTCGCACCTTTCGAAAGGAACAAAGGGATCCCAGAAACGTTGTCTGGTATTTATATTATCCCATTTTTCTTGAACTAAATTGGCAATCTTTCTTATTAAAAAAATAATTAAGATTTGTATCAAATATACCTGAAGTATTTTCTAACATATATGTTTACAATTTAATTTTCACATGTAAAATATTTACAAAGATTTTCTTTTCTTTAATTAATTCAGAGCTTAAATAAAACCATAAATCAGTGTTATAGAAGGGTCGTGGATCGTTTAGAGGCGAGGTTTTGCTTCCCTTGCCGGTTGCAACAGAAGAATATTTATTTTTTTCTTAATATACAATATTCTGTCTGAAGGTTGTTCATTTATTTATTTATTTATAATTTATAAATCACTAATATTTTTTCCCATAATTATTAACAACAATTATATCGTTCTTTAATGAGATTATACTTGGAGATTTTAGCTTCTTTCATCTCCATCTGTGATTGCGAGGTCCAGAAAACATCCGCAAAAATGAAACACTTAAATGCAATTTAAATTGAGACAACTTATAAATAAACAACAGTCAATTTGAAATCAGGAAAAAATTTATTTTTACTTCTGGATAATTAAACTACGTTTCGTCCCTAAATTTATCAGTTCTTCAGGGTTGAAGTTTAATAAAGCTTTGACAGTCGGATCATTCTCCTTCGACAATTAAAATTTGTAACTTTGGATAAAAAACTATTATAAACCTAATGGCCTAAGTACCCTCATCAATCATGTAAATTAAAACATCTCTAGTGTAGATTAAACATTTTAATTCAGTAATAATAATAATATTAATATTAAAAAAAAATTAGGATTGATAAAGCTAACTATTTTTGTCAGAACTGATGGGGGTATTTCATTGATCACATCAACTTTATTGGATAGATAAAATAATTATTGTCTTTTGTACAGCTTAAATTAATTAAATTAATAAAGGCAAAATAGATGATAAAAATTATAATTTAATTAATTATATTGAACATGTTTCAGTCCGGTTAATAATTAAGGATATTTAAATTATGATAATAGATATAATAAGGAAGATTGGACGATTACGTATCACGGATCGATCTGCTCCGAAACGACGCTCGGACGACAATCGATTTGCGTTTCCGTCGTTGGCAAGTTTTTGTCGACCCTTTTTAACAATGAGGCAAGATGACCACTCCTAGTTTCCAGCCTCCTTCCAATCATTCTTAAAGATTCGGTTTCAACCTTTCAGTGCGGATTATATTACACGTTAAGATAATAATAAAAGAGAATCTGATGAATAACGTCGAGGACAATGGAACACTGCGTAAGAGTGACTTATTATCACATAATTATAGTTGAATGAGTTATCGGTAATAAATATTACACTCCCGCGGACAGCGTAATTGCCAGTTCGTTAGGCGTAGAAAGGGCTTTCATTTCGAGCTATGTTCGATATACTGATCTGTAATAGATTCTGGTCAATTTGGAAATGTATGCGGGTTTGTTTAGCATGTTAGGCAGTCATTAATCTTCATTCTGCACCTTATATGCATATAAAGTAACAGTGGCTGTAATATGGAGATTATTGGTTCGTTTTATAACAATTGCAGGGGCATGAAGATAGATAGATAGATAGATAGATAGATAGATTTATTCACCATTAGCCCTCTAAAGAGGAAATAGGATTCGTCACAAATGTACAGTAGATAAAATGCATATAAACTTATAATACACAAAAACACACACAAAAACACACACAAAAATTCATATCTGTTTATATTAGTCTAGTCACTACAATCATACACACTATTTTTAGGAAACACGCACACGACACAAATCACTTCCTGGTATTAATCTCCTGTCGCTAGGTACGGAGGGATGTCGTCATAGATATTTACTAAAACAGAAAGCAGAGGCAGGAAAACAGAACCAAAAGGGGAAAACTGGACAAACTATTTACATATTTATAGCATATTCGGCAATTTTGTAGGCAAGGCAGTTCAACGAATGTCAGACCGATTCAAAAATTCGTGTACGGAGTAATAAGTTCCATTTACAAGAAAAATTTTACACTCCTTGACGAATGAGTTATAATTGTTGATGTTCTTTACATGTTCAGGAAGGGATCTGTAGATTAATGTCTCGAAACGTGTATAAATACTATACATATATACGTGTAATTTACTTGAACGTCATACAAACATCGGCATTGGGGTAATTAACACTTGTTGGTGCGAAATAAAATAAATTGCAATTATTCTCACGGGTTAGTTTATTACTACAGCTCATTAGAAAAAAGAAAAACAATTTTATAAATATTAAAAAATAAATATTCTCCTTACACGGAACCAGTCTATCCATAACACCCGCGGTGAATTTCAAAGACAAGTGATTTATCGCATTTATTTATATATAAACATCTCCGGATGCACAAAAAAAACCGATATTTTATTATGCAAGCAAGATATTTCAAAAATATATTCAATTTACATACGAGCCCCACGTTGGGCGCCAAATGATTAAATGCGGCTGTGCGCTAGAAGCACAGCAACGAACAACTAAATTATTTAATTACTAACTAAATGTTTTATATTAATAATATTAAACATCGTATTAACAAGGGAAAAATTTAAATAACTACAGTGTTTTCATAGTCTGTATGTAATGGATAAAGTAATAGTGTTTTAGAAGACCGAAGATTTTTTCCGGTGTGGATGAAATTCCGTCGGGATTCAAGTCAGTTTATTTCAGTCGAAAACACGCGTCGTTTCGGTGGCTCTCGACGTCATCATCATCTACGGCCAGACGACGACGTCGTAATTCCTCGTAACATCGCCTGTATTCGTCGAACTTACCCTGATGGAATCCCTAGGGAATTTCATCCAGAACGTAACGCCAAAAAATAAGACGGGGATGTATGGAAAAAGTTGACTGTATTTAGCTAAAAAAAAATAATTATTTGATGTGTTGTGTTGCCTCACACATTCAAAGTTCTTCGAAATGTATCTGCACTTTTTTTAAAAAAAGAAAATTCATTTTAATTGATGGAATATCTTCAGAATTTTTACGAGACATATAGGTATTAAATATCATTGGAAAGGTTGGCGATATACTTTGAAATATATTGGTCAAATTTGAAAATCATTACGTTTTTCTTAGCAATTTGTGAAACATCTTTGAAAATTTTAAGCAATTTTTTAATATTTAAGGAAACGGGTGGAAATTTTTTTTTTATATTCCTTAATTTTTATTTAAGGAATTTATTTTTTCGGAAAATTTTAGTGTTATGGTTTTGTTTCTGGAATATTATTAACATTTTTATGAATTTATTTAATTAAATGAGAAATAGCTTCGAATAGCTTACGTAATTTATCGAAATTAAGGGAAGAGCTTTAAAAATTTCAAAAAAAATATTATAAATAATTGGAATATCTTAAAAAAATCATACGAAATTCTTTGTTGTATGTGACATTTTTTTAAAATTATTCAGTAGATTTGTTTAGAGATTTTTGAATATCTTAGGATGTTTCATGGAATTTATATGCTTTATATTAGATAAATAAGTTGCCAGTTAACAGGCATATTTTTTTTTTGCAATCCTTGTTGCTTTCGTCAGGTGACTAAAGAACAGCGAGAGCCGTAAGGACGAGATTCCGCTTGAACCAGGGGGTTGACGTAAACGTGTTGTTGTCATATGACATGCTACATTGTAACTGGTTCAGTACGAAACAAACCACCGAAATATTTAGATGTCCGTGTTGTCGGCTGATAAAACATACATCATCAAAAGTCTCATTTCACGGAAAGTGGTGGTTGACTCCGGTGCCCTTTCTGAACTTGAAACGATTTCCAGAGATAAGAGGTTTATTGATGGCCATGTCGTTTCAGAGTTGTTTTATTTCTTTCGTGAAGTTGCAGTGCTTCATCTGCAGCATTCACAACTCCTGAATAGGTAAAGTTTTTATTTGGTTCTGAACGATGGCCGTGTACATTTCTCTGGCACAAAGAGAGCAAAGTTTTTCCTGCTGGCTGCTGCTGCTGCTATTGGCTTTCACCGGGAAAAGCTCTTCGCAAAAATCCACGTCAGGGACCCCCGCCCACGGATGCGCGCGGGCGGGGTAGGAAAAAAAAAGGAGGAAGAGATTCCTGGGGTATTTTTCATTTGGGTTATCTTCAGATTGAATACCAAAAAAAGGATAAGGGGGGGGGGGGGAGCACGTGGAACTTTTCAAAGGATATGATATTTCTATACAGGATACGTACGTAAAAAAAATCAATGGAAAATGTTGATACAAACGGAAAAAAAGTGCAACCCAGTTGGACCAAAAATCCTGCCGAGGAATGTTGTTTCTATTTATCATTCAGTAATTCACCGTGTCAGTAGGATTGGATGGCAAATTTAATCAACAACTTTAATATGCACACTGTCCCAAGGTGATTCACAATAAAATAGCTGACGTAAAAAAAATTATATTTTTTAGGACAACAGGCTACATGAGGGTGATCCACGTTGGGCAACTCAACTTTAATAGCATAGGAAGGGATTTCAAAGGGGGGATGCGGAAGGGTAGAGGAAGGTAGCCAAGGGTTAACTAGGGCCCCGGGCTATAGTTTAAGGATCCTACCCGGCATTCGCCTAAAAGAAATGCAGGACAAACCCTAGAAAAATCTGCATCAGGTAGGTCGGGTATTTGGTACTTGTCCCACGCCCTTCCGATGGCGGTAGAGTGGTTAGCTGTAGGGTCACAGCTTTCCCCTCGCCGTGCCTAGACCAATTTAGGAGGCAGCTGGCCGACTATTCCAATAGGAATAGCGGACAACTCTAACCGTATGCCCACCAAGGTCTGCAACCCCGGAACATACACCTCTCAAAACAGGCCGAGGTGCCTCGGCATGTTGGAACCTTAATTCAAAAAACCAGAGAGATGTGCAGGCATCTTCACAGGTAGCCTCCGCCAGAGCTCTCTGGGAAGGTTCACCTGCGAGAGAATCCTATCGCAGGCTTCCTTGGGTGGGAGTGAATAAATTAAGGATGTAAGAATGTAAAACAAAGAAAAAAACAGAAAGAAAGAGACAGGTGAAGGAGATGACTGGAAAGATTGTTTAGAAGATCAGAAAAAAATATGTAGAGATTTACTCCAAGCGAAAAAATCAAAGAAACAAGAAAAACAGAAGGAGAGAGAGAGGCAGTGACGAAAACAAAGAAAAGAAAAACAGAAGGATAGAGAGGCAGTGTATAAGAAACAAATTAGGTCAAAGAGATGTCGTTAAAAATCGTCAGGAAGTTCAGAGAAAGACGTGGAAACTCCAACGTTTCGAACAGTACAGAAAAAACGCTGTTCGTCATCAGGGAAAGAACAACACTCAGACGCGCAGCTTGAGAGTCCGAACACTTATTTGCGTGGTGGGGGGGGGGAAGGTTAGGGGTTGGAGAGCAGACCTACTAAATGTGGCCTGGTCCTAGAGTGACAGCTGTTCCAGTTATCTTCACTACATACTTTTTCTGATCTTGAAGACGATCTTTTCGTCATCTTTTTTTCTAGTTTCTTTGCTTTCCTTTTTTTTTATTTTTGCCTTTTTCACTTTTTCTAGCTCACTCACCTACTCCAAGGCAATGGAATACCCGGATAATGTATGTAATAATGTCATCCTCAGATCCAATATATTTTTATGACGAAGCTCTGCTAATTTTTTCTGTTTATTTTCTCTGAAATGTATTGATATTTTCCTGACGGTTATTTGAAAACAACTTATTTTTTTTCCCCTCTGTACGATATGGTTTCGGAGCTAAAAGCTGACAACGTCGTTTGTTCTGAGTCGGGAAGTTCGTTTCAAAGGAGGACTTCCCCACCGTGTCAATATGTATCCTGGACTGTTACCGGTTCGGGGGGGAGAGAAGACCTTTTTAAAAAGTGTAGGGGGTGGCGATGTTACACCGGAGACGGTGCTAAGCGGCTGGGAAAACACGCGCCGCTAAAAGCCGGCTACTGTCTGTAGGAAAAGAAGGGGGACTTGGCCGCTGGCGGACTCTGTCCATTAACAACAAACCTCAGATGTACCTCTGCTCGTGCTTACGGGTAAATTAATTTCCACAGAACGGTTGATCCGTGTCCTGCAGGACGTCTCTTTGTAAGGGGGTCACTACTTTTAAATATACTGTAGCTGATGTCGTGACGGTGTTGACGTCCATCTCCTATCTATATATATAAAAATGAATTGCTGTTCGTTAGTATCACTAAATCTCGAGAACGGCTGAACAGATTTATCTTATCTTAGTCTTGAAATGTTCGTGGAGGTCTAGGGAAGGTTTAAAAGGCGAGAAAAATCGAATAATTTCCGGGAAAACCCTAAAAACAGCCATTTTCTATTTCCCATACAAACGTTTTCTAAATAAAATACAAATCTACACCAGTCGAGCAATTTTCACCAAATTTCGTACACGTGTTCTTTGCGACCAGGAAACAAACACTGTTGGGGACAGACGCGTCTTCCACCCCCAGAAGCGGGGGTGGAAATATTTAAACATACTAAAACAGCCGATATTTGAGTCGGATAAATATTTTTAGGGGTCAAAGATATTGATAGTGTTTCTACCTATGTTATCTGAATACAATTTTCATCCCCTACGCCCTGTGAAAAGGACACCCTTCGGGTTTGGGGTGGAGATGCTTTACAGTAAAATAACGCGAATACAACCGAGATTGGAGTCAAATCAAAGGTTATGGAAGTCACTGTGTTTAGTTACGACATTGAAATTGGCATTTACCCCTCAGATGCAGGGGTAGCGGGGTGCAAATTTTGGAACATGCAAACACGGCAGATATTTGCGTTGAAGAAATATTTTTCAGAGTTAATTATAATGATTAGGGTTCGAGTAGCGTTACATAAAAATTGCGCAAAAGCAGCCGAAATTGGAGTCATATCGGGGGTTATAGATAAATGACATCTCGGGCAACGCCGGGCACCCAGCTAGTTAATTATAAAATTGTTTAATTACAGTTGGCAATGCCGCGTTACAGCTGAACGCTTCTGATGAAATAAATTTAATTTACAACGTTGTAAGGGTTATTGATTTTTTTCTTATCATTGACAATAATATAATCCTTCCCTGACAAATTAATTTACCTATAAATATTTTTTTAATACTTAAAATTAGTTGTTTTCACCTATAAAACTTTTATGGATCTACGTATTCGAGTAATTATTATTTTTCGTTACGTTTAACCGTAATTATCCTAATGCCTGGTTCAGTCTCGACAAAGATTCACGTTCAGGTTGGAAAAACAAATACAGAAACAATATGGACCGCCGTGGTCCCAGTTATTTACTTTCATTTAGTCGAGTACGCAAGCTTTATAAACGCATCCTACATTCCATTAACGAGTAATCTATACACCACGTTTCGCTCTCAATATAGATTTATCGCTAAAAAAAAAAAGCTTTTACTCCCGTAAAATATACCGGAAGCTCATATGTTAATGGTTTTAAAAAAAAGGGATATCCAATTCGTTAAAATAAAGGAATACACCGATTCCATTCGAGAGGAAGCTATTAAGCTAAATGCGTTGGTATCGCTATTCAATTTATTTACAGTAACGCTTTGTCTCTTCGTTAATAATTCAAATTCGACGAGGGAAGTGATGCAAATGTTTATAACTATAAAAGCTTTTGTCGTGAAAAAAAAACAACTATGAAATACATTAGAATTCTCGATGCGGGGGTTTCACTCCTACTTTTTTACATATCTTTAAAAAATTGGAAAACTGCTGTATGTTAACTATATATAACAATTTCTTATATCCTGAATCATGACCATGCACGGTCCAGTTAGTGCTTGTTTTACCGTTGACCCGACAATTTAAATATTTAAAAAAATATAATTGACCATAATCCCTCCTGAAGAAGACACTAGAATATTTTTCAATTATATTTTTCAGAATTATTATAAATTAATGAAGAAAAAAACATCAGCCAAATAATCAGAAAATTATTATGATAAATTTAAAACATTGCAATAAAACAATCGCCACGTTTCGTCACCAATTTTTTTTTTTTTGGAAACGCTCCGACTGTAAATTTTAATAAAATGATGAATTCGTAATAATAAATTAAATAATCTAGATTTAATGTAATTAATTATTACAAATTTATCATTTAATTAAAATTTACAACTTGAAAAGACCCCCAAAACAATTAGGGATGAATTATCGTGCCGTGATTAAAACTTTTCATTAGAAAAATTCTGACCAACAGACTGATGATTTTTCGTATATTTATTTTGTGTATAAAAATCAAAATTATCCTTATCCTTTTTCAAAAAATCAGGATGTGTTTTGGATACCGCCATTTTGAATTCAGGCAATATATATATATTTTTTGAGGTCGAGAGGAAAGAATTAATCTGTTGGGAGTGTGAGTGGGTGAATAAATTTAGCAATAAATTCATGGACAATATATATATAGAGAAAAAAATCTAGTTTGAGAAGGAAATAATGATTTGGTAATCAGCGTGGTCACTCGATGGTGGAATCTGACCTAAAAAAAGCCCTTGAGAATTTAAACAAGGTCGTTCCAAAAAAAATCAACACACTTTTTAAAAAATAATTTTAAAGTTGACGCCGGGTAATAACACACACAAAAAAATGTCCAAATTCTTTACTGACAAAAGACCGCCCGGAAAGCCAAAAATAAAAGGGGAAAAAACTGGGTTCATGAAACTACATGGCGTGATGGAGATTTCTAAGCTCTTTTGGTTTGGACGTATGATGAGAATGAAAGAAGATAGTAGTTCCGAAAAAAAATGAATATTTGCTGATAAAGTATTAGTATACAGATGACGGGGGAAGGCCTAGAAAGACATTGAATGGATAAAATGAAGAGAAATGGAGAGGAAAAGAGAGAATAATTACAGAATGAAGGAAAAGGATAGCTCCTTGTTTTGGGAACACGACTCAAAAGACTGGAAACGGGAAATAATAAAGGAGGAGAGGAACAACGATTGTCTGACACTGATCACATTTTTTTAAAAAAATATTTAATGTCTCATTTGATGCATATATTTTAATTTAAAAATGGCAGTAGCCGATAGCTTCTGACTTCTTTAATCACTAATACCTGATTTGAAAAGGTTAAGGCCAATTTTGGTACTTATGGCTTATAATATACGTCCTTTTACGGAAGAAATATGCTGGATAAAAAGTTTTTCTGACTTACGTCATCCTACGAATTCAGAAATGCCTTAAGGCCTAATGTCTGTTACTAAAATACATTCAAGACGTTTGTGTACGAATTATGTGGTCCAAAAATCGTGTATCGCTTATTTTTATTTAACTTCCCCAAAAAACGTGTAAATAGCTACGTTTTAAGAATTTTCAATCTGTTAGTGAGGAAATGTTACAACACAGTAAGACATTTAAAGAAAACGTTGGCAGCGCCGGACGTGTTAAAGAGTGTCACAAGTACTGGCAATATGCCAGAATGGACATGTTGTTAACTTGGCATGCAATTTCATAGTTTACGTACATTTTTATAGTATTTATAACACTGTTAATAGATTACAGAAGAAAAACGACTGTGGCCCGAGGCTTGGAGCCTGTTTTTTTCCCCCCCTCGAGTGTGAGAACCATGTAGCGTGCGTGTCTTCTTCCTCTGGAAAGTCAAGACGATCGACGTAAGTTGTTGCGGTGGTTCTTAAGTAGAGACCAAGAAGAGATCAGATCTGGATTGGAGTGACGGTGAAATAAGGGCAATTCATGATGAAGAAACATTTTAATAAATGTGCGCTGGGAAAAATAGTATTCTAGAGGTTACAAAAACTCCCGAGGTTTCGTATATTTAATTTACCTAAGTAATGATAACCGAACAACTTTACAATGAAACACTCAATATTTAATTTATCAATTCAAGGAATTTGAGTATTGGTATAATTTTTTTTCCCTCAGATATACGCAATATATATGCAATACATGTTAACCGAACTGTTCTCGAAATAAAATCTCATTAAATCTTTCCGAGAATCTACACGAGAGACCTGTACTTAGCTTGAGATTAAGACTCGGCGTCTCTGTGCCTAAATGAGAATTTCCACCCTCATTCTTCTGCAGCAAACGCTCTACACCGACTTACCCCCCCCCCCCCCCCCCCCATTGCCGCATTAATTGGCTTCCATTTTTCAATTTCAATCTTCCAGAAGTATAGATTATAAAACCACTTGAAACTGCAGAAGTTGACTGAGGCAAGCCAATTAAATTCATCTATTACAATGCTAACGGGTCTCTTCCAATTACCGACTCATTCCAGGAGGCTCTGATTGGCTGCTCAAAGCTGTTGAGACTATCCTTTATGGTCTAGAATCGCAAGATATCAGTTTACGGTGGCTACCACCACAACTTATGGCCTTCTGGAAATGCATGTAAAATACTTAATTATTTAAGTATTTATATATAATCTAATTATAATTATTCAAATTAATTACACAGTTGAAACGTCACGATTATGCGTGAATTTGTCTGTATTGAATAAACGATTATCCTATATCGCGATTCCAGTTGAACAAAATCGTCAAATAAAATGTTAGAAGAACAAAAAAAAATTTTTTTGTAACAAAATATATTTAACTACCTATTAACAGACATTTTTTTTGTAATACAAAATTATTAAATATTTTCATCCAGACTGAAGAATAATTTTTAAATAATAAACAAACCTTTTCCTTCGCTCCACATCTTGAAGAAGGTACAAAATTCAAATATGGAACCGTAGCGCTGTTAAAATAAAATTTATTTGTTTATTAATAACAATTTTTTAATTACAATTAAGGTATATTAAAAAAAACAGACTTTAAAATAAAATATTATTTTAATTACGCTATTACTTAGTATATGTACGTCATATAAAATAATACAACAACGACAATATGTGATGAAATAAATAATAGTTTATGACACGTATTTAAATAAAATCAAACGATTTTGCTGAAATAAAGATTACATACTAAGAATTAGATTTTTTTTTTGCTCTTATAAATGTTTTTGCAGTTTGGATTTTTTATTTCGGTGAATAAAATAATTATTTTGATGATACTGATGTTTAACGAACGGTTTCAGAAAATGTTGATTGTAGCACAGTAAGAAATAAAAACATTATTATTTATGGTAAATAAATTTTTAACATGCTCAGTAATTAGTTTTTATGCTTTAGGAGATTTTCATTAGTAACTATCTGGGTTTTTCATAACTCAGCGATATCCATAAGCACTGATTTTACGCCAATCTCGGTTAGATTCAGGTTTTTTTTTGTAACGCTCCTCCAAATTTGTCGAAAGGTGTTGAAATTACACACAAACAACATGGGGAGAAATTCTAGGAATCTCTTTCACCCTGAAAATAATTTATCTGAGGCAAATATCGGTCTTTTTAGCATATTTGAAAATTTCCGCTGGGGATCCTTGACGCGTCTTAACCCCTCAGTGTTTTTTACTGTTCGAAATTAGGTCGAATAAAAAATATGTATACGGAACACAAACACACACGCAAAGGAGCTATTTTATTTATTAGATATTCAGGTATGTTGTTACTTAGGATGAAATTCATATTTATTGGAATGATACTTTACATTAAATATTCAATTTTATATTATCAATTATATGGACAATATGCTAGATGACGTGTTTTAAAACTCTGGACAATTCACGATGTTTGTTTGCGAGCCACTTTCTAAGAATAAAACGGCCATAAAAACCAACCAGGTTATCTAATGTTAAGGCGCCAAAGTTCCACCGCGTGTCTCAGGATAGGTGGTTGGGACTTCTTAACATGCGTTGTCCACTCAATTAGCAACTGTTTAAAACCATAACTGTATGTACATAAATCAAGCATCGCATCTGCGCGTTAACCACAAGTTTATGAACTTGTCGATGAGTTTGTCCTTCAGTTACTCCACATTTTTGAGTTAGCGTACAAGCTAGAAATGTAACCGTTTAAGAGTATCGTCACAAAGAGACCCTTAGGGTCAAGGCAGATCAATTTGAATTTCCTCACCAGTTTCAGGTGAAGTTCATCTCCGAATTCGTTTATCTCATTTGTAACGTGATTAAAAAAAATCATATGCATTTTACAGATAACATATACCTGGATTTATTATAAATAAAATGAAAACAAACATGTTTAAAAAATTTACTATAAATTACATACGGGATTTTATAAAGGATAAAACAATAACGTGTGATATCGTGGCGGTGTTATTATAAATAACTGAATCCAATTACAAATTAATTAAAAATGCATAATTCCTTAATAAATTAATTGATACATTTTTTATTAATTAGGCATGGTTTTACAACGCTAAGTAACAATTTCTCAGAAATTAAAATCCTGATTTTTTTTAGAACAGCTGAGAGGAAAACAATATTTTAATTATTTTTTTTGGGTGTAGACAGGCTATGTATAGGGTAACCCACATAGTGGCAACTCCCCTCTTATAGCATAGGAAAGGGATTTGAAATGGGGGATGCGGAAGGGTAGAGGAAGGTAGCCAAGGGTTAACTAGGGCCCCCGGGCTATATTTTAAGGATCCTACCCGGCATTCGCCTAAAGAAATGCAGGGAAAACTCTAGAAAAACCAGGATCAGGTAGGTCGGGCATTGGGTACTTGTCCCACGCCCTTCCGATAGCGGGAGCGGAGTTTGCTGTGGGGACGCAACATTCCCTTCTCCGTGCCTCGACCAGTTTAGGAGGCCGCTGGCCGACTATTCCAATGGGAATAGAGGACAACCTTACCGTATGCCCAAGGTCTGTGACCCCGGAACATACACCTCTCAGAACAGGCAGAGGTGCCTCGACTTGTGGGAACCTTAGTTCAAAAACGGAGAGTAAAAGGCATCCCCAAATGTAGCCCCTTCGAATATCTCCTGCCACGTTTTCTTAATTAAATTTGGTATTTAACCTACAGGAAAAATAAATAGTCTGCGGCTTCCTCTGCTCCGATGTTTATACAGTGTCGCAGTCCGTTTCACTTGTTACTCTTTCTACGAAATTTTTGACCCATTTTCTCTAAAAATGTCGTTTTATACGTGGTCAAGAAGAAGAAAAAACATTTTGAACCTATTTCTCTCGCTTTTTATTCATTTTTCCCCCACCTGGGAAAACATCATTCCCTTTTCTCAGGACAGTCCCGTTGGTTTTTTTTACCAGTTTGCAAGGAAATCCCCTCCAACTCTCGGGGTTCTCATCGGGTCAGCACAGTCTTTGATTATTAAATCAAACAATTATTTTGAAATGTCTAGAGGATTTATTAGGGGTGGGGAATTTTTCTTCTGCATTTTAAGTCTACTTTGGAACTTAACGTTGGGGAAATTATAAAGGACTTACTCGATCGAACCATAATAGAGGATGGCTCTAGAACCTTTTACAATATTGCTTGTAATTAACAAGTCAATCTTCTATAATTATAATATTTATATTTTTTAATAAAAATATTGTGATAATAAAGGTTTTGTTTTAAACTTGTAAATTTAAATAATTAATACATAATAAAACATGGTAAATTTTACAATATATACATTTTCACACTACGATACAAATTATTTTAGTGACAGTTTGAAGGCATGTGGCAGTTACAATGAAAAAAAAACGATTCCAATTATTTTCATTCGAGTTATTGAAAGGAGGGCAGATTACAAATAAATATAATATTTGTTTTACTGGTCAGGGTTGTCAAACCATGCAAGTCACCAGAACACTTTTTTTAAAAAATAAAAATACCGTTTGGAAACATTGATCTTTCGTGTTTCTGATCTGTTTTCACAAAAAGCATGATTATACAATTACAAAAAAAAAATAATCCACAAAAATTACATTAAAAGTCGTGATGTAAAAATAGGCTGCTTCACACCTTAATATTTGATATTATTTAAAAAATTCAAAAACGACCAAAAACCTCGCCTAGGTCCATTTATTAAAACATTGTCTATAATTTATTTATAGAGGACGGCTTAATTTTTGTTTCAAAATTTAATATAATTTTGATGCAAATAAAAATTTTGAAAAAGTCACGCAAAAATATAATTACAGTTCATATCTGATAATTAAAGAAATATAATTTCGTTACTTGGAAAAGGTACTTAATAACTAATAATAATTATTTTTCTCTGTAGATACAGTTTTATTTCTCTCTTGAGCTTAAATTCTGTTCAGTAAAGGAAAGAAAAAAATAAGAACAGACTTAATGCGCTAAAGGGTGGAAATGGAGGGTGCCTTTGGAGAGGAACAAACATCTGTAAGATTGTCAGAGAAAATATAAACTAGAGGGAAGAAATTCATAAGACGTTTAAAGTCTTTGCCCTTAAGGAGATGTTGGAGGAAGTTGTCAAGCACTAAAACCTACTCAAAAGGGGAGAAAATGAAATCGAAACAAACACAGGGATGACTTGTCTGCAGACCCTCGTAGAACGTTATTAACCCCCACTTTAGTCTGCTACACACTTTTAATAATTTAATTACTTAATTAATTTTTCTGGATACCGAAACATTATTCTATTTATCACATTTATGTCAGGACACTCCCGAAACGTAAAATTTATGGGTCATTATTATGAAGTAAGGTGTTACATGTTCGGTTTTTAATAAATAATTATTTATAAAATATTATTTACATATATAGTTTCTATAGAAAGGTCATTTCATAGCTGAATTGAAATCAGTCCAATAACGGCTGTACCCAGGAAATTAAGATATCGTGTCACCCGTCCAGAATATTTGCAAAATATAATTTAATATATAAATATATATTCTGACTATTGAGAAAACTAATAAATAAACATCATCCAATTTTAAAACAGAAACCAATATCTAATAACTAAATTAACAACGTTCCATCGCTTATTTTGCAACATCATCAGGTTCAAGTTTAAAGCTAAATAAAAGGACAAAAAAAATACGATTAGAATAACATTTTTAATAAATATTTGGCACATTGCAAAAAATATAAGTTTTGTTAGACTTATAATTTTTTGCTATTTTTTGCTATCTGCCTAATGTTTCTTAAATTGTTATTCTAATCATTGTTCTTGTTTTGTTCTTTTTCTAGCTTTAAACTGGAACCTGATGAGGTCGAAAATAAGGGATGAAAGTAATTTAATAAATAAATTAATTTTTTTGACTTAAAATTGGTTGTCATATATTTATCTGTTTGCAAAATATTGATTTCTCGACTCTTTATATATTTTTATTTGGCAAAACTTTTATCATAAGATTATTTGTTGGTTAAATATAGTTATAGTATATACAGATTTTAAATATCTACATAATTTACATGGTAGTATGGTAATTTGGTTAATCCAGCAATTAACCTAAATTTTGCAAAATTTTTATTCTAGTATCTTAATTTGTGTGTGTGTGTATGAGAGTCATACATTGAATTTTTATGGGTTGGTTGGAATGGGTAGGTGGGGTCTGCGGGGTGTAAAGATCGGGGGTGGACTAGGATGTCGACTCTTTAATCTGAAGGGAATCGATGTTATGACATCTGAACGCTTAATAAAAATATTAGAACTCGTGTGACAATTATTATGATATATCGAGCAAGTAAACCTTTACATTGGTAAACATTTTAAGGAGTTAGAGTCGTTCCTCTGGCTTATTTTGAGGGCTTAAATGTATTTCTAGTGATATTAAGTCAACCATTCGGAATTAATGAATCTGTCTTACAAAATTTTTCATAATGATTATATATATGATTCAGGGCAGTCGGTTGCGTCAGAAAAAAATGTGTGGAAAATTAAAGGCTTTGGAGTAAAACCGTATATGTTACAGTTGACTCGATTCATTTGAAAACGAGTTCAACGTTGTTGATAAAAGTTCCCGGAACAGGGTCAGGGTCGTTAGCTGTTTCGAGAATCTTTTCATCGTGTGGAGAGAAGCGGCAATATATAAAATTATGTATAATCGTTGTTATATGATTGGAGAAGCGGTGAGAAGCTCTGACTTTAAGGCATATTATATATATATATATATATTGTAATACCAATTAATTAGGCCATTAATTGTTTGTATTAGAAATTAAATTGTTAGCGAATAAATTGTTAGCGGTATTTTTAGCGACAAAAAGCGACAATAGCGCTGAGTTCTGTTGCTTTGAAAAAATGCCGAAATGGAAATTCGCGCTCAAACTCGAGAGGCACTAGGATGGTGAGTTGGTGCCGAAAGATTGCGAAGTACGGAACAAGTAATAAATCTTGGGAGTTGGTACCGAAACATTGATGTGGACAGATGAAGTTTAGAGTCAGCAGCCAGAAAGGACAGCAAGTGGTCGTGTCAGAAACATAGTCGAGACGATCTAAAGTATTTTAAAAGTAAAGATAGTTTCGGTCAGCAGCAAGGAGCGGAATAGCAAGGCCAGCCACGAGAGAATAAACATTTAAAACAAATATTCACTGAGCTACGTTGCAGTTTAAATCCAAATCAGTAAAAGACTAATAAATCAGCAACTCGTAAGATTCCTGTAAGGCGAGCAAACATCAGATAGCTGATAATTAGGAGGATCATCCGAGTTCCTGAGAGCCAAGAAATTCCATTTCGTTTCAAATAGTGTAGAATCTGTGAGTCGACAGTTAGAATCAGTGTAAAATGTTGCAATAGTGTACTTCTGAAGCAACAGAGAATGCTGGTACCAGCCGAACAGTATGTAAGTAACAAAACACAAAACTATGACAATATTTGCTAATTAAAGGATAGAGTCAGATTTCGTTCGTTCGTTCGCTTTCTTCTAGTTTTCTTTAATTGATCGACTTATTGTTTTAATTTTAAGCAAATAATATTTTGAATTGTTAATGAGTCAAATTCTTCTTTTATCGTGTCCTAATCATCAAACCCAGTAAAGACCCTGAGATATTAAAATTTTAATTGTAATTGTTTTGAGTCTTGAAGCCACAATTTGATAATAAATTTATTTTATTTGTAAATTTTTGTTTAATCATTCATTTAAGTAACGCCTATCCTTTTGATTAATATTTAATTTAATTCAAGGCTATTAGTTGATTATTACTATATATATATATATCGTTTAGAAGCCCAGAATATGGAATGTGGTTTACATTTATTGTCCTTTATTTTTGTATATATCTAAATAATTTCATACCAGTCCTAAAGTATACGAATTTAATTGAATAAAAAACATACTGTACAGGGAAATTTAGTTCTCAAAAATACTCAAATAACCTGAATTTTTAAAGAAAATAAGAGAATTATAAATGCCATTATCTGACTTTAAATTCAAATAGTTCATGCCACACACAATTGGTTAAAAACATGAATAAGTAGTGTAAAATTGAACTATTCACTAGTTTTGTAGATTGTCTTATTTGCCTGGTTGCAGAAAAAATATTTCTTGATCCTTATTCTTTTAAGAGAAACTGAAATCAAATAATTTTGAAGTCATTCAGCAAGTGTTTTATTTTACTCAAAAACTTTGTTTGTATATAATATTGGAACTAACTTGGATTCTAAATACAAATTTTGGATCCAAATAAACCGCTCTTTCGTCTCTTTGTAACTGTAACACTTGGTAAGGAAATAATAAAATTTATTTATTTTTCTCACTTATCGTTTTACTTAACAAAACAATGTAGGTTAAATATTACTGATACAAGGGTGATCCGAAGTGTACGCATTCCTTTTATCCGTCCGCGGTAATTAATTTCAGATTCAGGAACGAGGTCCAATTATGTCGACAAATTGTTGCAGAAAGTAGCGGTTGGTGGCATATTTGCAACCCCAATGGAAAGATTTAATTAAATCCGCGCGCGCCATCCCTGCTGGTCCCTTGAACGCATGGCGGTCGCAAAGCCTCGCGGCCAGTTTTATTGTTTTTGCTCGTGCCCCCCGCTTTGAGGCCAATAAGAACACGTGCATGTGATCGCTGGCCTGGAAGATGATCAAGTATGCAGATGATTAAATTTCCACTGTTTGTTCTGCAAGGGACAACCGCAGGTTCGACCTATCACTCAATGCAACGACCAAATAAATATGTTAGTGTTTTAACACAGAGGCTGGTCAGGGGGAAAAAAAATTTTTGAATCGAATCTCTCGCTGAGACCAGGGAGGTAAAACAGCTTTATTTAGTTTCCAGGTACCCTGAGTCCCCACAGAAAACTCCTCTCCCGCTATCGGAAGGGCGTGGGACAAGTACCCAATGCCCGACCTACCCGCTGCAGGTTTTTCTAGGGTTTTCCCTGCATTTCTTTAGGCGAATGCCGGGTAGGATCCTTAAACTATAGCCCGGGGGCCCTAGTAACCCTTGGCTACCTTCCTCCACCCTTCCGCATCCCCCCTTTCAAATCCCTTCCTATGCTGTTAAAGGGGAGTTGCCCAAAGTGGATTATCCTCATGTTGCCTGTTGCCCTAAAAAAAAATCAGTTGTCACGTACGATCGAAGGACATGCATTTAATTTTCACTGGGAGTATACTCTAAGACCCTAAAGACGTTAAGAGAAAAACAACCTAGAATTGTGCCGACCCTTAAAGGAGAACTACAGCAACTCGTGTTTTATTCACAGTAACAGTGTGAAAAAAAATACGTACAGTTCAATTGAACCTCTGAACATGTACGGATTGTAGTGCACAAAAGAGGGGTAGTTTTATTTTATTATATATGTATTTTAATTTATTTTACGAGATAAAATATCATAAGCAATTAATATTCTCGTCTCGAGTCTGGCGAGGGTCAATGCTCGCTTTCCAGGTATTCATATAAACGATAATAAACCCCGCCGCGGCATCCCTTTGCATAGTTTAAAAATTGTGAGTGTCTGGCTTAGGCTAGTCTTTTTTTTATATTTCCCTGTCTAGGTTTGCGGCTACAATGAATTTTACTACGTTTTCTTGGTACCTTTGAGATTCTGTTATTTTATTTATATCCCTTTGACTTACTAAATCCACTGCTTGTTGAGTATTAAACATTGGTGGAATACTGTGTGTCTGACCTAGTTTTTTAATCTTAGTTTCACTTGCTGTTTGCGGTTTAGTTTCAAATTTTTCTTTAAGCTGTAAAAGTCATTGTGGATGTCACTCGTATTATTATTTTTTTCATTCCCTTTTCCACTGTTTCGTTATTTATTTGATTCCATATTTTATTGAGATCGCTGGTTGGGCTTGCTTCAGATGGGGGTAGTGTTTTTTTTAGCGTTTCGAACCTTTAATGGAAGGAGGGTAATAGGAATTAATTTGATAAATATCAGATCGTCGCGTTCTCTCTTCATTCCAACCTCATTTCTCATCACGTTTCCTGCCCTTGTAATACTTCACCACCAATTATGCAGCGATGCCGATACTAATTCCTCTGCAAATGTGTGAAGTGCTGTTTGAAACAATGACTTAATTTTCCTCTTCCCGTATGAAGATATTGAAGCTTGAGCTTCGTTCGTGCACAGGAGCTTCGCAAATGGCGAGCAGACGTTGTTTACACGCGCTATTACCACAAGCCCCTCTGAAAGTGTAAAGCACGCAGATGATGGCTATCATAAATTACAGCTGTGCCGTGGCATTTGCCGGGGAACGTAGAACGCTTGTTACGTACAGGCGAGAAGTAACGAAGATACGTGACACGGGGACATCGCACGTACCAACGCGAGGCAACTACAACTCGACCTGAAAATGTTCGTCCTGAATGCACTCGGAATGTCAGACACAGGAAGAGAGAAAAAATTAACCGAGCACTCACGCCGAATTGTATCTCTGAAAACCCACAGGAAGTCAAAGGTTAGAACTAAATAACATTTCCCTATTATTTAGAATATTCGGGTATTCCATTGTCTTGGAGTAGATAAGCAAGAAAAAGTGAAAAAGCCAAATAAAAAGTTAAAAAAGGAAAAGAAAGAAACGAGAAAAGTAGAAACAAAAAAACAGGTCAAAGAGATGACTAAACAGATCGTCTACAAAATCAGAAAAAAGATGTAGGGGTCGAAATTAGAGACAAAAAACATTTGGAGAAACACTATCATTGACCACGAAAAAAAATAATTATCTGATGCAAATAGATAACTGCAGCCGTTTAGGAGATACAGTTGTTTTTCTGTTTTTTTCAAATTTTGCTCTTATTCTTCCAAATATTCGTCTTTTCGCGAGAAATAGGTATCTATCCCCGTAGAAGCGGCCACGCTGAACACAGTGCCGTTGACCGTAGATCGTTTTAGCATGTTTAATAATTTCCACCCTCGTTCAACACCGCCTCTGGGGGTGGCAGTCGTGACTTGCCCCTACAGTGTTTGCGAAGAAAAAAAACCAGAAAAAGAGAGGCAGTGTACAAGAAACAAATTATGTTAAAGAGATGACTTGAAAAATCGTCAGGAAGTTGAGAGAAAGATGTAGAAACTCGAAAGTTTCGAAAAGTACAGAAAAAACTCTGTTCGTCATCAGGGAAAAGAAACGACACTCAGACGTGCAACATGAGAGTCAGAACTCTGATTAGGGAGGGCAGACCTACTTAATTGGACCTGCCTCTTCATTGCCATTTTTTCTTATTTTCTTGGTTTTCTTCGCTTGGAGTATATCTCTACATTTTTTCCTGTTCTTGTAGACGATATTTATTGTCATCTCTTTGGCCAGCCTTTTTCTTTCTGTTCTTTTTGTTTCTTTGCTTTCCTTTTCTATTTTCTTTTGCCTTTTTCACTTTTTCTTGCTCCCTTATCCAATAATCTAAATAATAATGTTACCTCACCATTGTCAAGAAATTTCAAATCCCGAAATAACAATGATTTTAATAAATGTATTTTTCTTTCAATAGTATTGACTATGTAAAATTTGCTTGCTCCTCACTTAATTCTCCCTTGCGCTGTAAGAGATGTTATTTAATTTACTTTGAAGGCCAGGGATATCTTTGTTTTATTACGTAACTACATCACCACCCAGCACCCGGTGATTTACAGGCTCGCACTGGCTGTATGTTTTCGGGACGGGGCATCGTAATGGTCGTCCTGTGTAATCACAAGAGGAACAACGCGAGCGATAATTCTGCGTTGGCTCCTGATTTGAGGGGCGAGGGGGGGGGGGGGAGGGGGCTCCAGACGCAGAAATTGGATTTCCCTCTCGTTGTTTGGCCGTGTTGGGGGGGCCAGCAGCGCACGTAGAGGGCTCAGGACACGGAGGTCCCTCGAAAATTGCACGGTTCTCGACGCGAGGTCGTCGACGTGGGTCAGCTGCTGCCAATGAAGTGCCAAGCAAACAAGTAGACGTCGGCTACGGAGACTCGCAAAAACACAACTCTAAAACTCCCAAGAGTTCAACCAAAACAACAACATAATATAGTTACCAGAAGATTAATAATTAATAAGATTAATAATTATATATATATATATATATATATATACCAGTTCAATCCGCACATTTTTATTTCACAAACATTAGTGCAAAGTCATCCAGGAGCTTTCATCAACTGTAATTTCAAAACATGTCCACAATTAATTAAATTTTGAAACGGACAAATTATACTATATTATTTTAAGATGAATTAATGGAATTAAAAGAGATATCTTAATAATCATCCAAACAATCAAAAAAGGCTGTGGAGTGCAACAACGTTTAATAAATAAAATTTACTGTTTGTGTGTGTGTTTGTCTTCCGCATACAAATCTACTACACCTATGGAGAAAATTTGACTCTTGAACCAGAAACAAAACACTGTGGTGACACGACCACCCTCAGAGACGGTGTTGGACGACGGTGTAAATTTTCAACAATGCTAAAACGGCTGATATTTACATCGGATAATTGTTTTTTCGGGTATTCAATGATAGTATAATTTCAAACACTCTCGGCATAAGAGGGGAGCAACCTTAGAGGTGGGTGTGAAGGGGCGTTATAGGAAAAGAAAGTAAAATACCACCGAGATTGTAGTCGAATCCCGGGTTATGGATGTCGCTAAGTTTTATTGTAGCATTCAACTTGCCGGTTAAGTTACCCCTTATGTGTTAGGGTGGAATGGGAGAACAATGTGTGTATGTTCTACATACTCATCTACACTTTTGACCAGATTTTCGTAGACGTGCTCAGTTCGAACACTTTGGGGGTCAAGACACGACTGGGATTAGACGGGATTGGAAAATTCCAAACTTGTTAAAAAGGGCCTATATTTTGGTGGAAATAATATTTTTTTTCGGGGTCTATGAAATAGCGTTTCTCCAGATATTTTGATGTATAATTTCAAACACTTTCTTACTTTCAATGGAAGTATTTTTAGGGTGTAGGGTCGCGTGATCGCTTTTTTCCCCCTGCATAGCAGGAATTCCAATTAGAGCAAGAGATTTTGTAAACTACAAAATGTTTGCTGTAGATATCAAGTTGGTCCTCGTGGTGTTTTTTTTTATCAAGAAGGAAAGAGTAAATCTGTAAACGATGGATATTTTTTTATTACCTTAACTTGTAGTTATCAGGGAATCCGCTGTGGATAATAATTATTACCAGCGAGGGAACCAGTCTTAACCAATTTATAACAGTAGCTTCAATATAGTAGTGTAATAATCCTACAGCAAACACTGTGTGTTGTTTACAAAATCTCATGGTCTAATTGTAATTCCTGCTACATAGGGCAAACAAAACGTTCCCTTAATACACGTATCAAGGAACATGTGTCTAATATCAAACTTCCCAACGTTAAGCAATCTGTAGTCTCCAAACATATCTACGATTCCAAACATACATTTGATTTTAGACTTCGACACCAGCCAGGTACGATTCCAGAGATGCTTCACATTAAATCAAACAACTCAGCTATTACTGTACAAACAGGCACTACGAAACTCAACAATTGCTACGATCCCTTATTATTACGCTAAACCTTCTGTATTCCCATTGTCGTTGCTCCCACATTGTTATGCTACCCGTCGGCTCTCCCATTGTCGTTGCGTTTTCGTCGCTTTTGAGTTTGTGCAGTTGTGTCGCTCTATGCTGTTCTTCGCTCATGAGGGGAAAGGGACAAGGATCCCACAAACGTTTTGTGATATTTATATCATCACTTATTGGTCTGAATTGGCTATCTTTCTTATTAAAAATACTGCTTAGTTATTTAAGCTGTGGAATTTAAAAAACAATTATTTTTACTTTTACTTGTATGCTAAGAAAAGAAATGTAAATGTCAAAGGATATTGTGCAACTAATTCAACATAGTTTCTGGACCTACATCAACTGTACGAACACGACTGAATTAAATAATGTATTCCGAACGAATTACCTTTATAGTAATTGAATGTTCTTCGTGGACACCTGTAAAATTTTTTTATTGAATCCTATAATAACACCCAGTTCAGTTGAAGAATCGCCTAATTTTACTCAGAAAGGCAGCATATAAATACCTTAAATATGTATATAAGGCAATAAAATCTACATAATATGGCATTTACAGCACACATAAAGCATCGTACTTTATAGAATCTGTCTTCTCGCCCGTGAGAGTAGCATCTGTACCTTGAGGCGAGGTTACCGTAGGAAGGACACACGCGTCATACTTCCCCCCCCCCTCTCTCAATATTTATTCCTTGGCCTTATTATTATAATGATGTGCTGCGAAAATATTTTACTGTTCATATGGATTGTCGAGATAGTTGCTATCGAAAGGGGGGGGGGGATTAAAATTATTGTAACCTTGTTTTCGGTGTCCGTTGAGTAAAGTTAACCAAATAATTAAATTTGGACGGTTCAGACTGGGAAAAAGTAGCAAAATTAATGGTAACAACAAGGGATACCTCACGAAACTGGCTCCAAGTAAGAGGATGTGGCATCATCACGATTTGATCAACGTAATGTAGTTTATAATATTAATGTAAAAATGGTGCCTCGTGTTACATCGGCCGGACCAAACGATCTTTTTATTACTAGAATGGAAGAACACAGATTTAAATCTTGCCCGAGGTCCAAGGGTTGCCCACCGTTATTTAACGTACTGTTTTTGCAGAATGAAAAACATTAGTGTTAATTTGAATGATTTTAGTATCTTAAGCAAGCTTTGGAATCCCTTCCTCGACAATATTCTGAGAATAATTATCGGAATAAATGTAATGAAAACCGACTTGAAGCAATAAGATTCTCCGCCGAACACCAAACGTTTCTCACGGCTTGCATGACCCGTAGTGGTCAGGCGACCACCGGATGGTTGTCCGTAGAGAGATATCAGAGCGCGACCAACGGAAGTGGACTGGTGGTGGTGGTGGCGGTGTTGGCGGAGGAAGAACACAGATTCAGGTGTGCACATGGCGCATGACACGTCGTCGACTGAAACCGCACAAAGCTGGTCCCTGACCTCGTTGACGTGTCAGTTGGCAAGCTCGGACCGACCGACAAGCAGCTGTAGGCGACATCTTGGGGACACGATAATTGCAGTACGCGGTCGTAAAGTCTGCATTGTCAGCGTCTCTTTTGTTTCCGAGGAAAACGAAAAACGGACATCAGGTGGCACCGGAAGAGGAACGACTCTCAAAGACACAATAGTGCTTTACTGGGAAAAACTGACCCTCAAATGACTGTCTTTATTTCCCTTTCACGTTGCCCGACAAGTCTTTAACATTCTCTGTGTTCTTCTATTCTAGTAATAAAACGACCGTTCAGTCTGGCCGATGTAACACGAGGCACCAATTTTTACATTAATTTTATAAACTACATTATGTTGATCAAATCGTGATGACGGGATTTTTTAAGGCCTCTTATAAATTACGATGAATGATGTTAATATATATTGTAATAATCAAATTAGAAACATTTAGAAGCATTTAATTTAATTTAATGAATTTATTCGTGCCACACGTTGTGGAAGCTATTATGTAACATACAAATATGTGGCGTTTAAATAAAAGACTAAATTTTAACAACAAACAAATTTATTTATCATCAATTGAACAATTATACAATTTAAAACATATCTCAGGGTCTCTACTGGGTTTGATAACGGGGAATCATTCAAAATAATTAAATAACACAAAATTAAGATTTTACTTATCAATTAAAAACGACGAAATTTACTTGTCGACGAACTTAATCTACAAAGATGGATTCTAATTTACAATTTTTTTTATCAATAAGAAAAGAACGATATCTGACATCTATCTTTTAATCCCGTTTACATCATTAATTGTTTTCTATTGTTACTTACGGCTGCCCTCGATACTTTTGACTTACGAAGAACTATAACGGGGGTTTTGCACAGCTTCTACTTAAACTCACAGATTCTAATTAATATTTTGGATTTAAATCAGGAACCAGGAACTTCTTCTTCGTCTCTCCCTCGGTAGACCTCTGCTAATCTCCACTGCCGGCTACGTCCACAAATTGGTTGGTGTGTAGTATGTTTCGTAGTTCTGACTCCGATTCTCGCTCTCGCCTTTCGCTTTAGTCCTCGTCTCTCGGTACGTTTTTAATCTCCAATTTTCAAAAAGTTCTTTTACGACCACTCGATCGCTTCCAGCCAACTCAATGCGAACTGAACTCTTTAAAAGAATATCTCTTCTCTTTTTGTACGACTTGTCCGTGACCGGTCCTTCTAGCCAACTCAATGTGAGCTGCTCCTCAATATTTTAATGCGACCTCACTTGACCAAACCGTCCACCCAACTTAATGCGAACTGGCTCCTCAATATTTTAATGCTGTCTGCATCTGACCAAATCATAAGGCGAAGTCAACCCTCGTCTCGCAATTTTGACCACGCATTCCTTCTTTCAACAAAGAAAACAATACTCTCCTTCATTGTTGCTCTGTTATGTGTTCGGTACCGCCGTCAAGAATGTTTCTCTAGCAATTCAGATTATCAATTACACAATTAATGTATTAATTAATTGGCACTACAATACATCGTCTCGTATAAACATACTTATAAATTTGGTGTATAGGCGTAACCAAGAACAGTCGAGAAGGAAAGAATAAAATATTACAGTTGCAAACTTAAAAAAATTGTAATTTCCAAATAATTATATAATGTATAGGAACGTTAAAAATACTCATATGACAGTGGTTAAGGAAATGATAAATATATTAACCTTTAATTTTCATTCGACGGAGTTTCCAGCAGCAAATCTTTACTTCTATTCCCGCCGAACATGAAAAATAAATAATAATATAAAACAGATATAATAGAATTGTTCGATGTTCCCATTGGAATAGTCGGACAGCTGCCTCCTAAACTGGTGGAGTTACGAGAAAGTGAATGCTGCGTCCACACAGTAAACCCCCCCCATCTCCTGCCATCGGAAGGGCGTGTGACAAGTACCCAATGCCCGACCTTCCTGATGCAGGTCTTCTATGGTTTGTCCAGCATCACTTTTAGGTGAATGCCGGGTAGGACCAAGTTAACAATTCTGCATTCTCCACCCCTCCTATTTCAATTCCCTTCCTATGTTATTAAAGGGAAGTTTGCTACCACGTGGCCTGTTACTCAAAAAAAAAAGGAGATGAATGGAAAATGAATTGGTGTCATTCTGAAAATATCATCGATGTTGCTTAACAGCTTCATTCGTATATATTGTAATGGCAAACTAAAATATTTGCCCAAAGTGGTTATAAATCAGTCTGTAGTGTGGTGGATGGCAGTTTTATGTTGCTAATAAGGTAATCGGCCCGACCGTTTTCTTGCGAAAGGTAAACAAAATCGGACGTGACTGAATGACAGCAGCTTATTAGATGAAATCTGATCCTTTAGTGTAGCCGACGTAAATATAAATTAAAATTACTCGATTCTAAGAAATTAATTTCTATTGATTATCCAATAAGGGTGAGCCCTTCGATCTCTGATAATAATTGTAGCATGCGCGCTAATCTTCCTGCTCTGTTATTTATTTCTCTTTTCGGTTTCCATGGTTACTGTGTAACGTGTGGGATTACTCTCGAGGGGAACGAGCGCTGGAAAGCGGTTCCAAAAACGTGAAGAGCGACGTATTTGCTCAGGGTGCTGTATGCTCATTCGCGTTGCTGCCACGGAGGGTAAAGTGTTAATTTTCCGGTCACTTCTCGTATTTCTTTTTATTACACCCGTGGCCAGTGTGAGAGCGGCCTTGGCGCTTGTATGTAAATTCCGCCCCGCTGATGGCGTTTTAATAAGCTAGGCGTGTGATTTGTGCCCAGGCGGCTCTAAACAGGACCTGCGCCGTGCATCAGCAGGTAGACAACATAAATTGTTTTAAAGCGATGCTGTATACATTAGAACCATGTCGTTATTTTAAATTAAGTTTTACCCTGGGAAGACTCGTAAACTAGCGTGTGGCTGCGGACCCTAGTTCTGTACTGCTTAGCACGAAATCATTTATTCCAGCTTCCAGTATGTCTCCTGACTGGATCACGAACAACGATTCGATATTATGGGAACCATTAAACTCCAGATGTACATATACTATCCCCTTGACCTACTTCAGCGTTAATATTTTACTTAACTAAGGAAAATCTCGCAACCTTTGGAAGGTTAAATAAATTAATATTCCTTCTGATCTCAGAACATTAAAATGTGTCCCTCAAATGTGGTGAAACAAAGCTCGTTAGAATATTTTCTATTTTTCAATGTGGCCATGACACATTCAGGATTTTTGGTCAACATAGCGATTGCCCTTCATTGTATTCGCCCCAGTTTACATGCATTATTATTATTATTATTATTATTATGTTAACTCTATTTCGTTACAATCTATCCTTTTTTGTATTAGACAAAACTTTTACCTTAAGATTATTTGTTGTTACATAAAGTATTAGAGTACATACAATTAAAATCCTGTACATAATTAGCCTGGGAACTTGTCACTTAGTTAATCCAGCAAATTAACATAATTTTGCAAATTTATTTTTTCATGTAATTTAATTTGGGTGTCTGAGGGGCATACATTGTTGGGTTATGAGGGTTCGCTGCTGATGTTGAATTTGATGGTATGGATGGAATGGGTGGGTGGGTTCTGCGGGTATGAGGATGGGGTGGGTTAGGAGGTGTCAGAGTGATCTGGGGGAAAGGATAAGGTCGGTAGGACGTTTTCTCTTGAGGCGACGTGCGTGTGTGGGGGTGGGGGAGGGTTGCAATGGAATTGTGCTGGATCGTGGTGTGAGGATGGTTGAAGGTGCTTTTGATTAATGTGTTTACGGGTTTGGTGATTATTGAGTTGACTTACAATCTGTCCTATACGTACTTATTTAATAAAAAAGGGATGTATGTTTGTTTGTATACTCTCTATACAAATCTAACCGCGTGGAGTAATTTCCAACGAAAAATTGAAACACAGTCTTAAAAACACAGTGGGGGGTGTGAAAGTAATTTAGTTGAAATAATTTCTGAATTTATGTTAAGGAAACTTGGAGGTTTTTCCTAATATCTGACTGGGAAAAAAACAACAACTATATGTTGTAACATGACAATCGGTCGTGATCCATTGCAAGTCACGTTGCATTGTATTGTTTCGATGACAATGTGCACGGGAAACGCCTATAAATTGTTGTGGAGCAATCTGGAGAGTCGCAGAACACTTATTCCCGCTGCCTATATAGAGCCATGGTATTACAAAAATGATGTATAGTTAGTCTGCGAGGGTTTTTCTCTAGCAGGCAGTACCTTGTAGGAGAGACACGAAGGGGCTACCTTTGGGGATGCCTTCTCCTCTCTCCGTTTTTGAACTAAGGTTCCCACAAGCCGAGGCACCTCGGCCTGTTCTGAGAGGTGTATGTTCCGGGGTCTCAGACCTTGGGCATACGGTAAGAGTTGTTCGCTGTTCCCATTGGAACAGTCAACCACCTGCCTCCTAAACTGGTCGCGGTACGGAGAAGGGAATGCTGCGTCCCCACAGCAAACACCTCTGCCGATATCGGAAGGGTGTGGGACAAGTACCCAATGCCCGACCTACCCGATGCAAGTTTTTCTACGGTTTTCCCTGAATTACGTTTAGGCGAATGCCGGGTAGGATCCTTAAACTATAGCCCGGGGGCCCTAGGTAATCCTTGGCTACATTCGTCTACCCTTCCGCATCCCCCCTTTCAGATCCCTTCCTATGCTATTAAAGGGGAGTTGCCACCAAGTGGATTACCCTCATGTAGCCTGTTGCCCTAAAAAAAAAAGATGTACATAGACCACATCTGCATATTGCATCATGGCTCGTTCATCATTCTTATTATTAATACTCAAGATAATTTACAGTAACCCATTCGCCATTATTCCAATGCGATTTTATGGATTTTTGCCATTAAGAGGTTTTACAATGGATATTGAGCAGACCTAACTCTGCATGGAAGACCTGAAGGACCATGGAGGAGGCGTGGGGACGTTAGATTAGGATCAGTAGGATTTTGTTTAAAACTATGTATATTCATTCCCTCTCCTAAAATTTCACGTGAAGTACTGTAAAGAAATGAACTCGATTTTTTTTTGCTCTTCTCGTAGTTTATTTGACGAGACTCTGTCTGGTGCGTTCCTTATATTCCACTACACGCTCTGCAGCACAGTGAATTCTTTAGCTCCTGCTGCATTTGCCAGAGAAACGCTGCCTCGTCATATAAATTGCCGGCCGAGGCTTGCTACTCGAATTTACATAGACTAACAAGCAGAGAACACGGGCATTCAGTGTTGACATAACACACGTTAACGAGAGATATAATCATTGCAGCCGGTAAATATATAATATATGCACGAAACAGGTTAGACGCTATGCAAATTAATACACAAGTTAGAATTACCCAGGGAGCATTGCGATATTAAGATTCACCTCCCTCTACACACGCACTTCTATTTAAAAAAATCTGTGTACACTTGCTTCTCCTCACCCTCGCTGGAGAATTTGCTTCGCAGAAATAAATGAGCGGGCAACTCGTAGAAATGATTTCTATCTCACCTATCAGTATTCAAATCTACTAAATTATCTCTGAATTAATTATTTCCACGCAATTAGACACACTAAAAATAAATCTAAATTTGTGTTGATTTAGCGGCGTTGAAAATTTACGATTTCGTGATAGCCGACTGGAGTGATGACCTCTGTCTCGAAAAAAATGCCGGTTAATTGGTTTCCTTTGAGGTATGTGATTATTAAGCCTTGTTTATATTAAAAATTAAGAAAATGCGTGTGTTAAACAGAAGTGAGTCACTTGAATAAAAAAAATACTGCTATTTATAACAACAGATAACACCATAACCTAACTTGTTTCTTTCCTACTACCTCAATCACTCTCCCCTTCTCTCTCTCCCCTTCTATCTCTCCCCTTCTCTCTCTCCCCTTCTCTCTCTCCCCTTCTCTCTCTCCCCTTCTCTCTCTCCCCTTCTCTCTCTCCCCTTCTCTCTCTCCCCTTCTTTCTCTCTCCTCTCTCACCTTCTCTCTCTCCTTCTCTCTCTCCTCTCTCTCCTTCTCTCTCTCCTTCTCTCTCTCCTTCTCTCTCTTTCTCCTTCTCTCTCTCATTCTCTCTCTCCTTCTCTCTCTCCTTCTCTCTCTCTCCTTCTCTCTCTCCTTCTCTCTCCTCCTTCTCTCTCCTCCTTCTCTCTCTCCTTCTCTCTCTCCTTCTCTCTCTCCTTCTCTCTCTCCTTCTCTCTCTCCTCTCTCTCATTCTCTCTCTCCTTCTCTCTCTTTCTCCTTCTCTCTCTCATTCTATCTCTCCTTCTCTCTCTCTTTCTCTCTCTCCTTCTCTCTCCTCCTTCTCTCTCTCCTTCTCTCTCCTCTCTCTCCCCTTCTCTCTCTCCTCTCTCTCCCCTTCTCCCCCTTCTCTCTCCCCCTTCTCTCCTTCTCTCTCCTTCTTCTCCCTCTCCTCTCTCTCCTTCTCTCTCTCCGTCTCTCTCTCCTTCTCTCTCCCCTTTTCTCTCTCTCCTTCTCTCTCTCTCCTTCTCTCTCTCTTTCTAGTTTCCTTTGTTTTCTTCGCTTGGAATATATCTCAATATCTTCTTTATGAACCTTTTTTAGACGATCATTCTCGTCAGTTCTTCTAGCTGACTCTTTCTTTCCGTTTCTTCTTGGTTCTCGGCTTCTCTACTCCAATACAATGGAATACCCAATTAATGTCAATAATAATATCTCACCATTGTCAAGAAATAACAAATTCAGGTTAACCGTAACACAAGTAACGTGAATCATTTCCGTAAATTACTCCGTAAAGGTTTGATTTATTTTATACTACATTAGTCATCGTGTGACGAAATAGGATACGTCATTACATAAAATTACGGCTGACGAAAGGAACAAGGATCCCACAAACGTTGTGTGGTATTTATATTATCTCACTCTTTTTTTTATATCTGAACTAGCTGGGGGGTGCCCGGCGTTGTCCGAGATGTCATTTATCCATAACCCCCGATTTGACTCCAATTTCGGTTGCTTTTGCGCTATTTTTATGTATCGCTCCTCAAAACCTATCCTTACATGTGCTCACCCTCCATGCCGAAGGGGGGTTGAAGTCATTGACCATATATATCGGACGTTTTTACATGTTAGAAGATGACCACTCCCCCCCACCCCCCACAAATGTGCGATAATCAAAAAGTATTTATTCCACGTAAAAATCGGCCGATTACATTGTCTGAAAATTTCTACCCCCAGCCCATCACCTCCCAAACCCGTTGCGTTACTCAGGTTGTCACTATTAGACTCAGCGACCATCATAGTCTCTGAATTGATTCGAATCTCAGGTTTTTTTTGCGTTATTTTTATTTAACGTACCTCCACCCCACTCCCTAAGCTTGCTCCCCTCACAGGGGGTTGAAATTATCCACATACAACATCGGTGTGAATACTATCAAAGTAATTAATCCCAGGGACATAATTATCGCAAATATCGACCGTTTAACATGTTTGAAAATTTCCACCCTCGACCACTCCCGCCTCTATATTGACCGGGAACTTGAAATTTTGTTTATTAATATTGCTAGGAGACTATTTAAAATCTATAATTATTTTTTTCCTACATCAAAATTTCATTACTATCATGATAAAATTATATCAAGATGACAAAATGTTATAATATAATTTTTTTTATAGGGCCTCAAGGAATTGAACGAAAATCAAACCCTTTTCGTAACCATAGTTGAGTAAATTTTAGTGATAAATAAATTAGCATTCTTATAGGCGTCATAACAAACTCTTCATTTTCGTTGGCTATTACTACTGTACTGCATTTATTTTCGTATTAATTGAAAAATTAAGCTTATTAATTTAAAATTATAATTAAGTTTATATGATGGACGTGATGAGTGAACATCACTTCTTAAATGGTGTAGGACGTCCTCACAATTGTTTTATTTCGCCCGTAGTGTCCGCAAAGTCTTCCGCGGTGGCTTCGTCTGCGAGGCAGGTGCGAACCCAGCCCCCTGCCGTCTGCACGCTGAGTAATGGCCGCAGTTGTTTACCTGACTGTAATGACATCCTGCGCGACAAAACAACGGCCAATTCATTCGCAGCTGGAGTCACAATTAAATGTTCTGCCAGTTTGTCTTCCCTTTCACCGCGTAACAACAGTTGAACGACGGCGGGATGAAGGTGTCTCCGTTACGAAAAGAAAAGTACCCCCCCATTTAGAATTGTAATGGTATTTTTATCCCTTGACCAATAGCTTCAGTGTTAACAACAAAGTCTGTAAATAAGGAATTATTTGAGGAAGTATTTTGATTCACTCTGAATGGTATTTTATTTTGTTACTATCTGGTTGCCCGGTGTTGCCACGTGTACTTATTTATATAAACCCGAAAAAGTATTTAACTCTATATTAATATTTAGTAAATATGATACTTAACCTAAATCTAACTGTTCCTAGTTCAGTACATACTTTGGACCGATAGCGCATTAATTTTACGTAATAAATTTTATTACGTCAATCCCAACAAACATACCTTAGAATTTCTTCTTAAATATACTCCTTGACTATTGCAAGGATATAATTGTCCCTCAGTCTTCAGACATAACGAAAGATTAAATTCTTAGCTAGATTCACAATGTAAACAAATGGTCGCCATATTGGAGTCACAAATACGGCACGAAAATTAACTTACATTTTCCGGCAAGGATCGTAAATTTTTTCGTATTGTTTTTTTTAATTATTATTATATGGAGTATTGATGAATATAATTATACTTTTTATTCAAAAAAAATATCTGCTTTATTTCATTACGAAAAAAAGGAACTATTTCCTTTGTTCGTCACGTAGTAACGTCGCTCTCTCTCCTCTCGCGTGACGTTACATTCTCTTGGCGCGCAGTAATTTAACTCAAAATGATCACATTTTCAATTATAATTCTTTCCACATTTATGCTAGGGGTTTATCACCCCCCCCCCCTCTCCCCTCCCAACAGTTCCGTTTCTCGTGTTTTTAAGAATATGTGTACAAAGTTTCGTTGCGCTCTGTCCACGCGTTTAAATTTGTATAAAGATTAACGTAAAAATATACATCCTTTTTTTTATTATATTTATTAATAATTGTCTGACGAGAGCTTTGTTATATACGAGCGATTTAGTGACGCATCATCAATCCTAGAAAACATACCTTCCAATTTCTTCTTAAATATACTCTTTCACTTTATCGGGATATAATTGTCCCTCAGCCTTCACACACTACTAAATTGATGTAATTCTTACCTAGATTCACAATGTAAACAAATAGTCGCCATATTGGCGTCACTAATATGGCACGAAAATTAACTTACATTTCCCGCAAGGGATCGTAAAGTAATTCGTATTATTTTTTATTATAATTCTATGGAGTATTACTGGATAAAATTAGACTTTTTATTCAATAAAAATATTTCTGCTTTATTTCTCTACGGAGAAAGGATCTATTTCCTTTGTTCGTCGCGTACTTACGTCGCGTTACGTCACGGTCTCTTGGCGCGCAGTTATTTAACGCAAAATGATCGCATTTATTAATTATTATTCTTTTCACCGTTATGCTAGGGTTTTTTCAACACCAACAGTACCATTTTTCGTCGTTTTGAAGAATATGTGTACCAATTTTTTTTTTGCAGCGTGTCCAGGCGTTTAAATTTGTATGGAATTTAACGTAAATACATACATACAAACATACATTATTTTTTATTATATAGAATATAGGTTAAACCCGCTATTGGAAGGGCGTGGGACAAGTACCCAATGCCCGACCTACCCGATGCAGGTTTTTCTAAGGTTTTCCCTGCATTTCTTTAGGCGAATGCCGGGTAGGATCGTTAAAATTTAGCCCGGGGGCCCTAGTTAACCCTTGGCTACCTTCCTCTACCCTTCCGCATCCCCCCTTTCAAATCCCTTCCTATGCTATTAAAGGGGAGTTGCCCATTGCGGATGTAGCCTGTTGCCCTAAAAAAAAAGTGAATGGCACAATATATTACATTTAATGCTGTGCTGTATCGAAAGACATTCCATCTGGTAATAAACGTTTACATGTTACCATACTGTCTTGTATTTTAAATTACCGATATTAAAACGTCTTGACTGAACAGATTTACGAGCACTTGTGGTATGATGATAATTTTCGTCGGATCGTCGTCAGTTTTTTAAGGAAACGCCGTCGCCGAGCCACTTACACACATTTGCAACATTTCTCAATTTCCAGCCCTCCCCCGACCTGTAATTTAATTTGATTCCGATGAGGAGGCCATAAGTTGTGGCACGTAAGCACCCGCGGCGGATGAGGTGTCGTGCGGCCCGTAATGGCCGACATTACCTGTCCCGCGATAGCATCTCAATGACTGTCATCAGGGGCTATAGTCACACGTAGCAGGCTTTCTCGTGAGAGTACGGCTCGACTTAGCAAACAATATGATGGGGGCCCACATGGCAAATTGAGTTCTCGCAACGGGGCCCGGGGTGACACGAAGAACCGCGGAGAATCGTATTACTTAATGGCGGCACCTACAAATGTGATAACACCCCGCCAAACCACCCGTGGAAAATTGCGTGTCATGAGCTCGCGGATGGATACTACAAACTAAAAGGAACGTTCTCGTCGGCTTTTAATCATTTGCGGTCTCCACTCGCGGAAAGGTCAAAGATAATGTACACTTTCTACCTTAGTGTTATTACAGAGAAACGTGGGTGAAACAAACTGAGAAAGTTGACTTGTTCGTTTCTATGGCTATTTCTTTGTCATCTATTAAGTACATCCAAAGAGCGAAAAGTGAAATTCAAAAACATACTAAAAGCTCGTCCTAATCAACTATGCTATCAACCTTGCAGACACGGAGAAACTCAAACCAACACGTTTAGACTAAATATTGTATAAAGTTATTCTACTTTGAAACGTTGCAGTTTCTACAGCTTTCTCATGAACTTCCTCAAGATTTTTCACCTCATCTCCTTAACCTGCACACAGCCTCTCTTTTTTTCTGTTTATTTCTTTGCTTTCTTCGCTTGTATAAAGTTATTCTACTTCGAAACGTAGCAGTTTCTACAGCTTTCTCATGAACTTCCTCAAGATTTTTCACCTCATCTCTTTAACCTGCACACAGCCTCTCTTTTTTTCTGTTTTTTTTCTCTTTGTTTTCTTCGCTTGGAGTATATCTCTACACCCCCCCCCCCCCCCCCGATCTTCTAGACGATCTTTCTCGTCATCTCTTAGAGCTGCCCTCTTTCTTTCTTTTTTCCTTGTTTCTTTTCTTTACCTGTTTCACTTGCTCAACCTTTCTACTTCCAAGACAATGGAATACCCGCATAGTCTAAATAAAAACGTTACCTCAACCATTGTCCAGAAATTTCAAATCCAGACAAACCAATAGCATAGATTTAATTTTAAAAAAAAAATAAACCATCCCATTGGTTCCCTAAGAGCATTGAATAAATATTTATATTAAAAAGAGAGAGTTTTTATTTATTTTTTATTATATATTTTTTAATTTAATAGCATAGATCAATTTTTTAAAAAAATTAGTTAGCAAAAAATAAATAAACCATCCCATTGGTTCCCTAAGAGCATTGAATAAATATTTATATTAAAAATAGAGAGTTTTTATTTATTTTTTATTATCTATTTTTTAATTTAATGGAGAGACTTAATTAATTATTAGACTGGCTAATAATTAATATCTAAATTATTATTTAATGTAATTTAATAATTAGCATTTGACAAATAAATAATCAATTAAGTCAATATTTCAGAAAAAAAACTATTTAATTAATTAAACCAAAAAAATCAGTTTCTACAACGCTCCGTTCGAATGAATATATATGTATATATATATATATATATATATATATATATATATATATATATATATACATATATATGTGTGTGTGTCTGTGTGTGTATTTATATATGTGTATATATATGTGTGTGTATATATGTATGTATATATATGTGTGTGTATATGTGTATGTATATATATATATATATGTGTGTGTGTGTGTATTTATATGTGTATATATGTGTGTATATATATGTGTGTATATATATGTGTGTATATATATGTGTGTATATATATGTGTGTATATACGTGTGTGTATATATGTGTGTATATATATATGCTAAATTAGAAAAATAATATGACTTTAGAACAATGATGTTTATAGCATATATTCAAAACTGGAAATTACCTGAAGAAGTCCCTCAATTGTGGACGAAACGTGAAAAGAACTGTTTATATGGTTTAATTAATTAATAATTTTTTTCTGAAACATTGTTTATGTATTTATAAAATTTACTTTGAGAATTAAATCTGAAAAGGAAACTGTGAATTATGAAGTGGCTTAATAATTTATTTTTATGAGTTCATATAATCAGAAGAATTTAATAAGTTTCCTCAGTTCATCGATTTTTTTTTATTTTTTATGATAAAAGAATATTAAATTGTTAAAGTTAATCTGACATGACACAATATTTATATTTGAGTCTCTTATTTTCCCTTTAGAAATATTTGTTAAAATTAAAGTTTGTATAATTTTATATATTAATGGAATTAATTCGAATCTGTAACGTTCCAATATTTAACTAAATTTATTTTTAAGTTTACATTGTATACTGTATCAGTTTTTTCATGAAAAAATTTATTGCGGTCCATTATCCTGATTATATCCTAAAACAGTAGACGAAACGTAATAAATTTTAAAAAAAATTAAAATAATGCAAATTATTTGTTAAATTTGTTTTGCAATGTATTTAATATCAATAATGAAAAGAATTCTAACTAATGGTATCCACAATATTTTTTTTTCTATATGTTTATGTTCGTTGTCATCGTATGAAATTCTTGTAACGTCATGCAAGATGTTGGGCCACTTTCTTCATCAAAATAAACTACGGCGACTTGTTGAGTGAGCCGATTTTACACTGCGTCTATCCTTGCAAATTAGGATCAGGTACGCAAACACGCTGTCTGAATGAATGTCCTTTTTTCTTCTTCACCTTAGCTTGGTGTTTGCAGTCTGCCGACGCAACGAAGCTGAAAATGACTTCATTTCTCGGACGCCGAAGAAAATAATTCAAGATGGTTTGTAAGTGGACCATGTCAGGCGACTACGTTCCTTATTTTTTTTTTTTTTTCAGCTAGGATGTTTTGCTGTTGTAGAGGGTATCATAGTCGATTTGTAGCTCGTGAAAACCTTTAAGGGTGACCTTTCTTGTAATTACCTCTACAGCCGCGTGTCGTGTACAAATGTTGTTCTCTTTGTTCCGTTACAAGACTCCGGAACCTTAAATTTTACAAGTGCTGAAGCTGGTACGTGGATAGTAAATTATTTCTGGCATCGATATTTTTATTGTGTCTAGAAATCATGCGTAAGTCCTCGGTGGTCTGAAAGTTAATTAGCATCATTTTGCGGTCGACGCAGGAAAGATTAGACTTCCATTAGGATGATTTAATGGCTCAATTTGTCTTTTACAATATTTTGTTAATTACTTGAGGATAAAGACTCCATAAAATCTGATTCGCGAACGGGGAAAAATAGAGAGAAACAATTTACACAGTTTACTCACTTGTTCAGTGAAGGTTCGCTTTTGTTTTCGTGTAAAGAGCTGTGTAGAGAATTCTAAAGTCAATTCTTTATCGTATCTAATAACTCTTCTTTCATACTTTTCTTCGGGTGGGGTGAAATATCAATATATATATTTGGAGTTCCGTCGAAACTTCGGCATCCGTTAGTGTCAACAACCAGGAGAAATCCCTAACACGTTGGTTTTTACAAAGATGTAAGCAATTATGACATTTGTGACTTTTTATTCAATTGCGATTAAATAAAATATATAAATAATTGCCTGGATATCATAATTCTAATTATGAACACTCCCTCCCAACATTGAAAGGAAAATATCTTTAGAACACATCAAAATTAATTTATTTAATTTAAATAATTAAGAGTAGTATAGTTACGTTGTAGATTATCAAAAGTTAGAAGTTAAGGGTCCTATATAGGTTTTAAAATGTAACTATACTACTATTACGTATACTCAAATGCTTATAATTATTAATAATAAATTAATAACCCGAACTCCAGATTTAGTAATAGTCGTAAAAATATTTAACAATAATAACCTGAAAATTATCATTTAATAAATAAACAGAAAACAATGTGTAATAACTAATTAAAAAAATTATTACACTCCCGCTATGGTTCACAATAATGTGACTTACTCAGGTAATATACAATTTTTAATATATATATATATATATATATATATATATATATATATATATATATATATATATATATACTAAATTAGAAGCTGATTATGATGTTTTATTATGACATTCAACTTGCCGCTTAACACCCCAACCCCCACCCCTATGAATGGGGTTTGACGGAGGTTGAAATATTCAAAGATTTTTAAACGGCATATATTTTTGTCGAAATAAACTTTTTGGGGTCAATGAGATAGATGTTGTTTCTCCAGATATGTTTTTTGTAGAATTTCAACCCCTTTCAACATAGAGAGGAGGGGGAGCAGCACCTTTATGGATGGGGTGGAGGAGGGATGGTACATAAAAATAACATAATAACAACCGAGATCGGAGTCAAATCCGCGGTTATGGATATCGCTGAGTTTAATTATGACAACCAGGGCAATCCAGGGCTCACTGCTTGTTGTCTACTAAAGAAACACTTTATTTACTCAACTTACTTAAAAATAGTACAGTAAATTTACTAAAATTACTCTAAAAGTATGATCAACGATGATGGAAACCAACTGTTGATTTGACAATGGTTCCCTCAAGAATGTACCAATAAGGAGAAATAAAGCTCTGATTGGATGCCAATGAAAATATTTTAGCTGTCAAGAAATTAAATTTGCTAATTGGATCTCAGGTGCCATCATGTAATAAGCTTGCTTATTTAGCACTATATACTTCATCGACGTTTTGCTGGCGGTTTGTTTGAAAATAAACTAAGTTGTCCTTGACGTTGAGGTTGGCTTAAGTTGAATAGAATAATATATTAACATGGTACATTCTACCTACGCAGCCGCGCCTCATAATTATTGTTCACTGCTAAAATATAATAACCGCGACTGTATCAGTTTTCTCGGTGTACTTTAAGAGTTTTGTTATTCCAGAATTAATCACGAAGCAGTACCAGACGCTTCTGAGAATCTGTGGTCTTTAGTTGCGAGGGTCAACTCGCGTTAATTGAAACCTTTGCTCACTAGGTGCTTGACTTTCCCCCCTCCCTCCCACCCTCTGCCTGCCAATTATGAGCGCCTCCTTGATCGTTCTTGTCACCCACACTAGCAATTTAGTAGGAGGCGTCTACCCCGATGCAAACTTTGACCTTTTTATTGAATACCATCTGTTTCTGTCCGTCACATCAGGTGTGACGTGCTATTATTCAGTTAGATACCGGCGTTCGATGAGCGACGCCGAGGACTTGACTGACACCCTCGGGCTAATGACAATAATTGCAGCCAAGACAAGACAGCTGGCCAGCTCTTGATTATTTAGCGGGCAGCAGGCAGGGGTGACGTGCAGTTCCCAGCTGTCAGAGCAGAACGCAGTCAGTCCCTCGGGGGCCAAGACCTGCAATTTAATTACGAGCTCAGAGCACAACTTTATTAATAAAAGCAATTTACTGTAATTTGGAGGCATGATATGAGGGGGGGTTCTGGGTAATTACACCCTTATTGACCATTTACCCGCGTGCTTCTGGACGGGGCTTTTATTATTATGTACAGAATTTTCCTCGAGTAGAATTGAGAATTTTGTTCGGTGAAGATATTACCCTCGAGTAGGTGTAACAGGAAGACCACGAATTATGCTGATAAGATCCGCCAATCCATCATTATATTTGCTGTTTTAATGTGGTTAAATATAACTATACTCAACGCGTAATTGGTCAGTTATTTTTAAAATTATAAAAAAAAGAAAACAAAATTATTAACTTGAACGGATCCAGAGCCTCTAAACCAACACATGCTTTCCTATTAAATGGCACCAAGTAGATCGTAAATTTTAATACTTCACGATCAAAGACTATTATTTTTTTAGAAACCAAAGTTTCCCCAAGACAGAGAGTCAAATTCTTGAAGTGTTAGAGGTCTTGGATGATCATTCACTGGTTATTTTATACTTCTGTTAGTTTTAATAAAGTTATTCTTACCGAATCTTCCAAATGATGCAAACATTATGAGAATAAGAAAATGTCTAGCGATATAAAAGTATTATTGAAGGAGGAGAAAATATTTCTGTAAACTCTGAATGCAAAGTTTTTATTCACTGGAGAGTTTTACCCTACTCTATGTACGAGTTCATTCAATGTATACGAAATTCCCTTGATGAAAAACTGAAAGTAGCCGGAATTTTTGCTAATCTCTCGAAGTCATTTGATCTTGTAGATCACAGAATACTCCTCCAAAAATTACCTTAACCCTTGGCTACCTTCCTCTACCCTTCCGCATCCCCCCTTTCTAATCCCTTCCTATGCTATTAAAGGGGAGTTGCCCAATGTGGATCACCCTCATGTAGCCTGTTGCCCTAAAAAAAAAAAAAAAAAAACCTTCCCAGAGAGCTCTGGCGGGGGCTACCTTTGGGGATGCTCTCACATCTCTCTGGTTTTTTTGAACTAAGGTTCCCACATGCCTAGGCACCTCGGTCTATTTTGACAGGTGTATGTTCCGGGGTCGCAGACCTTGGGCATACGGCAAGAGTTGTCCGCTATTCCTATTGGAATAGTCGGCCAGCTGCCTCCTAAACTGGTCGAGACACGGAGAAGGGAATGCTGCGTCCCCACAGAAAACTCCTCTTCCGCTACCGGAAGGGCGTGGGACAAGTACCAAATACCCGACCTACCCGATGCAGGTTTTTCTAAGGTTTTCCCTGCATTTCTTTAGGCGAATGCCGGGTAGGATCCTTAAAATATAGCCCGGGGGCCCTAGTAACCCTTGGCTATCTTCCTCTACCCTTCCACATCCCCCCTTTCAAATCCCTTCCTATGCTATTAAAGGGGAGTTGCCCAATGTTGATCACCCTCATGTAGCCTGCTGCCCTAAAAAAAGAATATTATGGGATCAGAGGAAACGCTTTGGCACTCTTTGATTCTTACTTATCTCAACATTGGAAACAGAAGGTGGCCTTAAGAAACAAAGCTGGTGAGGTGCACTTGTCAGCTTGGGAAGGCATTTCTTGTGGCGTGCCTCAGGGCTCAATATTAGGTCCACTGCTTTTTCTTTTGTATATTAACGATCTTCCAGAATATATGGAACCTATAAAATCTGTCTTATACGCAGATGACACTAATTTGTTAATTACGGACATTGATTTAAATAATCTCAATGCGAAGATTGAGGCTGCATCTAGAAACCTAAATACTTGGTTCGCCGCCAATAAATTAACGCTCAACGTACATTGTGGTGAGTCTTTCGCAGAAGAGAAAACTTGGGGACCCTCTCCTGGGAGTCTGTTGAAGGAGATAGCCGCTTCTGAGGACCAGTAATTCGTGTCCGGCAAGACGTTAAGTGATCATTTGGACACACAAGCATTTAACGAAACGGTTTTTTAAACATAAAATACCTTCCTACGATGATCAAGTAGTTCGTTTTACAACAGAAACCAACAACACCGTAACGGATAAGTTCTCTGATCATGCGACTTTCCTCGGCCTTGCAGGTCGACAGTAAATTGAAATGGAACTTGCACAATGATCGCCTCGTGCGCAAACTTAGTTCTGTTTGTTACTCATTGAGACTGTTGATGCAACAAGTTGATACCAAAACTGCTTCACTAGTCTACTTTGCCTACTTTCATTCACATATGTGTTACGGTGTTGCCAACTGGGGCAATTGTTCTCGTAGTGTGGATGGTTTTCAAACTGCAAAAACGAGCCATTAGAATTGTATCAGGTTCAGATGCTAGAGAAAGCTGCAGGCTTCATATTCTGACTGTACCTAGCGCTTACATATTAGAAGTACTAACATTTGTTAAACGCGACATGAACAAGTAACTGGGACAATCATGGAGTTCTCAGGTCTGACAAGCACAGCCTCAGTCTCTACGTGTCTAGCGTTCATTATTCCGGCATCGCACTATTTAACAGCCTTCCTCAACATGTAAAGAACATCAATAACTACAAATCATTCGTCAAGGAGTGTAAAAATGGAACTTATTACTCCGTACACGAATTTTTGAATCGGTCTCTCATTCCTTAAACTGCCTTGCCTACAAAATTGCCGAATATGCTATAAATATGTAAATAGTTTGTCCAGTTTTCCCCTTTTGGTTCTGTTTTTCCTGCCTCTGTTTTCTGTTTTAGTAAATATCCATGACGACATCCCTCCGTACCTAGCGACAGGAGATTAATACCAGGAAGTGATTAGTGTCGTGTGCGTGTTTCCTAAAGAGTGTGTGTATGATTGTAGTGACTAGACAAATGTAAACAGATATGAATTTTTGTGTGTGTTTTTGTGTATTATATCTTTTTATGTAATTTAACTACTGTACATTTGTGACGAATCCTATTTCCTCTTAAGAGGGCTAATGGTGAATAAATCTATCTGTCTATCTATCTATCTATCTATCTAAATCTGTAGATTTTCCGGAATTTAATTCTCGATCCAAGTGGGCCTGGAAATATTAACTTTTAACTCTTAAATTGAATCCTTATTAGTCCTCTTCAGAGAAGCGTAAATATTTTGAGAAACAATACGGTAATTATCAGTGTTATACTTAAAAGAACTGCTACTAAAATTTATAGCAAATCAGCGTATTTAGAAACCATTGCTTCTTGGAAATAATCACGTCCTACATTAATTGTAAATTTTCTTCTACGTTTCAAATAATCATCCATTAATTTTAGGAGAAAAGCAAAGTCCGGTTCGGTCTCCGAAACGAATCACTCGCAAGGCCTCGAAAAGGGAGGATTTTAACAAGTCAACAATTTATTTTCCTTAAATGATACTTCCTCGGTCATTCATAAAAATTAACAGTTAATTATAAATGACATGGCGGACCAGTATAATACGCCCCGGCCCCGAAATGAGCATGAGACCAGCAAACTATATAATTGTGTTAACGTCGTTCGTCCGCCCCCCCGGCGTCGGGGGCTGGTTATTAATGCTGGTGGGAGGGGTGTCTGCGCTCTCAATTATGCACTAAGAGTAATGAGATGTCTTTAAGGACCAGTAACTTGATTGGCCACGCGCCTGAGGCCTTCGTTAACGCGCATTGTCGCTCTGCGGTGACTCCGAGACAAAGATTTAGCGTGACCCCTGCCTCAATAAAGGGCCAATTTATTTCAAGTCCAAATTAAATTTCACTCTTGAATACTTTATTGCTCCAGGTAGCGAGTGAGTCTCCTCATTAATTATTAGCAACCGTCTTAAAGCTCCGAGAGTTTTTCCCAGAGTATTAAAAAGACTAATTGCGGCCGCTGTTTAAGAAAATTATTTACACGACGGGGTAAGAGCGCGACTAGTGGCCAAGTTCCGTGACTATAAATTTTGCACTTTTTTTTTTCGTTTTAAACGTTATGTTTTACTCTATTTCCACGTAATTTAAGTATGGAAAATTCTTAAAGAGTTAATTTGTAAAATCATCATGTTCCAATTTTTGGTTGAAATTGTTCCACACATCAATGAATAATTTAATTTAAAAAGTGTTCTTCAAAATTAATATTTTGTGGAAACTCACCTTCCGGGAAAATGACCTGTCGGGAAAACGTGCATCGGGCAAGTGTGCGTGTGTCCGGATCCCGTTTTTAATAACATGTCACTAATTGGAAATTCAGATGAAAATTGGATCTGAAGACGGACAATTCTATGGTCAATAAGAAATGCAAGGCTGATCCCTGACGATCCAGCATGTCCTCTACGACTGCCCAAAGCACGACAGGACTAGAAATGTCACAATTCAGAACTACACGAGAAGGGAGATATGAACCTCAAAAGCGTCAATAAATAACCTGGCATTCAAAATCTAATTTAAATAGACTATGACTCTGAGACTAAGAATAAAATGAGGAGTTAATATGAATTAATTGTAATAATTTCATGTGGTAAGTCTCCAATGACTTGTTAACGCGGCTGTAAACAATAATTTTTTTTAAAAAGAATTTTAGTTGGAGTACACTTCCAGAATTCTTATTACCTGATGATTCTACCCCAAGACTTTTATCAACCAGGGGGAACATTGAAAGCGAACCCACTCCAGATTACAGGGATGTGCTAACCGAGCCGAGATTTATGCCGGCAGTCCTTCAGCGGCCATAATTCACAACTGTCAGAGGTGTAATTTCCGGAAACCTGCCATTATGTGAAAATTCCCGGGGGTTACCCGTTGCGGAGGACAATTGTGGGGTTGCACGTTCATATATCTAGGACGCGTCAACCATTAATTGGTTAAGTCCTCGAAACTGTGGTCCAAATGAAGAATCTACTAAATTGCTTAAACGTTATTTAAAGACCTGTGTTGTTTCCCTCCCCCCACCACCCCCTCCCAACCCCTCCTCCTCCAAATTGTAGTAGTGAGGACCGAAACAGTACCGCTTATCACCAAAACTAGTCTTTTCTGGAAAATAGGTTAGGTAGCAGAAGTAATATATTATCTCACAAGGGACCCTCAAGCCATTTGCCCCCCCCCATCCCCCCCTTCCCTCCTACAACGGGAATGGGAAACAGAAGAGAGCTAGTCTGTGCGCCAATTTTTACTTTTAAGCTACCTACTGAACTCTCCTGGGACTCTTAACGTCTGCAAAACTTCTCCCCGTGGAAATAACTTGAAAAGCTTTCGAAAAACGGCGAATGTGAAGAAAGAAAATAAAACAATCCATTGCAGGTACTGACCGTCAAGAATATCCAACGTAGATCTCATACTACGTCCATGGCGTAATTTTTGTTTTGATTCGGATTTATTATTCATTCCATTAGTCCTCGGTCGAGGAATTAATGTTAGATGACATGAAAACAATAAATCATTGCAATTACAAAGTATAAAAAATAAACATTGGACTCTACCAAAATAATTATATAATTTAAAACTACGTTATATTAACTATTGTAATAATTTATAAATAATGTGCGCTTTTAAAATGAAAAAACTATTAACTTTAAAGAACAAACAAAATTTATTATGCCAAATTTAAAACATTTGTAAAATATACTAAATAATTGGGATCTCAGGGTCTTGAACTGGGTTTGATAATGGCAGAATTTATACAATCAAAGAACACCAAATTTTACATTTACTTTGTATGGAAATCAATGCGTCTGAACATAGACGAAATTTGTTGAGGAAGAAATAATACTAAAGATTGAATTTAAACAATTTTAATTTTATCAAGAAATAACGATCTCATTTTATCGATAATTAATTAATTAAAGAACGATCTGACTTTTATCTTTTAAACACGGTTTACAAATTATTTTAAAGTTTTTCTCTACTTACGGCCGCCCAGGTCTCTTTTTAGCTTTTCGTGCACAATTTTGGGGACATCACTGATTCTAAGTTCTCACAGACTCTAAATGTTCACAGACTCTAATTGGCGTTGTTTGTTAGTTGGTTTAACTCAAATTGGTTGGTTCTCGATGCTTTACTGCAACCTGGATTTGTAGATCTCGTGGCTTTAGTTGAAAATGGACTTCATTGGTTCGTCTATGGCCAGCATGATGAATCTACGCTCAACCACCGAATACACACAAGTTGCTGTGTCTCTTTCCCGACTGAATATTGCTTTACTTTTTAATATTTGAAAGCATGTTTGTGACTGGACCACATTCTTTCGTTCTGACTGCCGACTGGAAAACTTTTCGTCTGATCTATTCGCTGTCTGCTGCCCGACTGTAAAGCTTTCAAAACTGCTTGCTGTCCGCTGCCCGACTGAATACTTCGTCTCGTAAATTTTGAGCGCGTAAAACCTTCTCAACCGATCAACAATGTTTTTTTTTGCCTTGCCGGTTTGTTACGGCGTCCGCTCTATATCCACTAATAATGAGTCCTCTACAATTCAACTTTTCAATTAGAACAATGTCTTAATTAACAATTACTACATTATATTAATAATAACAGTAATTAAAGAAATGATAAGTATATTAATTAATCTCCAATTTTCATCCGACGGAGTTTCCGGCAGCAGAAGAACGATTCCCGTTGAACATTAATGTAACATAGGTCTGGGCATAAGTCAAAAAATTATTATATAAATTTAATAATGACGTCATTAATACGAAAGTTGGTAAAAATAAAAAGTTAATATTTCGTAAATTTCGTCATTTTTATATTTTATTTATAATAATTCTTACCATCCAGTGTTTACGTCAACGTAATTAGTGTAAAGTTTAGGAAAAATTTAGCGTTAAAATTTACGAAATATCATTTGAAAATTTTTTGTGTTAATGACGTCATTATTAACAAATTTATTTAATAAATATCTGACTTAGGGCTATGACGTTACATTAATTATAATTAAGAATCAAATTACATTATCTCAATTAGATTAATTAATAACAAGGGTTAAGTAGGACCCCCGGGCTATACATTTTATTAAAATATAAGAATATAAAATGCAATGAAAAAAATTATATATTTAACTGTCATATAATATTCGTACTGTATATTACGGTTAAATTCTAAAAAGATTATTTAAAGACTTCTGAAAAACAAACAACGCCATAATGAAATACAAAATATGATTTTAAAAATGCAGGAATCTGTTTTGCAGGCTTGAAATAGATGGTATCATACCTGTATATTCCTCATAACTTAATTAAATTTTCTTTCGATAAGACAAAATAAATACGGTAAGAGTTGTCCGCTACTCCCATTGGAATAGTCGGCCAGCTGCCTCCTAAACTGGTCGAGGCACGGAGAAGGGAATGCTGCGTCTCCACAGCAAACTCCTCTCCCGCTGTCGGAACGGCGTGGGACAAGTACCCAATGCCCGACCTACCTGATGCAGGTTTTTCTACGGTTTTGTCCTGCATTTCATTTGGCGAATTCCGGGTAGGATCCTTAAAAAAATAGCCCCGGGGCCCTAGTTAACCCTTGGCTACCTTCCTCTACTCTTCCGCGCATCCCCCCTTTCAAGTCCCTTCATATGCTATTAAAGGGGAGTTGCCACCATGTGGATTAACCTCGTGTAACCGGTTACCCTAAAAAAATGAAAAAATAATAGTGAGTTTATTACCGGGGGGGGGGGGACAAGATTAAAATCAGTATCATTGCAGGCATGTTTAATCGTGCATTAAAAATTTTTCTTTTTCGTGTTTATTTTGGTATAATAATTTCACCAAATGTCCCAAGTCTGAAAATATAGTAATTGGGGAAAAAAAATTGACAGCAACGGTTCGCATTTAATCCAGGATTTAATCAGGTGTAGTTTGTATTTGGGTCGACATAAATATAAAATTTAAAAACTCCAGATGTGTCTACGTGTCGATGTCCTAAATTAAGGACGAAACGTTTTTGTAATTTTTTTTTGACTTAAAGCCAATTTAGATATCACAATTATATTATTTTAAATAATTATAAAATTCACAGCCAATCTACGTGTTTCAAAAAGCAAAAAAAAAATCCATGCAGGAAGCATTAGGCTTAATTAATGGACGAATTGATATCAAATGCTATTTAGTTGGACTGCCGAATCCATTTACACGCATACCAATGTTTGAATTAAAATCCGTGGGGAAAAGGGGGGGGGGGAGAGGAGAGGAGAGGAGAGGAAGCTGTGGGTTTATAGCAGTCAACAGCTCTCGCTAATTATGACGAGTACAATTTTTTTTTATATATATATGTATATGTAACATTGTAGGAGTAACACGATCTTCTACTCTGCTTATGTACTCTGATCCAGAAACATAGAGTGGTCTGGCTTACGGAACCGTGGGGAGGTAATTAATCTTGGAAGCCATTGAGCAGTTAACAAAACTGCCTCCCGCTGTTTATTCAAATATTGTGAAGGCCTGGAAGGAGAAGAAGAAGAAGAAGAGAGAAAAAAAGCAGACTAAGATGCGCGTGACAATGGCCGTTCTCACCTGATTGCGTCGTCAGACAGAAACACTTGCCAGGGATGCTCAAAACTCGCGTCGCCAAGTCTGGCAATGTGTGTGTGTGGTGAAGCAGGAAGTAAAGCCGCAAGCCCTCATGGACAATCTCGTAATTAGCAACTTCTTGATCTGTAAATTCTTAGCCTGAGATTTTAACACTGGATGACTACGATGATTATTTTTTGCCAGTTGAATAATAAATATCTGGATGAGGCTCGTCAGTCAACAAGCGCGTGGAATGTTACGTTCTTCCTTCAGAAATAATTAGTTTGCTGTATTAACCTCTACAAATCACTGTTCCGACTTCATGCACGTGAATTATTTTATTTTAGTCAGTTTTAAATCTTCTCCTTTTTATTCCTGCCGCTTCTCATAATTTTTCCTTACAACCATGTCTTATTTTCTGTTGTATCGATTTATTGAATGCTTTGCAGTTTATCAACAGGGTTAGTTTATTTTAAAAAGCACAACGTTTCCGCGATTACAATCGCCATGATCTCGGAAGATCTGACGACGGCGCTGATGATGATGATGATGTTCGCAGAAAAGTTGTGGTTCGATAAAAAATTTGATAGACCGATAATCAATTTTTTAATTTTGGTAAAATGTAACTGGTCAGTAATTCTGTATTTTTTGTCCATTACACATTTTTGGAGCTTACAGTCGGTCTCCTCCATTTTTCCTCCTCGTTTTTCTTAGAAGTGTACGCTTTTAAAATCTGACACAATGCTAATTCAAATTCGTAATTCTATAGATACGTATTTTTTTCCCCCTTAAAGAGAGTCGTCTTTACCGGTGCATCCACGTTTTCGAAGTATTCTTTCTTGTTTGCTGCATTCTCTATAATTTGGCTCCTGAAACTCTTCGACATAATTAACAATAAAACCAATGAGCAATTTCATGAACACCAATTGTAACTTTCGTTTAGTTTCTTTGTTGTTTTTTTATCTGAAATTCTGGTTTCCATATTTAGTGTGTTCCTTGTTTCAGCTGTCGTGAACCATCGGAGCTGGCTTCCGATGCACCTGAAATAACTACGTCACTCGCTAGCGACAATATTTTGGACTTGATAAAAACTGGAGTGGATCTCCTCAAAATGGTCAAACAGGTAAGCTGTGACTCGAATAATTTTTCATCCTCAATATATAGCATTATTTATTATAAAACATTTTAGAGGACCAACTCATTCGCTTTCATTCAAAGAACTAAAAAAATAAATAATATAGCGAAAGCCATTTCCCTGGGAATGTGTTCAGTAAAGAAGTTCTCCGAGTCAGTCAGTTGGAGAACGTTTCATAGACTGTCTCCACAATCATCTTTATTTATGTGAAGTCGAGTTCATGTAAGCCTACCTGTTGCTGATGGCTGTTGAAACGAGAGTTTCTTAAGCCACTGCATGAGTATAAATTGAACAATATTTATTTAATGTAAGGATGTTTGTACAGAAGTGATTGTATGATCTCAGAAAAACAGTCAAGATAGAGAAGGACATCTTCTAAAATAAGTGCTGAAATAGCTGTTCTCTGAGCCCATTGGAACAGTCGGCCAACTGCCTCCTAAACTGGTTGAGGCACGGAGAAGGGAATGCTGCGTCCCCAGAGCAAACTACTCTTCCGCTATCCGAAGGGCGTGGGACAAGTACCCAATGTCCGACCTACCTGATGCAGGTTTTTTTAGGGTTTTCCCTGCATTACTTTTAGGCGAATGCCGGGTAGGATCATTAAACCATAGCCTGGAGATCCTAGTTAACCCTTGGCTACCTTCTTCTACCCTTCCGCATCCCCCCTTTCAAATCCTTTCCTATGCTATTAAAGGGGATTACCCTCAAGTAGCCTGTTACCCAAAAAAAGACATCGGAAGGGCGTGGGACAAGTACCCAATGCCCGACCTACCTGATGCAGGTTTTCTCTGGTTTTCTCTGGTTTTCTCTGCATCACTTGTTACGCAAATTGCAGAATAGGATCCTTAAACCATAGCCCGGGGGGCCATAGGTAACCCTTGGCTACCTTCTCATACCCTACTATGATATTGAAAGGGAGTTGCCACCATGTGGATTACCGTCATGTTGCCTGTTACTCTCAAAAATATTGATGCTGTACTTACGAAATATAATAATATATCTGTAAACGGATAATGGTTGAAATCATCTCGGTATTGCAGAGAATCTTCACCAGAAGATTACGACGTGGACAGTCATCGAAACGTCGCTTGTTTTCGACTGCTACGATCCCGATATATTTTCAAAATGATAAAAATTACGTCTGATTGAAAATAATGAATAAGAAAGATAGTCAATTCAGACAAAAAGGGTTAATATAAATACCGCATAACGTTTCTGGAATCCTTGTTCCTTTCGTCAGGTGGTAAGAAAACTCAAAATCCTCAAGGATCCCAGAAACGTTGTGTGGTATTTATATTACCCTTTTTGTCTGAATGGGCTATGTTTCTTAATAAATATTTTGTAAATACCCACTTTAATAATTTTCTGTTTTTATGTGAGTCATATTTTGACTATGGATTTACTTCAAAAATTAAATGTGTGGTACATTTTTTCTCAACATCCACGTCTGTTTCCATGGAAACAGAGAATTGCCAACGTGGCAGCAATTTTTGTTTCTGGGAATTATTGGCTATCTTGTTGGCTTTGTGATGTCGGGCTTGACTAGTCTGAACAGTCCCAGTGGAAGTTTCGATATTTTGTTGGATGCAATTAGAAGACCCCAAACCCTGGAACGGATCAGTGGCGTTCTGCAGGACACGACTAATTGGATTCGGATTTTTGAAGGGACCACTATGCATGAGCCCATTTAAACACGTGTGCGTTTAAGGGGAGTGGGCAATGTTGGTGAAAGGTGGCTGCGGAAGAGCTTACCCATCCCTGGGAGGAAACCCATCACAATGAGAGCCGGGAGATTACCCAACACAAACAACACACGTGTGGTAACGCTTCTCGGACGGCAGCCCAGCTTTCCACAGAAATGGACCTGCTTTTCTCCTGAGGATGACGATCCGTGACGAGGCGTGGGTGTATTGGTGGGGGAGCTAATGGGAATTCCCTCCCTACAGGTGTCGCCGAAAGTAGAGCTTCTGGCGCCAGGCGGCTCGCAGTACCGACTGACAGTCAATTAGTCTCTGCTACACGTGTTGGAATTCCAGTTTCATGCTGTAAAACAGTATACCGCTGCGACTCCACTCCGCTTTTCTTTTTCGCCTCCTTTTGTGCGAGCTGACCAGAGCTGATTGGTGATCTGCGAGGTAGCACACTCATACGGTCCGTAGAACGACCGACGTCATGAATGTTCCATTACCGTAACTCCGAAGTTGAAACTCATCGCAAGATGGTTAAAAAAAATTATTTGATGCATTTTATTGCATCACATAGTCATTATGTTAACAAGGACTGTTGACAGTCTCCAAGTTTATAATTTTCTTAAAATTTCGTTGGAAGGATTCAACTAAATTGTCGATCATCCTTCTTATGTCAATATAATTAAAATCACGTTAACTTAAACTTTTTAGTAAGTATATGTACTTCGTCACTTAACATAAAACTATATTGTTAATTCAGTTGAATTAAGCTGTTTTCCTGTAAACTGTCCTTAGCAGTTACTTTAACTTATCGGGAACGTTTACCATTCAACAACACAGTGCATCCCTCCTCTTTAAATAATCCTATGGGAGCCATCCTCAGCTCTTAAACTGGCCGAGACACGGGAAAGGAAATGCTCCGTCTCCACAGCAAAGCCTCTTCTCTCGCCTTCGAAAGGGCGTGGGACAAGTACAAAGAGCTCGACCTATCCGATGCAGGTTTTATATGATTTTTCCCCTGCATCACTTTCAGGTATTTTCTCGGCGTGTAGGAACTTTAAAACTACAGCTCGGGGGCCTTAGTTAACCCCTTGGCAATTTTTTCCGCATCCCAACTTTATTCCCTTTCGTATGCTTTGAGACAGGAGTGGCCAGTACGTGGATTACCTTATATATATAGCCTGTCTACTTTCTCTCTCTTTCTCTCTCTCGCGCTCTTTCTCGCTTTTTCTCTCTCTTTCTTGCTCTTTCTCACTCTTTCTCTCTCTCTTTCTCTCTCTTCCTCATTTTAAAATTGCTTAAAATGTTGTTTCAGAACTATTTAACAATGACATAAAACCATTGGTGACCTTACACAGAGACTTTTAATTTTTTCTCTGACGAACGTTTCGATACCTTTTTGTGTAATCTTCAGGTATATTCCTATTTACAATTGATTAGATTTATAGAACGATTGTACAAAGTAAACAAAGTCACAAAAATAAGAAATAACAAACAACTTACCAAATTGGCACAGTAAACTAGCACAACTAAACGAAACACTTTATTAAATTCGCACAGTTTTTGAACGGGGGATCCAACATAAAGCTCCTTCGAAATTAATCGGATTGTTTTATCTTGAACATGATGTTTTTTTTAAAAAAAAACGTCTATTTGTCTCCAGTTGGTGATAATCAGGTTTTATATCGATAAGAACCTGTGTTGCGGGTCTGCATAACAACGGCGTAAAATGTAATGCGATTCAGTCCGTTCGTTTACTTGTGACTGGAGTCAGGCTGCCAGGTTGATCGGAATTCAGATGTCATAGTGTTTGGATTCCCTTTAGGATGAAACGTAAAGTGGTAGAACTTAATACCTTAGCAATGTAAAGACATCACGAAACACGAGCCGCGATTAATTGAAACGCTAAATCTACTGTTCCGTGGCGTTCCAAAATAATTTATAGTGTAATATGGTTGTGAGGTGAACGATATAGGTGGGTAGAGTGGCGCGTTTGTGAGTGGCGGAGACGAGCTCTCGTCCCAGTGCCCCACATTTCCGCTCTTATGGCTAATCCACATGGCTTCCCCCCTCGCCGCGAACCCTTCACCAATCTGTTATTCGCTAGGGTCCTGGTGCCTTGGAGGGGAGAACAGGAAAATCCATAACAGCTGTTCACTTGCTCACATTACGAACAACGGGTACTTATCCCGCGTACGGGAAACGCTTCCCACTCGTGTCGAGTATCGGCGGGAGCTAATAGGAACCTCGGCTGCGGAGTTGATTACTTTTCATGTTGTCACTCAGATACAATACCTACCGTAGCGGAGTCATGCCGGACTGATTAGCTCGCATGACTCCCCCAACACACACACACAAGTGACGTGTTAACGTTCAAAATTGCAAAATTATCCCAGAAGGCCTTTAATATTTTAACAGAGTCAATAAATCTATATACCAATTATTTATCACGTAAAGATGTGTAAAAATTAAATCTACATATTAATTATTTAACTCACGTCTACACAAATCAACTGAAATTTGAAGAAAAAAATAATTATTATAATGGTTCTGTCTTCTTGTCATAGATTAAATGTCAGTTATATCCAAGTATATTAGGAACCACCCCCCCCCCCCCGAAAAAAAATACAGCCCCAAAAATGTGAATATTTTTATTGTATAAAATTATTGTTTTGTATTATTTTACAAATTAAATAATTGATTGAAAATAGAAAATTTTACCGTTTTCTGTGCTAATGAGTTTATTTTTACATCCCTTCCAACAATTTTGAAAGCACGGTCGCTTTCAGTGTAGCTTTCTCAAGTCCTTACCCACCCAAGAATATAAAGAAAAATAATGATCTCGTTATCGAATGAGGTATTCCTTGTCTGCTAAATGGATTGGATGAACTATTTCCGAGTTTGTTTGCCCGGAGCTGCACACACACACACACACACACACCCTTCCATTTTATTTTTCCTGCTCTGAGCAACAAAGTATAATCTCTTAATGGTAGCAGCCATTACATTTCAGAAAGGTTCGCTAGTGAAGAGGTCTTTATATTCCTTTTACTACAAATTTTTGCTCGGGAGATTTCGTGAATGCGTTAACTTTTATCTGGCACTATAGTATTAATAAATTAAATTACCTTCTAGTTCTAAATAAATTAGACAATAATAACCGTTATATATATAATTAAGAAGGCAGTTAAGTCATGAAAAACAATTATATAAATGAGTGAATAAATAGGTGAGGAAATTTTAGTGATTAAATTAGATAAATATAGTTAATAAATAGGGAATTTAAGGATATTAAATAAAAAATTATTTAAAAAATGCAAAATTTACGTCTGATCTAAAATAATGACAAAGAAAAATAGCCAATTCAGACCAAAAAAAACTAATAATACAAATACCACGCAACGTTTCTGTGTTTTGTCAACTGACACGTGCAGTTGTGTCGCTCTAGGCTCTTCATAGCATTTGACGAAAGAAACAAGGATCCCAGAAACGTTGTGTGGTATTTATATTATCACTTATTTTGTATGAAATTGGCTATCTTTCTTATTCAAAAATATTTTAAACAGAAATGAATAAAAATTAATACTCTGAGGAAATAATTTTTACATAAATCAGAATATGTCAACTGATAATTTTAAAAGTATTTAATTAATTTTTTTATTTGCTTTTAAATTATTTATTGAAACTGTGTAACACGTTCTCTTAAGTAAGGTGGGCTTCTTCGGCCATTTTGGAAGGAACCTGCCGTTCTTTTATCCGCTAATTCAAGGCGAAATATATTCTAAAAGGTTTTGAGGAATATTTTAAAATAACACGAACTACCAAGTAATTCTTTAAATTAAAAAATTCCAAACGTTTTCCGAAAATAGTCAGAATGTGAGGGGTGGTTAAAAGGACGCGTTTGGTGACGTCAGCATATATCGGCAGTATCAAGAGGCAGTTACCGAGTAAGTTACAGGGAAAGAATGAAGTTCTATTTACATGTAGGTATCAGTGAAAGATAGGGAAGAGTAATTAAGAGTTAAGTGTGAAGCAGAATAACATGTAACCATTCTCGACGTCGACGACAGCAGACGTTATTTGCTTGTAAATAAATGAGTTTTACATTTTTATTACGTCATGATAAGTGTTGTCTGGTAGTTTATATTCCTATAAGTACAGAATTGTCAATTAGTCTCGTAAAATGAACTGCAGAGTGGACTCTGTCTAAATGAGCAATCTTCGCTGAGGAATGTGATAGCCATTTTGTCTTATCGAAATAATCCGCGCCGCAGAAGGGTTGGCCATTCCGTAGGTTTATTGGAGGAGACCGCCTGCAGAGTGTCATAGAGTTTATAGCAGCCGTAAACCAAGATATTCTTTCTACCTGTTCCTTTTTACGTGAGGAAAGGTGCCGCTGAAAAACCGTGAGGTATCTGGTCTGTGGGGCGCCATGCAGACAACGGACTTTGGACTCGAGCCGACACGGGCGGGTGTCACGCATCTCAGTCACACACAAAAAAACAAAAGGAAGAAAGGGAGAGGCGAGCTGCGAAAACGAAACGGTGGTTCTTTATGTCACAACAGATGGCTGCACGTGATGCTTTACTTACATTGCTACTGTTAAACCCTCGGCTGTGGTAGGCACTATGTTACTCTGACCAAGTATGCAGAAGACACGTTCTATTGGCACTCGTTATGGAGAAAGGTAAACAGTACTCAGCAGCGTAAATCTACAGACCTTCTTACCAGAAATAGGATACCAATTACAGCAGAAATCTTCATTTAGAAAAATAAACATCATACTATATTTATTTCTAACTGAAGTCACCTGTTAAAATATAAAATTGCACACAAGCTCATTAAAATTCTCCACTGCCTGAACTCATACCTGAATGAAAATCAAAGAATCAGAGCCATATATTTTACATTTCACCTCTAATTAATAACGAAATACACATAAGAATAAAGTATAATAGTATTATAATTAAATTAACCCATCCAACATGTCAGAAAAAAATTATAAAATAAAAAATACTACATAGTTTTGCTCCTTTTTATTGGAACATTCTCAGTGTACAACAAATTTGACATAGCTGAATTTAAATTAATGTGATAAATTTTCTGTATTTTCAAGAACTACTAATTTATTAATATAAATTCTAAATTTGTTATACATGTGTGGAGTATCCAATAAAAAGGAAGGTCAAGTTGTTCTATTTTTTTTATTTTCTTAATTTATCAGCTGATGGTACGTTTAATTATTTTTTATTCAACGGATTAATATTAAGTCAGAAAATAATAATAAAGAAATATATAAAAATATTTTTATATTTATCAATTCCTTTATTAAATTATTTTCTGACATATGGACAATTTATTTCTAGTAAAATTAAAATGTCAGGTAATTATTGAGTAATAAAATATACTTGTAAAGGCTGAGATAACAACAAACCATGTAAATTTAAAATATTTATTTCTTATATCTACTGAGATTGGTGACAGTTTCCTGGTGCTGTAAAATTTTGAAAACATTACAACATAACCTTAAAATACAGAGAAAAAAAAAACTAAAAAAAATATTAATTTGAAAGTGCCAGACAGTTTTAGGTTAATTTCCGTTAGAAAAAGACGTAAATACGCTTCAAAATGTCCGACACTTTTAAATTTAAATTTGCAGAGTTTTTAATAAAATTTTATGGTTATTTAATTATTAAATTTAACAAAAATATTATAAAATAAATAATAAAAGACATTTTAATATATATGTATATAAAGTAATAGTTGGATTAGGACCTCTTGAGTTGATAAAAGTTTCCGTCAAGAACATCTAAAAAGTTATTTGTTAATTAAATCAGCATAGAGCAAATTACAAAAAAAAATTGAAAAAGCAGGCAATTAAATTAAATATAATCAAATAAAAACACTCTTCATTACTAATAAAAAATAGTCAACATAAGTGATAACATAAAACACCACGATACCGCTCTAAGCTCTTCTTAACACCTGAACAAAGGCACAAGGGTCCCAGAAACGTTGTGTGTAGTATTTTTATCATCACTTATTTTGTCTGTATTTTTATTAATTTTCTATCGGACTTATATTTTTTCACTCTTCATTACTATTTAAATATATTCATAATTTTTTGTTTCCTCCGTTTTAAGTTTTTCTGTACGAAAGTCGTCGTTTTTAGTGTTATTAACATTATAATATTTATTTAAAGTGTCTTGCAATAACTTACTGTTCATTGATACCTAAAATTTTACATATTTAATTTAAAACAAATATATGTCGTATTTTTAGTTGTCCATTAATTAATTTATAATTTTTCTTCATACACGTATTCTGTTTTCTGTGGTGGTACGAGAAAAAGAAAGTAGTGTTATCCTTTTGCGAGTTTTTACAATATGAGATATTACAATTGCACTTTTTTCTTCCCTCTATATATATATATATATATATAACACCTGATAGCTTTAAAAAATTCTAGATCTCTTTGTGGACGATTATCGCCGCCGCGGTAGCTTTGCGAAAGCACAGTTCCGATTGTTGTCTGGAATTTAGATTGTTCGCTGTGGCGACAATCACTTGCCGCTGCATCAGCTGCCATCTGCCGACACAGTGCCACACTAGCGACCTGGACACGGTTAAACTCAGTGTGTGTTGAGTTAGAGGGACCGGGTTATTACATCGTTAAAGTATTTCCATGACACAGACTGACAAATCGTATTATTTCGCTTTATCCTGCGTCGAGTTGAGACCCGAGTGATTTCAGCGACTGTCATCCCCTGCTCAGCGGAGAACCTTGATCCTCTCAACCCCCCCCCCCCCTCAACGTGTTATTTCAGAAAGACAGTCTCCCCTTTTCTCAGCTGCTCTCACCCGTCGCACCCCGTTTTTATCCAAGGAGGGTTGTTACGATGGCGACGAGTATAAAAGTATCGCACCTGACTCCATTGCTCCAAAAGGATTTATCCTTTCATCCAGCACGAACCCTGGTAGCCATTATATGATTTTGGAATCTCCATGTCATAGTTCACATTTTTCGTGTTCACCCTGTCCGTGAAACTCGATTTTGGTTCCACCACTTTAGGCGCGGTAAATTTTTTTGACGTCGTCATGCAAAGTACGGACCAATCATCCCTTCCATCTTCAATCTGGAGGATCCGTTTGAGGTGTGCCGACACACCACTCCTTCGCTGAAGCCCACAATTATCAGATCTACTAACTTGATGGTCTTCATTTTGGCGATGAGTGGGTTACAAAATCTCTCTCTCTCTCTCTCTCTCTCTCTCTCTCTCTCTCTATATATATATATATATATATATATATATATATATAAATGTCTGTCCTTGTGTCGCTAATGCGGTCCCAAAACCATTCATTAGATTGCGATGAAACTGTGATGAGTTGTTGTGGTCGTCCGCCCGCAAAGGTTTCTGTCGGGTTTTCTAAGCGTCAGGAAACTCCCAAGTGGTGAATTGGGTTGAAATTTAAAAACATGCTAAAACCGCCGATATTAGCGCCATTTAATTATTTTTCGGAGTCTATGTTATTAATATTTTCTATACACAATTTTAGTGAATAATTTCAACCCCTAAAATCACCAATAGGGGAGAGGGTGGCGGGATGTTTCGTTAAAAAATCGCGGAACAACCGAGATTGGTGTAAAATCCAGGGTTATGGATATCGCTGCGTTTAATTCTGACATTACCCATACTGGTTAAGATGTATTTAAGCCCCTAGGAGTGGGGTTGCAATGGTGCGGGAAAAAATCCGTTTACAATCTAAAATGCGTAGACAGTCTTCATAGACATGTTACTTACGATCCAGGAACAAACGCAGAGGGGTTCCGACACACCTACCACCCTTAGGGGTGGGGTTTTGAGGGTGTTGTAATTTATAAACCTTCATAAATGGCTATTATGATTATTTTATGGGTCACTTAATTTGATACCGTATTTTTAATTGCCGAATTTCAACTCCATAAGACGAGGGAGGGAAGCACCCTAACCATACTGGTGGTGGAAGGGGTTTACATAAAAAGTAATGCAGAAATGACCGATATTAGTGTCGATTCCGCGGTTATAGGAGTCGCTTAGTTTAATTATCGCTTTAAAAACTGTGGTTAATGAAATTTTATGTTCCACTTCGTGGAGGTGGACACGGTTGACGAAATAGCTTTAACCCTCGTAAGTTATTGTGTAAAATATGAGTAAATTAAATGTTTATAAATAAATATTCCGAATGTTGGTCAATTTATACTAATTAAATTTTAATATAAGTTAAGGTCCAGTTTTCATTTCAATTGAACATTTTTCTATTCTAACTATTAAGTTAAATAATAAAATTAGCAGCCTTTTAGTCAGAAAAAAAAATTAATATTCAAATTATAATCACGACGTTTCGTCCCTGATTGGGACGTTTTCAGGGGTGTGGATGTTACAATTATAAAAATAAATTAAAATTATGTACTACGTTTTCGTAATTAGAATATTAATTTTTTTTAACTTAAGTGCTGGTAATTTTATTATTTAATTTAAATAGGAGTCGTATAGTTGTAATTATTAAGTCAGTCATGGAGCAAAATTTATTGAGACCGTTAATTTCGTTATTGTATATTTCTTTAACTTTTTCAAAGTTAAGCCTTAATTAATATAATGTTATATACACGTATTTATAGTTGAAATAATGTCCCTAAACCTAGCTTATATTAATTTACTCTATTTTCCTTTATTGTAACTTCCCTTATTTAATTTGTAATTAAATGTTAATTTCATACATTTACCCCCCCCCCCCCCGGCAAAACTGTTAATTTGTAGATTAAATAAATATATGTACTGATTAATATTTATTTCGTGAAGAACCGCTGACATGAAATGAGAAATTGTGTAGTAGTTTTTACCAGAGTCATCAAAATAAGTGTAGTAAAGTTATTAGTTCTGATAATTATGGTTTCAAAGGGGAAAAAAATTATTTATAAAATGCTGTAAAATATAAACATTCAATTTTTATGGCTTTCGAGGACTAAAAATGTTTTGCAATGTCTCTTAGTATATTTATAATTTTTCGTTTTAAAATAAATAACGTAAAATGAGTCAAGCCTCGCAGATCCATGGATCGGTGTTTCCTGACGCTGGAATAACTTTATTCTTCAACAATTTATTACAACTTTAACAAAAATGTAACGAGAAATATTCAGCCTGAGGACGCAAGGATCAAATAAACTGGATACAACGAAATAGATAATTAGCGATACAATGGACGTGAGTTTTCGTTTTTCTTCTGGAAAGTGTTGAATTGCCGTGGCACCAGTGATACGCAAGTCATGTAGAGTTAAGAAGGATGTTAAGTTGACCAGTGTTAACGGGAATCCACAAGTTGAGCCGAAGGAGAGAAAAGACAAAAGGCGTACCGCGAATGCAAATGTGTCGAAGGAAATTAGATGGTTTGATGATGGCGGTCCCCAGGCCTGAGGAGTCAGCCATAACTCATCCCTCGCTGTCAACACAGATGGTGGTTATGTGTTTAGAATCGTGTTACCCCCGTGGTAACAGTATGCCAGGAATTTAGAAAGCTAATTTTCTACCCCCTCCCCCCTTCGAGAAGCTTTGAGGGACGTGCAGATAAAGATTCAGCCCCCGACGAAACTCGGGGTGGTTCTGTTGATAACAGTTATTTGTCAACAACAGTCTTGGACGTGGTGACTTGAGAGAAACCTTTCTTCCAGGGAGGGTGATACATGGGAACTTTACTCTCGTTCCTGGTATTCTTCGACTTTTTAAAAATTACTGGTTCCTCAAAGTGAAATACCAGCTCCGTGGAATTTGCAGAGTTTATTTTTAACTCGTAGGCTTTTGTAATTAATTGGATGGTCTTTTCCATAGAATGTTTCTTCTATAATTAAAGGACGGGTTAAGTGTCTTGATTTTCGAGCTTTGAATACAGTTGTAGTAGTAAGTACTCGTTAAAAGACATTGATTTAAGGGTGGATGCTTTTTTGAAATTATGGATTTTAAATTTCTTGACAATTGTTACATTAATCGGGTATTCCATTGTCTTGGAATAGAGAAAATTGATAAATAAAAGGAGTGAAAAGCAAAGGAAAAAACAGAAAGAAAGAGGATGGTCAAAGAGATGACGGGAATGATCGTCTAGGAGATCAGAAAAAAGACGTAGAGATAGATATCATCCAACGATCATTCTCGTCATCTCTTTGACTTGCCTCTTTCTTTCTATTTTTCTTTGCTTTTTGGCTTTTCATTCCTTTTATTTTTCCGTTTCTTTCCCAAATTTTTCTACTCCAAGGACAATAGAATACCAGATTAATCTCAATGATAATATATCACCACCAGATGGACGCACCTCACGTTAGAATTTTTTTTTATACTAAAATTCTCTGGTATAAAATTATAGCTATACACCTGAAGAGGTCCCAATCATGGACGAAACGTCGTGCTTCATATTCATATAATGTTTTGAAAGCTTTTATTATTTAATTTAACAGAAAACAGTTTCTAGTAACTCGGATATGGCGCTGAAAACAGAAAGAGAGAGAGGCAGTGTGAAAGAAACAAGTTAGGTTAAAGAAACTGTAACAAACATTGCAGTATTTTTGTTTATAAATAATTGTTAACTGATGTAAATTTTAATTTTAAAAAATTCAGACTTATGAACATGTTAAATAAATTACATTTATTACAGTGGCTTCCAGGGACCTTTCCATGTGTATTAATTATAATGAACAACTTAATAGTTACATTCCAAACAAATAAATAAATTTAGTTTAACATAGTTACTTACATAATTAACAAAATGTCAATTCAATTCATATAAAACAAATATAATTAAAAAGACAAGCAAATATATAAATTGAGCATGAAATGGTTAATTTCATAATAACAAAAATAAGAATTCGATTCAATCCATATTTTGTTAATTAAGTAAGTAAGTGCTATACTAATTTTTTTTAATTTGTTTGGAAATAAACTATTGTGTTTTTCATTATATTTATGTTTAATCTGGATAAATATTTCTTGGGTTTAATCTGGATAAATAGTTCTTGGGTTTAAGTAAGGTTAAGTAAGCCCCGACGTTTCGACAGCCTACTCTGCCATCTTTATCAAGTGAGAGAATATACACTGGGAAAATCTTCGATATTTTATTTCAAATAATTTAAAAAAAGCAGAAATATCAGTCAATTTAAGAAAAGAATCAATTGTGTCTGCTAGAAATAATTTGTAAGCTATTTGTTTTGTATTTACTGATTTATTTATTGTTGTTAATATGTTGTTATTATCTTAAGTTAAATAAATGGAAATAAATAAATACTGCATCATTTGATATATTTGAATCCACTGTTGTCTGAGGAGACAACACTTAGAAGGCTCATAAGTACAAGAGGATGATATGAAAAGGGGAGTGTTATTTTTGGTGCTATTAGTGAAGTTCAGCTTATTTTTTTTATTCTTTACTTTATATTTAATATTTTTTACTTGTCTAATGTTCTGTGGTCCTAACTTATTCTCCCTTATTTACTTATGTAGTATTCCTTATATTCTCCCTGAACCTATTTAATGTAATTTCAAACATGTTCACTTTAAATTCTTCATATGACTATTTATGTATAGTCTTAAGCATCTAGGGTATTTATGTATATCTCATACATACATTTGTAAGTAATATGAATTTGAATAAGAAAGTTAGCCAATTCAGACCAAAAAAAAGTGATAACATAAATACCACACAACGTTTCTGGAATCCTTGTTCCCATTCGTCAGTTGCTAAGAGCAGCCTAGAGCAACACAACTGCACTTGTCATTTGACAACACTCAAAAGACGACACATTGAAGTCAATATAAATATTACAATGGTTACAAAACAGACCGGTTGGACTTGCCTTTGAGTTTTGTCAACTGCCAAGTGCAGTTGTGTCGCTCTAGGCTCTTCTTCACACCTGATGGATCTGAACAAGGATCTCAGAAACGTTGTGTGCTATTTATATTATCACTTTTTTTTTGTCTGAATTGGCTGTCTTTCTTATTCATTATTTTCAAGCAAACGTAATTTTGTTTTTCATTTTATAATCGAATCTAATCTTTTCTTATCAGTGTTTTAAAATTGTAGTGAGATGGTTTTGAAGAGTATTTTAGGTATTCTAGGTTTTTCTGAGGATGTGAATCGCCGTCGTTTGAGGATAAGAGGAATCGAAGCTTGGGCGTTTTACTGTGTGTGTGTGGGGTGTCGTGGAGGGGGGATGTGTGACGGCGGTGGAGGGGAGCGCAGGGGCGGGCGGCGGCTGCCAACTGTCGCAGTGTGCGGCTGACGTGAGCGCGGGGCACTGCGTGAGCTACGTGCTGACCACGTGCGTCGTGTCGCGTCGCGTCGGAGGTACGAACGAGCATGCGGCGCCGCTGATGCAGCCTCACGCGAACGCCATGGGCACAGGTGAGCCTCGCTCGGCGACGCGACGCCCCCCCACCACCCCTCCCCTCTTAACAACCCTCTTCCTTCCCCTTTAAGACACGTACGTCTCTCTATTCCACATCCCCTTCTCTGTGCGCGCCGTGGCCGTGCTCTCTTTTACGTCTGCAAACTCCGCGCCTTCTCCTGGCATCTAGCGGCGTCTTGTCGAACTATCATTCGCTCCTTGTGCCGGTGAATTTTTTTTTTTCCTTTTTGCGGAAAAGAAACTTTGCGAGGAATTTAGATGTTAACTTATCCCAATTTTCCTCGACTCAATTTCCCAGTTTCTTCCCAATATTTTTATAATTATATTTTTAGGCAACCAACTAGGCTAGTTTGATCTCACGGCATGTATTTTTTTTAAAAAAAATCCTTGTCTTTTATCCTACTTTGAAACTAACTATTCTATCCTATTAATGAAGAAAGATAATCAATTCAGACAAAAAGAGTAATGTGATTCACCACACAACGTTTCTGGGATTCTTGTCCCCTTTATTCAGGGTGCTAAGAAGAGCCTAGAGCGACACAACTGCACTTGTCAGTTGACAAAACACAAAAAGTGTGGTATTTATATTACCCTTTTTGTCTGAATTGGCTGCTATCTTTCTTTTCAATCAAACGTAAATTTTAACCCTATGATTTTCAATCAAACGTAAATTTTAACCCTATGATTTACATCAGCAAAAATATGCAACTAGGCCCGATTAATTCGCACTTCGTCTCTTTGTTGTTGATGTTGTTGTTGTTGAAGTCTCATTAAACCACGTATTATCACACTCGCTGTCATAGTTATTCAGTAATTGAATTATTTCACCCTCCTTCCCCCTCCTCAGTTCATTAAAATAATTGAAAATGCCTGAGCAAAACAGAAACCGATATAAGACTGTTGTATTTTTACTATTAATATTATAAAACCATTAAATCACAGTCACACATAAAAGTTATTGATAATGTAATTTACAGGATTTAAAATTGTACGGTTTTCTCTTACCCACATTCATCTGTAAAATTATTAAGTACCTGATTACATTAAATTATGTCACAGAGGTTTAATGGAAGTTACATTAACATAAAGTGACTGTTATTTATTAACGGAATTTTAAAGATAAAAGATCGAGCCCTGCTTTTTCTACTTTTACACGTTAACGAATTTAATCCTGGCCACCCTTTTCCTATTTTATTTCTCTCTGACTGTCCATTAGTCCGCAAGAGTATAGCTGAGAGGGAAAACAAACAGTGGTGATGCTCGTCGCACGTGAGTTTCCTCTATTCAACAAATTTACATAGGGGTTTTTCTACGCCGTGTTGTTTCCTGTTAATTTGTTTTAAATAATATTATTTTTTATTTATTTTTGGTTGTAGAACGTGAAACGATATATGATTGTAAAAGAGTATATTAGCACCGAGGAGGTCGCCCAATTGTGGACGAAACGTAATTTTTCCTGACCTATTATCTGTTTATGTTTCCACTTCGTGTCTACTTTTCCCCGAGCATATAAATCCTACATTAATGTAATAACCTTCTTATACCAATTATATTAAACCAATTATTTTTGAAACCATTTTAAGGGGTTCAAGAAAGGAGCCAACTAAGGATTATTATTTTTTTGGTCAACCACCACGTGTGTTTGTGTGTGCTTTTGCAATTAATCTCCTCCGTTTAAAGCGTTGTATGTTGAACTTCAACACGTGAAGGTGACACCAACGTAGTCAATCCATCCATGTCTTTCATTTTTTGGGAAAAGTATAATTAAGATAAAAATTCAGCAATGTATTTTTGAGGTTTAAAATATTATTTTAAAGACGGTAATAGTGGAATTCATACACATACGTGTGTGTAGTATATACGCATTAGCGACGGCGTTGTGTCATGTGGGTTTGAAAATGTAGGGAAATTTTGTTAGTAGGCCACTCTTGTTAAATAATTCTCAGCTCCTCTTTATTTTAACTTCTGTGTTAATATGTGGAAACATTAGAAAATAAATTTCTGTCTACCTTCGATTGGAACCAATTTTTTTTTTCGCCAAGTATATTTTACCTAAAAAAAAAGGAAACGGCAATGGTGATTCGGAGGTGATATGAGGATCGTTATTATTTCATTGAGGGCGAAATTAAACATATTGCCTTAAGTTTCAACATATATCATGTAATTAAATATAAATATTACCAAAATACGTGTAAAATGAAGGGGAATTAAAAGCTTTAGATTCAGAAAATCCAACCCACTGGAGAAGGAGCAGCTGAGTGAGAGTAAATTTCTCTTCTTTAATTTAATTTAATTTAATTTAAAGAAAAAGAAAAGTAAAGTTTAGTAATGAAATGGACTTGACAGTTCGTATCATAGAGAAAAAAGGAAACCGTAACTAGATAATAGAAACCAGGAGGGGCGGTATAGATGTGAATAAATTTTATTTGAAACTAATTTTTGGAATCGTTTAATTTAACGAGAGTACTTTTTATATACATACGAACCTTTAACTCCTATAATTTCCTTTTAATCAGAATATTAACATTTAGAATTAATGAAAAATCTCAATCAATAAATAAATTTTCAATAAGTTAGAAAAATTAGTAAAATTTTTTTTTAAAATAATATAGAAATATATGTAATAATTAAATAATATATATTACATCGTGTTTCGTACTTAATTTTAGATTATTTATGTTTCTCAAACTCCGATGAGTCCTTCATGACGTTCAAAATTAAAGACGAGCTGCTATGTAGGGCAATTATATTTTTATAGATTCCTTTATTAATATTTTTTGAATTCCGGACCATTTCAATTTCTTTTTTATTATTTTAATTGTGTTATTTTTTGGGATGGAATTTATTTTCTATTTAATGGTTTAAATTGTATTACTCTAACTCTTTACAATATTTTCATTGAAATTAGTTAAAAAGTAAAAAAGTCAGTCAATATTTATCTGTCTTAGGTTTCAATAAAATAGAACTGTTAAATTGGATAATTCTTGCCCCCCCCCCCGTCCTCCTCCCCAGGTCTTTTTGATTCCGCAATAGGGTTTTTTACATGTGCATAATTTAATAGATCGTCTGACACTTGACAGCTGTCAAACACGTGTTCCATTAGGCAACAACGCTTATCCATTTTACACATTTAAAAATAGAGTGTATTCGCATATAATATCGCAACTTCATATTGACACATTTTGCCGTGTGACATGTACTCTTCATTCGTAAGTTTATTTTTACATTATTTTTTGAAAACAAATTTTACAGAGTTGTTTTTATTTTGTTGTTCTTCGCTAATGCCCGATTTTGCTATTTATTGCACAACACGCAGCCTCGGTTAAAGATTCTATATGAAAGCTAAATTTATGATTTTAAAATTTTGACAGTTTTGGAGAATTTGATTTGAATTGACCTTCATTTGAACAAAAATTAAATTAAATGTAGCTTTCAAATATACGTGAAGAAGGTTAACAAATCTTTACCTGAAACGAAGTTACTATTACTTAATATCACTTTTATGCATGGATTACAATGGAACATTAATAAATAATAGATTTGTATACATCAATGTTGCCGCTCGTCACCTTAGGATGGCGTCAGTGTAAGTAGCCGAAACGTCAAATCTTTTTTTGTGTTTGTATGTATGGAAATGTAAGGGTTATTATTTTTGTAGGGGCTCGACTCATTTAAGCAGATGTAGGCCTTTTCATATGTGATTGGTTAGCTGTAGTGTGGAGAGTGTATTAGTGTGGAATGACACGCGTGTTGCGTTGCAGGTGAGGACCGCAGGACACAGCCGGACGCGGCCCGGCGCATGCGCGGCCTCCACGACCAATCAGCGCTCAAGCCGGCGACCGGGCTCATGATGGAAGTGGTAAGTGCGAGTCCTCCCACCCGCCCCCCTCTTTGCTCTATGTCTGTCTCTCTCTCTCGCTCTCTCTGCCACGGAGTTGACAAATGACGCGATGGCGATGGTAGCGGGACAGTGTGTGTGCGACTTCGTGCGCAGTCGGAGGTGTTCGGATGTGTTCGGACGCCGTGTCAGTTATCGGTGTGGAACGTAGCAGTCGTGACTCTTCTCAGCTGTGTGCCATGACCGCCCCCCGATGATGCTCATGCAGAACAACTTGACGACGTTGGTGGGCGCCGCGCAATGCCGCCCCCGACTGCCACCGCCGCCCTCCGGTGCTTCTTCCCGCCTCGCGCCCCTCAACGTGAGTGTGCCTCGATATGTGTCTGTCATCCTTCCCAGGCTATAGTGGCGAATTTTTACGTTAACATCCTGTTTTTTTTTACCATTGTGGCAAAGACATTTAAGTATAATTCTAGGGTATTTGTACGTAGGTGACTGACATCAAATAATGCGATGACAGTGAGCTGTCTTTTCGTCGAACGTTCTAAATACCTCGACAGTAGTAGTACTGATTGTGAGATCTTTAATGCTTCAGATTAACCACATTGTGGGACAGAACGCGACTATTACAAATCTGTACCTACTTGACTTGAATTAGTATTACAACGATTCTTCATTTCTTTCGTTAAATATACATAATACACTCAATAAAAAACCGGTTAGGTGCCGCTGTCTTATAAGTGAACAAGATATTCCTAAACCTTTATTTTTTTCCCCCCAGTGTAAATGTGTTTCGGCTATTTTAAACAGAAACAATTTTCTACATGCATGTACTTGAATTAGAAGCGCCATATTGGTGTAATTGTTCTTAAGAATTGTACCGTCATTAATCATTTACTCTCAGAGATTACAGAAAATTATCCTAAAATTATTAGAAGACATTGGCATAAATTCGGTCACCTATCTTGTCTTCCTATCCTCATGACCTATAAATAATAACCGGACAGAAGGTTGTGCTTTATTCTTCAACAGTTCACAAAAATATTGTTTTAAAAATATAAATTACCTCTTTATTGCATTACAGTGTTTTAAATAAGTTACAATTAGAAAAATAAATAATTTCCTATTTCATGGCTTCAGGTATTTTTTTCTTATTGAGATTGTCTTTTGATTTACACTGGAACAAGTCACAGGAAAGTTTAAGGAAATATGAATCACCTGTTACTGTTGGTTTAAAAAGTCCTTTGTTATCTTAATTGTGAGGGTCGTTTTATTTATATATGTATTAAAATAAACAATGAATTAATGTCAACTGATAAACTGTCAGAGAAGTGGTGAAGGTAGAATAGGAAAAAAATTGCCTTCACACACGTGACAATGGCTGGTTTAGATATTTAAACATTTCTTACCCCCTCCACAATCCTCCTCTTAATCAAAAGTTACATAAATGATAGACAAATGCACCTCAACTACAAGAAAGTTATTGACATGCTATTTTGTAAATTATTAATTTCGAAAATATTTTTTATAAAAATGCTAGCTATGGATTTTTTTTTGGGGGGGGGAGGACTTTCTTAGCCTAGATTTTGATGTAGAAAGAATTTTTTATTACGTATAGTGATGCTCCTAAAGTACTTTCTGTCAACATACTGTCACTGTTGTGAACTTATTTTGTCTCTCTTAGGCGTAAAGAATTATTTTAAAATGTTTGTAAGACAGCACTGTGCGTAATATATATATTTTCAAACTTCTTGTACGTTACTTTAATGATACTCTTTTTGTTCTATATGTCACAACTGTAATCCAGATACAGAGATAGCTAGAATTCTTTTTTTCTGTGTGCCGAATCCCCCTTCAACTTGTCCGGGTTTATTTTTTTCTCTTTTGGTTATATATATTTGGCTGTGTGAGTTCCATCACCTTTAAGCAGCATGATGAGGTGCTACGTTTCAACTCTCCAACTATAATTACATCTGAAAGCTCAGTGCCGTATCACTAAAGGATTTATGAGAGCTCGTCTTGTCTAAGATAAAAATCGTTCCCCTTGCTCCAGGATCGTTCCCTGAGGGAGCAGCGTTCACGCAATACATTTGCTCGTGGGCCAAGAATCATCCCCCTCACCTGCCTACAGTGTGTAAAATAAAGGTGTAATCTGATTCAGTTAAGCCACGCAGTTTAAAGATACAAATTACACTGTCGTGCAGTACGGTTTGCTGAGTTTATCTGTTTAAAAAAAACCGTTGGCAATTAAACAATCACAGATGCTTCATTAATTATTTAAATAATATTGTCGTAAGGAATATGAACAATAACTATGCTATATACGAAACTAATGAAGTAATTGATTTTTAAAACATACCATTTTATGTGATGTGAACCCAATTATAAAATTAGTTGGTGACACTGTTTATTTTACCTGTAAAGTAGTGAGCTTTAAATGAGTTTTTTTAAATCTATTTTAATGTTCTTGTAGTCTAATTGTTTATATTTAATATTCCCTCTGCATGTCAAGAGAAATTATTTCCATAGGTAACCATAAATGTCTGAAAGAAAAATGTTCAAATTGTTTATTAATATTTTCCCATATTTGTCAATTGAATGTGTGAAATAGTAGCTTAATTACTGTTAACAGGATCAGTTTTACATGTGTCTTGAAGTTTTATTACACTTACTTCATTATAACAGTATTAATCATTAAAACCTATAATTTATAATGCCAGTCATTTATTTAAATAAGCTTATTTAGAATCAAAATTGTAAAGTTTTCAGTATTTGAATGTTTCATATACACTGATTGATTTCCATAGTCCCATACCGAGGAAATTAGGACAGGGGAAAAAAAACACCTTTATATACATACCCAAAAAAAATCAAATTTAAGGATATAGAACCAAATAAATATACTAATACTTAAAAATAAAAATATATTAAAACTGTAACAGAGAAAAAATTGAAGTAAGAGAATGTACAGAGAAATAGTCACATGTTATATATTAAAATGCCTTAGAACAGTCTCTTTAATTTATTCTGAAATATTCATTGGAGGTTTTTAACAGTTATAAAATCTTTTTTACCAAATCATTTATTAAAATTTGTAGTTCAAAGAGTTTTCAACTCATGCCATATTTATTTTTAATATATCAATAAAATATATCCAATAAAGGCCTAAAAGTCAAATTACAATGTAAAGATAATGTTTTTCATTTAAAATTAGAACATTTAATTTTACTCATTTTTTGTTCCTTGATAATCCATTCAATGTATTACATTATTACAGTAACATCAAACCGAGATTAAATTATTTAAGTAAATAATATAATCTAATGATTAAAAATATTGCTGTGGATGAGAAAAAAAATGTTTTAAGGTATTTAATTAATTGTAAGTTTCACTATAAAGTAATAGGAATAAACTCTCACGAGTCAATGTTACTTATAAACACACCAAATATATATATATATATATATATAAAATTATTTATTTGATAGTACCGAGATGTGAAAATCTTAAAGTTTATAGGCTTCATATTAATTTGATGAATTAACAGAATTTAAAAAAACTGACATATGTTAAAGTAGGTATTTATTTTAGACGTACTTTTCAGAGCAGAAACATGTTTAACCATTCCCTATGTCGCTATTAAAGACAGTCATTGAACTCGTAAGTACTGGCAGGATTGACAATGCGATCAACAATAGCACAACGTGAAACAATCGTTCAAGTACCGCAAAGCAACGCCGCATGCCTTCAAACTAAATACTTGCCGTGGAGGAGGCTACATGTCGAGTTTTTTCTTTTCTATTTATTCAATAAATTGGTCTAGTAACAGAACCAAAATTTTAGTTACGCAGCCTCGTAATATTTTTTACGTTAAAGGTTAACACATTTGTTTTTCAGTACTTTTTATTTGGTTGAGAATTATAAGGAAAAAGCGGTCGAATCTATTAAATAAATTAATAATTAGTTTTTTTAAAATAAATAATTAAAAGTGATTCTAAGTTAAGATGAGTATTTACGTTATTAGCATTTTACGTTTTTATTTTACTTTATCACCGAATTTTCGAATTACCGCGTCTGCAAAATATTTTTCCCATACGCGAAAACAGCGCCACTATAAAATTATAAAAGAAAACCAACCCCCAGATTTAATTGGCACTGACTGAAAAGTGAGGTTATAGAATTAAAATTATAGAGGAACGGAAACTTTTGAAATTGTATATATATATATTTTTTGGGGGGGGAATTATTTAAAGATCAGGCTTAAATATTTTGAAAGGGAAATTTCCCTCCCCCCCCTCCCCATTATTTTTTTCATTTAAATTTAATAGCATTTAAAATTATTAGAAGAGAATATTAATGTTATCTACGGTTGTTAAACTAATTTTTAATTTTTATAAACATTTTTTAATGGCACATTTGTGTGTTTGAATTTATATTTGAATGTAATTAATTTATTTTTATCAAAGTAGGTTATTGTATTAAAATTTTTTAAATGTGCGTAAATGACTATTATAGTACTTGTTAGTAATGTAATTGTTTAAACCGTCGTAGTGTGTATGCGGTAGCTACTCTCTGTCTCTGTCTGTGTGTGTGTGTGTGTGGTTTAATCGTAAATTTGCAAGAGTGATTTCAGTGGGCATTGTCGGCGCAGGTGCGAACTCTGCCCACCCCCGCTGTTTGTTGTGTTCGCCGGAGAGAGATCGGATTTTCTGTGTTTGTGTGGCAATCACTCGATAATCAATACCTCTATTAGCGGGCCCCCATAATGACAGCGCCCATTGTGGCCCCGACAGCTCACCCATTACCCCCGCGTATACACCGACTGATTGTTTTAATCACCCGGGGTTCGATGAATAAAATAATCGCGGATATTTTATAATTCCGGGAAATGAAATTTTTTTTTCAAAACATTATAATTACTCCGCTCAGTCGCCGAAGTAATTTTAACATGGATCTGGGGATAATTTGTGAAAACAAAACACTTTATTCGGAACAGGAGACGCATCGTTTATCGCAATTGAATTTTCGTGAGTGCTGGATGGACTCTTATTAAATTTTGAAGCTCGTTTCAGGGGCTGTGACTGGGGGGGAATAAAACCAATATTAGAATAATACGCTGGTATATTACCTTTACGGTTCACGCAGTAAATTAAAGATGGTCTCCAGGATAACTCATTTTAATAATAAAAATTTATTCAGGTTGGCTATGAATATTATTATTGGATCCGACAGGAGGAGGATCACGTTCTGGACTAATATTAAAGTAAAATAAGAGAAAAATTTTGACTCCCGTTCTAACATTAAATGACTCAAAAATTTAACTCTGACGCCCACCAGAAATTAATGCAACAACTAGAAACTTTTAATTGCAACAAATAGGCTTAAAATTTAATTATATTCTTCTTCCATTATTATAAATATTTAATTTTTTATTCACACAAAAATAAATGAGACTACATGTTAACAACGGGGAACCTTCCATAAAGCCAAGTTTCCAGGATTCTTAATGAGTCAAAATCTTTTTAACATAAGTCTTATTACATTATGACTTGGATGAAATTATAATATTACTTTGGTCATTGCAATTAATAATTATATTATTAAAAGATCTACAAATTCCTTTTATGAGTTATAAATGTGGTAGGCTCATTTTTAAAATTGTTTAGTTTGAATTGTTTAAGTTCTTTAAGGGAAATCTGTTAATATTAAAACTTATTATATTCCATGAATACTTTAACTTAATTTTTCTGCATTTAAAACAAGTATTATCGTTCCCAGATTTTTATTTTATTTCTACAATATTTTTATATACAAGACAATCTTTTGACAGTCTGTTTGATGATGATCAAACAGACAAGTGTAAAAAATATTTTGATAATTAATTATTAAATTCCTACAAGTATCAGTCCTCAGTGTGGACCCTCTTCAGGATAAAATAACATATATATAACTATGCTATTGGTTGTTTTATCATAAAAAATCATAAGGTGGTAGTTAAGAAAATTTTTGGATATATTAGTTAAATATCATTCTTCTTATTATGGCCTCAGATCTGCATAAACATCATTATTAAATGATTTATGTTATACTGTATACTTTTTAAATTACAACATGAGTCAACAAGGCCAAGAAGAATGATAAATATAGCTCATGTAATAATTAATAACATAAACTACTTTGTGACTGTTAAAGATGATTAATATTTTATATATTCTGACAAATTAAATAGGTAAATAAATGTTTGGAATCCGTGAAGTTGTAGGAATTGGTATGTAATTTCAAACAAGGTGAATGAAGTGATGCATTCAGAGTGGGACAGTTTAAAACTTTTTTTAAAAAACAAATTCAGGAAACTTTACAATATATTAATTTTACTGTTGTGATATTTGTACATGTTGTATTATACTATATATTTATCTTGTGGAGCACTATTTTGTTTCACCTCCTGTACTTTTATCGAATATTAATTAGGTCTCTAGCTCCCTTTCTTTTTAGTCAGTGAAGTTGGATGGGAGGTAGAGGAGAGGATGTTAACGGTTTGGGGTGAATTATGTCTTTATTTTTATTTTGAAGAAGTAAGTATTTGGTTATTGTTTGGTGGATATGTGGATTATGGAGGTCACTATGGATGCGGGAATAGGAGAAGTACCAGGGACAGTTTGTCATATAACGAAGGATTTTATTTTGGGATATTTGCATCTTGTTTATATGTGTTTTGAAATAAGGGATATATAAAGTAATTGTTTCATTGAAAGGGATAAATGAGATTAATTAGGATTAATTAATGGTTTTAGTATTTTAAAACGGGGATTATTTTTTTAATGTGACTACTGTGTTGGGACCATGTTAGTTTTGAATCCAAGGTATTTATGGTTTTGTTTGTTTGGAATGGGTGTGTTGTTATTATAGATATTGTTAGTGAATGGTATATTCCTTTTTTTATTGGGAAAAAAGGAACTGTTATTGGATTTATGGTCATTTCTCCAATTATTTGCCCAAAAATGGCTACACGGTTAATGACAGTTTGCAGTTGTATTGCAGCCCCTATTCGTAGTCATGAGACTGGCAAACTATGGCTATATAAATGAAACCCAAATTCGGAAGCGAATACAGTATAAAAGCTTTAATATAGAGAGTGAAAGGAATTTAATTATAATTACTGGCGGACATCTTGAGTAAATAATATTTATCCCATAAATTTTTATAATACATATAAAACAAATAATAGGCAAGGAGAGACTGTAAAGAATTTTCTGAAACATTTTCAGTGAAATAGTTGTGACTAAGGAACCCAACTCATTGTAAATTTAGATTTGGTTGCAGCAGAAACATTGAATAATTTTTTTTTGCCGTATTATAATCGAGTATCACAATTTAGATACTAGAGAAATTATAAAAAAAATATATATTTTTACTTTCTAGACGTAGCACATGCTACATGATTGGTTTTAATTTTGAGAGAGTAGCTCCTCTAGTGAGTTTCGGCCCTTTGCTCTTCGACTATTATATTACGCTGCAGTATTCCAGTTCGGAGTTGGCGTGCTAACGAGGTGTCCTAATTATGTTACAATTAAATGCACGTATGTGTTGCGCGCAATCGGATTACATTTCAACAACAGTGGGGGGAGGGAGGGAGTGGTTGTGGGATGTTACGATTTTAAAAAGGTCCTGACAGACAGCATTTGAAAATTCCGTTAGTTTAAACATAATTTCCCAGGGGTTGAAACGGGTTTAATGGACGTCTTATTTAATTTGATTGAGGCGCTTCGCTAATAATGATAATAATTATTATGTTTTAAACTAATTAACAGACACTGTCAGAAACATTCATAATAAACCCCCCATTTCGTTGATGGTCATTCACGGGTAATGAGTTTAATTACTCCATACTTATTGTATTTTACATATATATAATTTTTTTTAAATGAAAATTAATTTATTAGCTAACTGATTTAGAGAGAAACCAGTTACAGAATTTTTGTTTCCATTACTTTAATCGCGAGGATTTGCCGCAACATTTTTCTGCTCGTTTCGCAAGCGTGTCTATTAAAAAACATTTTCTGTGTTAACTTTTATTATTTATATAGTTTTAGCCTATGAATTTATATTTTAGTGTCCCTCGTTCAAGTGATTAAATGTAATTGGACCGTATAAATGACACGTTTTGACTAATGCTTCACTTGAACTATTTCGAAACTGTGTTTTCTAAATATATTTGTAATTTTTAAGTTGACCTATATGATACGCATTAGTGATAAAAAATTATCGTTAAATTGTCTATAATTAATTACTTTTTGATTTTTTAAAACTTTTGATTAAATTTTAAGCCTATTTAATTACCCTTCGGCATTATTAAAAGTTTTAATTTAACGTCCGTTTTGAATTAATAATAAAAAACAATTGATGACGTCATACAGTCACTTTTTAGTTTTTCTTTTATGACCAAGAAATATAAAAGTGTTTGAGGTCATCAATTTTTTTATTATTATTCTACTTTATGCATTATTTTATAAATTAATCGAAAATAAGTAAGTCAGCTGAGGTCGTGTTAAGATGCTTTGACGAATACTTTGATATGTGTTTGATAAAAACGATAAAAGACTGTATATATAAATTATTAATATTACAATTGATTACACCCGTAATTTAATACAGTCAAATAATTTTTTTTAAAGTAAATTAAATTAAAACGTCAATGATTTTAAATAGATCGTCGGGATCTTTCGGTTTTTACTAACCACATTCATCTGATAATTTAATTAAAATATTTTTCTTTAGGCCAACATTTTTACGTGGTTATTTATCACATCCTATTTTTTTTTAGCAATGTTGGCCTACAAAAATATTTTAATTAATTTATCACATGGATATGGTTAGTAAAAACTGAAAGCTCCTGACGGTTATGACATTTATGTAGTTTAAATTTTGAGACTGTTTTAAAATAAGGGTTTAATTAATTATAATAGTATTAATAACTTAAAATATTTTGTATATACAGGCAAATAACATTAACAATAATAATAATAATCTCAAAATGACACATTTGAATGTACGACTGTATATAAAAATATATTTTTTGATTTCGTTGTGAGAATAAAGTAAATCATTCTCTTGAATAGTTATTACGTCGTTTAAAATTTAGTTCGGTTGCTTTAGAAAATAGGGGTAGGATGATTTTAATTTTTTTTTGCTTGCAGGAATTTCCACAGCTCCTTATTAAATTTTAATTTCCATCTTATTCAATAATTTTCGCAACAAAACAGAAAATAAGTCACCTGCTCTCTCGGGAATCGCGAGATTGAATTACCACAAATTTTATTCAATCACAGATTATTTGACTTTGTGTTGTTGTTGTTGTTTTTTCTCTTTTTCCACGTTCCGAGTTATTCGTCCGCCTTCGGATAGTGGTGGTGATAATGTGGAGGAAAAAGGTACGTCGGGAAGCGTGATCCCGGTGGTGGTGGTGGTGGTGGTGGCTGTTAGAGCAGCAGCCATAACTCAAGAGCTCCGGCTCGGCCAAAGAGAACTGCTTGAGAGTTTTCTGTGCTTTTTGTTACTCACTGAGCAATTTTTGCCCAGGAGGATGCAACCGACAAACGCTACGCCGCCACATTAGCCAAATTATGAACACTGAGTTGTATCAACGTCCGGCGTATAAATTTCAGAGCACACACACACACACACACACACAGCTTTAACAATCCTCCAGTCCATGTGCAAGCCTGTTTTATTGCCCGCTGACTCCCGTTAATTGGCCAGAACCCAGCAGCAAAAGCTTCGCAAGAAACAATCAAGAGTCAGTCGCCACGGCTTCATTAGCATCTTCCCTTCTTAAGATCATCAACACTACGAAGGCGGGAGTGGACTCTGGTCAAAAATATTTATGCTAAATCATTCCTCCAGATCTAAGAAATCACCTGAATTGTCCAGAAATAATTATCCAGCAGACCCTAGAGATCGGGACCTATTTTTCTTTACGCGTCTTCCTAAGCAAATATGAAGGAAAAAAATAATCGAATTTAGAAAGATCAAGAAAATATTCCTACTTCCCCTGGCTAGTCACTTGGATCGTTGCCATCGGCGACGTTTCGCATTCAACACCTTCCAACATTAACGAGAGGGGGAAAAAGTGCAAATTATTAATTCTAATTCTCCTTTATTCCTTTCAATGAAAAAAAAAATTTATATACCCCTTATTTCTTCATTTTGGGGTTCCGAAGCCAAAACACACATCAACAAGATCCCAAAATGAAATCCTTGGTTATATGACAAACTGTCCCTGGTACTTCTCCAACTCCAGCATCCTTAGTGACCTCAATACCTCCATATATCCACCAATAATAACCGAATACATACTTCTTCAGAAATAATAAAAAAAGACAATTCACCCTAACCCGTTAATATCCACTCCTCCACCTCACATCATCCAACATCGATTATTAAAAAGAAAGAGAGGCTGAGAAACCTATTTAATATCCAATAAAAGTACAGGAGGTGAAACAAAATGTAATCCACAAGATATATATATTTAGTATAATATGAAATGTATAAATATCACAACAGTAAAATCATTAAACTGTAAAGTTTCCTGAACTTTTTTTTTAAATAAACCCTTAAACTCATTTAAACTGCATAACCTGGCAAGTTGATTTACATTTATCACACAGCAGTCGGAAAACTCGGGGAATCAACGTTTCCGTACCTGTAACTGAGGCACATTTAATCTGAATCTTGATGATTTATTAAAAACAATTGATGACCTTATTTTAGTTTATAAGTTTATAACAAAAATTTTTGCAGAAATCCTCCAAAGCCTAATTCTGGATTAAGGAAGGAGGGAAAAGTGTAGGAAATAGAAGGCTTTCTGGAATTTGTTGGAATATAAAATGAGAGTAGTCGCAGAAAAAAAAAATGGAGGCAATAATGGATCAAGTTATAAGGCAAAATTTGATATACAATATTTACAATAATAATATTGTTACATTATTTTAAATTTTATTAAACCACCTCAGTTGAAGGACTTTACAGTTTAGATAAGTTGATATAGAATGTTTACAATAATAATATTAATCAATAATCAAAGCCATGTTTGCAAAGTATTTCATAGAGATAATTTTTATATTGAGGTATATTTGTATTTCCATCCATACATTTATTTAAAAATTTTATTATACAATCTCACTTAAAGGACTTTGCAGTTTAGATAAATTGATATTCAATATTTACAATAATAGTTTTAATCAATAATCAAAGCCATGTTTGCAAAGTATTTCATAGACATTTGTATTAATGAGTTTTTGTATTCCTATACTTACATTTCTTTAAAACAAAATATTATACAATCTCAGTCAAAGGACTTTACAGTTTCAATAAATTGTTATACAATATTTATAATAATAATTTATGAATAAGAAAGATAGCCAAATACAGACAAAAAAAGGTTAATATAAATTCCACACAACGTTTCTGCGATCCTTGTTCCTTTCATCAAGATCTAAGAAGAGCATAGAGCGACACAACTGTACTGGTCACTTTTATTTCATTTTAATATATATATATATATATATATATATTTAGGGTAACAAGCTGCTTGTGGATAATCCACGTTGTGGCAACTCCCCTTTAATAGCATAGGAAGGGATTTGAAATTGGAGATGCGGAAGGGTAGAGGAAGGTATCCAAGGGTTACTAGGGCCCCCGGGCTATATTTTAAGGATCCTACCCGGCATTCGCCTAAAGAAATGCAGGGAAAACCCTAGAAAAACCTGCATCGGGTAGGTCGGGCATTGGGTACTTGTCCCACGCCCTTCCGATAGCGGGAGAGGAGTTTGCTGTGGGGACGCCGTGCCTCGACCAGTTTAGGAGGCAGCTGGCAGACTATTCCAATGGGAATAGCGGACAACTCTTACCGTATGCCCAAGGTCTGTGACCCCGGAACATACACTGTGTCGAGGTGCCTCGGCTTGTGGGAACCTTAGTTCAAAAACGGAGAGGAAAAGGCATCCCCAAATGTAACCCCTTCGTATTTTTCCCTTACAAGGTTCTGCCTGCGAGAGAACATCCCTCGCAGGTTCATTTTAATAATAATATATATCATTTTATCGAAACTGTAAAGTCCTTTGACTATGAATTGTCTAATAATTTTTTAAAAAAATGTTTGGACGGGAACTCAAAAATTTACAATAATTAATTAATATAAAAATGATGCCTATGAAATAGTTTTTCAAACATGGCTTTGACTATGCGCCTGAACTACATGATGCAGGTTTTCTAGAGCTTGCCCTGTAGCACTTTTAGGCGAATGCCGTGTAGAATCCTTAAACTATATCCCGGGTGTTGTAGTTAACCCTTGGCTACCTTCCTCTTCCCCTCCGCATTCCCCTTTTCAAATCCCTTCCTATGTTATTAAAGGGGCTTTGCCACCTCGTGTAGCCTGTTACTCAAAAAAAATTATTGTAAATAATTGACACGGGTCTTGCGATTTTGAACTCATCAGTGCTATTAATTGTTTCGATTCTAAGGTTTCCAATCATCTCTGTTTACCACCGCTCATCTCGAAGTTACACGAAGGTAAAAAAATATATATTGACGTTCACAACATCGGCACTTTATTAACGCACCCAAAAAATGCTTCCAGCCTTGCTTCAAAAGTACATGTTTATGGAACGTAAAAGCGTTTTTCTTGTAGATTGAGACTTGTCGACACGGGCGTTTGGGTTCTTAAAAGCGCACGTTAACAACAGTCACGAAGCCCAAAGGCAATTTCTGGGAATCGCTTCCATTGTTGTCCCAAGCATCGGGGGGATTTTGTGTGTGTTTGTATTGAAATCAGTGTGTCTGAATTCGTAGAGCTCGTTTCAAGAATCCTGTCTGTGTCTGTGTCAGTCAATGGAGCCTGTGAACGGGATTGTCAAGTCCTTGTTAGATGTTGAAAACTTAACTGAGACAATTCTTGTTTCTGTCGGTAGAAAATGGACTCCAGTGAGACAAAAATATATAGTTTTTTAAAGGTAATAATACCACATTTTAATGTTATAATCACCGGACTGGGTTAAAATCATTATAAACTACTGGGAAAAAAATTTCTGAAGATGCGGAAGGTAACTGATATGGTCGTTTGGCCTTCTAGGGGTAGTAAACGTCATTTATAGACCTAATAGCAATAATAAAATTGAGCCAATAATTTTATTCACAAAGATGAACGTTACTTCTGTATTTTGTTTCTCCACTTCGATTCCGAGAAGTGTTGTTTTTAGGGTAACAGGCTACATGAGGGTAATCCACATGGTGGCAACTCCCCTTTAATACCATAGGAAGGCATTTGAAAGGGGGGGGATGCGGAAGGGTAGTAGACGGTAGCCAAGGGTTAACTAAGGCCCCCTGGGCTATAGTTTAAGGATCCTACCCGGCAATTCGCCTAAAAGTGATGCAGGGAAACCCCTAGAAAAACCTGCATCAGGTAGGTCAGCCATTCGGTACTTGTCCCACGCCCTTCCGATAGCGGGAGAAGAGTTTGCTGTGAAATCATACAATATTTTATTATTCAGAAAGAGAGAGAGAGAGAGAGAGGGAGAGAATACGCTCACGCAACAGGTGATTGTTTTTCACTACTTTGCGGTTGTTGAGTAGCGAGCGTCAGTCACTCCAACTCTGCCACACTCGGATAATAAAATTCTACATTAATTATGAAGCTTATTGCCCGCGGCTTTTGATAACATCAAAATTCAGACGCCATGACCCAATTTAAGATTGATAAAATACACTGGAAATATGAGTCAGTAATCGATTTTTCTTTAAATGTGATGTTGAGAGAAATAATCGATTTTTAATTACGATTAATTTTCGACCATCCGCACTATCTTTTCAAAAGACGACAATCGAAACTTTTTTTTTCGTAAGTTTGATTTCTTGTGAAAAAAAAATGTCATCATCATAATATCAAAATTCAGACCCCCATTTAATATTGATAAAGTACTCGGGAAATATGCGTCGGTAATCGATATTCTTTAAATGTAATGTTGGGAGAAATAATCGATTTTTAATTAGTTTTCGACCAGCCGCTAACTTTTTAGAAGTCGACATTCGAATTTTTTTTTTCGTAAGGTCAGTTTATTGTGGAAAATGTCATCATCCATGGAAAATATTTGAAACGTTTCAAAATTGGGATAATACTTTAAAAGCGGTTTCTGCTTCTCGAGATAGTGACCGTAGTCGCAAAATTTTAATCTCTACAGCTGTCTTTGGTTATACAAAATAATATGAATTTTTAGAAAGCACAGTTATTTAATCGCAAGTGTGTTTTTTTTAAAATGGCGGAAATAGACTAAAACTACGTAAATTAAAATTGGCTAACTTTCTTATTCATCCTCGGCCTGTTTTGAGAGGTGTATGTTCCGGGGTCACAGACCTTGGGCATACGGTAAGAGTTGTTCGCTATTCCCATTAGAATAGTCGGCCAGCTGCCTCCTAAACTGGTCGAGGCACGGAGAAGGGAATGCTGCGTCCCCACAGCAAACTCCTCTCCCGCTATCGGAAGGGCTTGGGACAGGTACCCAATGCCCGACCTACCCGATGCAGGTTTTTCTAAGGTTTTCCCTGCATTTCTTTAGGCGAATGCCGGGTAGGATCCTTAAAATATAGCCCGGGGCCCCTAGTTAACCCTTGGCTACCTTCCTCTACCCTTCCGTATCCCACCTTTCAAATCCCTTCCCATGCTATTAAAGCGCAATGTGGATCACCCTCATGTAGCCTGTTGCCCTAAAAAAAACCACCTAAAACTACGTAAATTAAAATTGGATAACTTTATTTTTCATTATTTTCAGACGTAATTTAGTTTTCCTTTTAACATTTGACGTGTAGCCTTTTATAGCGTCTTCTATTTCGGTTTATGTTTATATTATGTGTTTTCTCGATTATGTTTTTCTTACTTTCGGCTTTAATATTTCCCATTTTTGTTGCGTTTTCGTCGCTTTTGAGTTTTTGTCAACTGACAAGTGCAGTTGTGTCGCTCTAGGCTGAGGAAAGGAGACAAGGATCCCAGAAACGTTGTGTGGTATTTATATTATCACTTTTTGTCTGCATTGGCTATCTTTCGTATTCATTATTTCCAATATTTTTTTCATTTTAAAATGGTTCTTGATTAGAAAACTCCATTTAGAATTTTTCTTTATATTCTCGGTTGATATTTTTGTGTGTGTGAGAAGGGAAACACTCGGAAATTTAGACTCCATATGTCGCCGGAGAAGAAGAACTGGAGCAATAGGACACTCGCCGGTTCTTCCCGACGCCATTAATCGGGATTCACAGCACCCTGGGGAGTACCTTAAAAAAAATGAAACAGCGTCACGTCGCTATATGGCGACATTTCCAAAATGTCACGTCGATATCTCACTCGGAGACAAGCGATTTCCTTTATCTTGCTCATCCTGCAGTTTGTTCAGCAGGGGCTGATGTAACTTATTGATATATTGACCGTTATAGATCTGAGGCCTTTCGTTTTTTTTTCCCCGTTTGCATTATCAACTGTTCAGAAGCCATACGTCTCTGTAAATTTCTTTCCATTTTCCTGAAAGGTTCTTGATCCAAGGTAACCCCCAAAAATTTTTAATTATGACATTATTTTCAGTCCAAAACGAAGGAGAGGCGGGTTTAAATCGTTTCGCTGCTTAAAATATCGTTGAAAACGGACACGGATAGAGAATCAGATCTGTGAGATGGTTACTCATATATATATATATATATAATAATCAGCTTCCGACATGCGGAAGGGGGGGGGGAGGTACTGAAGAAAACATGTAAATGACTCGTCGAGGCTGGATGCTGTTGAGTAAACTAATCATCACTGAGAATATACCAGAAGTTCCGTTTTGAGTTCATTTTTGGTTTATGTATTGTATTAGTCCTCTGCTGGTGAAAATAGAATAATTCAAAGACACCAAGAATGAAAATTACAAAAGTTGTAAAATATATCAGTAAGAGAGAAAAAAAACAATCCAAAGAGAAACAATAGTCATTTAAGGAAAATGAAACCTTTTGAAAGTTATAAATTAAGAAATATATAGAACAAAAAATTTTAAATGAGGGAAAACAATACGTAAAAGAAACAACAGAAAATACATGGATGAGAAAATTCATTAAGGTGATACAATTATTTTTTATGTATAAATACATAATGTATAAACACACAAAATAAGAAATATGTAGAATAAAAAAATTTTAAATGAGGGAAAACTACGTAAAGGAAAAAACAGACATTACATGCATGAGAAAATTCATTAAGATGATACAATTATTTTTTATGTATAAATACATAATGTATAAACACACAAATAAAGAAATATATACAATAAAAAAATTTAAAATGAGGGAAAACTATACGTAAAGGAAACAACAAACAATACATGGATGAGAAAATTCATTAAGGTGATACAATTATTTTTTATGTATAAATACATAATGTATAAACACAAATTAAGAAATATATAGAATAAAAAAATTTTAAATGAGGGAAAACAATACGTAAAGCAAACAACAGACAATACATGGATGAGAAAATTCATTAAGGTGATACAATGATTTTTTATGTATACATACATAATATATAAACACACAAATTAAGAAATATATAGAATAAAAAATTTTTAAATGAGGGAAAACAATACGTAAAGAAAAAAACAGACCATACACGGATGAGAAAATTAATTAATGTGATACAATGATTTTTTATGTATAAATACATAATGTATAAACACATAAATTGAGATATATATAGAATAAAAAATTTTAAAATGAGGAAGAAAACTGGAAAATACGTAAATGAAAAAAATAAACTACATGAATGAAAAAATTCAGTAAGGTGATACTTATGATGATTTTTAATGTTCATAATGAGAAATTTAAAAAGGCATTTAATTTCACATTCGCTTTTACCGTAACCTTTTTTAGTTAGAGAAATGATTCAAACGGACAGTTAAATTGCACCGCGAATATATTGGGAGCATTTACATAATACGTAAAGTCAATTTATCTAAAAAAAAATTATATAAGAAGTGGTTATGAAGTTGCAGGAAAATAGTTTCTGGAACGTAATCAATTATAATTGCTCGTTTACGGTATCTTTCTCAATAATTTTCAAGCTACCAAGAGAAAGACTACATGTGACTATTAGAAATGTTTATATCTACTTGCTGAGAGATAAACTAACTTTTCCTAGCGAGTAATTTATTGGACGATTTCAATTTAATCCTTCATCCATTTTTATTCCTCTAAACGGAACGCTAACTGAAATCGTCGACTGTTTCCGTTAAGAAACTAGTCTTTAATTTGAGGAATAACTTCTTATGGTTTTGTAAAATAAATTCACTCCTTTCGACACGACGCCGACCTTCTGGTTAAGTACATGTTCGTAATCTGCAATAATTACAATGAAGAATGGAATAGCGGGTAACGGCACCAAAATGGAACCCTGTGGCACTCCGACAGTTTTTTTCTTATTCTGCTCATTTCATATTATTAAATTATCAGATATTAAACCCATATGATAAAAAATAGCCGAGCTCCTGTGGTGTAACGGTCTGCGTGACTGCCTCGCGTCACTGAGGTCCCGGGTTCGAATCCCCGGCGAGGGCAATGGATGTTTGTGTGCGTGAGAGAAACTCTAGTCAAATCAACCCCCAGACAATTGATGCGACTGTAAGTAAATCAGTAAAGAAAAATAAAAAAAAGTAGTGGGGGTAAAATTTCCGCTGCCACGATTACATCAAAATTTAAGGAACGTATTATCAAAGAACCAAAAGTAGTTGAATGGTAATTTTGCAAATAATGTGGATAAGGTGAATACAATAATAAGTTTTGGTTTAAAAATATGTTACTAGTATATGTGATGTCTGTGCGAAGTTATTCTTTTCGTTTAATGTATGCATGTTGTAATATAACGAATTGTCTCTGAGTTTCCTGCGGGTTCAGGAACAGTAAAATCGAAACGTTTAAATTGAAGTAAAACGAAATGTTCCGTAGTGGAAAGCACCCTTGTCAGACCAATTATATTATCTTGTAAAGTTACCGAGTCCGCATCCGAATGGTTTCGTGTTCTGTGGAGTTATTGCCGGAAGACACTGAATTATCATTCCTGTGGGAAGTTGGTCGGTTCTTCTTCTTGCAGCTGTAGCCGGAGGCTGCAAGGGTCGCGCTAATACATATTCACAAGGGGTTGGTCTCACGCAGGAAGCTCGCTGCTTCATTAGCGGGAATGTTGTCCTCTCCCGACGTTCCTTACCGGCACCACAAAACTATCGTCCATGTTTTAATATGCGGCAACGTAAGTTAAAAGCAGTCGGCGGGGGAGGGGGGGGGGTAGAAAATTCTGAGGAAAGGTACAATGTCGTTTTTAAAAAAATTTGCTGTTAATCTGGAATATTTTATATTTGTTTTATTATTCAGGGAACTTTACAATCTAATGATTAAACTGTTGTGATAATTGTACATTCTATATTATAGTATATATTTTTTCTTGTGGTGCACATTTTATTTCACCTCCTGTACTTTTATTGGATATTAATTCCGTCTCTTGGTCTCTTTATTTTCAGTCGGCGATGTTGGATGTGAGGTGGAGGAGAGGATATTAATGGGTTGGGGTGAATTGTCTTTTTTATATTTTGAAGAAAGTATGTGTTTGGTGGATACTTGGAATATTGAGGTCACAAGGGGTGCGGGAATTGGAGAAGTACCAGGAACAGTTTGTTATATAACTAAGGATTTTATTTTGGGATGTTTGGATCTTGTTCATGGGTGTTGTGTTCCAGCCGTACATCCGTAATGGGGAAATAAGGGATATATAAAATATAATTTCCATTGAAAGGGGATAAAGGAGAATTAGTATTAATTAATGGTTTTAGTATTTTAAAGCGGTGATTGATCATTTTATTTATGTGACTGGTGGTGTTGGGACCATGTTAGTTTTGAATCGAGGTATTTATGGTTTTGTTTGTTTGGAATTGGCGTGTTGTTAATATAGATTTTGTTAGTGAATGGTATATTTTTTTATATAGGGAAAAAAGGAACTGTGATGGATTTTTTTGGGTTTATGGTTATTCTCCAATTATTGCCCCAAATGGCTACTTGGTTAATGGCAGTTTGCAGTTGTATTGTAGCCCGATTCGTAGTCATGGGACTGGCAAAGTATGGCTATATCCAATAAATAGTTCTCGGTATTCACACAGGTTTGGCATATTTATATTTAAACGCAACGTTTCAACGACTGAAAGCTCTAGAAGATGGCGACAGAGCTTTTAGTCGTCGAAACGTTACGTTCAAATATAAATATGCAAAACCCGTGTGATTACCGAGAACTATTTATTGAAAAACTACACCGGGAAAGACTTCAGTCTATATCGTCGGCAAATATGGCAGTTTTAGTTGCCGTTATTTGGGGAATATCATGGGTATAGATGGAATGTAGGAGCGGAGGCAGTGACACTACCTTGAGGGACCCCCTGAGTGAACAGGGTATATTGGAGGTGGAAATGGTTTTGATATTTGACTAGGTAAGAGGCGGTTTGAAAGATAGTTGGATTGGAAGTTAAAGTAGGGGGTGGATAGGTTAGGTTTTAATTTGAAGATGTGTGAGGGATGGGGAAATAAAAAATACACAATTATTGTTGTTCTAATTCGTAAAACATTTTATAGACGTTACCGTAGATCGCAAATATATTATTTATATAATATACCCCGCACTAATAAATAAATAATGCAATAAGGACAGGAAAAAATTGGATTTTTAATACAATTAAAATCAATAATTACAGCTCATTAATTTACAAAAAAAATACAAAGCCTCGTCCCAATTTTTTGAACTCATTAGGTAAATACATTAATAATAGACCTTGTTTAATGCTATATATTTATATTATTACTTCATTTTCTCTGTCTTATTGCTAATTTATGTAATATTTAATCTTCATGTTGTTGTTTTTATTCAAAGAATTTATAACACCCAAACATCAAACATATTTAACCGAAATAAAGACATTTTACAGGGGAAAAAAATCAGTCCGTATTTATTTTGAATAAATTAAACTAATTTAATATATTGAGACTGTAATATTTTTTTATGTTCAATTATTGAAGTGCTCTTGACCTGTTTAAGTAAAATTGAAGACACTTTACAATATATGGGCTCATGCATGTTGTCTATTTGTCTATTTGTTTTTTTTTATTAATTTAGGTACCAATTTTGAAATGAAATCTGTGTTTATTTATCTGAAATTCTGAAATTAATTGTACCATTTATTCAATTTTTTTATGAATGTATTAGGTAATTTACATATAGTATTTTTAAGTTCTGATTATAATTTATTGAAAGTAGTTCGTTGTAAGTTAGGTTTTGTGAAATATATTTATTGTTTAGTGAGGATTATTAGTGGAAAGTCGGTCACCCATGATCCTTTTTTTTTCTCTAATATTCTTGAAGTGTTATTGACCTGTTTGAAAATTTTTTACAGTAAATGGACTCTTGCATGTTGGGTCCGAAATGTCTAATTTTTTTTTTATTAATTTAGGTCCCAAATTTGATATGAAACGCTGTGTTTATTTTTCTGTAATTCTCAATTTCATTTTAGAATTCTTTAAATTTTTTTTTCCTGAATTTATTAGATAATTTACATATAGTATTTTGCAGTTCTGATTATAATTTCGTGAAATTAGTTCGTTGAGAAATAAATTTTATTATTTTAGTGAGGATTATCACCGGAAAGTCGCTCACCGATGATCCGGTCCCCGATCTCTCTAAGCATCATCTAATGGAAATTAGCGAGATCCGAGCACTTTGCTTCGCCCCGCCGAGTGCGACATTGACAAGCCGTGCATCGTCAGTGTTTGCAACTCAATTATTGATCAAAGATGGCGTTTGTTAGCCCTCTCTCCTCCCTTCCCTCGGTAATGGCTAATGTACGAGTAGCTGACGGAAGCCTCGGACAACCCCGTCATTACAGCATTAAACTTGTGTTCAATGCAGAGTCCCAGCACAGCAGAGGGCGGTAATGCCATGTTCTCCTATCAGATAACAGCGTGTATTAAATCAGGCTACCATTAACACATCCTACCCTGCGGTGTCGCCGTAAACATCGGAGCTAACGATAAAGCTGGGATTAGCGTGGCCCTGAGCTGTCATAAAACATTAACCTATCGCGGATTTCCATCTTAATAACAACAGCCAGCTTCATAGTGTGGCGAACCCAACCTATGTGGAACGCAATTTTTACAGTATTATTCTCATTTGCATACGGGAACATTAATAATTTAAATACATTAAAAAGGCAAACTGAGATGAAAACGGTACTTGTAATTCCCGTCTGATTCAGGGTAATTCAGAGGAGGATTTGTAATAGGTCGCCAAGGGCACCTCATTCTGACTCAAGTCTTCAAACAAACACATACCGAATTTTCCCCTGATGTTTTCCATGAGGGTCTTAGTCTTGCTTAATAATATACAACTTGTATCACAGCATGGATTTGAAATGTAAGGACAATGACGCTCCATGGACTGGCCTGAACCGAGTTGGTCCTTGTCCGTTATTCTCATTACTCCTGAAATCCTACCCTCATTTTTCTGATCACAGCGACCGAATTATACAGTTATTTTGTTGTGGTCAAGGTAGGTTTCTATTCTACGGTAGACCCTGGTTGAGTCACTCTAGGACCTTCCACTGATTATAAAAAAAATATTTTCATTCCAACGCTCATTTCCGTAAGGGTCGACAGTGTTCCCTTCTAAAACCCTCTACTGATGAAAAATGAGTCCTCCTGAAGCTCTGACTTTATTTTGGAGAATAGGAAGAAATTTTTTGGTGCTAAATCAGGTGCATATTGCCAGGACCTTGATTGATTGACAAGTCCTGGTAAAAGGTAAACAGATTTCTTTTCTAACTTTTTAGGAACACGCAGTTTTTACAAAACTGGTTCACAATATTGTTGGTTTATTTGTTTGACAACTGGGAACTTATTCCGCCATATTTTTTTTAAAATAATTTATTAGACTAAACTTTCCTCCTGAGATTATTAGATGGTTACATATTGCTTACACCTCATACAATTTAAATTATGTACATAGTTACACATAGGAACAGGGTAATTAGTTTAATCAAGTAATTAACCTAATTTTGCAAATTTTTTGGTACCTTAATTTGTCTATCAGAGGGGCGTACATTGTTGGGATATCAGGGTTCAATGATGATGATGATGATGATGTTGAGATTGATTGGTTGGTTGGATGGAATTGGGTGTGTGGCTGTGACGTATATCGAAAGACATGGCTGTATAATCGATAGACGGCAATTTCATCTTCTAACTATTCTTCTTCTTCTTCTTTTGGTTCTTGGTAAAGATGGTAATTTACAGTTCACATATAATTAGCTTTAACAGTACTCTGTATATATATATATATATATATATATATATATATATATATATATTTATTGTAATATACTCAATTAATAGGCTTTTATTTAATTTAATGAATATGAAGAATTCGAGCCCCACGTTGTGGAAGCCAAAATGTAATAATAAAATGGAAGGCGTTAATTAAATAAAAAGATCAAAATTAACAAACAAAAGGTTTGATTTATTTTGTGGCAACAAAAGATGATTACAATTTAAAATATTAATTCTCAGGGTCTTCACTGTGTTTGATAATGGACACAACAATTTTATTTTAAAATCTTATTAACAAATAAATCATATTTACCTAAACAATACGTCGATATTAAATGAAATGAAATTAATTTGACAATTTAAAATTGAACGAAATTAAAAGGTAAAGAGATTAGCTCTGATTAACAATTAGAAAGAGAACGAAATCTGACTTCTATCGTTTAATTACGTTTACATAAATCATTATTTTGTATTTTGTTACATCTGACCAGTTGGTTCCAGCATTCCTTTTGGTTTCGAAAATACACTATTGCGAGATTTTACACTAATTCTAGTCAAAATTGATAGGATGTCAGGAACTCGGGTGATCCTCCTTTTTCTCCAGCTACCTGTTGACTGCTTGCCTTGGGTGAATTCTGTGGTTTGTAGATTTGCTATTCTTTTACCGCTTTGGACTTAAACTGCAACGTTACTATTTGTGGCTGGCTATGGACGTTAACTGCTGACTTAGCAAGTTTCGATGTAGTGCTTCCGTGAATGTTTTACTTTGTCCTCAACTCACAACTTTGTTTAATAATAATACATTAAACGACGGCTTGTCTCTGCTCTGGTATCTCTTGTTCCGTCCTCCGAAATGTCCCGGCACCAACTAACTCTGTTAAATTCTAGTCACCAACTGAACTATCCTAGTCTCAAGTTTTAGCGCGTATACGCCATTTTCGACAAAGGCGGCTAGCTTCATTGTTGCTTTGGAAGCACCTGCCACTACAATTAAATTGTATTAAAACCAATTAATGGCCTAATTAATTGGCATTACAATATATATATATATATGTATATATATATATATATATATATATATACACAAACTGGACTCTCCAGAAACCCGTACTACAAGAAACCTTAAACTTAACGAGCTGATCATTTTTCGATGTATCGTAAAAATCACGGCTATATTCAAGATATATTGTAATAATTTATTTACATAGCTTAACATCCTTTGACAATAAATGAATTATGTGGTGTTTTTAAATGAAAAGGACTATTACGTGAAAACTATTAAACAAGATTTAATAACAATTTTAAAACTAGTATTCAAATTACAAAGTATTTGGGATCTCAGGGTCTTGAACTGGGTTTGATAATGGCAGAATTTATATAAACAAAATCACAAAAGTTACATTTACTTTATATGGGAATCAATGCGTCGGAACATGGACGAAATTTGTTGCTGAAGAAATTATACTAAAGATTGAATTTAAACAATTTTCAATTTTTATCAATAAATAAAGAATGATCTGAATAATTAAAGATCTCATTTTATCGATAATTAAAGAACGATCTGACGTTTATCTTTTAAACGTGGTTTACAATGATTTTAAAGTTTTCTTTCTACTTACGGCAGCCCAGGTCTCATTTTAACTTTTCGTGCACAATTTTGGGGATATCACTGATTCTAAGTTCTCACAGACTCTAAATGTTCACAGACTCTAATTAGCGTAGTTTGTTAGTTGGTTCAAAATAACTTTGTCGATTCTCGATGATTTACTGCAAACTGGATTCCTAGGTCTCGTGGATTTTTGTTGAAAATGCCCCTCATTGGTTTTGTCTGTTGACTGAAGACTAGTCCAATTTCTGCATTTTTGATATAACAGCGTACTGGTTACTGGAACACTTTCTCGTTCTTTAAATTAGACCGTTTTCATTCTCGCTGCTGACTGACGAAATTGTTCAACTTTTCGTGTGTTAGAATTTTGTGGTCTTTACACCTCGCCGTTCATTGCCCGACTGTTCGTTCTTTTCGTCTCTTCTATTTGCTGTCTGCTGCCCGACTGTTCGTTCGTCTCGTAAATTTTGAGCGCGTAAAACCTTCTCGACCGATCAACAATGCTTTCTTTGCCTTGCCGGTTTGTTGCGGCGTCCGCTATATCCACCAATAATGAGTCCTCTACAATTCAACTTTTCAATTAGAACAATGCGTTTATTACCAATTACTACAATATATATATATATATATATATATATTATATTACGACGAAAAATTAATATTCTTTAAATAAAACGGAAACTTGTGTGTCTTTTAATAAAATAATACTTCGTTTTTATTTTAAGAATCTTTCGACCATGAGGCCATCATCAGCTATATAATCACTTTAATTACTAATTACTGTAATATTAATATCTTTAACGTAGTTTCAAATTATAATCTTTTAGTAAATAACAATTATTGTTTTTTAATCTTTGTAATTGTAATAATTTATTATTTTCATGTAATCTTATATCACGACGTCTCCTGTTTCCTCGACTGAGGACTAATGGAATGAGTAATAAAAGAAAGTGCACGTAAGGTTTTGGAAGTGATTATAAAGCTGATGGTGACACCTTATGCTCGAAAGCTTCTTAAAATAAAAACAAATTGTTTTTTTTTTGGATTAAAAGACACGGAATAAATTAAGACGACAATTGGTATTAAATATAGATTATATTCAACTGAGTTGAACCAATCGAGTTGTTTCTGGCATTTATAAGTTAATAAATAAAATAAACCTCGGATGAGGAAAGGCACAAGACTAATGAGTGAAATGCTGCAGATTCGTTCCAGAATCCCAGTAGAATTGATCCATTGTTCGTGGATCCTCAATGAGGGATGGAAAGCTTCAAGTGTGTTTTGAACCAATAACCGCCGAGGTTAAGTTGCGTTGTGATACTTTAGTAAAGCCAACCTATCTGCCAAAATCTTTCGTAGTCGATTATGTTTCTATTTAAAAAAAATTCTGTGCAAATCAATTTAATTAAGGGTGGTAGCCTTACCAGAATTTGTTTTTCTCTGATTTCTGAAGTCTTGAAGATTCACTGTAAGAAGGTCGTTGAATTCTGATTCTTATTTTTGTGTGTTAAAGAGAAAGTAGTAACTGCAATGCAGAATGAAACCGAAATAGAGTAATTTATTTATACCTGAATATTTAAGCGTCAGTGAAATTCCCCCCCCCCCTCCTTCTTATCAGACGTCGCAACTGTTATTCGCACGCTGTAACAGTGTTTGAAAAGAAGCGCCCGGTCTCTTATTTGCCGTCGTATTGACGTGTTATCAGCAACGAGGAAAAGGGACTTTAGAAATGGCTATCTCCGGGCCCCGGACGTCTCTTTTCGTATCGACGAGGCTTCTCCTTCCTCCCGCCTGGTCATTGTCGTGTGAAGGTTCCTTATCGCGCCGCGCGATCTGCGCCATTGGTTAGTCAACGTCGTGACGTCAGTGACAGTTGAGTGTCAGGACAAACAACGTGCCACGGGGAGTGGCAGCCAACTTGTCTGCCAACAAGCAATTAACTATATAACTCCATAAGGTTTTGCAGTCCTAGATCTCATCAAGCCGTTCAAGATTATTATCTTCTGCAACTTTTGAGGGAGGTTCTTTGTTAACAAATTAGTGTCCACGGTCTATATCTTAATAACATCTGATAAATGACCCCCCCCCCCCACCTTCTTATCGGGTGCAAACATATGTAGACGACATTAGCAATGAACGAGATAATCCTTTATATCATGTAATGTGAAAATATTTCGTTGTAACTTGCATAGAAGAACGAATCGTAACAGGTAGACGATTCCATTATTGATTAAATTTAATTGCTTGCAGAATAAATAAAATCGGACAGACAATACAAAAAAAGGTTGAAGAAAAGTTGATTCATCAAATTAACACCCCCACAACGTTCCTGGTTACCTAGAATTTTTGAGTTCGTCACCTGATTTATGAGTATTTTTTTAAAGTAAATTTTACAACTTGTAGACAAAGGACTTTTACAGTTACGATAAATTGACACCCAGGATTTACATTGTAAATTATTAACATGGACTCTTGCCATCTTGAAAGTCTCCAGTGACATTTCTAAGTTGCAGGCGAGAGGGTAGTTTTAATTTCCTTTAGTGGTTTTATGAATTTTATTCTGTTGCCTGTATACAAGGTGTTTTATTAATTTATTATTAATTTTGTGCTTGGGAGGGATGGGATGAGACGCGGTAGGGTAACATGATGGATATCTATATAATAAAAAAGATTGTGTTTTTGTTTGTATGTATGTATGTAAGAATTTACGGTATTCTCTATACAGCTTTATTAGACACGGGGACAGATTGCAACAAAAACTCGTACACACATTCTACAAAACACGAAAACCGGTACTGTGGGGCGAAGGGGAGGGGGGTTGAGAAACCCCTAGCATAAAGGTGGAAATAATTATAATTTTAAAAAAATGTGATCATTTTGAGTTAAATTAGTGCGCACCAAGAGACAGTGACGTCAGGCGCGCGCGCGAGAGAGAGACGTTACTACGCGACGAACAAAGGAAATAGTTCCTTTTTCCGGTAATGAAATAAAGCAGAATTATTTTCGTCGAATAAAAAGTAAAATTTTGTCCAGAAGTACTCCATAGAATGGTGATAAAAAAACAATACGAAAAACTTTATGATCCTTGCGGGAAATGTAAGTTAATTTTCGTGCCATATTAAGTGACTCCAATATGGCGACCATTTGTTTACATTGTGAATCTAGTTATGAATTACATAAATTTAATCTTTCGTAGTGTCTGAAGACTGAGGGACAATTATATCCTGCAGTACTCGAGGAGTATATTTAAGAAGAAATTCTGAGGTATGTTTGTTGGGGCTGATGCAATAAAATTCAATGTATTTTACAGCTGTTCAATTAATTTCACTATCGGTCGACAGTATGTACGGAACTAGGAACAGTTAGATTCAGGTTAAATAATTTATTGACAAAAGATTAATATAGAATTAAATAATTTTTTTGGTTTAGGTAAACGAGTACACGTGGCAACGCCGAGCACCCACATAGTACAAAATACGCATGTGTGATTGTTGAGGATCCATCTAGTAAGAGGGTTGATATGGTTATGGAACACCAGAGTGGTCTTGGAGAATCCTAAATACTATAGGATATTATCTTAGTTTGTGGCTGTGGTTTCGGTGAAGGGGGGGGGGGTGTGCTGTGGAAGTCTGCTATGGTGTGATTGGGGTGATTAAATGGGCTTTTTTATTAAGTCGTATAATGCGTTTTGAAATATTGTGAAATGAGGAGGACTTTGAGGATTATTGATTTACGGAGATACCACGGGGGAGTTGGATATAGTTCTGAGGATTTTTTTTTATTGAAACGCGGGTGGTGCTTCGCCATATGGCACAGGAGTATGACCGTATGGGGTGGATTAGGGATGAATAGAGGAGTCTTTGGTGGTGATTTTTTTTTTATTAACGAGGCGATGTGTGTCCTTACGATAGGTCCAAGGATTGCAGAAATGTTGTGTTGTAATTAATTTACCACTGAAATTTGATTGTCAACTGTCTACTTATACGTCTAATAAAATCTGACATGGTTGTAAAACCTTTTGAGAAAATCCGCCGCACAGAAAATTAGTTAAAAAAAAAATCAAAATAAGTTGAAAGGTGATTCTCAACTGTATGTCCGCTCAAACGGTGAACTGACAACTTAAACACTTGTTCGAGGAGTCTGTATCAAAATCTGAGGAAGAGTCCTTGACCTTACTGGACCAACGATCATCACCTCCTACTATTTACCTCGGCTCTTGCAGGTTTTCATGTGTGTGGCGCCCCCCCCCCCCTCCACAACCTACGAGTTTTAGTTGGCAGCTGCAAACTTTTTCCCTGTTTCTATTTACCGAGCTGTCGCGTATCCTTGAGATGGTTCGCACCTCACCGCAGTCTCTTCGGCGCCGCTGTGCTAATTGCAACCCATTGCTCTGTTTCGTCTTAAACGGCTTCAAAACTGCTTAAGTCTTGCCGAGACTTTATTAAAGTCGACGAGCAAACGATGGTAGAAGGCGAGTCTTCATTTGGGGCAAAAGTAACTTTTTTTGGGGGGGTGTAGACAGACTATGTATAGGGTAATCCATATAGTGGCAACTCCCCTCTAATATCATAGGAAAGGGATTTGAAAGGGGGGATGTGGAAGGGTAGATCAAAGGTAGCTAAGGGTTAACTAGGGCCCCCGGGCTATATTTTAAGGATCCTAACCGGCATTCGCCTAAAGAAATGCAGGACAAACCCTAGAAAAATCTGCATCAGGTAGGTCGGGCATTGGGTACTTGTCCCACGCCCTACCGATAGCGGGATAGGAGTTTGCTGTGGGGACGCAGCGTTCCCTTTTTCGTGCCTCGACCAGTTTAGGAGGCAGCTGGCCGACTATTCCAATGGGAATAGCGGACAACTCTTACCGTATGCCCAAGGTCTGTGACCCCGGTACATACACACCTCAAAACAGGCCGAGGTGCCTCGGCTTATGGGAACCTTAGTTTAAAAACGGAGAGGAAAAGGCATCCCCAAAGGTAGCCCCTTCATGTCTCTCCTATTCTACGAGAGAATAACCCTCGCTTGAGATATATAATGTTTACGGGGAAATATAACCTGTAAGTGTAGTCAATGTTTCCTCCTCGTGGGTGAGAATTAATCAAAAGCACCTTCCTCTTTTAATTTTTTCATTTTAATTCTGCATTGTATAATAAAACTCTTTTAAATGCCGAAACCGGACACGATTAAAATATAAATAATATATAAAAATCATTCAAACACTTTCCTTTTCCTCGACATCTCTATGACGAAACCTTGCATTCGCGTTTTCCCCATTCTCTACATCTATTTATTTCTCCTCGTTATTTTCAAATAAATCATTGTGCTCATATCAACACGATACTAAAAGTCGACACGAGGTCCTAAAGTCAAGAAAAATTAACCTATCATTTCAATGTGATGTCCGAAGGTTTTCTCGATTAATAGAAGACAGAAGATGTTGACGTGGAAAGTCTTCGGAACGTCGCGTTTTGTCGACGAACTACCCCCTTAGAGAATTCCATCAACGATCTCAAATAATCTTTTCCACGGGTAACTCTACATGGATGTCATCAGATTTATCATCCAAAATTTTTGTAGTGTAAGCCCTTAATTGGGTAAATTTTGAATTACGTCCTGAGGACTATATTCCTCTATTTTTTTTAAAAAAATTATCAAAGTTCTCCTTTTACCACGAAAAAATTAATATTCTTGTTACGTGCTTTGGTCACTACATAAATCCTTTCCTGTTCCCTTTCCTTCCTACTTTTACTACTCCGTTAATTTAAAATACAATTATTTCTATATGTTTCCCCTTGAAACGTTATGAATATATGCATACACACACACTGAGAGTCGTAACTGGTATCAACCAGTATATTTTTCTTTCCTTGTCTGAACTCTTTAGTTTAGGAGATTAGTATCCAAATTTGTAGCCTCTATCTACAGACCCAGACATGTAATTGAATCGCATTAACGGATATTATGTTGCAACGTTGTATAAATTTCCTTAAAAATATTTGGTTTTTGGAAAAACTTCGAACCCTTATTTTTCAGCCTTCATGGAAAACTGCGTTTTGATTAAAATTAGGATTGTTTGATGTATCATCCAAAGTCAATATATATATACATGTAAATTGTTATATCAATGTTAATTATAACCAAAAAGACTGATTTATAAAAAGATCATAAAAAAGTAAACCAGGAACAGTCTCAAATATCTATTCACTATCTGGATTGCCGGCGTTGCCCGGGTTGTGACAAAAAAAACTCGGCGACATCCATAACTCCGGATTCGACGGCAATCGAGGTTCTTTTCACGCTATTTTTATTCAACGTCCCTCCAACCCTACCCCTTACAGTAGTCCCTTTCAACAAAGAAATAGGTACAAATTAAACATGAAAAATATTGGGGGAAAAAACACTTTCAATTTCATTGACGCACTAAAATATTTATTTGATGCATATATATAAGCCGTTTTAGCATGTTTGATAATTTACATCCCCGTTCACACCCTCTCACGGCGGGGACGGTAGTTGTGTCTTACCCCCACAGTGTTTGTTTCCTTCCGTTTCTAACAGAACACGTGTACAAAATTTTGTGAAATTTGATCCACGGGTTTAGATTTGTATGAGGAACACACACACACACACACATTGTTTTCCCCTTCCAACCCAACTCATAAGGGTAAACGAACAATTTATCCGGCCAATTGAATCTTATAATTAAACTCAGCGACTTCCATAACCACGGATTCGACTCCAATCAATATTTTTGCTTTATTTGTGTGTCACGTTGCTTCACCCTACCCCTAAGGGTGCACCGCTCCGGTGCCGAAAGTGGTTAAAATTATACACAAAAAAACCGACAGGAAAAATACTATCAATCACATTGGTACAGAAAAATATTTATCCGACGTAAATATCGGCTGTTTGAGACTGTTTGAGTCTGTTTGAGACTGTTTGAGCCTGTTTGAGACTGTTTGAGACTGTTTGAGACTGTTTGAGACTGTTTGAGACTGTTTGAGACTGTTTGAGACTGTTTGAGACTGTTTGAGACTGTTTGAGACTGTTTGAGACTGTTTGAGACTGTTTGAGACTGTTTGAGAATGTTTGAGAATGTTTGAGAATGTTTGAGAATGTTTGAGAATGTTTGAGAATGTTTGAGAATGTTTGAGAATGTTTGAGAATGTTTGAGACTGTTTGAGACTGTTTGAGACTGTTTGAGACTGTTTGAGACTGTTTGAGACTGTTTGAGACTGTTTGAGACTGTTTGAGACTGTTTGAGACTGTTTGAGACTGTTTGAGACTGTTTGAGACTGTTTGAGACTGTTTGAGACTGTTTGAGACTGTTTGAGACTGTTTGAGACTGTTTGAGACTGTTTGAGACTGTTTGAGACTGTTTGAGACTGTTTGAGACTGTTTGAGACTGTTTGAGACTGTTTGAGACTGTTTGAGACTGTTTGAGACCGAAATTAATGTTAAAAATATATTTTTGGGTCAGAATTGCACAACGTGCCAATTCTCAGAAATACATAATTAATAAATGCTTAAGTGTTTCTGGTATATTATTTTAATAGCTTGTTATACAAATGAAATATTAATGGGATTTCTGTTTTTAATTGTCAGTATCACAAATTTGAGAAATTTATCGATAAAGTCTGTCATATGTAATATTAAAATACTTCGTTGTTATTATTTTTTGGGGTGGGTGGGGGGTCTCATTCTTAGTCGTATCGATTTTCTGTGGTATTGTGACACTTATGAATCGATAGTATTTATTATCAACTTAAATATAATGCCCTGAATATTTATTACCAGCGTTCGTTGTTTTATACTTGACCACGTGACACGCGACCGCAACAGTGCGGATAGTTGTGACGTCGTCCGTGCTGGACCGTGTACTCCCTGAGGGAACACGATATTTTTACACGCGGCCCAAAATACTCCTCCTACATGTACACCTCTGATGGTCGGCCACCTAGCGGCAGTAGTGTCCCTCCCAATCCGTGGTAACACAGGAAGCCATTCATCAAGCGTGTTGAAAATGCGGCACAATATGCGAGCACCTGGGCGACGTTACGCTTCCGTGACCTCTGGTGATGACAAGTAGTAATATATTTCTACCAGTTGCTTATACACTTTCCACATTCTGAAACCTCAGCTTATGTGGGAGGTCACAACCACAGGCGTCTCATAACTATTTTTGTCCTTTTATGAGAACGGAATTTTAATATGAAAAAGACACATTTTACGAGACGAAACGACGTTCATTTAAATAAATTGACAAATGCAAGAATAAACCAGTACTTTTATGGACTGCTTTATAAAATGGAATAAACTGGAAATCTATTTCATAAAATAGGATGTTTAATTGTATGCATTTACGTTAACTTCTTCACAAATTTAAACGCATGGACAGATGGCAACAAAAATTGGTACACACATTCTTCAAAACACAAGAAACGGTTCTGTTGGGGGAGGGGGGTGAGAAACCCCTAGCATAAAGGTGGAAAAAATTATAATTTTAAAAAATTTGATCCTTTTGTGTCAAATTACTGCGCAGCAAGAGACCGTGACGTCACGCGTGCAAGAAAGACGTTACTACGCGACGAACAAAGGAAATAGTTCCTTTTTCCGTACTGAAATAAAGCAGAAATATTTTCGTTCAATTAAAAGTATAATTTTATTCAGTAATACTGCGTCGAATGATTCTAAAAAAAACAATACGTTCGTACTTTACAATCCTTGCGGGAAATGTAAGTTAATTTTCGCCCCCATGTTTAGTGACTCCAATATGGCGACCATTTGTTTACATTGTGAATCCAGCTAAGAATTTCATCAATTTATTCTTTCGTTATGTCTGTCTGTCTGTCTGTATGTATTTATGTATTTATGTATGTATGTATGTATGTATGTATGTATGTATGTATGTATGTATGTATGTATGTATGTATGTATGTATGTATGTATGTATGTATGTATGTATGTATGTATGTATGTATGTATGTACGTACGTATGCATTTACGTTAATTTCTTCACAAATTTAAACGCATGGACAGATTGCAACAAAAATTGCTACACACATTCTTCAAAACACAAGGAACGGTTTTGTTGGGGAGGGGGGGGGTGAGAAACCCCTAGCATAAAGGTGTAAAGAATTATAATTTTAAATAATTTGATCGTTTTGTGTCAAATTACTGCGCGGCAAGAGACCGTGACGTCACGCAGGAGACGTTACTACGCGACGAACAAAGGAAATAGTTCCTTTTTCCGTACTGAAATAAAGCAGAAATATTTTCATTGAATAAAAAGTATAATTTTATCCAGTAAGACTCCATCTAATGTTAATAAAAAGAACAATACTAAATACTGTACGACCCTTGCGGGAAAATGTAAGTTAATTTTCGCCGCCATGTTTAGTGACTCGAATATGGCGAACATTAGTTTACATTGTGAATCCAGCTAAGAATTTCATCAATTTATTCTTTCGTTATGTCTGAAGACTGAGGGAAAATTATATCCTGAAGTACTCGAGGAGTATATTTAAGAAGAAATTCGGAGGGATGTTTGTTGCGACTGATGCAATAAAATTCAATGTATTTTTACAGCTGTTCAATTAATTTCACTATCGGTCGACAGTGTGTACGGAACTAGGAACAGTTAGGTTTAGGTTAAGACACTTCTTGACAAACGATTAATATAGAATTAAATACTTTTTTCGGGTTTATATAAATAAATACACGTGGCAACGCCGGGCACCCACTAGATAGTAAATAATAAAAACTAAGCAAGTTAGAAGAATATTTATTGAGAGGGACACGCAAGGACCAAGAGAACAGAACAACCATCTACTCAAATACTCTTCACCGGGCTTGAGATTGTTCAAATGTTCAAAGTAGTCTTTTAAGACTCTGGGGCAATTAAATCACGAGTTCACAAACTACTCTCTCTCTCTCTCTCTCTCTCTCTCTCTCTCAGTATAGATTTATGTTCTCGAAGAACCTTCCGTCATCATCAGCTTCATTAACTTCTGACAGGTGCAAATATATTTCATTTCGCTGCGTGATAAATATCTAGATAATAAAATTAAACCCTAAAAGTGATTAATATGCCTTAAAGAGGTTGTCATATTTCGTCAAGAATTTATTACGTCAAATGAATCTCGTAATTCCAATTCCAGTGGCGTAACATGTGTTTGATAGCCTCAGTGAGCGGCTAAAGGAAGGATAAATTCAACGGTTAATGCCAATGAGGTCGATAAATTATCATAATGGTTTTTTTTGGAGGGTGTCTGTAACTTAAAAAGTCCCATTAAAAATTAATTTTATTATTATTACATTCAATAATTTATTTCCCTAAATTCTGTTATTATAAACAATGGGTTGAATATTTCATTTAATAATTCGCAATGAACCATTTTGGTAAATAATAAATACACAACGTTTCATCCCATATTTTTGGGGACTTCTTGAGGCCACAGAATATAAAAAGAATGGTAAAGAATATAAATTGTTATTCGAAACCATGTTCAGTAATCAGTTGGCCCACGTTTTAATTGAATTTATGATATGAATATGGATAAAATCAACACAAAGGTTACACACCGAATTTTAATCTTGACAATTGTTGTACATGACATTCAAAAAAAAATTTATAATTGACTGTTAATAAGGGATTGTATTATTAATAATATAAATAGTAAATTATGTTCTGTTTTCGTTTAATTAGACAAGTAAATAAAATAAAATAAATGAATAATTATGTAAAGTAAAGATTAATTTAAAAAATAAACTACAACTTTCAGAAGAATTTAGTTACACCTTTAATTATAAAACATCTTATTTAAATGTCGGTTATTCTGATCCTTAAATTTACAATATTGACTTTATATAATTTTTCATTATTTTTAGAATATTTTTTTTTACATCCCCCAAAAAACGTTTTCAATAATTAACAATGAAACTATGCGAATTTATTATTCACTAAAAATAGTTCATTTCAAATGTCATACGATCCATGTTTATTAATCAGTTGGTTACCGTTTTAAATAAATTTATGAGATGAATATGGACACAATTAACCCAAAGGTACTGAGCGATATTTTATTGTGATTGACATTGAAATAAAATTTATATGTGATTGTTAAAAAAGGGTTTTATTATTTATAATATTTACAGTAAAATGTTATTTTTTCGGTTAAGAAGCCAAGTAAAGGATATAAATTGAATGATTAATTATGTTAAGTAAAGATTAATTTAAAAAATAAACTACAACTTTGAGAATAATTTTAGTTACACCTTTAATTATAAAATATCTTATTTAAATGTGTCTCTGATCCTTAAATTTATAACACTTAATATAATATAATATAGATATAATACTTAATATAATGACACTATTTTTAGAATATGATAGTTTTTACATCCCCTAAATTTTTTTTTCAACAATAAAAGATAAAACTATGTCAATTTATTATTTACTAAAATGTTCATTGCAAATGTTAGACTCATACATTTAATAAAATTGTTTCTCACTTGACTCACTTTTATTATTTTATTTCATATATGTCAGATCCTAATTTATATTATTCCAATGAAATTTATATTCTGACTATTGAGAAAACTAATAAGATTAGTTTTATTTTACATTAATAAACTTTTTTTGTGACTCTTTTAAATTTTAAGTCAGGAAACTTTACAATCAAAAGATTTTACTGTTGTGATATTTATAATATTTATATCTGGTAGAGCACATTTTGTTTCACCTACTTTACAGTTATTGAATATATTAATTAGGTGTCTCGGTCTGTTTCTTTTTAATTGGCGATGTTGGATGTGAGGTGGAGGAGAGGATATTAATGGGTTAGGGTGAATTATGATGGTTTTTTTTATATTGAAGAAGGATGTATTTAATTATTATTGTTTGGTGAATATATGGAGGTATGGAGGTCACTATGGATGCGGGAATTGGAGAAGTACCAGGGTCAGTATGTCATATAACGAAAGATTTTAATTTTGGGATGTTTGGATCTTGTTAATGTGTGTTTTGCTCCAGCCGTAATGGAGAAATAAGGAATATATATAAAGTAATTGTTTCATTGAAAGGGATAAAGGAGAATTAGGATTAATTAATGGTTTTAGTATTTTAAAGCGGTGATTGATTTTTTTTTAAATGTTGCTGGAGTGTGGGGACTATGTTAGTTTTGAATCGAGGTATTGATGGTTCTGTTTGTTCTGAATGTGTGTGTTGTTAATATAGATATTGTTAGGAAAAAATACACTGTGATGGATTTGTTTGGGTTTATTCTCCAACCATTTGTTCAAATGGCTACATGGTTAAGGACAGTTTAGCAGTTGTTATTGTTACCCTATTCGTAGTTATGGGACTGAAAAATTATGGCTATGCCGTCGCCAATTGTTTGTATCTCATTTTTTTTAATTACCACTACAATGTAATGTCAAACATATATTTTAATTTAAAACGCAGGAAATTATAGGTGTGAGGATCAGTAAGCCAGCAAAAATGAATCGATTTAAAACTGCAAGTGAGTTGTGAACAGTATTTTATTTCAGTCAAAATGATAATTGGTTATTGGGCATACGGTAAGAGTTGTCCGCTATTCCCATTGGAATAGTCGGCCAGCTGCCTCCTAAACTGGTCGAGGCACGGAGAAGGAAATGCTGCGTCCCCACAGCAAACTTCTCTCCCGCTATCGGAAGGGCGTGGGACAAGTACCCAATGCCCGACCTACCGGATGCAGGTTTTTCTAGGGTTTTCCCTTCATTTCTTTAGGCGAATGCCGGGTAGGATCCTTAAACCATAGCCCCCGGGAGCCCTAGTTAACCCTCGGCTACCTTCCTCTACCCTTCCGAATCCCCCCTTTCAAATTCCTTCCTATGCTATTAAAGGGGAGTTGCCCAATGTGGATCACCCTCATGTAGCCTGTTGCCCTAAAAAAATGGTTAATTTCATGTCACTAAGCCAAAAGTGACATTATTTCTCGTCCAATACTTCCGGTACATTTTTAGGAACCTTGTGATTCAACGCAAACGGTTTTATTTTAGTCTCAAATTTATAAAAATGTTTTATTATTCATTTTAAATATTGTCGGATTTTTTTGGCAATTGAAATTTGTGTATTGAGTTTTAATTATTTTTAAAAATTAGACATTGTTTTTACACATGTAATTGTTATTGTCGTACTGTCATTGGAATATTATAAATTTAGCAGACTGTTTAGTTTATTGTAGGTCGTAATTTAATTTGATTAAATCTTTTAAATAACCATCTCAACTCTCCCGGTATCGGGCCTGACCATTTTCCGCGTCCACAACGTTTCGGTGAACTAAAAGCACGATGCCCAACTTTTCCCCCCATAGACACGCTTTGCATATGCGGACAGCTCCTTGACACATTTTCGTGTTTGGGGCCCATTGACACGGTCAGCGTCGTCGTGTCTTGATCTGAAAGTGAACCACAAGTGCTTCTGTCACTCACTCCTGCTTGCGAAACTGCCGTACGTGGCCGCACTGCGGCACTGGTGGCCCTATTGCTTTTTTTCTTCTTCTTCTTCTTCTTCTTTCTTTCTTTTCTTTTTCATGAATAATCAGTGGCCGTTCCGCTGGCATATCTGAGGCTGTTTCACGGGCTGTGGGAATTCGCTCCCACGACTTTTACATATTTCCCACTTGTGTCACGTGCAGCGCTTTGGAAGTGACCTCCTCGTCCTCTCGGAGGATTTATCGTCTTTTTAGTAACGCCAGAACGTTCTTATGTTACATAACGACATTAAACAGGTTCCGAGAGCTCACGTGTGTGCTCGGCCACTGCGTGACGCATTGATCACAACGTGGTAACGCATCCGGCTACTAATAGAACTGACACACTGATAAATACTTGGACAACAAGAAGGGAGCGGAGAATCGCCGAAAACAAATTAAGTGTGGCAAATGTCCTTGCTTGACATTTCCTCGCTCTCGTTAGTCGGATCCAAAGTCATGACACTATTGTTTCTACACGTTTACTTCCGATCTTTCCAAAATATCCGTATCCATAATAAAATAATAACGACGCTAATCCTGTGCTGAAGTGGGGCACACGTCCTTAATTAACAGTGATGTCCTCAATATCAACATCCAGAATCGGTCAGTTTGTGAACACGGACAAATTAAAACATCGCCCATCCACCCCCTACTTTAACCTCCTATCCAAGTATCTTATAAATCGCTCTTACCTTGTCAGATATCAGAGCCATATACCCTATTCACTCAGGGGGTCCCTCAAGGTAGTGTCCTAGGCTCCATTTTTTTTAGGGCAACAGGCTACATGAGGGTGATCCACATTGGACAACTCCCCTTTAATAGCATAGGACGGGATTTGAAAGGGGGGATTCGGAAGGGTAGAGGAAGGTAGCCAAGGGTTAACTAGGGCCCCCGGGCTATATTTTAAGGATCCTACCCGGCATTCATCTAAAGAAATGCAGGGAAAACCCTAGGAAAACCTGCATCGGGTAGGTCGGGCATTGGGTACTTGTCCCACACCCTTCCGATAGCGGGAGAGTAGTTTGCTGTGGGGACGCAGCATTCCCTTCTCCGTACCTCGACCAGTTTAGGAGGCAGCCGGCCGACTGTTCCAATGGGAATAGCAAACAACTCTTACCGTATGCCCAAGGTCTGTGACCCCGGAACATACACCTCTCAGAACAGGCCGAGGTGCCTCGGCTTGTGGGAACCTTAATTCAAAAACGGAGAGGAAACCTCCTAGGCTCCAGTCCTATATTCCATCTACACCCATGATATCCCCTAAAACAACCGCAAATAAAACTGCCATATTTGCCAACGATATAGCAATACTTTACCAGTCCCATTACTACGAATAAGGCTGCAATACAACTGCAAAACTGCCATTAACCATGTAGGCATTTGGGACAATTATTGGAGAATAACCATAAACCCTAAACCCAGTGTCTCTTTCCCTAAAAAAAATACCATTCACTATCCCACCATTGAGCTATTCTACAGTAACCCACCCCCTCCTTCAAAAAATCGCAGACTGAAACGTAAACTCCCAATTGACATCATCCTCCCCCTAAATAACTCCGGAATTACCTAACTCTAGTCTCCTCCTACCAACTGGCACAACCATACTCTCTAAATATCGGCTCTTCCCATCTTCCCCATAACATCCTTAATGCTTCAAACATGTAGTTTCCTCAATGACCAGATTGATCGCTAACATCATGCCGGCTTATATGCGGTAAACAAGTTAATCTTCTTGACTCGTCTCTAACTTGGAATGACAAGGGTTACACTTCCAAGACCACAAGTTTACATGTGAAATATTTACCAATTGTAAATACCTTGATATTTGTTAATTTTTACACTTGTAAATACTGTTATTATTATTATCACAACTGTAAAGTCTCCGGACTAAAAGTTAACTATTAACAACACACCCATTCCAAACAAACAGAACCATAAATACCCCGATTCAAAACTAACATGGTCCCAAGACACTAGTCAAATTAAAAAAATAATCAATCACCGTTTTAAAATACTAAAACCATTAATTAATCCTAATTCTTCTTTATCCCTTTCATTGAAAAAAAATTACTTTATATATCCATTATTTATCCATTAAGGAAGTAGGGCTGGAAGAGGACACACACGAACAAGTTCAAAACATCCCAAAATAAAAATCCTTCGTTATATTAAAAACTGTCCCTGGTCCCTTAGTGACGTCAATATTCCAAATATCCACCAAGAAATACATTCTTCAATATAAAAAAAAACATAATTCACCCCAACCCGTTGACATCCTTTCCTCCACCTCCCATCCAACATCGACGATTAAAAAGAAAGGGAGCAAGAGACCTAATTAATATCCAATAAATGGAAAGGAGGTGAAATAAAATGTGCTCCAACAAGATATATATGTAGTATAATATAAAATATACAAATATCACACAGATTGTAAAGTTTCCTGAATTTAAAAATAAATAAAAAGGAAAGCCTTGATTGCAATTTTATTGTTCCTACTCGTATTAAATTACTTGATACTAGGAAACAACAGCATCAGCCATTTAGATGATTTTTTTCTGTTACCTACCTCTAATAATTAATTGGAGTGAAAGCGATTGAGCCGGAGATTAACAGTTAAGTATTCTAAGAGGAGAGATGCACAGGGAGAAATCTAAAACAAAAAATTTGAAGTTGATTGAGGTGAGGCATGAAGAATATAAAATTCCTCCCCCCACCCCCACCCACCCAGAGAAAGGTGCAGTGAGGTTTCGATTGTTAATTAAATAACCAATCTATAAGTTTGGATGCAGTCAAACTACTTGGCGAATTTTACTGGTTCCTTCTAATTGTTCCCTAGAAAATAGGAGGAATGATGGTGGTAACAAGGTCAGAGCCGGATGTTCCTCGGCCGCCGGACGTTACAAGCCGCCGTGAGTCCAACATCTTGATTGTAGCATAGAGAAGGCGGTGACTGTACCTGTCACCGACATTCTTGAATGTGCAATCTGGACATCTATGACGCATCCCCAGAGCTATGTCGTGTAGCGATCATCACCACAACCACCACCACCACCACCATCCGATAACTTTCTCAACCTTCCTCTAATTCTTCGCTCTGTTCCTTTTTTTTTTGTTGTTCTAAACTGGTCAGACGTGAACTCCACTCGGCGACTGTCAATAAAGGAATAAAAAATATATTGCGCCGTGCAGTTGAGGGAGCGGGGGGGGGGGGAGGGGGGGAAAATGTGCCCTGTTCTTTTTGTAGCTATACATCAGAACAAGAGATGAGAGAACCGGCTAGAACAAAGCTGTTATTCAAGCCTCTTTTTTTTTTTCATTAATCGCATTATTTATACGGCAAATACGTGTTCACTCGGATGCGTGGGAACTATGAGACTGTGTGCTCTGGAAACCATACAGCCTAATTTATCGTGGATGATTCATTAGCAGGGAACCATTTACTCAGGTCAACAAACCGCAAAAAAAAATAAAAATTGATGAAGTTGTGAACCCCTTCCGATGTTCTAATCTGTTACAGATGAAACGTTAGCACTAAGACTTTTACAGTCTGATATAAGGAGAACGAAGACATGGCCTGTCTGCAACATGCTCGAGGCATATTCAGGTACGACCCCGTTCCATGCCTCGGCCAACTTTTTTTTTTTTTTTTGCTCTCGCTATACATATTCATATCTGCCTCAAGATGAAGACAACATATTGTGTAAAATAACCTGTAACGGATTTCCTTGACGAGTTCAACCCAAAGGATCTCTCAACTACTTTCAATATTCCTGATCTTATTCAGAAGAAGATACATAAAATAATTGCTTGGAAAAATTACACTCCACACTCATTTTATTCTCATGTTTATTTTTCATTTAATTTAAACAATGTTCTTTTCGTTGTGTTGTACATGTTCCTTGTGATTTTTCAGTTTTTGAAAGGTTACTTCAGGGCTGTGGAACGAAACGTTTATTTTATTGACAGATCTTAGACACTCGTTACATAATTATAATTGGAAAAACCGGAACCATGTTACAGGTTATGGGCCCAGGGAGAGTCTTTACGTTGCACCTAGGATAGCGTAGACGTTTATAGGTTGGCTTTTTGCATACATATTAAGATTATTTTCGAGAGTGATTTCACAAATTTATGTATCATAAATTACCTCTTATTTCAAATGTCCAAATACTTTCGAATATCACGTCTAAATTCCTTTTTTTTTGCTTTCAGGTAATTATTATTAATCTTCCGTAATAAATTGAGCGTGTTGTTCCATTTGCTGCTGATTGCTAATTCTAGCCGGTATTTGAAAAAAAAAGGTGTGGTCATCCAAGGTCGGGATCCAAAAAAAAAAATCATCATCGTCTCGAAAAAAAAAAGTATTCAAATTAATTATTTTTTTTCTTCATATAAGCAAGTGATGATCCAGTTCGCGGACCTTCTTCATCTTGGTCGTTCTGATAGTCTGGGAGGTCTCACGGTCTTGTGTATTGTTGCAGTGGGCTTCAGTCGCCTCGTGGTTTTTCCGACCCGAGTCCTGCATCACCACAACAGCCAGGACATCCACCGTCCGTGCCCCGACAGACTTCTGCACGGTAATTTTTCGACATCTCGCAACCATTCATTAAAAAAAAAATACCATGTCTTCATGCCTTGAAATAATTTCCAGATATTGCCAAAAAAGAAAAAATAACAAACGGTGAACACGATTCTCTCACAGTCTGCAGTCTGCGTGATTGAAACATTTTTCCACATAGATTACACTCCGTTAATGACACATGTTAAATTGTCACGTAAAGGAAATATCTACTTTACCAACGCTGAGTGGATTGATTCTCCTTCAGGGTATCTTAATCATGTTGGTCCTAGTTCTTCTCATCTGATAAGAGGCCTTAATATAGATCCAGACTCTGATGAAGCTTCAGAAGTTGTAAAATGGACGTGTTGGCTCTCCAGTTCGACTCTACTGTTGTAAATAAATTTATAGGACACGTGGTACATCTTTATTTTTGATATCAAACTTTTTCCGACGTACTAGCCATTATATTTATTTATCTTGTTATTATCTATCAGATAAAATTGAGGTAAACTGTATACATATTAATCCGTTCTTTCACACATAACAAAGGAGAAACGTACAATATAAATATATAAGAAAGAGAGTTAAATAGAAATAAGGAGAAAAAAAAGATAGAAAATCTTAGAGCAGACAATAAGAAAACTAAACATAAATCAATTCGGAAATAAATAATGCCCATTTTATATATTTAATTCAGAGATCCAACTAATTAAATTTGATAAATGTTTAAACGTTTATACTTGACTTATAAATTTAAACTTTGATAATAGTCAAACTTGTGTTAATTAAAATTAATTTAATCCCTTTCATTTACGTACCCACTCGAGTGTATGTGTTAAGATTAAATAAGGAGGAGAGAAATTAGGCAACGAACAACTAGTCGTTTAAACAACGTGAGAAAGTAGGTAATAACATTAAATGTGAATAATTAAAGACATTACAGTAATTAAAGCTACTGAAAATGTAAGTTTTCCGACGATCCTTTAATAACTATTCTCTTATTTTGGCAATGATTTTCATTTTCAACAAGAATGTTTTTTTTTCTTGGTAAGTTATTTCTTTGTCTCTTGAACAGTATTTTTTTCCTCCAAAATGAGGACGTTTCACATTTATTTATAGGCTGAACCGTTCCAATGACGAATAATAATAGTCTCCAGATATCGTCGATCCTTTTTCTAAACTGTTTCCTGTAACCATCAAATCCGCAGTCATCACCTTACATCTTACAGTTTCGACTGTTTGTTTTGACTCTGCTGTGTAGTGGCGGAACACTGTTATTTTTTGTTTGTTTTTAGGGTAACAGGCTACATGAGGGTAATCCACATACTGGCAACTCCCCTTTAATAGCATATGAAGGGATTTGAAAGGGGGGATGTGGAAGGGTAGAGGAAGGTAGCCAAGGGTTAACTAGGGCCCCCGGGCTATATTTTAAGGATCCTACCCGGCATTCGCCTAAAGAAATGCAGGACAAACCGTAAAAAAAACCTGCATCAGGTAGGTCGGGCATTGTGGTACTTGTCCCACGCCCTTCTGACAGCGGGAGAGCAGTTTGCTGTGAGGACTCAGCATTCCCTTCTCCGTGCCTTGGCCAGTTTAGGAGGCAGTTGGCCGACTATTCCAATGAGAATAGCGGACAACTCTTACCGTATGCCCAAGGTCTGTGACCCCCGGAACATACACCTCTCAGAACAGGCCGAGGTGCCTCGGCTTGTGGGAACCTTAGTTCAAAAACGGAGAGGAAAAGGCATCCGCATAGGTAGCTCCTTTGTATCTCTCCTACAAGGTTCTGCCTGCGAGAGAACATCCCTCGCACGGTCACGAAATATTAACAATGTGAGAAAACGCGGCACCCATCTAGCAGATACTTTTATTTGAAAAAAAAATCAATCCACTGATTCCCCGACACGTGGCAGCAGAATGCTGCATGATTGTGCGTCACAGAAACAACTTTGTTTGTAAACTACCCGTTAATCTACCCTAGTATAGCACTGAGCAATGGAATAATTCGGTTCGACTGGGTTGACCAATTGCGTACTCTCAATATTGAACCTGTACGATTCCAAACAAAAATGCCAAGTTTTCTTGGAGAGCGACTTCTTGAGAAGTGAGACGAAAGTAATTGGAGTGTGATAGTCACTGGAGGATCATAGGAAAGTGTCGGTAACTAGCAGAACAGTAAAGGCAGAGACCGACTTCTACGGTTTCAGATGAAAGACGTCGAACGCCGCTGGGCATCAGAGCGCAGAGAGTGTTTTTTTTGTGTGGTAATTACAACCTCGTTTTCATGGTATTGCAGTTGATTCATTTTTTATTTTGTGTTGAAATATTCACGCATAATTGTGAATGGTTTTCGGAAATCAAACAGTTTAAATTTTGTAATAGAGTGTAACTCAAAAAGCGATCTATTACGGGCGGAAGCCGTGGTTTGTCCAGACGGCGGACTCTGACGGTTGTCTCGGACCCATTATCGGTGTCCAAAGGATCTAAAGAGGACTGACAGTTCCAAGGGTCGCCAAACTTGTTAGGCGTGAATAATGGAGCTCACGAAGCTTAAATATATTGAGGTGACTGGCATAGGTAATTAAAAACAAATGGTGGACGAGTTTTTGGAGGTTTCGAAAGAGAGTAAAATCAGCAGTTGGTAAGCTAGACTCGAGCAGGTGTAATTTTTATGTCTTTCCGAACCAATTTGGTATTGTCAAAAAAGCCAAAGGGCGCTCGTAACAAGAGAGAAACGCCTATCTTCGCATACCTTGTAAAGCGATCGTCTACCGTAATTTAGTTATTGCCACCGAGTGTATGGAGGACGACTGTGCTCATTAGCGGGACACCATCTCTAATACCCTTATAAAATCTTAAATAAATTTGTTATTAATTAATTAATACAATTTTCTGTCCAATTACAGACATTATTAATTTATTAAATTAAAATTGATTGCTCTCTAATACCCGTATAAAATCTGAAATAAATTTATTATTAATTAATTAATTAATACAATTTTCTGACCAATTACAGACATTATTAATTTATTGAATTAAAATTGCTTGCTCTCAGATACCCTTATAAAATCTTAAATAAATTTATTATTAATTAATTAATACAATTTTCTGACCAATTACAGACATTATTAATTTATTAAATTAAAATTTCTTGCTTTCTAATACCCTTATAAAATCTTAAATAAATTTATTATTAATTAATTAATACAATTTTCTGACCAATTATAGACATTAATTTATATATACTTTTTTAAATACTAAGTTCAATTTCTTAATATAATTAATTTTGCCATGTTGAGGTTCACCTTAGGAAATCCCTGGCAGAGAAAGTCTGTGTCTCATTAATTTGGCTCAGTTTTATTATTATATTAAGTAAATTAATCTTTTTTTTATTTAAGAAACCCCGCCCAACATAGAACCCTGCAGTTATTATTTTAACATAGATTATTTAAAATGAGACACTGGTTGGTGCTAAAATATAATTAATTGGGGCTAGATCCTGATTATGATATAAAGTATCTGATTAATATCGACTATTTCAATGAGTCCTGAAGTATTAATGATGATTAAATACCGTTTTCCTTTGCGTTGGGATTCAGACGTGTTTCCTTGCACACACACACTGGTTAAAACCAGCATGGCGTGGTAATTGTTTGTACAGTACTCGAGTGTGACTTGAAATTTGTGAAAAACAACGTTGAACGTATGAGGCTAATAGTCGTACGTGGAGGAGAAGCGAGCGCGCACCGTATGTAGCTTTCAGCAGGTAAAGGCTGCCTACGGGGCACGGCCATTAGAATATAGAGTGGAAGCAGTGTTCCCACTGAGAAAACATTTGTCTCTACGCGTAGTTAAACATTCCCCGGCTCGACCAGAAATTACTCTTTGTCCAGGTGGGCCCCAAGGTCGGTTGTTGCGACTCAAAGATTCATAGCCAGCACCAACCAATACAGAGACCATTCTGAAGGTAAACGGAATAAGTGGAGAGGCCTATTTTTTTTTTTGCGGAGCGGACGTAGATTGCAGTAGTTATTAGGTAAACGATTCTATTACCCTCCTGTCCAATTTATAGATTAGTTCTACGACCAATATAAAATATATCATTTAGCCTCCACATGTAACGATATCACAATATATATACAACACATCGATGCAAGTTAATTATATACTCGAAAACTTTACAATTATAGTCTTGTTTCCCGTGTACTTATTTATACAAACCCCAAAAAAGGTATTTAATTCTATATTCATCTTTACTTCCTATTTCTGCAATACTTTCGACCGATTGTGACAGCAATAAAATACATTGAATTTTATTGCATCAGTCCCAACAAACATCCCTCCGGAATTTCTTTACGAATAGAATACTTAAATACACTCCTTGAACACTGAAGGATATAATTGCCCTTCAAGTCATTAGACATCACGAAAGATTACATTGTTAGCTTAATTCATAATGTAAACAAATAGTCGCCATATTGGAGTCACTAATATGGCTTACATTTTCCGCAAGGATCGTAAAGGGTTTCGTATCGTTTTCGATGGAGTATTTCTGGATAAAATTATACTTTTTATTCAATGAAAATATTTCTCCTTTATTTCACTACGGAAAAAATTAACTATTTCCTTTGTTCGTCACGTAGTAACGTCTCTCTCTCTCTCTCTCTCTCTATCGCGTGACGTCACAGTCTCTTGGCGTGCAGTAATTTATTACGTTTTTTAATTATAATTCTTTCCACCTTTATGCTAGGGGTTTCTTTCCCCCATTAGAGGGTACCATTTACTGTGTTTTTAAAAAAAGGGGAACAATTTTTTTTGAATCAGTGCACACGTTTAAATATGTATAAAGAATAGCGTAAATACATACAAACATACATACATCCTTTTTTATTATACAGAGTAATATGTAATGTCTTAGTACGTTCAATTGGGCCAATGGATACAGCAAATTAAATACTATACTAAAATTAAATAATTTTACCACTATTTTGGATTTTAAAAGGTGTCCAATTCAGCCTCTGTTAAATTCAGATTAATAACTACTACAAGAGTCTGAAAAGATTTAATAATGCAATCAGAAAAAATAATACGTATTTTTGGATAGCATAAGGTGAACAACAGTTTTTGAAACAAGGAAAAAATAATGATGAGACCTTAATAATTAATAATGTGATCGGAAATATATATATGTGTGTAATTCTATTTCAATGTCAGTTATCAACATTCTTTTAACGGGAAGAATAGTAACCTCGATCAGGCTTCAAAAGGAAAAAAAAAATAACGTTCTATTCGTTGGAGGTGGGTCGTGATGTTTATTTAAATTGAGAAAAATTTCTTTTATCATATTGTAAGGGGAAAAAAAGGATTAATTACATAAATACAGGCCAGATAGTAACCATAAATTTATTATTAATTAATTAATACAATTTTCTGGCCAATTACAGACATTATTAATTTATTGAATTAAAAAAAACCAACGTTTCTGTACGTGTTTGACCTTATTAACCTCTTCTATAATTATCACTAAATCTTCAAAATTATTTGAAAATATAAGACAACACTGCTAGAAGAAGACGACGGTGAACGTCATCGAAACGTCGCAAATGCATTTGTGTGTTCTGTTAGAAGCCCGAGAGGACTTTATTCATTCTCTACACCGAGAAAGACGGCATTCTTTATTTATTTATTTTTTAAAAAAAGTATTATTTAGAATCGTCTGAATTTTGGATTGTCAGTTTTTTATATAGTAAATTATTTGCACATTTTTATCATACGGTACCGGGGAGGGGGGAGTCGGTCGTTAGAGAAAAAGTTTAGGGATAGAAGTTAAAACAAGAATGGGTAATCAGAACAAAATCAAAAGTTAATATAGTTTTGTCTAGTCGTTATAAATTTTGAAAGCAATAACAGCGATTTTGAAGAAACAGTCATTCTACAACCAATCGTGTTAAAATAAAATTAGGATAGCAGAAGATATCCTCATAAATATTAAAAACAGAAATTCTTATAAATTATAGGCCAGGATAATAATAATATTAAAATAATTAATATAAATAATATTTAAATACGGTCGTAAGTAAAGAAATTCTCCCAAAATCTATCATTTAAATTGTATCAGTGAATTTCTCTCCGGTTTCTAAAATTCACGTTTCGACAACTGGTACCGTCGTCTTCACCAGACGTCTCTGATTACATGAACAACCCAGTTGGGAACCCGAGAGAAATTCACTCTAGTACTCTAATTAAATTAATTCGGCTACATGCTACATTAAATAATATTTAGATAAATAAATGTGTTAAAAGAAACAGAAACACTGTTTCAAGTTTCAGCGAGGATTTACAAAAAGCTTTGAAGGAAATAATTGACCACAATAGGCTGAAAGGAAAGCCGCGAGTTGTCTGCCGGTTCCCCCCCCCCCCCCCCCTAAAGCGAAACACAATAAAAAGAGAGTGCCTGTAAGCTATGTCACGCGTCTCTTTTTGCGACGCCCTCGACGTGATCCAGACACCCTAATCCCTCCCCCATCTAGTCGTTGCAGTCGTTACACGTTTCACTGCGAGACTATGGCAAAAATAATAAAATAAAATAAAAACGATATGGAGGGGAGAACAGGTTCGAAGTTATGGCACGGAATGTGTATGTAAACAGGGCGCTCGGTCGTAAAAATCGCTGTCTCGCCTCTTTGCCTTTCTGCAGTTGGCACGACTGAGTGATAAAATATCCCTAAATATATACCGGGAAACCTGTCTTCGGAGAGGAATAATTGATCCGAGCACAGTAAAATACTTTAAAGCTTCTTTCTTTCCTTTTGGCATTGTTCTGGACGCAGGTGTAATTTTTATGTCTTTCCGAACCAATTTGGTATTGTCAAAAAAGCCAAAGGGCGCTCGTAACAAGAGAGAAACGCCTATCTTCGCATACCTTGTAAAGCGATCGTCTACCGTAATTTAGTTATTGCCACCGAGTGTATGGAGGACGACTGTTCTCATTAGCGGGACACCATCTCTAATACCCTTATAAAATCCTAAATAAATTTGTTATTTATTAATTAATACAATTTTCTGACCAATTACAGACATTAATTTATTGAATTAAAATTGCTTGCTATCTAATACCCATATAAAATCTTAAATAAATTTGTTATTAATTAATTAATACAATTTTCTGTCCAATTACAGACATTATTAATTTATTGAATTAAAATTGCTTCCTCTCTTTTTCCCTTATAAAATCTTAAATAAATTTGTTATTAATTAATTAATACAATTTTCTGACCAATCACAGACATTATTAATTTTTTAAATTAAAATTTCTTTGTTTCTAATACCCTTATAAAATCTTAAATAAATTTGTTATTAATTAATTAATACAATTTTCTGTCCAATTACAGACATTATTAATTTATTAAATTAAAATGCTTGCTCTCTAATACCCTTATAAAATCTTAAATTTATTATTAATTAATTAATACAATTTTCTGACCAATTACAGACATGATTAATTTATTGAATTAAAATTGCTTGCTCTCTAATACCCTTATAAAATCTTAAAATAAATTTATTATTAATTAATTAATACAATTTTCTGACCAATTACAGACATTATTAATTTTTTAAATTAAAATTTCTTTCTATCTAATACCCTTATAAAATCTTAAATATATTTATTATTAATTAATTAATACAATTTTCTGACCGATTACAGACATTATTAATTTTTTAAATTAAAATTTCTTTCTATCTAATACCCTTATAAAATCTTAAATATATTTATTATTAATTAATTAATACAATTTTCTGACCGATTACAGACATTATTAATTTATTGAATTAAAATTGCTTGGTCTCTAATAAATACCCTTATAAAATCTTAAATAAATTTATTGTTAATTAATTAATACAATTTTCTGACCAATTACAGACATTAATTTATTAAATTAAAATTTCTTTCTTTCTAATACCCTTATAAAATCTTAAATAAATTTATTGTTAATTAATTAATACAATTTTCTGACCAATTACAGACATTATTAATTTATTGAATTAAAAAAAACACGTTTCTGTACGTTTTTGACCCTTATTAACCTCTTCTCTAATTATCACGAAATCTTCAAAATTATTTGAAAACATATATAAAAATTTAAAGATGATGTGTTTTTACGTCTGTTTGTATGGAATAGATACTGCAGTTTTCTGACCAATTACAGACATTATTTATTTATTGAATTGAAAAAAACAACCTTTCCGTACGAGTTTGTACCTTCCTCAGTTAATGGGCTGTGACCGCCTACTAGTGAATAAGTGTCTCGGAAGATCGTATGAATGTTGTGTTATGTTTTTTTATTATGTTACGTGAGACAAGGACACACTGGACTAAGTGCTGTTGTATTGTAGCCCGATTCGTAGTCATGCGACTGGCAAAGTATGGCTATATCCAATAAATAGTTCTCGGTATTCACACAGGTTTGGCATATTTATATTTAAACGCAACGTTTCAACGACTGGAAGCTCTAGAAGATGACGACAGAGCTTTTAGTCGTCGAAACGTTGCGTTTAAATATAAATATGCAAAACCCGTGTGAATACCGAGAACTATTTATTGAACAACTACACCGGGAAAGACTTCAGTCTTTGATATGGCTATATCGTCGGCAAATATGGCAGTTTTCGTTGCAGTTATTTGGGGGTATCATGGGTATAGATGGAATATAGGAGTGGAGGCAGGGACACTACCTTGAGGGACCCATGAGTCAATTGGGTATATGGGGCGAGAAATGGTTTTGATATCGTCGACAAATATGGCAGTTTTAGTTGCCGTTATTTGGGGGGGTATCATGGGTATACATGGAATATAGGAGTGGAGGCAGTGACACTACCTTGAGGGACCCATGAGTGAATATTGGGGGTGGGGGAGAAATGGTTTTAATATTGGCACGGTAAGAGTAGGATTGTAAGAAAGATATTTGGATAGGAGGTTAAACTAGGGGGTGGGTAGGCCAGGTTTTAATTTGAAGAGGAGTGAGGGATGGTGAATCTTGTCGAATGCTTTTTTAGCTAAGAATGTGGTGGCTAGGTATATAATTTTGTTTTCAAAGGATGTGTTAATGTATTCTGCTACTATGTTGAGAATAAAATATGAGTTTTAAATTTTACGAGACTTTCACGAGGTGTATCAGTTTAATAAAAAAATATCATTCAGTCATCCATTTTTGTTTTGTAGGACTTGTCACCGCTCGTGACAGGATTGTATCGTGGTTGAACGACGATCTGAAAAAAAAAATTCTTGTATTCCACAGCGACCAGGCTCATCTCTCACACAAGTTTGTGACACGTTGAAGTTGTTTGTCTTTCTCGCACCTGCGTTTGAGTAACACGAAGCTATTCTTTAGAAGAAGAAGAAGAAGAAGAAGAAGAAAAAAACCAACACGATGTCAGCTGTCATTCCTCCGCAACTGTTGAACGGCGCGTTGTGCCGAACTTTCCCTTGACACGAGCCGCACCCCCTTCTGAGACATTCAAAGTGGAACACGCCATTATCATTACGGAGCACACGCGGACAGTTTGAAAGGCAATTCATTTTGTCGGTAATTCCTATGTCGTGTAACAATTTCCGTATTTCTGGGCTGCTGTCGGGCGGTCACGCGACGGTCTCGGGGGTAACGGAGGAGCGCCTTCGCCGGTGTTTGTCAACGCTCGCTGATTTAGGACTCGGCCGTCTCACAGATAACGCCTCTGCGCCAGGAGAACACATTCGTCATCCGGACGCGTGGAGAAGATGCTCGGCCACCACGCGAAGAGGTGGCACGCACCTACGTCCTCTCCTCTCTCTTAAATCAGACCCCGGCACGTCATATCTCGCGCCCACATCATCCTCGACGAGATACTTATCCACCAACAAAATAACACTCGGGCAATCCGTTTAATTTACAAGATATAGAAATACCTGTAACTAGCTGGGTGCCCGGCGTTGCCACCTGTACTTATTTATACAAACCCTAAAATCTATTTAACTCTATATTAATCTTTAGTTAAGACGTGATTTAACCTAAACCTAACTGTTCCTCGTTCCGTACATACTTTCAACCGATAGTGCATTAATTGAACTGGTATAAAATACATTGAATCAATCCCAACAAACATACCTCCGAAATTATTTACGAATAGAATACTTAAATATACTCCTTGACTATTGAAAGGATATAATTGTCCCCATTCTTCAGACATTACGAAAGATTGAAAAAAAATTATTAACTAGACTCACAAAGTAAACAAATAGTCGCCATATTGGAGTCACTAATAAGGCACTTCCATTAACCGCAAGGATCGTAAAGTATTTCGTATTTGTTGTTTTTATTTATCAACATACGATGGAGTATTGCCCCTTATTTAATTAAAATATTTCTGATTTATTACATTACGGGAAAAGGGAACTATTTCCTCTGTTCGTGGCGTAGTAACGTCTCTCTCCCACGTGACGTCACGGTCTCTTGGCGTACAAGAAATTTAACACAAAATGATCACGTTGCCACGTGTACTTATTTTACATGAACCCGAAAAACTATTTAATTCTATATATTAATCTTTAGTCAAGATGATATTATACCTAAACCTAACTGTTCCTCGTTCCGTACATACTTTCAACCGATAGTGCATTAATTGAACTCGTATAAAATACATTGAATCAATCCCAACAAACATACCTCCGAAATTCTTTACGAATAGAATACTTAAATATCCTTCTTGAGTGTTACCAGGATATAATTGTCCCTCAGTCTTCAGACATTACGAAAGATTTAAATTTATGAAATTGTTAGCTAGATTTACAATAGTCGCCATATTGGAGTCACTAAAATGTCGCGAAAGATACCTTACATTTTCCGGAAGGATCGTGAAGTATTTGTATTGTTTTTATCATCATCATCATCATTCAATGAAGTATTACTGGATAAAATTATACTATTTATTCAAAGAAAATATTTCTGCTTTATTTCACTACGGGAAAAAAGGAACTATTTCCTTTGTTCGTCGCGTAGTAACGTCCTTCTATCGCGCGCGTGACGTCACGGTCTCTTGGCGCACAGTAATTTATCACGTATTTTAATTATAATTCTTTCAACATTTATGCTAGGGGTTTCTCGACCCCCCCCCCTCCCCCCCACACACGGGTTACAGTTTCTCGTGTTTTGAAGAATTTGTGTACCAATTTTTGTTGCAATCTGTCCACGCGTTAAAATTTGTATAGAAATTAACGAAAATATAGATTTAATTCAATTTAAAGTCTTAATTTACACGGTCACCGGGCGGCCTCCGGAGTAGTTACGCCGCTTTCAAAACTTTCTACTCCACCCATAAACTCGCTGCGGATTCGCACACACACACACACACACACACAATTCATACCTTACGGTTCTTTCTTATTAGGTTACAATTCCACTGGTTCAGTACAAAAGATACCAACACCACGGTTGTCGAATCTTCCCTTATGTATTAAAGTAAAACATCGCTTGTTATTTGTTATTAATTGAACCCTTAAGGACAGACCACGTTGTGTTCCAGATTAAACATAAAATTTAATAATGATATTTTCTGACTATTTAAGATTAAAATAAAAAATAAACCACAGGTTTTTAACGTCACAAAATATAATAGACATTATACAACGTTTCAACGCTGCTTTAAATCTCTTCAGGTATGTTTTTGACGTCACAAAATGTAATAGACATTATACAACGTTTCAACGCTGCTTTAAATCTCTTCAGGTATGTTTTTGACGTCACAAAATGTAATAGACATTATACAACGTTTCAACGCTGCTTTAAATCTCTTCAGGTATGTTTTTGACGTCACAAAATGTAATAGACATTATACAACGTTTCAACGCTGCTTTAAATCTCTTCAGGTATACATAAATTTGACAAAATGTTTGACAGTTTGACTCCGCTGTCCTTTTTTTTTTTAAAAAAAAATAATATCTTAATTCCTTTATATTCATTTTTTTATATTTTAACAATCATTTTTTTAAATCAAGGTCCACTTCGGTCTCAGCAGTCATCGGAGTAAGTCCCTGACTATCGAAATGTTGTAACTGAAGAGGTTTTTTTTTTTTGCAAATAGCGATGAAACGTTGTATAATATTTATTACAAATTATTTTCTGACGTTAAAAAGGCTTTGTTTTATTTATAAAATAATTTTGTCCTTTTCAAGTCTTTGTTTTTATTCGAAACTCCAGTTATGAATGGACATTACTCGACCTGGTGCCATCAACATTGATTAATCTTGAAAATGACACGTTTGAGCTCAATTACAGCGGGTGTAATACCACTTATAATAATTTGTGATGCCACCCCCCCCCCCCCCCGCCCTTCTATATGAATAATTAAACAGTGAGCTTGATGACTACCTGTAAAGTGACAAAGCGGATTTATGGAAAATACTCTGGTCGGACCGCAGCCATATTAATACTAGTTCTCCTTCGCTTTTAATGTATTTCTTTATCTTTATTTTTCCCAAGACTACCAACACCGTGTAATTTACATACAGCGGTTGGTATACTACATTTAATTTATTTACAAAACATTATTTTTATCTTTAATTATTCATTTTAGAAAAAAAATAAAATCAATTGAAACCAATTAGAATTAATATCACAAGGGAAACATCGAAATTAATTAGAAAATTTACAGGGAAAAACTGTATCACAACCAGTCTAAAAAAATACTGAAGGTCAGACATTCATTTCTGTATGTACATTTTTTTAATACTACTGTTAATTCATTATCTTTAATTAATTCTCTATCTTTAATTACACATCTTATATATTTACACTTTAAGGAAATTGATGTAATTCAAAACTTATTTTAATGAATTTAATCTTCCATTTCTTTTTATAAATCTTTCAGACGTTCGCTTTAAAGATCCTTGTATTTTCATAGAATATTTTTAGGCACTTTTTTATTTTTTAAAAAAAGTTATTAGACTAATCTTTTGTCCTGCCATTATTATATACATATTGTAATAATCAACCTGTTGGGTTTAATTAAATAAAAGAATTAATAAAATTTAATACATAAATATATTTATTTTCACTTTGTGGCTTCTAACTCAAAAACAATTACAATTTAAAATATTAATTTCTCAGGGCCTTGACTGGGTTTCATAATGGACACAACAAATTGATTTAAAAATCTTATTAACAAACAGTTTACAATTTACCCAAATAATATGTCGATAGAAAGAAATTAAAATTAAAGAAATTAACTCTGATTGACAATTAAAAGAGAACGAAATCTGACTTTATCCTCTAATTAGCGTTTACAAATAATTATTAGTTTTGGTTTTGTTACTTACATCTGTCCAGCTGGTACCAGCATTCTTTTTGGATTCGGAAGTACACTGTTGCAAAATTATACACTGATTCTCACAGATTTTACACTAACAAAGCCAAAAGTGATAGGCTCACAGGAACTCGGATGATCCTCCTGAATGTCAGCTATCTGATGTCTGCTCGCCTTACCGGAATCCTATGATTCGTAGGTTTATTAGTCTTTTACTAAATTGTACGTAAACTGCAACGTATCTTCATCACGATTTATTTTAACTGTTTATTCTTTCGGAGCGAACGAACTTTTCTTTAGCTCCTGGCTGTAGACTTAAACTGCTCTTACTTTTCAATTATTTACGCTGCAATACTTGCGGCGTGAATGTTTTCTTCGTATTAATTTACAACTTTAACTAGTTATACATTGACGATGTATATTTCTTGTTCTGCTCCTCATAATGTCTTTCCGCCATCAGCTCCTAACAATCTTTCTCCGCTAACTAACAGTTATATTACTTGTTCTGCTCCTCACGATATGTTTTTCGGAGAACTGACTCCTAGTGCTCTCGAGTTTTAGCGCGCATACGCCATTTTTGACTTTTCGACAAAGCAAAGTGAGCTTGCTTCTCCCATTGTTGCTTTGTTCGATCAGACCGCTATAATGGACTTCTCAAACAATTCAAATTTTACGTCCAAACAATTAATGGTCTAATTAATTGGCATTATAATATATTCACATATACATATTATACTATTTAAATTATGTACATAATTAACATGGAAACTTGGTAATTAGGTCAATCCAGCAATTAACCTAATTATGCAAATTTGTCTATGTGTTGTGGTATGAGAGTTCACTGGTGACGATTGTTGAGTTTTATGGGTTCGATGGAATTGGTAGGCTCTACAAAGAGAAGTCCAGTTATGTAGTAGACATCATGCAATTTCTACAGTGTTTAAATTAAATAATAATAAATGTGTTATTATTATATAATAATACAATCCATGATACACTGAAAGAATCTATGAGTATGAATATTCATTTACAATAATATACAGTGGATTTTAGTTGAATATATCATGTATTAAGAGGGGAAAAAATATTAATGGCGATTAGGGGTAACTTTTCCTGGATTAATGATACCCAGAACCTGTTTGTAAATATAACAATATTCTGGAATTTCTTCTCATTTTCCTGTGAGCCAAATTCTCTCTATATGACTGTCCCTTGTTGTGGGAGGAAGGTTGCAGCTATAAGGCTATGGGACAATATGAGATTCACACGGCCCTTCTCAACACAAGGGATCGTAAAGCCAAGTAGCAAGTCTTGGGAAGGAACAAGTGGGTCACCAGTCTGAATTTCTGTTGTTTTCCCCCCCTCCTGCCCCCTCTCCCCCACATACATTGAACTCAATTATAGCAATGTCATGAGTGAAATTATATTCAGTGGTTGTGTGTTGTTTCACTCTGTTATTTCAAATATATTTTTCATACATTAGTTGATGTATTAACTAAAATAAGTCTTCAATCAGAAATCTGTCAAATTGTTTTCATGATAAAAAAAAAATATATTGCCAGGTTTTCTATGCTAAACTCAATTGAATGTCCAGATTTTGTAAACATGTTACATACTATCCGGAAATAAACACTATGTGGAAATAAACATCAGCTAACTCTCCTAGAGGTATTTCAGTATCAGTATGCATGTTTATTAATTTATAACACACACACACACACACACATATATATATATATATATATATATAAATGATAAAAAATATTGCCAGGTTTTCTATGCTAAACTCAAAATAAATGTCCAGATTTTGTGAACATTTTACATACTATCCGGAAATAAACGCTATGTGGAAATAAAAATCACCTAACTCCCCTAGAGGTATTCCAGTATGAGTATGCATGTTTATTAATTTATAACACACACACACACACACACACACATATATATATATATATGTAATAAATGATAAAAAATGTTGCCAGGTTTTCTATGCTAAACTCAAATGAATGTCCAGATTTTGTGAACATTTTACATACTATCCGGAAATAAACGCTATGTGGAAATAAAAATCAGCTAACTCCCCTAGAGGTATTCCAGTATGAGTATGCATGTTTATTAATTTATAACACACACACACACACACACACACACACATATATATATATATATATATATATATATATATATAATAAATGATAAAAAAATATTGCCAGGTTTTCTATGCTAAACTCAAATGAATGTCCAGATTTTGTAAACATTTTACATACTATCCGGAAATAAACGCTATGTGGAAATAAAAATCACCTAACTCCCCTAGAGGTATTCCAGTATTAGTATGCATGTTTATTAATTTATAACACACACACACACACACACACACACACACACATATATATATATATATATATATATATATATATAATAAATGATAAAAAATATTGCCAGGTTTTCTATGCTAAACTCAAATGAATGTCCAGATTTTGTAAACATCTTACATACTATCCGGAAATAAACGCTATGTGGAAATAAAAATCAGCTAACTCCCCTAGAGGTATTCCAGTATCAGTATGCATTTTTATTAATTTATAACACACACACACACACATATGTATATAATATATAAGAAATTCACCTGAAAAGCATTCATCAAGTAGTGGTAATAAACTGGGAATATATTTTCCTTAAATATTTTAATAATTTCATGTTAAACAATTTTTAAATGCCATACTTTTTCCTAAAATTTATTAATAGTTTCTATTAGATTATTATTCATTTTCCTGTAAATAATCAATAAACGTCAACTGCACAAGTTCAGGAATAAACTCTTAGGAGTAATAGATATTAAATAAAAAGTCCAGTGCACAATGTAATCAGTCTGTAATCATGTAATGCAATTGTTTCTCATATGAAAAGTGAGAGATTGTATCTCTTAAAATCGTTTTTACATTATATAAATTTTAATATTATATCGTGCGTGTATCGAGATAATTCAAGTGTCGGCCATTAGAAATGTAAATAATATTTACTATGAATGTTTTTCTTTTCTTGTGAGTTACGACGGTCGTATTGGTTTAAACGTTACTCTTGTTTATATATATATATATATATATATATATATATATATATATATATATAGACGTACAGTATCCAACGACTTTCAGCTGTATCGCGACTATTGTAAGGATCTTTTACCCTGCTAATGAAAAATTGAACAATAAAAATTTGAGAACAAGATACGGAAAGACTCCTCATTTAAAATTGATATTTCTACAAAACTATATTTATTTCAGAAAGAAATGCTAGATATATATTTTTTTTAAGAAATGAAAATTTATTGGAAAAATATTGAGTGTAGCATCGAATATATTGCACAATAATCAAATTACAGAATACAAAATGGAGTCTTTTTTTACAGTTACTGTAGCAGGACTTTTCAGCTGTATCCACCATTTTTGTAAAACTGTACAGCTCCTGCTACTGTGAATATAAAAAAATAATGATGATAACTACATTTAATGCCTGTAATTTAATAATCATGTGCAAATAAAAAATAAAATAATACAAAAACGGACTTAAAAATATAAATAGGATTTTTTTGCATCCTGCAAAATTTTTTTAAATTTTTAAATGTAGTTGATATTTTGGTCCTTATTATATATTTAATTTGGAATGCTTCCTTTCGTGTCTTATGGTTTTATTTGAGATTATCTGACGTTGTTATTAGTTATAAGAATAATTTCTTTTCCGAGGAAGGAACGACCTAAGATATAATCATATTTCTGTTTTCACTTACACATAATTAATTGTGGTCGGCCTTGTTTATTTTTAACTGGGCGTTTTACTGAATGAGATACGTGAAGTTATTCTTGGCTCGATTACTCAGCATTATATGGTTCATAGAAGCAAGGTTTTTTTGTTGTGGTTGTTGATTAGTTTATGCGTTACTACCATGAATTAAAAGAATGGAAAGCTTTATTTTTGTCTGAATGGGGTCTTCATGCCCTTCTAAGAATTTTTGGTTTCTGTATAACGCTATACCGTATCTTTATCTGATGACAGTCCTGGCATCTGCTTTTCATTTCCGAATCAAGAAAGACCAGGTCACGGAGACGATTGGTACGATTAGCGGCCTCCAGTCCCAGTCAAAGCAGCAGAGCGACATTAACAAGACGATACCGACAATGGCTTCGGTCGAGTCAGCGCGCTGATTGCTGTCCGAAGGGTTAACGACGGCGGCCATTTAGCTCCTATAACAAGGGTTGGAAAATTTCACGCCCAATATCCGCGGTCGCCCAGAAGACACTGCGCGCCTCTCTCGGGGCCAAACACACGGACAACTTTTTTTTTTTTTTTTTTGCCGTTGAAGTGGCGTCTGTTTCCTACTACCTGCTACAGCGAAGACCGACAGCTGCGGATGGCTCCCCACAATGCCACACACTCCGCGGTGTCGTAATTAAACCCTGTTGACGACAAGCTGAGGGCTGCAACGTCACGCCGCCACAAAGCGCCACTGTCGGCAACGAAGATGACGCAGCAAGAGACTGTTCGCCGGGCAGTCTACGCCCCGGTCCTCAGGCGGCGACATTCGGCACTTCTCCACTTCTTCTGTGCATTGCTCTCACTGTCCGGACGTGTTCGGCGAAATTATGAATTAGGAAGAAACTAAAAAGATAAAATATTAATTTGACAGACTTTTACTGCGTTATTTTATATGAAATCCTTCAGTATTCTGTTGTCAGATAAAAATAAACCATTACATTAGTTTAATAAATTCCTTTTAGTCGAACATGTGTTAATTTATATAAGAACTTGAGTGTCTTCCCACCTAAATTTGATGTTGTCTCGAACTAAGCCATCAATAAAAGAGATAAATCGAATATTATGTATGTATGTTTTTTACGAGGGACACTGTGGAAATCTTCGAAAGACGAGGAGGAAGATGCGCACTCCTCAATGGTGCCTGTTTTTACCGGCTAATACCAGACATTTATCCACCCTTTGGGGTGGTGTCTTATGCACTATCTTCTCCGATTCTTAATATAATATTAGTCCCTCCTAAGTTCAGCCTTAGCTTCAATTACTTCCGTTGCTGATATAAATTTACTGTAGTTCTTAAATTGCAAAAATTGAACCAGAATATTTTATTTTCGTTAGCTTGAACTGAAGGAGATTTTTCTCGTTATCTTTTTCCTATTGTTTACTTCGTAGTTTTGGCTTAAACAGACATTAAGAAAAACCCCTTAACGATACCTTATCACCTTGTGGAAACAGTTGACTTCTGTCAGATCAAAAATTTAAGTCTATCATCTGGAAATAAAATATTAAAATTAAAAAAATTAAGTGTGATTAAAAATTAATATAGTCTAATACAGACAAAATATGTTGTTATATAAATACTGTAAGCCTTGTTTCTTTCGTCAGGTGTAGAAAAAAACGCAAGAGCCTAGAGAGACTTGTGCAGTTTTTTCTGCACCTTAAGCAAGGAACAAAGTCTTCCAGTATTTATATTATCATTTATTTTCTCTGTATTTTTGGAAATAAAATAGACAGACCCGTGGGAGCCTGATATTCATAAAGTAAAGTAAAAGGGAGTATTAGGCTTTTATTCTCTTGGTGGCACTTCGTGTAGAATTATGCTAAAAACCTCCTACGAGTAGAGTTGAATAAAATGTATAGCAATTTAAAACTTGTTCCAACACGCGTCGGTGTCCTTCTTGCGTATCCCACACTAAAACAGACAGCAAAATATGTTTCCCCTAGACTAATTAACACGTATAATATTTTCATCACCAGGGTCCAAAACTTTTTATTCTAATAACTCCCCACCCTTCGTTTCCTCGGCTTCTCCGTGTGGTCACTGTGCTCGTTTTTAAACAAACATCAAGTCCGCGTATAATGCCGCGTGCCACCGAGTTTTAATTAAAAAGCCATTGCCAATTGCAGATCATTAGCCCCCTGCCGCGTGTTCTTGTTGGCAAGTGACCCTTGAGCCGTAACTCCGGCTTTTTAAAAACATTTCTACCGCGAGTTGAATAATTCCCAGAGGTAGTCGGGGGTCGGACGGAGTAAGGGGGGCGGGGGCGGGAGGAGGGGGGGACGCGTGGAAATGCCAGCAAACGTCATGTGCCTCAGATTTTAATTCTCTCCTGCCAGAGCAGAATGACCGAAATGGAGATGGATTGGATGTGGGGAAGTGAGGGGCGACGTTTCAACTGTCGATTAGGAAAACCGGCTTCAAAAAGACTCGTAATCACCTGGACGTAAATAACTTACTAGAAATATGCTTTGGAGGTTATTCTTAAACATCCTGTCTTGCCTTAGACTTCAAAATTCAAGATGATAGAACAATTAAAGCTGATTAAAATGATACTTTACACAGATAAAACTCGCTAAAATTACGAAATGAGTCGCCTTAAAAAGGAATGAAGGCAAATAAATCTAAATAAAATTAAGTTTTTAATAAAGACAATTATTAAAAAAACTATCTGAGTTCCCGACGTTGCCTCTGTATTTTATTTATATAAACCCGAATAAGTATTTAATTCGATATTAATATTTAGTAAATATGATACTTAACCTAAATCTAACTGTTCCAAGTTCCGTACATACTTTGGACCGATAGTGGAATTAATTTAACAGCTATAAAATACTTTGAATTTTATTGCATCAATTGGCATTTGGTATTTGTTCCACGTCCTTCAGAAGTCAGCATTCCCTACTCCATGCCTGGACCAGTTTAGGAAGCAGCTGGCCGACTGTTCCGATGGCAGCAGCGAGCAACTCTTACCCAAGGTCTATGACCCCAGGACATACACACCTCAAAACAGGCCGAGGTGCCTCAGCTTGTGGGAACCCTTAGTTCAAAAATCCATAGACAGGAGAAGGCATCCTCAATGGTAGCCTCCTACTGTGAACGTTTTTTTTAGGGCAACAGGCTACATGAGGGTGATCCACATTGGGCAACTCCCCTTTAATAGCATAGGAAAGGATTTGAATGGGGGGATGCGGAAGGGTAGAGAAAGGTAGCCAAGGGTTAACTAGGGCCCCCGGGCTATGGTTTAGGGATCCTACCCGGCATTCGCCTAAAGAAATGCAGGGAAAACCCTAGAAAACCTGCATCAGGTAGGTCTGACATTGGGTACTTGTCCCACGCCCTTCCGATAGCGTGAGAGGAATTTGCTGTGGGGACGCAGCATTCTCTTCTCCGTGCCTCGACCAGTTTAGGAGGCAGCTGGACGACTATTCCAATGGGAATAGCGGACAACTCTTACCGTATGCCCAAGGTCTGTGAGCCCGAACATACACCTCTCAAAACAGGCCGAGGTGCCTCGGCCTGTGGGAACCTTAGTTCAAAAACGGAGGGGAGAAGGCATACCCAAAGGTAGCCCCTTCATGTCTCTCCTACAAGGTTCTTCCTGCGAGAGAACATCCCTCGCAGGTTACCTGCGAGAGAATCCTTTCACAGGCTTTTTTCTACTGCGAACGAAAAACCCGCAAAATATATAAACATTATTATTCCGACAAAGACCTCGAGGAAACGAAATAAAACCCCGGATTGAGCTGCTGAGGCAATTTCCTCGTCGAAGGATATTTTGTTGTTGAATTGTCGCTATTGATTAGTTTCTCTTCCAGTGAGAGGGGAAATAATTAAAAACTGTACGAGTTTTTTTTTTTTTGGGGGGGGGGAGGTGGCCGGTGTTGGGGGAGGGGGTGTAGGTGGGGGCGGATGCAATGACGTGGAATGAATGTTTCGTAGGTGAAGGGATAACTTCTGCTCTTACCTGGCTGCTGACAGATTCAAAAATAAAATTAATTACTACATATGTCCGACACAGACGAACTTTCATGGTAGTTAACAGGTCGATCAGTAATCGGAACAAAACTGCCTATAGAGGGCCAGCGTCCGAATATGAAGAACTCTTAACGTCCGTTTCCTAATAGAATGTATTTTAGTTGTAAATTTCTAATAAATCTTAGTTAATATCTCCACCCGACGGGAAATATATTTTCGATCTCCCGCTTAGTATGCGGGTGCTTTTGCCAACTAAGCTATCCGAGTCGACTCCAGGCCCAGTATGAGAGTTTCCCGGTCCGGTCGAGACTTTGCCATCCTTACACTTTAATTTAATTTCATGGCCTATTCGGCTGAGTTTTGATTAAAGCTTCTTCTGTTTCCTCTGAATTAATTAGTTATTTAATCTCCCCTTGAACTTTTTAGCATTTACTGTATTAAAGGGATACTTTCAAGCCATCATAATGTAACCATATTATAAATTACTTTTGGATACACGACCATCTTTAATTTTAATGTACTACTATAATATTCACCGAACACAAAGAGGGTCAAATAGTTTTCCACCCTTTAGAGGATATGAAATGCGCAGAATTGTTTTCAAGTTTTTGGTACTTTCTTTAATTGATACCGTGGTTGAGTTTTTAGAGGAAATACAAAAACTGAGGACTATTTATTAACAGTGTAATAAAATAAAACGACATAACGTGACATGAACGAAAACAATAATATTGTATACTAGCTGAGTGCCAGGCGTTGCCTGCGTTGTCATAATTAAACTCTGCGACAGCCATAACCCCCGGATTTGACTCCAATCTCGGTTTCATTCGCGTTATTTTTTTTAACGCCTTACCACACACCCACCCCCCTAATAGTGCTACTTTCCCATGCCATAAGGGGGTTGAAATTATACACCCTTAACATTGGTAGAAACAGTATCAATCTCTTTGATCCACAAAAAATATTTATCCGACTCAAATTTCGGCCGTTTTAGTACGTTTGAAAATTCCCATCCTCGCTCTTGGGGGTGGTAGGTGTGTTTCACACCCACAGTACCGTTTCTCGTGTTGTGAAAAATATGTGTACCATTTTTTTTGCATTCTGTACACGCTTTAAAATTTGTATATAAATTAACGTAAATACATACATACAAACATACATCCTTTTTTATTAAATAGATTTTCGTTCTGTTAAAATATATATCAACAAGACGCTTTAATGTACACATTTCCTCTTTCCATTGCAAACAAAAGTGTCGTTTGAAAGTAATTATAGAAGTAATTTTTGCCAAATACTGTTTTATAAATTTCGTAAAATAACATTGTTAATATTTGTATTGATTATCTTCCGGTTAATTTTCTCAGACGTTTCTTAATGTCACAATATTATGACTATAGAATATTTTTTTTTAAAAAAACGAAAGTTAAAATTGGGTATTTTCAACATGGGTGTATAAAGATATACAACCTCAGTTAGCTAAAATAATATCTTCTTAAAGCAACCCCCCCCCCCCCGTTCGCTTAGCAGAATTTTTATTTTTCACCTTTAATGAAAAACTTGGGAATGCATCACGTGAAGTATCTCACTTCAGGAACCGTAGCTAATTTTTTACGACACGGTTGTTAATATATGCAAATTTATTCCACCAATTTTGTTTTTAATTAATTAAGGAGTCGTTGAAAACTGTGAAGAAGAAGCAGCGGCGCCTCGTCGTTGTTATAAAAAGTGTTGTTTTTGAGACATTTCAAAGAACTTTATCCAAAAAATGGTTTGGAATAAATCTTCGAAAGCAGAAATTGCTTATTAGTACCAATTAGCTATTAAAAATTGTTACGTACGTAAAAATTAATTTTTCTCTCTCTCCAACGGAATTTTAATTCAAATATTTGAACGACTGTCACAGGGAAAGGGACTGAAATTGAAAGGGGGGGGGGGAAACAACGATCTTTTGGCTACATTAAAATAATAATTTTGAGGACAAATGGATATACGGCTCTTATTTTAATTGATAATGATTCAATTAAGAAAATATTTCCCTATTAAAAATAATGTCATTTTCATAATTATTCTGAATTCGAACTGCTTTCCACTCCTGAGACGAGGAAAAATGTTCAAATTTTTCAAATTAATACGTCCTTTGAGTTTCAAACTTCTTTAATTTCATATAATATTGGTCCTTAGAAATTAAACCCAGGTGACAGACCGTTTCCTTAATTTAAGACAGTAATTTTACTGTACAATGTAATATAAATTGTTTGGTTGTTCCGTTACATGCAAGGTGTGAAAAAAAACGAGAACGATTAAATAAAAGATAATTAATTATAAGGTACGATAGGTTAGTCGTGAAATCGGCCGAAAGAGGGTAGAAAGGTGAATTAAGATACTGAAAGAGATGACGAGCCCTGCGATATAGATAAACCGAAAAAAGTACCGAATAATAAATATAAGTCACTCCATTTTTTTCTTCAAGCAAAAATATTTGTATTAAAATTTTTTACATAGGATGGAAATTTTATAAGTCTAACAAAATTTATATATTTTTTGTTATATGCCAAATATTTCTTAAAAATTTTATTCTAACCATTGTAATTGATTTTTAAAGTTGAACATGATGAGGTCAAAAACAGGCGATGAAACGTTGTTAATTTATTTAATACATTATTTTTCTGATTTTTTTTAATATTTTCTCAATAGTCAGAAAATATATATTTATATACATCCTTATAAAAAAATTATTTTCTCGTCGTTTCACGAAAAAAGAAACCCGCAAAATTAAAGAATAATCGAGATTTTTGATTAATACATTCGTATTGGTTGTATTTTCACGTCTGTTTATATGAAATAGGTAATTAATTGAACGACCAGTTTCAGACAATTTATTTATTAAATTAAAAAACAACGTTTTGTAACGTTTATGTACCTTCTTCAGGTCTTTAATAATTACCACTAAATGTTAAAAATAATATTAATACTAAATTTATGTTACCACGACCGCAATCGTTTTGTAGATGCTCAGGAAGATTTGCCTAAATTTATTGATCCTTTAAAAATAATAGTGTCAAATTTATTTTGGTCATTTAGTGATAATTAGAATAGTCCTTAATAAGGTAAAAGACACGTAACAGAACTTTGATTATTAATTTTATAAATTGGTCATTTAACTGCATTACCAACAGTCGTAAAAAAGAAAGATGGCTAAAAACAGACACAAAATAAGTGATAATATAAATACCAGTAAACGTTTTCTGCATCCTCGTCCTTTTCTTCAGGTGCTAAGAAGAGCCTAGAGGGACACAACTGTTGTGTGGTATTAATTTTCAATCGGACGTAAATTTTTACATATATGCATTCGTATTGGATGCACATATTTCAATTCAAATATAGTAAAAATTTAAACGGGCCTACTCAGTCGCGCACAGTTAATAGACGCTTTGCGGCTGGACGAAAATCAGCAAACAGAGAGAGGGAAACTGATCTGCTCTCGAATGTCCATAATTTATTTAAAGAATTAACGAGTCTTTTGACGTTTATGTTTCAGTAAAGTCCTCTATTTTTACTCACTCGAGAACATTTCACAGAACCTCCTTGCAGTGTCAATATTGTTTTCTGGCAAGTCGGCATCCGAGAAACACTCAATCTTGGAGAGAGCAACACTCGCACCGGTGTTTGGTAAACACGCCGCCAGTGCGCGCTGCTCAGCGTCTACAAGGGCTGTGTCGCTGGGTGGTCCAACACACAGGAGCAACGCTCACGTATAGATCCGTCTTCATTACGGTAAAAAGGAGGTCAAGGTGAAGCAATGAACGTACCACGTACCACATGGTTCTTCAGTTACAGAACGTCATTTTACTCGGGCTTAAATCTTTTAATGAAGCCTCGGTACTATTTACCACGAAGTAATCGCACGCAAGGAGTACGATATGTCCGTTATTTTAATCTTCACCGTAACTGAGGGTAAATAATATCTCAATATTCTTCTTTAAAAATATCCAGACCAATCCAATAATTTTTGGGACAAGTACTGAGGACGCATAAGACAACTTTCACACTTATGGGAAATTATTTGCACCGTTCGAGAAACACCACTTGAATTTAAAATGTGCTTTAAAATAATTTTGTTTTTTTGGGTCGATAAAATCTTTCGCAATTCCACAAGTTTCTGGCACGGGATGCCATAAAGCGGTGAGCCAGCGCATACATCTCTGACTCAACACCAACATCTGGCCAACAAACAATAACAAACTCTAGAATGAATAATCGCTCTCCCAAACGGCGTCGTGGCATTGTCTATTTTAATGTCGATTAATAACAGAAATATTTATAAAGTCATGATTGATTTTTTTTTAAAAAAAATAATTAATGTTTGTCTAGTATTATCCTAATTTCAAATTTATTTTACTACACGTAGTCAGCTTACACAAAAATTTATTGGATACATGCTGCGGTGAGAACGTTTCTGCATGTGACGCAGAGAAAACTATATTTTCCATTCACATAATAACTGAAATAATTTTTCCAGACATAAAATTTTATTGCCGTTAACAAGTTTTATTTCTATAGAATCACATTCTTTAAGTCTTATTGCTGAACGTACAGTAGTGATAAAAAATGGGGCAGTAAAAAGGGTTTCTGATTAAATCAAACTAGGTTTCATTTACGAAGTTACTTTAACAATGATGATGTTATTGTCCCCAATAATTTTAAATTTTTGTATGACACAGGATTGTGATGTTTCTGTATCACCCCCACCCCCTCCCCAATGATATCGCAATTTTAATAATAGAACAAAAATTGTGAATTGTTTATAAAAAAAATACCAGAGCTTTCTGCAAATACCATAATCATCTGTATTGAAAAAAAAGATTCAAATCTTCAACGTTTATTTTTCTCACAGCGTAGAAACCTTCAAAATAGTTGAGTTTCCTGGCTCTGGTTTTCAAAAATAATCTATCTATATAATAAAAAAGGATATATATTTGTATGTATGTATGTATTTACGTTGTTCTTTATACAAATTTTATCGCGTGGACAGAATGCAACAAAAATTAGTATACGTATTCTGCCAAAATCGAGAACCGGTACTGTGAGGGTGACAAACCCCTAGCATACATGTGGAAAGAATTATAATTAAAAACCGTGATCATTAAATATTAATTTACTGCGCGCCAAGAGACAATGACGTCACGCGAGAGAAAGACGTTACTACGCAACGAACAAAGGAAATATCTCCTTTATTTGGAATGAAATAAAGCAGAAATATTTTTTTTAAATAAAAAGTATAATTTTATACAGCAATACTCCATCGAATGGTAATAAAGAGGAATACGAATTACTTTACCATCCTTGGGGAAAATGTAAGTTAATTTTCGCGCTGTATTAGTTGTGAGTCTAGCTAACAATTTCATCAATGTAATATTTCGTAATGTATGAAGACTGAGTGACGATTATATCCTGAAATACTCAAGGAATATATTTAAGTATTCAATTAAATACTTTTTAGAGTTTATATAAATAAGTACACGAGCAACGCCGGGCACCCACCTAGTTTTATATAAAAATATTATTATTATTATTAAAATTGGTTTATTAAAACCCCATTTGTGAAAAAAATATAAAAACATGATACTGCACTTGTGTATCTCAAAATCGAAAATAATTTAATTAAAATTCCTAAAATTTAGGGTAAATAGAAGGGTTTCAATGACATGTGAATGGTTAATGTTTCTTTAAAGGATTACGGTAAATTTGAAAATCTCTTTAAAAGAAAATTTAATCCGTTTTCCAAGTGATACGTAATAATGTAAATTAAAAGTTAAGATTTAAGAATGAGTTCCGTCTGATTATTTTCTTCCAAATAATTTAGATTAAACTTAATAAAGATTATCCACCTTAAAAATATTTGTAAATTAATACAATGATTTTCAGAAAATTAAGAGACAATAATTTATTAAATGTGTTGATTAATAGAAATTAAATTTAATGTTTAATAAATTAAATATACAATGAATAGTGCAAGTAACAATACATTGAGTTCCTCTTCATAAGTGACAATATCATTCGTAAGGAAAAAGAAGTACTGTGTGCACTTGGTAAAGATTTTGAAAATTACTGGTATATATTAATATTAAACATGTTTAAAGCACTCAAAAATTTAATAATTAAAAACAGGACGATGTATTTAATTATAATTAACATAATTTAGATCTTCATGCTAGTCCTTGAGTGAAAATCGGTAAATGTAAGTTACATCCTTAATTTAATGTTTTTCCTTATTTAATTCGCTTTTAATGTATTATAAATTTTTCGGACAATGTTTATTATTTTTTCAAAATGTTTATTATTTGTTTTCCTTGTATTTTAAATTAATACAGTAATTATAAGCATATAAATATAATCAGCGAAGGTACCTGAATCAGAACCCAAATGTGTCCTTCACCACCTGTTATTCTAGGATTTAATAAGAGCACTTAAATCATAGTCCTTTAACAAGTGGAAATTCATGGCATTATATTTTAAACCATACGTTTATATACACACATGAAATTCACCAGTATGTTATCCCATTAAGATGCTGGATGACTCTAGGAGCAGTCAGGAAGTATCCTTGTAATGCGCTTAGTATAAAATTCTCATATGTTACCTATTTTATACGCAAAAATGTAATACTGCAGGGGATAATATTGTAGGCCACTTTACACCGGTCTTATTTATTTATTTGGTTGGTAGGTAATTAATTAGTCCTTATTGAGACGGACTCCAGAGGGAGAATTCTAAGCCTCTTAAGAGCTATCCTTCGCACTTGTACCAAAACCCGTAAGTCTTCCACGTTATCCTTCATTCAGCGGAGCGTTGCCGAATTAACGTAGTCTAAACAATCCCGGAGAGTTTTGCGGTGCGATCGCTGCGCGGTTGTTTTTTCGAGGTATTTCTCCTTGATTCACGCTTTCTAATGAACGGAACGACGCGGATGATGATGATGCTCTTAAGGATCTCGTTCTCAGTTCAGTGATCATCACCGTGCACGACGCAGAGTCACGCGAGCTTCTTTCTGTTTCTAGTTTCCGAGGTGGTCCTTCGATATTTAATTGGAACAAAATTGAGGGCATCTTAGACATTAATTTGAGATTATTCTATGCTAATATCCACGCAGCGTAAAAGTCACTAAAGGAGCAAGTATGTTTTTTTTCTCAGCAACTATAAAACTACGGATTCTTTTTTAAGAAACCAATATAATCAGACTGCGAAGGTTCTTCAAGAGAATTTATTATATAAGTAATTTTGGGGTTTCAACCGGAGTCAGTTTTTCAGTAAACAACCTTTCGACGACACGCTTCGCCATCGTCAACAGCTTCCCGCTGAAACGTTGTTTTTTCAATCATTGTCTGGTAATGAAAGCTCAGAATTATATATTGAAATAATTTTCAGTTTTTAAGGAAGCCTTAAAATAATTTTTCTCTGGTCTTGAATTAAGTTGTTGTCTTTCCGGCTTCATTGAATTTCTTTCAGTTTCTAGTTTCGCATCGAACATTACTGCTCCGACATGGTCCTTCGATATGTAATTGGAATAAAATTGTGGGCAACAACAAACCTATGGATTCACAGGATATTTAAATAATAATACATAACGAGACAAGCAAAAAAAATAACCCTTTTTTTATTAAGAAACTAATATATTCAGACTGCGAAGGTTCTTCCAGAGATATTATTCTATAAGTAGTTCTGGGGTTTCAACCGGAGTCAGTTTTCCAGTAAAGAACGTTTCGACGACACGCTTCGCCGTCGTCATCAACTTCAAATAAATTTCATGTTTTAAGGAAGCCTTTAAATAATTTTCCTCTCGTATTGCATTTAGTTGTAGTTGTCTTATTTTTCTCTTCCCGGCTTAATTTTTTTTGTGTTAAAACATATTTTTCCTTTACAAGTAATTTTGTTTTCTCAATTTCATAATATTACCTTGTTAAAAATATCTGTAAATTGATCAACTATGCTAGGAGAAATTACCGGTATTAACAAATGGCACAACAGTGTGATTTTGGAAGCCATAGAAATTAAAATACATAACAAAGACTCTGGCAACACGTGGAATACAATTATCAAAATATGTTCCGCGACATGGCAACACCACATGTGCGCTTGACACCGTCGTCAGGCCATCCTCAACGGCCAATCAGATATCAGCATGTCCGACCCTGTAAATATGACGCATTAGTCCGAAGACAGCGGTGGGGAATGACCGCGGAAACGTCAGCATCGAGGCATCTGAACCTGGGTGCTTAACGGTGAAAAATTTATGCCGTAGTTTTATTTAATCTATGTAATAAAATAGCGTGTATATTTGTATGTATGAATGTTTGTATTTACGTTGTTCTTTATACAAATTTTATCGCGTGGACAGAATGCAACAAAAATTGGTATACGTATTCTGCCAAAATCGAGAACCGGTACTGTGGGGGTGAGAAACCCCTAGAATAAACGTGGAAATAATTATAATTGAAATAAGATACGAATTAGTGTTAAATTACTGCGCGAGACGATGACGTCATAAGTTTTCAAGACATTGACGCATCCTAAATATAGTTCTGTATTTCGTAATGAAATAAAGCAAAAATATTTTTATTTAATATAAAGTATACATGTGGAAAGAATTATAATTAAAAACCGTGATCATTAAATATTAAATTACTGCGCGCCAAGAGACAATGACGTCACGCGAGAGAAAGACGTTACTACGCAACGAACAAAAGAGATTATTAGTAATTAAATAAAGCAGAAATATTTTCTTTATATAAAAAGTATAATTTTATACAGCAATATTCCATCGAATGATAATAAAGAAGAATACGAATTACTTTACCATCCTTGGGGGTAAAATGTAAGTTAATTTTCGCGCTGTATTAGTTGTGAGTCTAGCTAACAATTTCATCAATGTAATATTTCGTAATGTATGAAGACTGAGTGACGATTATATCCTGAAATACTCAAGGAATATATTTAAGTAATCAATTAAATACTTTTTCGAGTTTATATAAATAAGTACACGAGCAACGCCGGGCTCCCAGCTAGTTAATAATAAAAAAGATTTTTTTAAATGGCTGCTTTATCATCGTAAGGGGGTACTTTGAAACGAGTAGTTGGTATAGAGTGAGACACGCAATTACGTGTTTCGATATTCAACCTAGACTTTCGGCCGTTCGTAATAATCCTCATTCGCTTGCACGGCGTTTTCTGGTTGCTGTGCTTTGTTCTTGTCTCACGGCAACAGCCTGGGATGCGCCCTCCATCACTGTCCCTAGTAATGTGGAAACTGTGTAGGTGGCTTTGCACCCACGCTAATACTCGCGTCTTAACGACTTCCGCGCCAATTAACCGGTAATGGCACGGGATGCATAGGAAGGGTGAATATCCCGGACGCCATCTTTGTGTGTGTCAACACCGCCATTATTCCGGACCGGACAAGGGGAGTCGCTTTAAATTAGCGTAGTTACTTCTTTGCGAGAGCTTCGAATGAGATATCGTGACGGACCGACGTAATAGAAGGCGGCTGACGAGGTGAAAGGATTACCGTACATGGGCAGAATCGGGTCGTGTTGTGAAGTTCATCACCTTCGTTCCTTGGAATATCGGAAGCGGTTGTTAGCACTTTCTCCGAAATCATCTTCACGGCGACGTAGATGATGGCTACCCTAGTTACGACAGTAGCATCAAATAACAATCGAACTGCAACTGAACGCCGTAGAAGAGTAGGCCAAGAGACGCACAGTTTCGAAACGTCTGAAAATACTTTCATAATAATTAAGATAGACAAATACAGACAAATTAAGTGATAATATAAATACCATATGTCCCTTTCTTTAAAGGCTTTTAAGTATTGGGCAGCTGACGAGTGCAGTTGTGTCGCTCTAAGCTTTTCTTAGCACCTGAAGAAAGGAACAAGGATCCCAGGAACGTTGTGTGGTATTTATATTATCACTTAATTTGTCTGTATTATTATTTTTTTAATCAGACTTAATTTTTTTTCATTTCAAAAATGACTTTCATTCTCTTCACGTATAATAAAATAGGTTTTTGATGCCTTCGATGTGTTCCTATATCATTCTTCCGATTCTGATGAGACTTTTGTAAGTTGTTGGGTGCAGACCTACATAAGTTTCTGTCAGCCCCTCGACGCCCCAACTCGCCGGGGGAATAACGGGGGTTGAGAATGTTTTAAAACGTGCATATATTAGCGTAAATACACCCTTTTCGGGCTTGTTTTAGATTTATAGTTTTTATTCCGATGTTTGTTTGTGTATAATTTCAACCCCTTTCGGCATGGGATGGAAAGACGCGTGGGGGGTGGAAGGACGTTACATAAAAGTAACGCGAATCCGGGGCTTTGGAAGTCGCTGAGTTTTATTCTGGCATTCATCATGACTTGTAGGCTGTAGTTTAGCCCTTAGGAGTGAGGGTGGATGGGGTTTAAAAACGTTCGGAGTGCAATCTTAAACGCGCGGAGAAATTTCTACCAAACTTTCCTTACGATCCAGGAACAAACGTTGGATGATTTTAAACACCTCTAGCGCATATTATGATGAGGGTGCAAATGTTTTTCACTCTTGAGGTACCGACACTCTTTTTTTGTCTTTCTAAAGATGATACGCGTCGAATTAAATCCTTTATGGGTGAATATAAATAAATACTCGGGAAACTCCGGTCCCCCAGATAGTTGTTAATAATATTTGTTTAATCTTTTCGGTCTGTATATAATAGAGCCATATTCTTGTACAGTTTCAAAGCATTTGTCGTCTGCAAAATGGAAGTAACTTTTGGTGTACTTCTCATTTTAATTTGTTCAAGCACTCCAGCATAATTTTTACCACCATCGTTGCGTCATATACGTATATAGTCAATAACAGTCCATGAGGATTCTGGGAGATTTCCCGCGTATCAGTTGCCAGATGTAAGCTTGACAACCTGTTATTTTTTATGTATTTTATTTTTACATAAATGGGCCTGTTTAAGACATATTAACGCTTTCTGTAGTACGTTGAAGGTGAGTAAATTCACAAATAACCATTATTTTTTTTGTTCCATTTTTCTTCTTTGTAGCTACCATGAGATTTAAAGATGCAAAGAAAATAATTATAGTTTTAGGGGACAAGAAAATTTATTATGGCTCCTTAGATAAACTTATGTTTAGTATCCCCGAGGCTTTTAGTAGCGCAAAACGGACGGCCGCTTAGGGAAACGATTGGAAGTGTCTGCAGGGCCCGGAGTACTTATGCGCGGGCGGGCCTAATGGAAAGGAGCGGAAGAGGGAAAGAGAACTCTGTAAATTGGGGAGGGGAGTTGCCAGTCACACAAGGGAGAGCAATTAATCTCGAGCGGGTCTCTGTCACTGCGTGGGTCATCCATCTCCAGCGCGGGTATTTGCATCTGTCAGTTCGGCCGCTATAAATCAGGCGTGGAACGGAGCGGACGCAATCCGGAACCGCAGCGAGCATCGAACGAGGGAATAGGGGGGGGATCCTTCGATTACATCCATCGATAGCAGGGCTTTATTTACAGGTACATGATTTGGTCCTGGTGTTACCAACACAACAGCCGGTATTTCCCACTATGGCGCCTGTCTGTAATATATGTCGTAGATTAAACATCAACAAATCGTTTCTGTGAAAAAAGAAAAATGAGTGGTATAAATTCAAGTATGAATACGGAACATTTACAATTGTGTAATCATCAATCAAAAAAAAATTAATACAATTCTCCCAAGTTTTCTCAGCTTGTGATGTTCTGGAAACGCAACCCCTTTTCCCCAGTTGTTCTGCTGTACCGCAAAGCACATACAGTTTAATAAATACAGACCAATTAATTGATAATATAAATACCACACAACGGTGACTTTTGAGTTTCGTCAACTGACCAGTGCATTTGTGTCGCTCGAGGTTCTTCTGAACGACACCTGAAGAAGGCGACAAGAATTCCCTGAAACGTTATGTGGTATTTATATCATCCCTTATTTTGTTTTTATATTTGGCTATCTTTCTTATTATTAATTTTCATTCAGACGTAAACTTCAACAGTTTAGTTTAAGAAATATTTTTGGTTCCTCCGATGTTACCAAGTGAGACAAAAATTATTCTCCCATCAAGATCAAGGCTTCGCGTCTCTCTACAAGACTCAACTGAACTCAGTAGTTTAATGTTTGTAAAGAGACTCACACACCAAAAAAAAGTTTTCGAGCTAAAAAACAAATATATTGAGACCTTAGTTTGTAATCACTGACGTCAACTTTGTACGAAGTTTCTTAACTTTAGTGGAATTCACGTTTCGTCTTCTCGTACAGTAAACGTTGGCTATGTTTTCAAAAATTAAGCACAATTATAAAATTTTTTCCTTTAACCACAGTTTTATTCTTTTTATTTACTTGTTATTTCTATTGGACTGATTATTTTATTTTCTGTGATTATTTCACCCTTGGTTTATTTAAACAGTTGTAGTAAAATTTTTTACAAGTGTTTACACAAATTAAGGATATTTTTCGGCTCGGCGTCATAATAATTTTCTTGCAAGAAAAAATAATAATATTTTTCTGGTGTAAACCTCAAATTAAATTTCACAATATGTAACTAAATTTATTATCTCATATAGTACATTAATTATTCTGATTTCTATTATTTACAATTTTAATTAAAGATTTAAACACACACTGGAAAATATAAAAAGTTGTCTCCTCACGCACATCTAGATTGGGTCACGTAAATACAATCGCGTCATTGTAAGAAACTAACAGAGAAATCTTCAGGTGAATGTCTGGAAACTGTAGTGAACTGTGATACTATTCCGGAACATTTATTTTCCAAGACCACGGTGAAAAGTAACACGTTTAATTTCTGGTAACGATGACATTTATCTTACGTTAAATCATCCAATAAAATCATAATAATTGAAGGATCAGGATGTAGAAAATCTTGACTGCATCAGGATTCGAACTCCGGGTGCCGGGTTCAAGGCCCATATTACTGGGCTTCGTTTGAAAGCATTTATTCTCGTTTTGAATTTTAATTTAATCTCATGAATAACACCAAAAAAAATATAATTCAGTCCCAGGCATTGCATAATTTTTCAATATATTTGCCAATAGAAATTTAGCTTCAATTTGGTCATGAAGGATTTTTGTTGTATTCCATTTAACTAATTTATATCACTTTAATTTTTTAATGCAGTATCTGATGAGGTACCAAAGTCGAAACGTTCTATTCATTTTTTATTTATTTTTATAAGCTCTAACTATTTTATTTTAATTTAAATATTCCAATTTTTCAGATTTTTATTGGCTAATATATTTATTTTAACGAGCTGAATGGCTTCAATTTGCATCTTCTCATTCACGTGTTAACAAGACCTCGTTTTGACAAGGAATTAACGTCCCTTCATAATTCTAAGAAAATCCTGCGAGAGGATTCTCTCGCAGGTAACCTGTGAGGGATGTTCTCTCGCAGGCAGAACCTTTCACGAGAGATACGAAGGGGCTACCTTTGGCTATGCCTTTTCCTCTCCGTTTCTGAACTAAGGTTCCCACAAGCCGAGGCATCTCGGCCTGTTCTGAGAGGTGTATGTTCCGGGGTCACAGACCTTGGGCATACGGTAAGAGTTGTCCGCTATTCCCATTGGAATAGTCGGCCAGCTGCCTCCTAAACTGGTCGAGGCACGGAGAAGGGAATGCTGCGTCCCCACAGCAAACTTCTCTCCCGCTTTCGGAAGGGCGTGGGTCAAGTACCCAATGCCCGACCTACCTGATGCAGGTTTTTCTAGGATTTTCCCAGCATTTCTTTAGGCGAATACCGGGTAGGATCCTTAAAATATAGCCCTGGGGCCCTAGTTAACCCATGGCTATCTTCGTCTACCCTTCCGAATCCCCCCCCCTTTCAAATCCCTTCCTAAGCTATTAGAGGGGAGTTGCCCAACGTGGATTACCCTCATGTAGCCTGTTGCCCTAAATAAAAATTCATAATTCTAAAGTGTCATTATTCTCTATTGAAAATCAACATGAATTTCAGATTACAGTATTTTGGAACAAATTCGATGGTTTACGACGTGACCAAGTATAGTTCGGTCATCCAAGGATATTCCACTGACGAAGAACTTGCGATCCCTCTTACGCTAGTATAGTGCCCCCCCCCCAATTTTTTTTCATTCCTAAAAAAAACATGCTTATTGTGATCGGAACGATGTCTCGAGAATTTCCGATGGCCTCTTCAGTGGCTCAGGATGCGGACGGCGGCCCCGTGGAAATGGATTTTTAATGAAGCGATCGAGAGCGCATAATAGAGTCTGGTAGACCGGATGATGAACGACGAGTCTTCTGACACAGCGCAGCGGTGAAATATGGAACCACATCTCTCTTAGGGAGGCGCCACCTCCTATGGTTCAGAGAGGCTGTTCTCAGAACCGGGCACAATCACAACAGTAATGCATAATTGACGACGTTTCGATTAAATGTAAAACAGAAATACGTGGAAAGGAGTCAAACAGAGAATTTTTTCGACGAGTGATTTCATTTTAAATATGATCCCGATGTCGAATTTTTACTGTGGAAAAAATTCTTTAAATAATTTATTCATGTCTTTGAGTTCATCTTCCACACAGGGTAATTTTTTTTTGTTAGGTTCATTAAGAGAAACTTAGAAGATATCATTATAGATAAACCTATTTAAATTGCATTTATTCTGTACACGGATAAAATTATCATTTCCACAGGTCCCTATTAAAAATTATTAATAGGACAAATTAATTATTTTTCAACATCTTAAGCAATGTTTCCACTACCATAATTGTCTCTCACACATGTAGACATTACAAAAATATTTATTTTACAATAAATATATATTTTTTTACTATCCGGAAAACATTATAAAGTTGAATAGACCAACAGTTGCATTAAATGTCCTTCTTCATGCCTATACCTGGTTTGGAGGCAGCTAGCCGACTGTCCCAACGGTGAAAACTCTAGTCGATCTTCCAACGGTCACCTCTCAAGACAATTGAATACTCATCGATAGAATTTTTCTCTAGCCTAATTTATTTTTCGACTCATAATTTTTTTGATTATAACTGCTGTAATATTTACAGACTATAATAAATAAATATCACTAAAAATTACTTTAAAATGTTTACTTTTAAATATGTCGTGTATTTGTTACGAACTAATTAAATTTCAAATAATGTCTCTGAGTGAGGGCAAATACTAAGGTGAATAATAAATTTGTGTAGACATGCAGCGTTCTTTTCAAACAACTTTATAAGTTCCAACACTTTACAAACACACTTTCAACCGAAACGCCTCTTTGAACAGTCAATACCCAAGATATTCTCAGAACAAAGGTGATAAATAATTTTCACATAAAAAGATAATATACAATTTGTTTAAATATCGTTCACAGATAAAATTGTATCAGCTGGATTTTTTTGGGTGACCGAAAAAAATATTTTTGGTGGTAGGATGTAAGGAAACATTTAAGGATGCTTACAGATTGATCACTTTTTATTGATTTATTTGCAGTCGCATCAACATCACTGGTTATTAGTGACTCAGTACGGGAAATAATCTTTTTCTTCTCGGGGGCGGGGGGGGGGGGACTGATTTGACGAGAGTTTCTCTCTCTCACACACACAAACATCTTCGCCGGGATTCAAACTCGAGACCTCTGTGGTGAGAGGCAGTCACGCTGACCACTACATCACAAAAGGTCGGCAGATTGATCCGTCCGCAAGAAAAATATTTACATTGATTCACACAAATGATATTGGGGTTCCGCTAGCTGTAGAAACAGTTGAATCTCTGAATCTCGTGGTTTATGGCCGGAGATACGTCGAGGATTCTGAAACGTGGCAGTCAAGCTGCAACCTCGCCGTCGTGTCTGCTCTCGAGGAGGAGTAACTCTGCATCCGACGACTACTTGATGATGAATGATGGTCTTTACAGTTGACCTTTATCGTTGATCCTTCTGGAACACGAAATATCATGAGTCTAGGCAATCACGTGTACTATAAAACCCAGGTGCCTTTCTGCTTCGTGCTTCTGCTCAGGCTCCAGTGATTATCTCCCGACAAACTGGCGCCCTTTTTTTTTGGAGCAAGTTGTGACTTGTCCAGTTACAAAAATCTTTAATAAAGTTGTATTGAAAAAAATAATTAATTACTCTGGTTTAACTTGTTCGTCTTAAAACGTCGTTTTTTTAGAGCGCACGTCAATACGAATTTTTTTCAAATTGGCTTGAAAAGTGATCTTTCCATTATTAAGTGTTACGGTAGCTAAACTTGTTTTCGGAGCGTCCTCTATGGCAATACTTTGACCGAAATAAAATAAACCTTTCTGAAGTACCTCCTGATTGACGGTGGTGTTCAGTCCGCAACGGGGTTTGACGTCGCCGCTTGAGGGACGGGAAATGGAGACTTGTCCCTCGGGACGGCTCGTTCGCTGCTTTGCTTTGCCTTGCTTGTATCGTGATCGTGACGGCGACCAATAATCTGGCTCGCCAAGGTGTGGCCCCTTCCCTTTCACGGCGCATCACTCCCGACCCTGGCTCCCTGCAACTTCCGGGAGGGCTGTCACTTCCGGAAGCGCCGCCGACGTCGCAGAACGATCGTCAATAACAGGGCTGCGCCCTCTCTTTTAATTTGCTTGATCGAAGCTCGAGGAGAGAATCTTAAATCGATTAGCGCGCGCCTGTGTGTGTGTGTGTGTGTGTGTGTGTGTGTGTGTGTGCGTGTGTCCTGGTCGTTGCAGCGCACAAATGTATGTAATTACCATCTCCTCAGTTGAAGCTACGTAGATGGGCAATTAGCCGGACGACAGGTGCGTAGTAAAGCACTGATTGCATCTCCAACACCGTAAAAAAGTTCACAAACTCAGGATTCGTGCAACTCCACAAGCAAGGCCCCAAGTCACAGCGGTCAACACAATCAGATGGTCCGATCCAATTTGTAAAACCTCATCACTCCGCATCTGTATAACTCTCACTGCATCCGATTTTCGGCTTGGTTGGAGAACCAGACTTACCATCTCTTTGAAATGGTGAAGAATTAATCTGGGCCCAATGGCCACGTCTGCAATTAAGATACATATTTGTTATTTACTATAAGCAAATATTCAAGACTAGCTCCTTGCTTAATAATGGGAACTTACCCGACGTTCAACCCCTTTTGAATTATAAATACAATACAAACATCCATTGAAGCGGATAAATTTTAATGCTATTTAAAAGAAAATTAAGGAAACTGTACAATCTAATGATTTTACTGTTGTGATATTTGTAATTTTTATATTATACTACGTATATATCTTGTGGAGCACATTTGGTTTCACCTCCTTTCCATTTATTGGATATTAATTAGGTCCCTACGTCTCTTTCTTTTTAATCGTCGATGTTGGATGTGAGGTGGAGGAGAGGATGTTAACAGGTTGGGGTGAATTATGTCTTTTTTTATATTCAAGAAGTATGGTGGATATATGGAGGTATCGAGGTCACTATGCATGCGGGATTTGGAGAAGTCCCAGGGACAGTTTGTCATATAACCAAGGATTTTATTTTGGGATTATTTGGATCTTGTTGGTGTGTGTTTTGTTCCAGCCGCACTTCCATAATGGAGAATTAAGGGATATATATATAAAAACTATTTTTTTCATTGAAAGGGATAAAGGGGGAATTAGGATTAATTAATGGTTTTAGTATTTTAAAGCGGTGATTGTTTATTTTATTTTTAATGTGGCTGGTGTCTTGGGACCATGTTAGTTTTGAATCGGGGTATTTATGGTTCTGTTTGTTCGGAATGTGTGTGTTGTTAATGTAGATATTGTTAGTGAATGGTCTTATTTTATAGAGTAAAATGAACTGTGAAGGATTTGTTTGGGTTTATGGTTATCCTCCAGTTATTGCCCCCAGATGGCTACGTGATTAATGGTAGTTTCCAGTTGTACTGTAGCCCAATTCGTAGTCATGGGACTGGCTATGTCGTCGGTAAATATAGCAGTTTTAGTTGAGATTATTTTGGGGGGGATATCATTGGTATAGATGGAATGTAGGACTGGAGCCGAGGACACTACCTTGAGGGACCTCCTGAGTGAATAGGGTAAATTGGGGGAGAAATGTTTTTGATATTTGACAATGGAAGAGCGGTGTGTAAGATAGTTGGATAGGAGTTTAAAGTAGGGGGTGGATAGGTGAGGTTTTAATTTGAAGAGGATGCTTTTTTTTCAGAATCCAAGAATGCGACTAGGCATATATGTGAGTGTGTCAATGATAAATTAACATATGAGCCGATAGATTAATGGAATTTTATATTCTAAACGTAAACCAATTTACGTCTGAAAGTGTGGTTCTAAAATGAGTGTGTTGAATTTAAACCGATTGTGTAAAATAAAAGTTTCAATTAATAATTCAACTATTGAGGTTTAATAATTTTTACAAGGATTGTCTAGGAAATTCTCACGACCCAAAGATTAGAGTCAAATCCAGGGTTATGGATGTCGCTTAGTTAGTTTCGAAATAATAGACAAATTATTAGTCTATTAACGGACAAAAATTTAATTTATAAAATTAATCCAAACACACACGTTTTTCTGCAGTCCTTGTTGCTTTCGTCAAGTTAATTATTTAAAATCGTAAGACCTGTAGTTTCATGTTTTTTCAAATATAGGAATTTTGGGTTGCAAAAATTCACTTAAATGAAATCAAAGTTGCAGCTGTATTGTAATTAATAATTTTGTTGGATAAAATAATCACTATTAATTAAATTCGTGGTAAGTTCAACTAATTTTATTTGAAGTGTACCTGTACTAAATTTATTCAGAATTGACGAAGTGTTGTCTTGAGTAGAGTGTTTTAAGTTCCTATGTAGCCAATGGCATTGAAGTGACGTAATACTATAATTTTCAAATAATATTTTCCACTAAAGGAAGCACTCAAAAAATTGTCTATATGTAAATACGTGTTCGAATCAAGACCTTTCATACAACTCTGCAAAAGTAGTTATATATTTAATACCGACGTGTTTTCAATCACGTTTCGATACATCACGCGTGAGATTCAATTTGTACTCGTGTGTAAAATTCATATTCTTGAAATAAGACTACCTGATGCTCTGGGAAAATTCCCCAGTAAATTTAAACTTTTCCTCCGGAATTGATCAACTCTCCGTGATGCATAAAGCCACGAGGTGAAGGATAACCCAGGGGCTCTCTCCTTCCCTTCCCCGGGGAGATCCTCCTCGTCCAGCCGAGTAGAATGTGTAGAGACTTCATTGAATTTCAAAGCTAATTTTCCAGGAGGCGCCGGGGGAAATATTAAAGTCGGTGCCACTTGTGAGCGACTGTGCAAGTCGTTTGTCAAGGGACTTGTCTTCTCACAGTCACTATCAATTTACTTTACACACACACACCCCTGAGTGTGGGCTCTCCTGTTTATTGGGTTATGGGACATCGTTTTTTTAAAGGCCTCAACAAGAACCGTTCATCCACTTTTCTTTTGAATTATTGAATGCAAACTCAAAGGAATATCACGCGAGAGAACTAAGGCAAAGGGATTTTTTTCCCTACTTTATGCCAAATTTAATAACGTTTCTACCCCTCCATATATTAAATATTAAAAATATAAAACATGTATCATTTATTCCAATATAACATATAAAGGCATTAAGATCTCAAGAGATCATAATGTTGTAAATGATTATGGTAAACTAACCCCAAAAACCTTACTATAATTTTGTATCCGGCAGAATTATTTTTGTTTTTTTCAAATACACTGACATTTGTAAGACAGAGAAGGAAAATTAATTTCAATCTTAATGAAGAAAAAATATCCTACTATTATAATCTAATAAATAAAATAGACAAAATTCCTTTGTGTGTCCGTGGAACAAAAGTGATAAAAAAAATGTACACTTGTTCCTGGAAACAAATACTGCGGGTATAAGACACGACAGGGGCCGGTGTAGACGAGGGTGGAAATTTTCAAACAACTTAATACAGCCGTTATTTCCCTCGAATAAATATTTTTCGGGGGTCAAAGAGATTTATAGTGTTTTTGAGTGTTATCTGAGTATAATTTCAAACCCTTACAGCACCCTTACGGGTGGGAGTGGGGGTTGAGGGGTGTTACAAGAAAATAACGGGAATGCAACCGAGATTAGAGTCAAATCCAGGGTTATGGATGTCGATTAGTTTAATTATGGCATTAAACTTGCTATATAAGCCCCCCTACAGGGGTGGAAGTTGACGAGGGTGGAAATTTTAAAAAAATGCTAAAACTACCGTTATTTACATTGTATAAATATTTTATAAATGATAGTGTTTCTCCATATTTTGTTTCTGTATAATTTTTACTCCTGTACTGTATTGGAGGAGAGAGTACCCCTTAGGGGAAAGGGTGAGGAGGGGCGTTACACCAAAATAACTCGTAAACAACCGAGATTGGAGTCAAATCCGAGGTTATAGATGTCTCTGAGTTTATTAAAGCCCGGGAGAACGTCGGGCTTCAATATAGTAATATAAATAAATATTATATAAATTATTATAAATGTCATTAAAAAAATATTTTTTTCAGACGTTTCGTCCTATTTTAGGAACTCTTCACGTTGGACAAATTTTGTCTTCGTAAGACCAAAACAGGACGAATCGTCGTAAAATTAATATTTTTTAAAATACACCATATCGTATCTTTATTTATATATTTCTACTTGTATAGTAATTTTGATATATTTTACAAGATTTTCAAGGACGCAACCCTTACAAAATCTCCATTTTTTGATATTTTAAATACTTGATTAAAATTAGTCAGTCATTTTACAGCACCTTTTGGCCTAATATTTAACCATAATTCGGTTGAACTATAGTTTTTTTTAGGTAATAGGCTACATGATGGTAATCCACATAGTGGCAACTCCCCTTTAGTAGCATAGGATGGGATTCGAAAGGGGGGATGCAGAAGGGAAGAGGAAGGTAGCCAAGGGTTAACTAGGGTCCTCGGACTATAGTTTAAGGATCCTACCCGGCAATTCGCCTAAAAGTAATGCAGGGAAAACCTTAGAAAAACCTGCATCTAATAGGTCGGGCATTGGGTACTTGTCCCACGCCCTTCCGATGGCGGGAGAAGAGTTTGCTGTGGGGACGCAGCATTCCCTTCTCCGTACCTCGACCAGTTTAGGAGGCAGCTGCCCGACTGTTCCAATAGGAATAGAGAACAACTCTTACCATATGCCCAAGGTCTGCGACCCCGGAACATTCACCTCACAGAACAGGCCGAGGTGCCTCGGCTTCTGGGAACCTTATTTCAAAAAACCAGGAGATGTGAAGGCATCCCCAAAGGTAGCCTCCGCCAGAGCTCTCGGGGAATTGTTCACCTGCGAGAGAATTCTCTCACAGGCTTTATGTCGTTGAACTGTAGATAATTTTTTTAGGGTAACAGGCTACACGAGGGTAATCCATTTTGGGCAACTCCCCTTTAATAGCATAGGAAGGGATTTGAAAAGGGGGGATGCGGAAGGATTAACTAGGGCCCCCGGGCTATATGTTAAGGATCCTACCCGGCATTCGCCTATAGAAATGCAGGGAAAACCCTAGAAAAACCTGCATCACGTGTGAACTATAGAATCGATAGAATGTTAAAATAATTTTATTGTTTAAAAATGACTGACGTTTTTAAATAAATTATTTTAACTGTCCAAAAAATTAAAATTATTTATGTATTTCAAATATTTTTAAGTCTAATATAAAAATTGTTAGATTTAATGAAAGATAAGGAACGTTGTGAATTATAACTGAAGTAAACGTTAAATTATAAGAGTTTAATATAATTAATAAGAAATCCCCATTTTTTTAACAATATAAAGCGTTTAAGCGCTTTTAAGTATTTATGTTTAAAAATGGACGATGCTATATCTAATAAATAAAGCAGTGTGTTTGTTTGTATATATGTTTGTATGTTTCTTAAACAAATCTAGACCGGTGGAGCAAAATTCACCAAATTTCGTACACGTGTACTTTACGTTCAGGAAACAAGCACTGTCGGGGTGAGATGCGTCTACCACCCCCAAGAACGGGGGTGGAAATATATAAACATGCTAAAACAGCCTATATTTGAGTGGCATAAATATTTTTTGGGATCAACGAGCTGTGATATGAGTATAATTTCAACCTCATACAGCATTGGAATGGAGGAACGTTAGGGGTGGGGGTGGAAGGACGTTACAATAAAATAACGCGAATATAACCGAGATTGGAGTCAAATCCAGTGCAATGGATGTCGGTGAGTTTAATTATGACATTCAATTGGCCATTTAAACTCCACGGCCGGGTTGGAATTTTTCAAACATGGTCGATATTTGCCTGGAATAAATTTTTATCGGGATCAATGACGTTGATATTATTTCTACCGATGTTGTTTGTAAAATTTCAACCCCTTTCAGCATGGTAGGGGAGCACCCTTAGGGATGGGGGTGAGGGGCGTTTCATATAATTAACGCAAAAACAACCGAGATTCGAGTTAAATTGTGGGTTATGGACATACGACATCCCGGGCAACGCCGGGAACCCAGCTAGTTATTAATAAAAATCGACGTGAAATATATTTCGTCTATGACTAAATTTTACCAGATTTTCCCCGGATTATTTGAAACAGTTATTAACGCTAATCACACGATTGATAACTGATAGAAATTCAGTGGCAGTAAAGGCGTAATTAAAATGGGGGGCCCCCCCAGTAATTCTACATTTTCCATCACGACTGCTTTATCGCGCTAAATGGTGGTTGGTGTTGGATGGTTGAACATGTTCTGCCGACTGAGACAATGCGATCGCCATAATAGAGCAATGCCTCGATTTAGACAAACATCCGTAATTGCATGTGTGGCTTCTTCACCTCGTTAGACTTAAACAGTTTTCATTCAACCGAAACTGGGCGTACAAGGTTACCAAAAGAGCCGCGTGATCTGATCAGATCCTTTAATAACATATTACAGTTACTAGTCGGGAACAAATTATATTCCCAAACAGTATATATTTTTTTTTTGAGTTATCATTTCCATGAATCGCACCAGGTTCACATAGTCGCTTATAATTTCCCATACCTGAAGTATTATATTTATGACTAGCTGGGTGCCCGGCGTTGCTCGTGTACTTATTTATATAAACTCGAAAAAGTATTTAATTGAATACTTAAATATATTCCTTGAGTATTTCAGGATATAATCGTCACTCAGTCTTCATACATTACGAAATATTACATTGATATAATTGTTAGCTAGACCCACAACTAATACAGCGCGAAAATTAACTTACATTTTCCGCAAGGATGGTAAAGTAATTCGTATTCTTCTTTATTACCATTCGATGGAGTATTGCTGTATAAAATTATACTTTTTATTTTAAAAAAAATATTTCTGCTTTATTTCATTCCTAATTAAGGAGATATTTCCTTTGTTCGTTGCGTAGTAACGTCTTTCTCTCGCGTGACGTCATTGTCTCTTGGCGCGCAGTAATTTAATATTTAATGATCACGGTTTTTAATTTTAATTCTTTCCACATGTATGCTAGGGGTTTCTCACCCTCACAGTACCGTTTCTCGTGTTTTGAAGAATTTGTGTACCAATTTTTGTTGCATTCTGTCCACGCGATAAAATTTGTATAAAGAACAACGTAAATACATACATACATACATACATACATACATACATACAAATATACATCCTTTTTTATTATATAGATTCCGAAATTATTCTCTGTAGAAATAAATACGCCCTTTGTTACACAAATGTTATTTTATTTGACATTTAAAAAATATATTTCCAAAACATATGTCCTCAAAATATCCTTAAACGTATAAAATTAATAAAAAAAATATCCTTCACATCCTGAATCAAAAATGTTTCTGTTTTACGTCATTAGCTATTATATGTTTAAAATATGTAAAAAAAATTCATTAAATAGTATGTTAAATCCTCATGTCCTTATTAGAAAAAAATCGTATAAAAAAGATCAACCCTCGATTGTTTTCGTGTGACGTCTGCTCGGCACCAGTGTTGTGACGTCATTGGGAAAGCTCTGTGACTTCTGAAGTAATTATTATTATTATTATTTCATATTTTTAAATTAAAACTGAAATTTCGTATTTTACTGTTTATTTGAAAAAGATGGGAGGGGGGGGGAAATTAATAGTTACGGTAATTTCGTTTTAAAAAAAATAAAGAAATATCTACGTAAGTCCTTACAATATCAATTATAATACTCAAACGAGAATTTTGTTTTTAATTCGACGGTGTGAAAATTTCCTCCACGTCAAAGTGAGAAGACGAATAATATAACTTTGACGAGTGCAGTTGTGTCGCTCTAGGCTCTTCTTAGTATCTGAATGAAAGGGACAGAGAACAGTTGTGTTGGTATTTAGTCTATAAAAAAAACCTTTTAAGGGCTGTTTAATTTTTCTGTAACATTTTGAGGAGGTAACGAATTAAATGTTAACATAAAAAATATGTATGTTTAAATATGACGTTTCGTCCACAATTTTGGAATCGTCAGGCAATCAGGTAAAATACAGTTTTGAGTTTCTAGAGTCATTGACTGCGACCTATGGCTGATAAACGGGCAATAGCGACTGTTCCAGATTCAAAACTGTATTTTCCCTGATTCCCTGAAGAAGTCCCAAAAATTGTGGACGGAACGTTGTAGTCAAAAGAATTTTTTTTGTTCAATTGTTTAAATAAAAAAATAATTTTTTTCTTTGTTATTGGCTGTATTGTTTATTTATTTATTAACTAAAATCGTGGATACGTAACTGACGCTTGTGGTACTGGTAAAAACCTCTCTAAAATAAAAGTTACAATAGGATATAATGAAAATCAGGTCGCATTAGTAACAGTGGAACAATGGGGGTTAGAAGGAGAGAGAAAAAGTGAAATAATACGGCTGTGTGAGATATAATTTTTTTTCCCGCCAGAATAACCTGACCTAAGGGAAACAAGGATCCCAGAAACGTCTTTTGAAGGGGGGGAAAAATGGATGGTCTAATGCTGTATAGATTTGGGTGACGTTAAGATGAACACTGCCGGTTAAACAAAGAGGTTGGAGTCGACTTAATTTATTTTTCCTGTCTGATATCAATAAAAATTAAAAATGAATGCAGAAACATTACACTATTATCGATCAGGACAGCGATGGACCTGTTTACGCTGAAGATACTACCTGTATGGCCTAGAATACCTCACGTACAGACAACTGGAAGAACTGGAGCAGTAAAGGCCAGATACCTGAAAAGAATTCAAGATCGAGGCTAGTGTACGACCTTCCTAATAGAGGATCTAAGATGCGAGCTCACACTACCAGCTGGATCCAGCTTCAGACAGCTTTTACAGGATCTGTATGAGAAGGAAACGGAACATACCGGAGGACATCTATGCAACATCTCCTGTACAGGGACAGGACATGGATGGCAGCCAACCATGAAGACGAGACTGGCGATCCATGGCTTTCACCATAAAGTGTGCTGCAACAAAGTATTTCATGAACCATAAGACGAGTGTGTGTGTGTGTGAGTTGTGTTTAGAAGCCTGTGAGAGATATCATATTGTAAAATGTAGGAATAGACGTAAATCTATCGTAGCTTACAGCAAGGAAAAGGTTGTAATGTGGCATGTGTGCGCTTACAATATATTATTATTATAAAAATTAAAAAGCATTTTTAAGGTTTTTTTTTACAGACATTCATTGAAAAACAAATTTACTTCTGATTGCAAATAATGAATAAGCAAGACAGCCAATTCAGAACAAGGAAAAAAGTGATAATATAAATACCACACAACTGGTTTCTGCGATCCTTGTTCCCCTCTCATTCAGGTGCTGCTGAGAAGAGGAGCCTAGAGCGACACAACTGCACTCGTCAGTTGACAAAAACTCAAAAGCGACAAAAACGCTACGACAATGGCGGGAGAGAGCCGAAGGGGTAGCATAACAATCAGGATCCCTAGAAACGTTGTCTGGTATTTATATTATCACTTTTTCCGTCTGAATTCTTTAATTCTTTGACCCTGTTAAAAAATATTTAATATGTGTTAAGTAAAATTCAGAAGCTATTTGTTATAAATAATTCCGGGGCCAAAAATATTTTAGATCTGAGTAGGTGGTTTTATTTTTTTTTAGGGCAACAGGCAACATGAGGGTGATCCACATTGGGCAACTCCCCTTTAATAGCATAGGAAGGGATTTGAAAGGGGGGGATGTGGAAGGGTAGAGGAAGGTAGCCAAGGGCTAACTAGGCCCCCCGGGCTATGGTTTAAGGATTCTACCCGGCATTCGCCTAAAGAAATGCAAGGAAAACCCTATAAAAACCTGCATCAGGTAGGTCGGGCATTGGGTACTTCTCCCACGCCCTTCCGATAGCGGGAGAGGAGTTTGCTGTGGGGGCGCAGCATTCCCTTCTCCGTACCTCGACCAGTTTAGGAGGCAGCTGGCCGACTATTCCAATGGAAATAGAGGACAACTCTTACCGTATGCCCAAGGTCTGTGACCCCGGAACATACACCTCTCAGAACAGGCCGAGGTGCCTCGGCTTGTGGGAACCTTAGTTCAAAAATGGAGAGGAAAAGGCATCCCCAAAGGTAGCCTCTTCGTATCTCCTCAGGTTACCTTCGAGAGAATCCTCTCGCAGTATCCCTTAATGGTTTTATTTAATGAATCTTTTTATATGTAATATATAGTTACGTAAAACACATGTTTACTTGTGAACGTGAGGGTGTTTCGTTTTTATCAAATTTTAATACGTATTTAGAGGACTGACGTGTCTGTCAAAAAAAAATATATCATGCCCGCTTGCAAAATGGGAAAACGTTTCAATTACGATCAAAATAAATACTAACCCCCCCCCCTCCACCTCCCTCCCTCTGTCCAGCAAAATAACAATCCGTTCCGTCCGTCCCCCCACGATTTGGCTATCAGCATCGTGTGTGTGTATATATATATTTTTTACCCTACTCAGCATTTTAATACGGTTGCAGTTTTAAATCTCTGTCCACGGGGGATTTATCCGATGGATTGTTAGCATCGGTGTTTCGAATTTCCGGGTCACCCGGCCGTACGGAGTGCCTTTTAGCAATAAGCCTCCTCCTGCACGGTTATTGCGTGGACAGGGGATTTGCTCGACGATATTCACAGAAGAGGGGCGGGGGGGGCGGGGGGGGGGCGGGGGGAGGACTCGCCACTGTTAATGGAGAATTGGAAATATACGTTTCATTACGTAACGCTACGGAATTTCCGACTTAACGCGCAAGCGAAACTTTTTGGGAAGCGGCGCCCCCCCCCCGTCCTCCCCCCCCACCGCCCCTGAACTGCTATTTTTGTGCCCGGGACCCAAACCAACACTTAGCAGCGCCGTTGTCGTCGTCATGACTGGTCCAGAGTCGGGGAATGTAGAACTTATAAACTGTTAACATCAACGAGGCAAATAAAACTGGTTAATTTTAATATGCAAATTGGAAAACAGTAATAAGAAAACTTCTATTAACTTAAAATTTGATTATTATAATGACTAAAACTATTTCAGACCTTAAACAGACACTTTTTATTTTTTATTTATATTATCACGACGTTTAGATACCTTCTTTAGTCGTTTTCAGGAGTTTTACTACAAAAAACATATTTACAATTGTTTCGGTAAGTTTTTATTTTTAGCTTGCCTTCCTTTACTTTGTACGATCATCCTATAAATCTAATCCATTTATTTTCTTTATATTATAACGACGTTTCGATTTCTTTTTGTATTATAGGTTATTTGTAAGGATTATTATAAAGACTAAAACACTTCTTCTTTTTTATTTTATTTTAATTTATGACATAATTTGAGTTTTGTCAACTGACTAGTGCAGTTGTGTCGCTCTAGGCTCTTCTTCGCACTCTGACGAAAGGAACAAACATCCCAGACATGTTGTGTGGGATTTTTTTTTATGATCACTTTTTTGTCTTAATTGGTTATCTTTCCTTTTCAAAACCCTATTTTTTTTTTGGAAAGTTACATACACTGTTAACTTTCAGTTAAACGAGACAAATAAAACTGGTTAATTTTAAACTGCAAATTAGTAAACAGTAATAAGGAAATTTCTATGAACCTAAAATTTGATTATTATAATTACTAATACTATTTCAGACCTTATGGAGACACTTTTAATTTTTAATGTTATTATCATGACGTTTCGACACCTTTTTGTAACTTCTTCAAGGATTTACCAAATTAGAACAATAAACTATCACAAATGAACGAAACAAGTTATTGTGTAAATTTGGTAAATACCTAAAGGAGTTACAAAAAAGGTATCGAAACGTCGTCATAATATAAATAAAATAAAAGGATTAGATATATAGGATGATCGTACAAAGTAAACAAAGGCAAGCTAAAATACGCACACACATAAGAAAAAAGAAATAAACAACTTACCAAATCAATTACAAATACGTGCTCTGTAGGAAAACACCTGAAGACGTATCGAAACGTCGTCATAATATAAATAAAAAAAATAAAAAAGTGCCTGAAAAAGATTTTATTAATTAAAAAACAGACGTTAAATTGAAACTGGTTGCTTGTTGGCATAAATATATCATTGTATTTATCAGAGATATTCTCCTTTTGTTTCGCAGGCGATCCGCTGCACAGTGCCGAGTTGCTCCTGTGAGTGCTTCACCCCGGGGAAGTTGAACATCCGCTACTGCGAAGGGTGCAACCACAGCTGGGTGCCTCACGGTGAGTACAGCTTAGTAACTTTATTTTTTTTCCCCTCTCAACCAATTGAAGTTGTAGTCGTACGCAGCACGCTAGGCGGGATGCGCAGAAGCATCATTATTATTACGTTCCACTCGAAAATGAACATTAAATATTTGTCTCATAAGATGGCAGTGTGATTGTTGTCTCAGTAATGCGCCATATTTAATTTCTTATCGCCAAATTGCATTGCCGGGCTATTGTACTTATAGCACTTTCGTGTGGCTATGTTTATCTTTACACGCGTTATCAGCTACAGTGCAATTATTTTAAAGTGGACCGATTAGGACTGTCTTCAGTGTGTAATACATTAAAGAGATTGCGGGTTGGCCTCCTGACCATTCAGGAATTGAAAATTGTTAAATCTAATTTATTCAAAATTTCCCTAGTCCCTGGTCACTAGGTGTGAATTCTACTTCGCCATTATACGGAGAGAACTAAACACCGTCGTCCTCCTGGAATGCAAATGGCGCCCGATCGTCACCGTGTTGCCTCATCATGCCAGACGCTGTCGCCATGGCAGAGCTCTCCCACAAGATTAATCTCACAATTAACCGACTCGGCAGCCCATATTTCACGTTCAGCCCCCCGAGCGATTCGATCTCGCCACCTTCGTTGCGAAGAAAAACGGTTTCATCATGCTGACTTGAGAGACTCAGACAACTCCTACCGTAGACGTTTCGCCTCAAAAAAGTAATTTAGGATGGGGAAAGGGGGGATGATAAGGACTACCTCGACACGTTGGAAAGAATTCAAGGAGAACTGGCACCATGTTCTTATCTCATATGACCTCAAATTGTTTTTTTTTTGTGGGGGTTGGAAAGCCTGTTGAAATATTGGGTTTTTTTTTCGATTCACATAACTAAAAAAATATTTAATAAGAAAAAATTATTTATTTTCAAGTAACTGAAGAAAATTAGGGACAAGCACCCGTTAATTAATCATTTTCCGAGTTCCTGGAATTTCCAAAATTATCAAGAATCATCATAGTACCTAATATCTATTTTCGCTGCAGAGATATTACTATTTTAAACATTACATCCTACATGTGTGATTCTATATTTTATGAGAGTTAATTCTCAAAGTATTAATTTTTTTTACTAGTGCGTATATGAATTTTTTTTTGATTACTGTAAATATTAATTTATACTACCCTTCTGCACTTCGGTTTAAAACCAGGTGTCCGTCTATTCCGTTCTTCTGCTCAGCCTCCAGAGGGTCAGTACCTCCCGACAGACTGGCGCCATTGTTAATTATTATTATTGTTATTATTACTACTATATAGTTCTTTTATGTTGGACAGGGAAATTTGTGTTCCCGGATTTTAGTTTTTTTATGTTTAACTCCTAATTATATTGTAATTTTATGTAATGGCGTATCCTATTTCCTCATACGAGGACTAATGGAATAAATTAAATTAAATCAAATTCAGCGGGGGGAAAAATAGGGGTGAACCATTTCTGAGATTTGTAGAACGTGACCTGGAATCTGCACTTCCGTTAAAAACCAGCTGTCCGTCTATTCCGTTCTTCTGCTCAGCCTCCAGAGCAGTACCTCCCGATAGACTGGCGCCATTGTTAATTATTATTATTGTTATTATTACTACTATATAGTTCTTTTATGTTGGACAGGGAAATTTGTGTTCCCGGATTTTAGTATTTTTATGTTTAACTCCTAATTATATTGTAATTTTATGTAATGATGTATCCTATTTCCTCATACGAGGACTAATGGGATATATTAAATTAAATCAAATTCAGCGGGGGACGGGAAGAATAGGGGTGAACCATTTCTGAGATTTGTAGAACGTGACCTGGAATCTGCACTTCGGTTAAAAACCAGGTGTTCGTCTATTCCGTTCTTCTGCTCAGCCTCCAGAGGGCAGTACCTCCCGACAGACTGGCGCCATTGTTAATTATTATTATTATTGTTATTATTACTACTATATAGTTCTTTTATGTTGGACAGGGAAATTTGTGTTCCCGGATTTTAGTATTTTTATGTTTAACTCCTAATTATATTGTAATTTTATGTAATGACGTATCCTATTTCCTCATACGAAGACTAATGTAATAAATTAAATTAAATCAAATTCAGCGGGGGGGGGGGTAAATAGGGGTGAACCATTTCTGAGATTTGTAGAACGTTACCTGGAATCTGCACTTCGGTTAAAAACCAGGTGTCCGTCTATTCCGTTCTTCTGCTGAGCCTCCAGGGGGAGTACCTCCCGACAGACTGGAGTCCATTGTTAATTATTATTACTACTATATTGTTCTTTTATGTTGGACAGGGAAATTTGTGTTCCCGGATTTTAGTATTTTTATGTTTAACTCCTAATTATATTGTAATTTTATGTAATGACGTATCCTATTTGCTCATATGAGGACTAATGGAATAAATTAAATTAAATCAAATTCAGCGGGGGGGGGGGAAATAGTGGTTAACCATGTCTGAGATTTGTAGAACGTGACCTGGAATCTGCACTTCGGTTAAAAACCAGGTGTCCGTCTATTCCGTTCTTCTGCTGAGCCTCCAGGGGGGAGCATCTCCCGACAGACTGGCGCCACTGTTAAGCAACGTCTAAGTTGTGAAGTTCTCAACCACCTTTGATAACATTTCTATTAAAATGAAATGGAGTAAAACAAAAAATGAAGTAATTACTAAATTTATCGCATTGAATTTCTCTCTTCTTACATTATTACAGGAGCCATCGAAATGGTAGTTGTATAATTTGTTCTTCGGTATATTTACCATTGTGTTGATATTGAATCAGGATGAGAATCCCCCACTTCCGTATAACACATCTCAACTTTGGAAGATTGATTTCATCTGACGGTGGTGGAGCCGAAACGTCGTGTACGATAAATGCACTGTCACACACTTCCCCCCACCCCCTCCCCCGGCAAAGTCATGGCTGTTAAATCCTACTTTCACGGTTCTACGATACTTTGCTGTGAAATTTAATTTTTTTTTTGTATGTGCAATGCCTTAAATAATAGGAAAAAAATATCTAATAAATAAAACCATACGTAAAACATCAAAATAGACCAAGAATAAAACTCTTCTGTAAAAGAAATTAAACAGTAAAAAGAAGCAAAAACAATACTAATAAAAATAAATAACAAGAAAAAAAAGAAAAGAAACTATACAAGAAACATGTAGCAAAAAAACCACAAGAAAGAAAACACAAAAGGTTAAAATAATAGTCAGACTTGAGTGGATATTTCCCTCCCTCAAAACAACCAGACTACACCCTACACCCCTGAGCCACCAAGGAGAATAAAGTCGAACCCACTAACCAGAATAAGAAAACAAAATCAAATCTGACAAACAAAAACAATAGACAAGTGTCCAACCCAAATAAAATAATAATATATTTCTATTATAACATTTAATCTTGCTTAAAAAAATCGCAATTAGTTGATTTAATAAATGTAATAGAACATTTAATAAAAAATGAGATATGAAATTTAAATAGGGATGAACCAGGACTGAGATTTGTAGAACGTGACCTGGTATCTGCACTTCGGTTTAAAACCAGGTGTCCGTCTATTCCGTTCTTCTGCTCAGCCCCCAGGGGAGGGAGCATCTCCCGACATAGCTTAATTCTTACAATTCCCTTATTTTAATAATAAAAATTTAAATCATTACGTTGAGTGTAAAATAGGTATTGAATATAAAAATGATGACTATCAAAGAACTTTTTATCTAAAATAATATAATTATTAATTAGATACTGAGAATGAGATTTTGGTCTGACGAGGGATTGATTACTACCCTTTTCGTAGAAGATTGGTTAGGGAGTCTCGTGGAAGGTGAGGTCGGCTTTAGCAAGTCTCGGGCCGACGCCACTGGACGGCCGCCAAGCAAGGTCCTCGTAAACCGCCGTGGCGCCGCTTTGTTTACAGCTCGGCGCGGCTAAAAGCAGGAACGCAGGCAGCCCCCGTCTCCGTCTCCGTCTCCGAGGAGACGCTGCACGTCTTAACACGGCAAATTGGACCGACCACTTACAACCGAACATTACTTGCCCGCCGAGACACTACTCTATTTATATGGACTGAAATATTGAAGCGAGTAGTGTAGAACGTGTGGGAAGAAATACAACGATATTATATTTTACTTCAGCCAAATACAGTAAAAGAATAATCTAGATTTATTCGCTGATACTGTCCAAAAGTCCCGATTTAATTAGTAAAGAATTTAATTACAAAGGTCAGAGAATGCCGATCACATAAATCATATACAACAAAAATTATTCCATATTTCAGTCCAATGAAAACTTATATAAAAATATATTCTGCGAGTAAAGTGTTTATTGATTTTGGGGTAAGGGTGATCGCTGAAAAAAAAGTAACAGGGTCTCTGTGTGTGTGTATGTGTGAATATATCTCTGACTTGCTGTCCGACAGATAATTCTCAATGTAAATACAAAATGTAAACTACTTCACATATTTTTTCAACGGTTGAAAAGATTAGTTCATTATGATTCACGTGAGTGGAGTGACGTCATTGATGACGTCATACAACGACAGTATGTGGGATGGGATGATGCTGTGTAGAAATGTACACTCAAGACGTCCGTATGCGTTTCGTTCTAACACGAGCTTACCCGACCGAGTGACGTCATTGATGACGTCATACAACGACAGTATGTGGGGTGGGATGATTCTGTGTAGAAATATACACTCAAGACGTCCGTATGCGTTTCGTTCTAACACGAGCTTACCCGACCGCCAACCCTATTATAACGAGAATAGTCAAATTGATGCGAAATTATTACACCGAAAATTATCTTGATATATATTGATTGATACGGATAAATATTGATCCCAGATATTTTTTTTAATGGATGGTTTAAAGTCGCGACTGTACATGATCAAAACATAATATTTTTATAATCTTAGTATTTAATTCAAGTATTTTTTTAGGGTAAGAGGCTACATAAGGGTAATCCACATGGTGGCAACTTCCCTTTAATAGCATAGGAAGCGATTTGAAAGGTGGGATGCTGAAGGGTAGAGGAAGGTAGCCAAGGGTTAACTAGGGGCCCCCGGACTGTAGTTTAAGGATCCTACCCGGCAATTCTCCTAAAAGTGATGCAGGGAAAACCCTAGAAAAACCTGCATCAGCTTGGTCGGGCATTTGGTACTTGTCCCACGCCCTTCCGATGGCGGGAGAGGAGTTTGCTGTGGGGTCGCAGCTTTTCCCACTCTCCGTGCCTTGACCGGTTTAGGAGGCAGCTGGCCGACTATTCCAATAGGAATACCAGACAACTCTTGCCGTATGCGCCAAGGTCTACGACCCCGGAACATTCGCCTCGGCATGTGGGAACCTTAGTTCAAAAAACCAGAGAGATGTGAAGGCATGCCCAAAGGTAGGCTCTCTGGGGAGGGTCATCTGCAGAGAGAATTCTCTCGCAGGCTTCCATTACTTTAATTCAAGCTTTTTTTAGGGCAACAGGCTACATGAGGGTAAGCCACATGATGGCAACTTCCGTTTAATAGCATAGGAAGGGATTTGAAAGGGGGGATGCGGAAGGGTAGAGGAAAGTTGGCAAGGGTTAACTAGGGGCCCCCGGGCTATAGTTTAAGGATCCTACTCGGTATTCGCCTAAAAGTAATGCAGGACAAACCCTAGAAAAACCTGCATCAGGTAGGTCGGGCATTTGGTACTTGTCCCACGCCCTTCCGATAGCGGGAGAGGAGTTTTAAGTATGGACCTGTGTAAGGTTATATTTCTTTATCCAGTCCCTGTGTCTGCGAGGACCAGTGAGTGGATAATTACAGACGATGTTGCAGATTTCTCTTCTGGTATGCATTGCGAGAATTCCCCCTCCCCCCCCACCCTAAACCGGTCATACTGAGGGAATTCCATCAGGAGGTGTTTTATCATTAATGCAGACCTGCAGAGAGAACATTCAGGCTAAGGTGTACTAGAAAAAATAAGAAAATTATGGGTTAATGTGGTGTGTAAGACTTGAATTGTCTGCAATTCACAGATTACAATAGCCAGTATCGCGAGGAGTGCATGGAATATTATTAAGGATTTATTTTAGAGGAAGATATTTGACATCAGAAATTTAATATTTCAGTGAGGGAACCGGAAGAGTCTACGTGACGAAAAGCTGGAAGGAATAAAAGGAAAAAAGTCAGTAGTGAATGTCCTACCAGGGAGGAAGAAGCCCTTGGAACATTTTGTCCTTTCAGTAATGATTATAACAGATATATCTGATGGAATGTTGTACATAATCACGTGAGGGGAGCTGCTGCTGGGGGGGGGGGGCAATGCACGCCACCGCAGCTTCCAGGATGATGGTGGCCTCTTTGATTCGCCGGCTCGTGATGGCCGAGTAGCCCACCACGTGACCAAGCCAGCCGTTAACGCTCCGGACTGGACACGGTTTATTGCGCTAATCGTGAATTCTGCACTTACGTCCGCCGCGTTGCTTACCGTCGAGGGCGTTCCCGGGACCCTGGATGGAGGTGAACAAAGACGTCAGGGCGGCCGGTCACGCCATCCACGTCCAGGGCGCTTTTGTCGTCTCCGCTCAACTTAATTAGTCTGCATTTATCATGGACGTCGCTTTCATTAGCTGACGGAATTCTCTTCATTTTTCCTCTTATTTTACGTGGCTGAAATGACTTAATCGCATGATGCGGTAATGTACCTTGATGTGTGAGGGTTTAACATCCCCATTTTTATTTCTACTATTTAAAACAATATTCTTCACCCTTTATGAACCCCTAATATATACGGTAAACATTTCAAATAAAATCAAAGACAGGTTTCATATAATGAAAATAATTTAAAACCTTTATTGAACGTTTCCCTATGTAAAAATATATCTTTTGACCTTTCTGGACGTATTAGTCTTGCAACATCAAGTTCACTCCGAAGTGTTCGTCCTCGGTAGCTGACAAACACTCAAATAAACTTCTGTTTTCAATTTAAAAACATCATAAATAAAAATAGATTATTTTTTTTAAAAAAAATTATAATGTATCTGTCGTATAATAACAAAGTAAATAATTATAGTAGCCGATAAGTAAGAACAAGTTTGATACCAAATACAATGATAAATATACGTCTGTTGATTGGTTGGTTATATGTTATCATCACTTTCATTTGTCTGCATTTGACTATTTTTATTTTTAATACCAAAAATTTGCTTAAATTGTCAAAGTAGTCATTACAAAAAATAAAAAAAACACTACGTTACGTCTCTAATTTAATTTTTCACTAATAAAAAAACATAGTAGTGGAAAAATTAATAATTAAATTTTGCGATAAAATTTTCTTCAACGTCGTTTATTTTATTTATTTTGCACTAGAAAAATTAAATTAACTGTATTTTAACGTGTTTCGATAAAAAAAATATTTTACTAGAAATTAAACGATTAATAAATTCAATCTTATATTTTGATTGTTTAAAAGGACCAAGATCTTCAATTACCACCTTTTAAAAACAATATTCAATATGATTAACGAGAATATTATCTGCTGTTGTAGGCTATTTAATTATTTTAATAAAAAAAATTATTAGGCGTCTGTTTTAGCCCCACTCCATTCATCAGAAGGGCGTGGGACAAGTATCAAGAGCGCTAGGTTTTTTAAGGATTTTTCCTAGCATCACTTTTAGCCCGCGGGTCCTAGTTAACCTCTTTCGCAACCTTCGTCTACCCTTCCGCTTCCACACTTCCAAATTCCTTACTATTCCATTAAAGGGGAGTTGCCGGCATGTAGATTACCCTAGTGTAAACTGTTACCAAATCCTTTACTATTCCATTAAAGGAGAGTTGCCGGCATGTGGATTACCCTCGTGTAACCTGTTACCAAACCCCCTTACTATTTCATTAAAGGGGAGTTGCCGGCATGTGGATTACCCTCGTGTAACCTGGTACCAAACCCCCTTACTATTCCATTAAAGGGGATTTGCCGGCATGTGAATTACCCTCGTGAAACCTGTTACCAAACCCCCTTACTATTCCATTAAAGGGGAGTTGCCGGCATGTGGATTACCCTCGTGTAGTCTGTTACCAAATCCCTTACTGTTCCATTAAAGGGGAGTTGCCGGCATGTGGATTACCCTCGCGTAGCCTGTTACCAAATCCCTTACTATTCCATTAAAAGGTAGTTGCTAAGCAATTGGACCTATTACTCTAAATAAAAAAATAATTATAGAAATATAAATAGTTAAATAGAAGAAAATTAAGAGCCAGTAGTCTCATTATGTCGTTGCTTAATTAGCGATTTTTTAAAGTTTTTTTTAAATTGTCAAATATATCCAATTACAATTTTGCCGTGCTACTTTACACCTTAAACGTTCATATATTTTTTAAAAAAAGTACAGAAACTCGTTACCTATAGCAGTATTTAGGGAAAATGAAGAAGGAAAATTCAGTCTTCATAGTCGGATCCCAATTTATATTTTTTATAAAGGTCTCGGGTATTAACAAAAAATTTTGAATAATAAAGATGGCCAATTCAGACAAAAAAAGTGAGTTTTGTCAATTGATGAGTACAGTTGTGTCGCTCTAGGATTCGCACCTGACGAAAGGAGCAAGTATCCCAGGAACGTTGTGTGGTAATTATATTACCAATATCATTATTCTACATTATTTTCTATCAGACGTAATTTGTTTTAATTGAACAAAAAAAATTTGGTTGAGAAAAGTAGATCACAAAGTTAAAAGACAGTTTCATTTGAAAGATTAGGGTTTTTTTTTCGAGGGCGAACAGCTCGTTCAACCAATATCAATTATAAATAACACGGAAGCATTTCCAATTAAATGTTGTGAAGCCTTTCCCATTTTGACACTCATTGAACATGAACGTTTCTGTTCTTAAATCGTAGTATTTAAAATTGCTGCAAATGAAACCATGATGCTAATAAAGTAACACAGTTACTGTTTTTAAGTCTGCTCGTCAGCCATGTTGGCATTCCATCAGCATTTAAACAGTTACGCCAGTAATGAGTCGTGCCAATTCAACTTGGTATCGTCAGCAGTCGTCTGAGCGAGTAACAGAACCTTTCCCCCCTCCTGTTTATGTTGCATTAAAATGAGCCTCGTGTCCGTAAAATTCCCTACTTCCTCAAATCTCCCCGAATAAACATTTAATCCAAGGTAAGGGCGCATTTATTTGCATGATAAGTTAAGCGCAATTTGAGGCTCCGTTCAAAATAAAATAAAAAAAAATTTTTTTGTACGGTCTTGGCTTTGTTAAGCAAACCCTCTAAATAACCTTGCGCGTCTACGAAAGCAAACAGACAGAGATCCTCCTCCATTACGACGGTACCAACCTCACGGGACAATAATTGGATGATTTTGTAGTCACCGCTGAGTAAACCGTGTATTATTAGCGAGCGGCGTGCTTCCACTCGGGGAGAGAAATCAAATAGTGTCGCAAGGAGACAGACTTGTAAACACTGACGATGGCCAATTAAGAATACGACGTGGCCAACCGTGGAGAGTCTAACTTTGCCAAGCCATCCCCAATATTCACTGCAGCAATGGCCGCTTACGTCGAAACACAGTATTAATACTGTTAGGAGTTTGGGATTTTTCCCATCAGAAATACTTCAACTATTAGTAGAGACGTGGCAAGTGAAGAATTTCCACTCGAGGAGAACTAAGAATGGCTATGTATTTATGTAATACCTAAATAAAAAGTTTTCAATTTTCTTATAGGCGTTTATCGTCAAAATAAACGTCGAAAATTAATGTTTATAAATAAAACACAAGATAAGATTCCATATAATTGCTTCCAAAGTGACGCAGGATCAATTTTTTGAAATTATTGAACGAAGGACAAATAATGATTATTAATAAGACAAAGATAATATTTATTATAATTGCTCCAAAGTGACTCAGGTTCAATTTTTGAAATCTGTGAACACAAGATAAATAATTATTATTAAGAAGCCAAAGATAATATTTATTATAATTGATCCAAAATTACTAAGGATCAATTTTTTTAATCAGTGATATAATAAGAAAAATAATTATTATTACGCGAAAGATAATGTATATTATAATTCCTCCAAAGTGACTCTGGGTCAATTTTTTAAATCCATTAACAGAAGACAAATAATTAATATTAATAAGCCAAAGATAATATTTATTATAATTGATCCAAAATTACTAAGGCTCAATTTTTTTAATCAATGATATAATAAGAAAAATAATTATTATTAAGCGAAAGATAATGTATATTATAATTCCTCCAAAGTGACTCTGGGTCAATTTTTTAAATCCATTAACAGAAGACAAATAATTATTATTAATAAGCCATGAGATAATATTTACTATAATTGATCCAAAGTGACTCACGGTCAATTTGTTAAATCAATGAACACAAGACAAATACAATATTTATTAAAATTACTCCAAAGTGACTCTGGATCAAATTTTTAAAATATTGAACACAATAATAATTATTATTAATAACCCATAAGATAATATTGATTATAATTGTTCCAAAGTGACCCAGGATTAATTTTTTAAATAATTGAACACAAGAAAAATAATGAATATTAATAAGCCAAAGATAATATTTATTATACTTGCTCTGCAGTTAGTCATAATGAATGTTTTAAATCCATGAACACAAGATAAATAATAATTATTATTAATAAGCCAAAGATAATATTTATTATAATTGATCCAAAGTGTCCCTGAATCAATTTTTTTAAAATCAATGAACACACGACAAATATAATATTTATTTAAACTGCTCCTAAGTGACTCAGGATCAATTTTTTTAAATCAATGAACACAATACAAATATAATATTTATTAAAACTGCTCCAAAGTGACTCACGATCAATTTTTTTAAATCAATGAACACAAGTCAAATATAATATTTATTAAAACTGCTCCAAAGTGACTCAGGATCAATTTTTTTAAATCAATGAACACAAGACAAATATAATATTTATTAAAACTGCTCCAAAGTGACTCAGGATCAATCTTTTTAATTATTGAACACAAGACAAATAATGATTGTTAATAAAGCACAAGATAATATTAATTATAATTGCTCCAATGTGACTTGAGGATCAATTTTTGAAATAAATGAACCCAAAACAAATAATTATTATTAATAAGCCATAAGATAATATTTATTATAATTGATCCAATGTGACTCAGGATCACTTTTTTAAATCAATTAACCCAGGACAAATGATGATTATTAATAAGTCATTAGATAATATTTATTATAATTGATCCATAGTGACTCAGAATCATTTTTTTATTATTTCAATGAACACAATCAACACAATGTTGATAAATAAAACACAAAATAATATTTATTATAATTACTGCATAGTGATTCAATAAATAAATGGACACTATATTTTAATATTGGCGACTACAATTACTTCCTAAGCACAAATCAACGGGAAATATAATCTATATAATAAAAAAGGATGTATATTTGTATGTATGTATGTATTTACGTTAATTTCTATACAAATTTAAAAGCGTGGACAGAATGCAGCAAAAATTGGTACACAAATTCTTCAAAACACGAGAAACGGTACTGTGAGGGTGAGAAACGCCTAGCATACATGTGGAAAGAATTATAATTAAAAACCGTGATCATTAAATATTAAATTACTGCGCGCCAAGAGACAATGACGTCACGCGAGAGAAAGACGTTACTACGCAACGAACAAAGGAAATATCTCCTTTATTAGGAATGAAGTAAAGCAGAAATATTTTTTTTTAAAATAAAAAGTATAATTTTATACAGAAATATTCCATCGAATGATAATAAAGAAGAATACGAATTACTTTACCATCCTTGGGGGAAAATGTAAGTTAATTTTCGCGCTGTATTAGTTGTGAGTCTAGCTAACAATTACATCAATGTAATATTTCGTAATGTATGAAGACTGAGTGACGATTATATCCTGAAATACTCAAGGAATATATTTATGTATTCAATTAAATACTTTTTCGAGTTTATATAAATAAGTACACGAGCAACGCCGGGCAACCAGGTAGTTAATAATAAATCTCAGCAGTTATATATCGTATATTGACATAATTTTATGTTTAATTGTAATTTTGCTTAAGACATTCAGATTCCCTCCTGTTGTGTATTATGCGAACTTTAGAGATGAATACGCGCCATATATTGGACCGAAACCTCCTGTTTAATGACGTATAATGGAGAAAATAAAGTATATAATTTTTTTTTCCTGACATGAAACAAAATCCACGAGGCCGCGTACAAGTTAATGGCAGAATAAGTAAGTGTACGGCGGCAACGCAGGGTTTCCCCCTGAGTACGTGCTCAGACTCGGGGTCACCGCATGAATAGCACGCAGAATTTTCATTAGCCGCTTGAAGTGAAGTAAAGGATTCTGTCATTCTAGCCAAGGGTATTTCTGGCACCGGAGAGCAATAACGCTATGCTTGTTTCGCCTAGTAGACGACAGACAGAAATAGATGTATATAGTAAGTCTCCTTTGATGCAACAATACGGTTAAAAAGATGTCAAGGAAATTCTATCGTGATTTACGACTTAAGTAAGTCAACATTTCTGTTCGCAGTTTGTTAACGCTTTTGTGGTCCGTCGCTACAGTGTTTAACTACATTCATTTATGAACCGCTCTAACTCTCATTTTATACTAGGTAAAAAGGTTAATGTTAATCAGTAACGTTACGAAGGAGACGAATTCCAACCTTATAAATGGGGTTGTAGAATATTAAAAATTACTCGTGCTGCTCTATTTTCAGATTTCCATTACATTTTGGCCATTACCCAAGCCTTGTCTTGTTCATGGTTCATGTTTAGAAACCTTTCCGGTTCTCTTGTGTTTTTCTGGTTTAGACGGGGGAACTATTTTTAATGAAGTGTGGGATGTTAATTATCTTTCCCTAAAAATAAATAATCTTACAAAGTCTTGTCCTGTCTAGTTTTAGAAATTGTATTGAAGACAACTTGTACACAGGTTGAGCTTTAAATAAGCACAGGGACAGTTGGAGTAAAATAAAAACACACACTTTAAATAACATCTGTAGTTCTGGAAATACTCAACAGATTTATTTTTTCCAAGACCAATTAGTTGAGGAATTAACACAAAATTAACAGGCAGGATCAAGTAAATTAATATAAATACCAGACGACGTTTCTGCAATCCTTGAAAAAGATTTTTTAAAGTCTCATTGGATAAAGAACCCAATTAAGTGATGCATTAAAATACCACATAATGCTCCTGAAATTCTTTTTTTTTTTTTGCTTTTGTGCGGTGAGTTCCAATTTTTGCGAATCACCTGACGAAAGCATCAATGACTGTTGACATAAAAAATATATAAAATTAATATTTGTTAAGTTATTTTTATCCTATTCAATCGAGTCAATCAATAAGCAGTGGAACACGACAGGCGCTCCTTTTTAATTCCGCGCTTTCTTATACTCATTCTCCTCCTGAGGAGCTTCCAATGAAGGGCAACGAAACGTTCTGCAAATTGTTTATTTAGTTCTGACATGTGTTGCCGGTTTATTTATTTAACTGATGTTTTATTTGTCGTATAATAACGAAATATTATGTCAAATAAGTCAAATAAATTATTCCTTCCAATGACTACATTGATATTGATATTAATAGAAAATAGAAAAAGAACAACGGTAATTCACTTCGTTTCGTCACAAATTTTAGAACATCTTCAGTTAAAAATAATGATAGTTGATGAAACTTCTATTATTTTTTCTGAAAATTCTGTCTCTTAATTGGCTTCTTCTTTTACAAAGACGTATAGATTTAAGTTATTAATTAAATTATAAATAATAGTAATAATAATAATAAAACCTTAGTATGTTGACACATTTTCATATATGAAAAAATTATCAAAATTGTTTCGCATATTAAATTAATTTTTAAATATTGGTGGACAGTTGACAACAGCCGCGATAATTTATGTTGTATTATTTTTAGAATAATAACCACCTTTTTATTTTTCCCCGGTATCCGACTCCTGACCATCGAACGTTGTGATACTCACTTGTCTTCTTGGAGAACTGTTTGTTGTCTGTGGAGGACGAGAGGGGGTGGTCAGAGGTCCTGCGTAATTTTTTGACCTCCGTTCCCCTGTGGGCGTTCGTGTTTTAGCTTAACGTTATGACTGCAGCTTGAATTTCAAAGGCTTTCCCGGGTCCATGACTAGGCACGTTGAGAAGTAACACGAGACCGAAACTAATTTACAGCTCCATTCGTCACCGTGTTGGATGGAGGCAGGCCGATATATTCGCAACGGCTTTTTCTAGATCGGGGATGCGATGGTCCTCTGAAACGAAAGCATCTCGGTGGACCGTTAATCCGGGTTTTTTCTTCTTCTTTTGATACGGTAAATCCGTTTACCCAGTCAATAATAATATTAGGAAAGCGAGAGACTTTTTCTTAGATTTCTTTTTGGCGAATCGCCCCACAATAGAGTGAAAATCTTGTTCCAGGAATACTGGATCATTAAATCCTCAAGAATACCATCCATACAGGTATATTTTTTTATAATAATAACAAAGATAGCACAAATACAGACTGATAAAAGAAAGTGTTAATATAAATACCACTAAACATTTCTGGGATCCTTCTCACTTTCTTCAGGTCCTTAGAAACGTTGTGTGGCATTTATATTACCCCCCTTTTTGGTATGTATTCGGCCATCTTTCTTATTTTTCATTTCATATATTTTTATGTTCCATATTTCCGTGCTTAGTTCCTTTAGGAACATGGGGCATCTGTGAAACTCTATTCTTGCCAGGTCCTTCGCCTCCTCCACCTCCTCCTCCTCCTCCTCCATGATCGTCCTCTTCCAGGTATGTTTAGGTCTTCTTACTTTTCGTTCAGCTTGTGTGGATTTACAGTCTACTGCTTCCTTCTCAACTGACCCTTCATTCTTCCTCAAGGCTATGTCCTATCCATCTCCATTTTCCTCATTTTTATCTGTTTCACTACTTCTGTCTCACCCCGCAGGCTTCCCGTAATGCAGAGTTACTTATTATTTCAGGCCATCTTATACCAATTATTTTTTTCTTAAACAGCGGTTTATGAATGTTTATAATTTCTTTGTACTGTCAAGGTTTCGCATCCGTACTGATTTGTCATTTCTATTATTAAATATGCGAATCTTGGTTTTCTTGGAAATATTTTTGTTCTTCCAGAAATGGTGTATTAGTTGGACAAACGCTCCATTTGCTTTTTTAATTCGTGTTTTTCCGTGCTTATCTAATTAAAAAAATAATTAATTTTTATCTGAATCCAGCACAAATCTTTTAACAGTATTTTATGCCCCACTATTATTAATTTATTTTAAAAATATAAAACCGTCTTAATTAAATAAACGGTAAGCAGATAAAGAAGAAGCCAATTAACGAACCCAATTGAAGTGATAAAATCAATACAACAGTTGTAACCGTTTCTTGGTGGTATTTACTTTGACTGTTAATTGGCTACATCTGTATCCAATTAGTATTCATATACTTGATTAGCAAGGTAAGTCTTAATTTTATAAACTTGGCGCAAGCCTCGGTAATGAAACAACGATGTAACTGTTGAATAAATGTAAATCCCCCATTTTTGATCATTTGAGAGCTTAGAATTTTCTTCCTCGTTTAGGTTTTTCTGATTCGGATTACAAATATTTGATAGCCTACAAAGAACAATGATGGTAGCTACAGGATTATAATAAACCATCATGAGCTGGACAATCCCTGATTAATCAAGCAAATATCTTAAGGGTACGTGAAGAGTAGAAGAATTGCATGTGATGAGGGTGGGTGATAACAGAACACCTAAGAAAATTATGTTGCGGAAACCGGAGGGGACGAAGAATAAGCGAAAGACCTCGGCTACGATGGATAGACGGAGTTGAGGAGGATATGAGGACGATGGAGACGACAAGCGAATGATAGAGGAGAATGGAATAATATTGTTGAGAAGGCCAAAACTCATCCAGGATTGTAAAGCCAATAATTGAATTAAATTTTCAAAATAAATTCCTCACAATAAATTTTCCCGCTTAGCTTTTTCCTTTTTTTTAGGAAGGGATAGAAATTTAAACTATTTTCTATACTTTCCAGAATTATCAGCTTGATAATACTAAATTACTATAATTCTAGTCCTTCCGCTATTATTATTTTCAGTAAAAGAAATTATGCAAAATATTAAAACTCTTATTCCTTTTTGATCATGCAGTTTTCTTTACATTCCATGGTGTTAAATTTTCCATGCGCATGCGCTAATAAAAAGACAACAAAACAACGAGGTACACGGGGTAGGGGGGGTGGGGCGGAGGGAAGGGGAGTTAAAAAAATCATCTGAAGCATTATCGAGTTGAGTATCCAAGTGCTCTTTAAAGTACCATTATTATAGATTATATAGCTCTAGTGCTCTTAAGTATTTGTAACCAGTTATTAGTGGGCCGCGATAGCTGGTTGCATTAACAACCGCAAAACATAACCGAACACGACACTTGCCCGCGATTAGGGGAAGAAATAAAAGGCGGGATTGATGGAACCGCATTGTTATTTGACCATAGAGGATTTATAAATTACGAAATGGTGTAGTTGAATATTTGTGATCATTTGGGGTTTCATGGTGTAATTGGTTACGTAACGTAAATAATTGCGTTACTCGATTCCTTTGCAAACAATCCCAATCCTGGTAAGTTCCTCTAGGAAAGAAAAGTCGCGGAACGAGAGTTTCTCGTTTGCCACCTATAAGAAATAGTACCGAAATGATTTATGAGGGCGGCGAGTGAGTAACAACCGCAAGATGGCGACGGAAATCCCGGTTAGCCCATTCTATTTTTAGGCTTCCACTTGCTGCCTTAAATTCTTATTGCGCCAATTTTATTTATTTCTGGGAAGGGATAGGTCTGTGAAGGCTATTCTCTCGCAGGCAATACTTGCGAGGGATGTTCTCTCACAGGCAGAACCTTGTAGGATAGACCTTTCTCCGTTTTTGAACTAAGGTTACCACAAGCCGAGGCACCTCGGCCTCTTTTGAGAGGTGTATGTTCCGGGGTCATAGACCTTGGGCATACGGTAAGAGTTGTTCGCTGTTCCCATTCGAACAGTCGGCCAGCTGCCTCCTAAACTGGTCGAGGTTCGGAGAAAGGAATGCTGCGACCCCGCAGTACGCTCCTCTCCCGCTATCGGAAGGGCGAAGGACAAGAACCCAATGCCCGACCTACCTGATGCACGTTTTTTTAGGGTTTTCCCTGCATTTCTCAAGGCGAATGGCGGGTAGGATCCTTAAAATCATGCCCGGGGACCCTAATTAACCCTTGGCTACCTTCCTCTACCCTTCCGCATCCCCCCTTTCAAATCCCTTCCAATGCTATTACAGGGGAGTTGCCCAACGTCGATTACCCTCATTTAGCCTGTTACCCTAAAAAAGATATATTATATCTACCTTTCAGGAGAGACGGAGAGGAGGCTACCTTTGTGGAACACACTTTTCAGTTAAAATATTTATTTTCCATGCTTATTCTCGTCTTTTCCTCACTTCCACCCTTGCGTCATTTACTAACCTAAATATTGATATTTTTACCTGCTCTAATTTATCTCCGTCAACTCTAATTCTTATTTTTCTTTTCCGTTCAATATCCTCCTGAGGCCATATTCCGCTATCTGCTACACTTGTTCACGAAATTCTTGAAGATCTTTTATCACTTTCTGACTATCATGTCACCTTTATTCAGCGAATTTTCCCTCTCCTCCTATGCTTATACCTTCCTCCTTTCTCTTTTTCCATATAACTATATAATAGGATTATTGTGTGTTCCGGATTCGCAGACATTGGGCATACGGTAAGAGTTTCTGTTCCCATTGGAACAGTCGGCCAGCTGCCTCCTATGCTGGTCGAGGCTTGCAGACGGGAATGCTGCGTCCCCACAGTAAACCTTTCTTCCGCCAGTGTGGGACAAGTATCCAATGTCCGACCTATATGATGCAGGTTTTTTCTAGGGGTTGTCCTATATCACTTTTAGGCAAATGCCAGGTAGGATCCGGGGGGCCCCCTAGTGAACTACCTTCTTCTACCCTTCCGCATCCTCCCCCCCTTTCAAATCCCTATGCTATTAAAGGGGAGTTGCCACTATGTGTTAGTCTAAAAAATAAAATAAAAACACTTTAAGCTCTAAATAAGATTAAACTGAATTACCACGAGTAATGTAGTTCCGCGTCTTCCAAAGTATGATTAGATTTGTTCCATTTTTTTTTATTTTGTAAGAATTAAATCATTTTAAATGTGAACAAACATCCAGATAACATCCGTTCTTGACCGGAGTCCTAAATATGGGCTGTGAAGATTGAGATGTAGGTAAATTGTAGGGTGAGCCTGTATTCAGGTCTATACGATGCACGTGCAGGAGTCGATCCGGGCAGCTCAGTCCTCGGTTTCTATTCCAGATCCGATCGAGAATTTTTTTGTTGTTGCTATTTTGATCCTTTAATACACCATTTATTTTCGTGTGGTCTTTATTAATCTGAGGTATTTACTTCTTTCAAATGATGCAGTGAATCCCGTGAGTTTGCATAAGGCCAATCGTTTCTATTGGTCGTATTTCAAAATAATGCATTTTACATCTGAGTTTGAGAGTCACTCTCAAGAAGCTCTGGTCATTCACTTGTAAAGCAAAAAAATGTCAGTTACTAATTAAAAATGTAACTTCGTTGCCGTCAGTGAAAATATCGAAGAGCAAAAGTTAAAGCTGTAAAATTATATTTTGAAACGTTTTTAAGACAGCAGGGGGGGGGGGGGGTTAGAAAAAAATTGTTTAAAATCTGATTAATAAATTTGGGATGTCGTAACAGCAAACAAATATTTCGCAGGCAGTTGAGAAACTCCTGATGTGGGACGTAAAGTCGGTTTTTACTGCCACTGAGGTCGGTGTTAATAGAACCGCAAATGGAAGGGACATTTTGACATACGTAACCGTGTAGTTTCTTGTTGAGAGTTGCCCAGCCATTAGTGAGATCCACTTTCTAGATGCTAAGTGCATTTCATTAGCAAAAGAAAAGAAAAGTGAAGCAAAAAAAAAAAATCTCTATATATAAATGGAGACAGCGCAGCTTTAGGGGAGATGTCGTAAGTGCAACTTCCCGTGGGCTAGAAGTAAGCTTATTTCGCCAAAGCAAAAGAGGCACCCATTAAAATTGTTGAAAAGACCGAGGCCTGAATTGGAACGCTACAGCCATAACCCCTTTCGCCGTTCCCAGCCAATTACTGCTCAACCTCTTTTAGGGAGACAAAGAACGCCCAGGGCGCCTGCCAACTTTATAAGACGTCTCTTTCTCCCTTCCGGATATCACAAGACAAAATAAATTTCGTAATTAGCTTTCAAAGAGGGGCATTATCTGCACTCTTCAATAGCATCAAACAGAAAAATTAACAACTCCTATATTTTCCTGGGAAAAGCGCCGTTATTAAAGTAGGAACGCAAATTAGGGACTCGGAAATTAACGGAAATGGATCGAAGGAACAACATCGGAAGGGGAAAGATCACAAGTCCTTCAATACAAGGGGGGGAACTCGGAGTCGTCAAAGAAAAGCGGCTGTTTAATATGTTGATGCGTCCTACAGTCGTTGCATTCTTCCAGTCGGGAATAGACAAGTCGAGTGAGGAATGACTCGGCGGCTGGAACGAAAACTGGAAGATTGTCATCACAATTGACCCGTACGTTTGGTAGTTTTAAGGCTGATGCAGGACTTGCTGTTTGCCTCCGACTTTGCTTGTTTATTATAGACAACAAAACAAATTAATTACATGTATGTATTTATTTAATCTAAAAATGTTGCAGTTTGCCCGGTGGTAGATGCAGAAGATTACAAATTAAATAAGGGAAGTTACAATAAAGAAAACTAGAGTAAAGTTGAGTTCAGGGACATTATTTCTACTATAAATACATGTATACAATATTATATTAATTAAGGGTTAATTTTGAAAAAGAAAAATAAGTTATTCAATAACGAAAGATAACGATTAACGGTCTCAATAAATTTATTCCTTGACTTATTTAATAATTACAACTGTCTGAACTTCTACTTAAATTAAATAATAAAATTAGCAGCCCTTTAGTAAAATAATAATTGAATTTTCTAATTAAAAAAACGTCGTAAATAATTTTAATTTATATATATATATATAATTGTAATATCCATACCCCCTGAAAAGGTCCCAATCAGGGACGAAACGTCGTGATTATAATTTGAATATTAAAATTTTTTCTGACTAAAAAGGCTGCTAATTTTATTATTTGACTTAATAGTTAGAATAGAAAAACTGTTCCTTGACTTTAATTAGAATAAATTGACCACATTCGGAATCTTTATTTATAAACTTTAAATTTTTAACCGTGTAACTTACGAGGGTTAAAAGTACACAGGGTAACGTTTCGTCAACCACGTCCACGTCTACGAAGTGGAACATACATGTATATAATATTATTGAAAAAGTTAAAGAAAGGAATTAATATTGCCCTGGCCCCTGAAAAGGAGGAGAGCGGAAAGATATCTGAAAATAGAGATTAACTAATTATTTAACTATCTAAGGAGTCGAGGAATGTTACCATTTTCCTTTTTAGTTTGTAACGGAGCACTATCACTCCACTATATTCACTAGAGAGTTCATATTCTATATATATATATATATATATATATATATATATATATATTGTAGTGATCACAAATTAATGAACGTTAAAGCCTAACATTAATGCGTCAATTTGTAGTAATTTAAATATTAAAATGATAGGATGTTATAATAAGAATCGAGATTTTAAAATAGACAAATAATTTAATTTATTAACTGCAAACAATTAAATTTACACGAGTTATTTAGGCAAATAAATTTTAATTTGCATTATCAATTGATCTTTTACAATAAAATGACTGTATCTCAGGGTCGTTTACTTGGGCCTTTAATAAAGAAAATACTTGTTAACAATAAAATTGTATGAAGCTATCATGGACTTAATTCATCAATAGATTTATTACAATGCAAAACATAAAATGTTAACTTTAAATTCTGATCGAAATTCGAAATCTGACGACATTATCTTTACTTAATAGTAATTCTGTGGAAATTTACCTTACTGTCTCTGGTACTCAAGGAAATTGGGCTCGTTCGTACACACACACACACACACACACACTTATTGCACTTTATAGACAGGCCATTTTTATCCACCAACTCTAATTAATACCTTTAGTTTTGTAAAAGTTGGTTCAGTGTTCGTTTACAAAATCCTATCAGCTGTTTCCAAAGGTTATTACCTGCTGGAAGCAGTTACCTGGGCTCCCGAAATCGAAGAAAATTTTCTAAATCGATAATATAATAATTTCGATTCAACACTCTGAATATTTAGCGTTGAATATTACGTGATTATCGCACTTGTAAAAATGTTCTAACTGATTTAGCTGTTGTTACGTGTATCCAGGCACTTTCTGGATTTTATACTTTTCGTCTGTCCACTGCTATCTATATTCCCGAGAAGACTGGAGCGCGCGCGTACACCGCGTCTAGCAAATCAACAACTACAATACCAGCAAGCATTGTATTCTTGCCACATTCTTGTGTACGACTTGTGTGTCTTTAATGCCGCTAGCAATGCGATTCCAAATTTTTGTTTATTGGTTAATTATTTCCTCTTAATTAACACTATATATATACATGCCGAACTCCTATGGTCGGAACCGTCTCCCGTCACAGAGGACCGAGGTTCGATTACCCAGCACGAATAATATACGAATACGGATGCCTCAACCTGGCGATGGTTTTCGAGCTAAAGAAAAACATCGTAGATAGTCTCAAGAGTCACCTCCGTGACGTAGAGAATACGCAACATGCCTAAAAGCTTCTTTAAGGGAGTAAACTATTTTTACTATAATCTTCCAAAATCAACTCAAAGTCTCATCAGAACCGGTTTGTCAATTGAAGTTGGGTTGTGGTTTGATTTGCCGGTAATGAGACGTAAATGACTCAGAGCTGATTCAGAGATCCGTTGGGGGTGTTTTGTTCAGTCTTAGACGATGGCATTGCAGATTTCTCCAAACCTTTTGAAGAACTTGATAGTTTGCCGCTGTCTAAAACTCGGAATGGCCATGTTCCGTCGAGAACGGATCCCATTGGACAACGTTGGCAAAATTCGTTGGAACCTTCCCCCCCTGTGGTTCACCGAACAAGTCAAGGGAAGTGAACATAAAACCGGAAAATTAATTGTCCATGACTGACGGGAGGACCGGGGCCTGACTACCGTAAGGGACGGCACCGGGAGTCACTCCCACGCACAGCCTCACCTCCCGACCCCGCTCTCACTGGGAAATGTTAAATGGACTCCGGCTATCAGATGGGAAGCAGAAATAAACGTGCCGTTCGGCCGCCGTTTCCATGATGAAAAGTCTACGGATGTCGACACGGGCGAAGGTCGGTCTCAGGCGGAACCAATAAAAGCCACTCACGAGTTTTTAAAGTGTTCCATATTGATGAGGTAGGTGGAGCCTGAAACAATGGCACGCCAGCAGGTGAGGTCGAAACGAGAGACAGATTCCATTAGGCGACCACTGCTACCTGCTACCCGATAAACAGCGCGCTCATTTGAATATTTGCCATTGTGCTACAATTAGTTCTTCCCGGATCAAAGACGTGTGACACACAATGGGGGCCATACATGGAAGGTTTTAGAAAAGAATAGCTCTGGGAGATGTGCAACGAAAAAAAAAATGTAGCTCTGAATCAACACCTAAGTCCTGATACGTTATTATTCTTCATATCACTTGGCACTATTTTTATTTTAATATGAGGATCAAAAACGTTCAGATCATTTATTAAGTCTGAAAACTTTGCTTATGAACTTCATTACTCCATCATGGATTTTTTTCCCTGTGAATTTTTCCAGGATAACAAGTTATTGGGTTTCTTCTTCCAGTGAGAAAGTTGGTCATCGAAACGTCCAAGTATTATTTATCCTTCACTACTTACATCAGTATAAGAAACATTTCTACACAAAATCTCTTCGTGACAGGAACCTGATGCAGATTCTCGCGTACTGATGTTCCTCAAACGTCGCAGTTTCTCTAGAGTTAATTTCTAACCTGAATTGTTAAACGAGGAATCGTCAAGAGTGAAGATTTTCCCCGAGTGTCAGCAAAGTCCAACATGTACAAGAAGTTTAAAGAGTTCTCGGGTTTCCGGTCGGGTAACGTGATTTGAGCACAACGTTTCTATGGCGGACACCACCACCATCTTCGTCAGGAGGTGAACTGTTGTCGAGATTCAGGAAGTGTGTGTTATATAACACCTGACGAAGATGGCGCGGTGTCAGCCATAGAAACGTTGTGCTCAAATCACGTTACCCGACCGGAAACCCGAGAACTCTTTATACAGAACTAGCTGGGTGCCCGGCGTTGCCCGAGATGTCATTTACCTATAACCCCCGATATGACTCCAATTTCGGCTGCTTTTGCGCAATTTTTATGTAACGCTACTCGAACCCTAATCATTATAATTAACTCTGAAAAATATTTCTTCAACGCAAATATCTGCCGTGTTTGCATGTTCCAAAATTTGCACCCCCCCACCCCTGCATCTGAGGAGTAAATGCCAATTTGAATGTCGTAACTAAGCACAGTGACTTCCATAACCTTTGATTTGACTCCAATCTCGGTTGTATTCGCGTTATTTTACTGTAAAGCATCTCCACCCCAAACCCGAATGGTGTCCTTTTCACAGGGCGTAGGGGATGAAAATTGTATTCAGATAACATTGGTAGAAACACTATCAATATCTTTGACCCCTAAAAATATTTATCCGACTCAAATATCGGCTGTTTTAGTATGTTTAAATATTTCCACCCCCGCTTTTAGGGGTGGAAGACGCGTCTCACCCAGACAGAGTTTGTTTCCTGGTCGCAAAGAACACGTGTACGAAATTTGGAGAAAATTGCTCGACTGGTGTAGATTTGTATTTTAGTTAGAAAACGTTTGTATGGGAAATAGAAAAGGGCTGTTTTTAGGGTTTTCCCGGAAATTATTCGATTTTTCTCGCCTTTTAAACCTTCCCTAGACCTCCACGAACATTTCAAGTCTAAGATAAGATAAATCCGTTCAGCCGTTCTCGAGTTTTACTGAGACTAACGAACAGCAATTTATTTTTATATATATTGAAGATATACGTTGGGAAAACCTACGCTCTTTATTATGTTCAAGAAGGTTTAAATTATACCCTACACGTAAATTAATCATCGTTATTATTCTATTTAAGATATCTTGAATACATTTTAACCTGTGCCTTTACAATATATACCTTCTGAAGAGATTTCTAATATGAGTAAGGGAAAAATTATTTTTTATTGTAAACTGCTATTTATTTACTCTACAATGTAACTTTTAATTTATTTGGATCCTTTTTGCCCATATTTTGTTTGTATTTATTAGCTGCATCCAAAATTTCTCATCTACCTTTCCTGTTATTATAAATAATAAATGTGCAAAGATTGAAGTCTTTCCCGGTGAAGTTGTTCAATAAATAGTTCTCGGAATTCACACGGGTTTTGCATATTTATATTAAGACGACAGTGCTTTCAGTCGTCGAAACGTTGCGGATTAATATAAATATGCATAACCCGTATGAATTCCGAGAACTATTTATCGAATAATAAATTTTCTTTCGAAAAAAAAACATATTTTGAGTCCAGCTAAGTTGCTTTCGCGAAAAATCAATTTAATTATTATATAAATATATTAATTGTATAGACTAAAACTAGCTAAAGGCTTTTTCAAGTTTAATGAAAATTTATCTTGTTTTAAGAGTATTAAATTTAAATGTCAGGACGGGAAAAAAATTAATTTCTCACTCTCAGTAATTTTAAGGTGAGGTTTACAAGAATTTCAAAGTAATTAGATGAATAAAATGAAGCAGTTGACAAACTCAATAGTTTTTTAGTTAATTTTTCTGCTCTTACCCTCTTTAATCACCCGACGAAAGCAACAAGAATTCCAGGAAGTTATTTGTGTTATTTATTTTATCACTTTTAATTTGCCTGTTGAATTGAAAAATAGTATACATTAAACAGAGACATTTTATTTTATATTATTATAAATCTGAAAGATATAAATAACCATAAATTCAAATTAAATATTACTGAAGAGAGCGTTGAAGGGTTAAACATATAATTTGAAAGAATACGAGTTAAATTTGTTCGCGAATGGATCATCATATTGATTCATTAAACTCAAAAATAAATAATTATTTCAAAAGCGTCATTAATTTTCTCAATTTTGTAATTTTTTATCCGGATGTGACCGTTTGAGACCCCGGAACCAGAGGTTCGGTAACGTCTTCAGGGTCGCGACGTCACGTTAAACTCATTAAGATGGCGGTGCGGTGGGAAACAAAAGACACGGCTGCTGCGCCCCCTGTGGCGAACAGGTTCAACTAAACAACAGCCTTCTCAGAGGCCAAAGTGAAAAATACTCCACACAAAGGATTACAGGGAAATAAATCATTTATATTGTATTGTGAGACGTCACCATGTTAACAGATTCACCTGCAGGTTCACCTGCGTAATAGCCAGGGGGGCGAACTCTCAATGGCGTGTTCCATCTGAAGAAAATTATGGAACGCAGTTACAACCGAGACTTGAGGTCAGGACTTCTTCTGGTCTTGTGGCGGGCCTGCTGAGAGATTTCTGCGAAAAGTTTTTACACTGAGAGTAATTCCTTTCTTTCTTTTTCAGGATAAATACTTAAATTAACTAACCAATTTCTAAAATTGTATTAAAACCGTATCATTTAGATCGTGACGTCACATCTGCAGATTCGTCTTTATTAACAAATATCTAAACATAGCATCTGATATAACAATTTCTTCAAACTTGGATTTAAAAAATGCTGATGTTATATATTTTAACACTTGTCCACCATTCAACATTACTATTTTAATTGAAAATAATCCTATTATATAATTATATGAAAAACGAGAAAGGAGGAAGGTATAAGCATAGGAGGAAAGGGAAAATTCGCTGAATAAAGGTGGCCTGATAGTCAGAAAGTGATAAAAGATCTTCAAGAATTTTGTGAACAAGTGGAATATGGCCTCAAGATAATATTGAAGGGAAAAGAAAAATAAGAATTAGGTATTGACGGAGATAAATTAGAGCAGTTAAAAATATCAATATTTAGGTAAGTAAATGACGCAAGGATGGAAGTGAGGAAAAGACGAGAATAAGCATGGAAAATAATTCTTTTAACTGAAAAGTTGATATTCGTTCATTTTAAAGGGATAGAAAATTAATGAAAAGATTGGTGGCATGAACCAGTGTGGAATGTCACGTTATTTGGCGAGAGACACGTGGATCGTGAAAACGAAAGGATTGAGACTTTTGAGATTTGGACAATGATCAAGGTGACGAGGAATTGAAGAGGTTTTAAAGAGAATAGGAGAATAACCTGATAAGAAGGTATTAAAGTGAAAGAAAAACTGGATTGGACATGTTTTGAGATTAAATACTTTCAAGAAATTTGTCTCTTATCATCCTTGATGTATCCTCCTCCGTGGGAGGGTATTACACCTAATTCCTTAGGGTTTCCAGAGCACGTTCCGAGCTCACTTATGCGACTCCAATTTATTTAACCAATTATGAGTTATAAAATAAAATTTGTTCCACGGTGAATCATTTAGTTGCGTAGTGCACAAATTATTTTAACTTCTTGGGGAACCGTGGACTATCTCGAAGTTTCTATCTTGTGTCGCCTTCTAGTCATCCTGCCACCTTATTTTCGCCCCATCATCTTCGTTGTCCACCAGGATGTCCATTTCGGTATCTCCGGTACGTTTTCCCTGCAGGTACAGTTTCTTAGTTTTGGCTGACACCTTGTCACGTGTCTCTCTTGAAAGTGTTTCGTGAACTTCCCCTGCACCGACGGCAACCCCGCAACTCACAATGGGTGCCGCTAAACAATGCCTTGCTTTGTTAAGGTGATTTTTGCAGGAAAGGCAGCGTGTGACTTTATATTTACAGTAGCACTCACTTCCCCCCCATCTCTGAAAGATACAGGCCGAAGAACAATGGTCATGTTTGGACAGGAGGCTGCTTTATTCGCCATGGACCACCTTGGACGCTCGCGCTCTTTGTGCTATTTACGAGGGCAGAGCTGCTGCTGTTTTTTTTTTCAGTCCGCCGCCACCACAGGAGGAAGGTTTTTTAAATTTGAAATATACGACGCGACTCTGCGTGGGTGAAAGCGACTCCTGTGCCATGGCTTCCGAAGAGAAGGCCCTGTTTTGGCGTGTTAATATGTGTCCGGCAGGGACAGAAGCGACACAGTAGTCGAGATGAAGAGGCGCATTGTTCCAACAGAGGCTTCTTTGTACTGATTGAGGAGCAGTGTCGCCAGCCTCACAGCGAGGGGAACTCAACGAGGCATCTAGCAATCGGATGCCACTTTACATAACGACAAACAAACCTTCTTTCCTTCTCCGTTAAAAAAAACAACCAAAAAACATCGTTTACGACTCACTGCACGTCGAAATGGACAAGCCTTGAGGACAGAAAATCGGCATCAGTATGAATGGAAGGAAACTATTCTCTGAAACTCCGCCATATATGTGTAGAGGTATGATACTTGGTGTAGTTTCTACTGAACACCCCAGTAAATGTTCACTTCTCATTCAGGTCCTCAGATTTTCGTTTCCAGGATTACTTCTTCGTCCTCAATATCTCTTCTGTTGCCAGGTATTTTACTGATTACCAAACTGTCTGCATCATTTGGAAGATCCTGTAAAAATAAATAAATAAATTTAAAAATGCATTTAACTACAAAATATACAAGAATCCCCCGTGAATGACCAGCAGAACTCCAGTAAATTAACAACTAAAACATTTTACTAACACTAAATATATAATAAAAAAAATAGTACAATAAAGTTAATAAATGTTCTCTAAAAATTATAATGAACCTTTCTAACTTGGCTATGGCAATGACTGACCAATTTGTTGATTTGACAATGGCTGCCTCAGGAAATATATTTGTTTAAAAATTAACAATTTTTCCTTATGTTTTCCCTCTCTTTTTAATTTAGTAACATCTGAAAAAGTCCGAGAATGAGGCTTGAAACGTTGTGATTTGTTTTCAGATATGAAAAATAAAATTGGCTAATTAAATAAATTTTTTCTGACTTCCTGACTGTTGCACTAATTAAATGTGAGATATAATAATAATAATAATAATAGTTATATATGTATTTATATCATCTTTTGTCTGTATTTGGCTATTTTTCCTCAATATTAATATTGATGTTAATAGCAGCACTTTACAATATATCGAAATTTGTCTTATTACACCTGATCAAGTCCTAGATTCAGGACTTGGAACTTCGAGTTAATTATTTTTTCGGTTATTAAGTTAAGTTATTTCTGAGAAATTTTTCTGCTTTAAATCATTTATAATAATTATTATTTATGGCCAATAAAGTCAGAAAAATAATAACTATAATGACTACAGGAACCAAAAATTCACATATAATTAGGAAATTTATTCTCCTAAATTAAATAATTTGATATTTTAACCGTATTTTTAATTTGTAACATCTGAAGAAAATCCCAAAATGAAGGATAAACAAAAATATTTGTTTTCAGGCATGAAAAAAAATTTGAGAAATTAAATAAATGTTTTCTGACTTCCTGGCTATTGTATTAAATAAATGTCACATATAATATATATATATGACATGAATATTAAAATTTTTCTGTTACAACGGGTGTATCAGCATGCGTTGGAAAATCATCAAAAAAATTATATTCATAATATTCATATTAATAGAAGCATTTTACAATGTATCGAAATTTGTCGTATTACACCTCATAAAGTCCTAGATTGGGGACTTAAACTTAGAGTTAATTATTTTTTTCGTTTATTAAGTTATGTCAGAAAAATTTGTCTGTTTTCATTAATTTATAATAATAATAATAATAATAATTTATGGCCCATAAAATCCGGAAAATAATTAAATGTTTTGTTTTAATATTTAATAAACCACACAACGTTTCATCACGACTTTTCTGACCTCTTCAAGACATATACTTCAAAAATCCACCAAAATTTCATTATTAACACCTTAGACCTGACACAACTTCGATGACGGAAATTTTACATCTGAAATAATAGAGATTTTAATGGGTTTTTTTAACCATAAAGAGCTTCATGTGCGTATGTGTTGTCTAGAAGTGATATGTTACTTGTTTCTTCTCTGCTCTCTTTAACTAATATATCGAGGCTATTATTATTATTAACCTATGGGCTTTGGAGAAATATAATTTCTGATTGTTACTCTTCAAACAACTCGCTGTGTCAGGTGAAACGTGTACCGCGGGTTAGTTTGTCTACTAACCCTTAGATATACTTGGAAATTTATTACCTGACCGTCTTCAGCCAGTGTTTTATTGTTTCGTTATTGTTAATTATTAGATACCAACCTTTAGAGAAGAAATTATCTGAAGTGAGGTTTTAATAAAACTTTGGTTTCGTTTTCCGATGTTCTTTCAAAAAGAAAATAGTTTCGTTTCAGTTCCTACACGTTAATGATTCCTTCCTACTCTGATGAATACAGGCGGGATTGGAGTCCTTCTTCCTCTGAAAGAGACGGAGGGGTCCTTTGACTGCGTGCGCGCCTCTGCGAGGTTATTTCTGCCCCGTCCTCTGCGTGCATATTCATCGCTCACTCGCTTCCTCGAACGGAAAGGACACACGGGTTTCTGGGACGGGGGTCGAGGGGGAGGGGGAGGGGGAGGGGGAGGAGAGCAAAAATTGGGGACACACAAAGCAAAGTGCGGTTTTATTATTTTTGCTCTTTGCTTCGTGGCGGTTTCTGGTCTGTTCTCCGGCGCGCTTTGAGGGCGATACGGGACAACAAGGGAGCGCGAGCGTGTGATCGCTGGTCCGGAAAATGATCAAGTATGCACATGATTAAATTTCCACATAATTGTAACAGCGTCGGCCGTGCTGGAAGAGACAACGGGGAATTCTCAGTATCACTGCCGCTGATGGCCGCGCTGGAAGAGAGAGACAGAGGGAAGTCCTTCCCGCAGACGTCAAACCAAGATCATACAAAAGTGTATTTTATTTAATAATTGGAATACTAAAGCTGGTCTAGTAGACCAACCATTAATTTTGATTGCCTTATAAAATACTTGATGGATGTCCAGAGCCCTTTTTTTTACAGTTCCCGGACACCTAAAAGTTCCACGAGTTTACCTAACCTACAGGTTCTAGAACGGAAACAGACCGGTGGAGGATACAATGCAGCAGTAATTCCGCCTTGAATTAATAATTACAGTTATTTACATGGATATATACAAACTTGAAATTGGTCATTTCCGTGTTTTGCATATCCACAAACGGGGATTCCCCCCCTCCCCCTAGTCCATTATCCTTCATGTCCATATTTCTCCAACTGATTTGAATTCAATTACATCGAAACGTTAACCGTCGTACTTTGGAAAGTCTGACATGTTTTTCAACAGTTATAGCGCAATACTTCATATTTTTAAAAAAAACACACACACACACAGGCGTGTCACTATGAATATAAGATTTTTATCTAATTTTTTTTTTTGGATGAAATATTCTCTTGAGGCAGCACTTATTGAAATACACCTCATAAATTATTCAAAGGCAATCCACACGACTTGAATGCAAATAAGGCTGACTACTTTTAAAGCCATTTCCACGCTTATTATTTTCACATAATCCCTCCGAGTTGTGAATTCCACAGGAGAAAATGACAAGTATACTCCAGAGGACACGAGGAGAAGAAGTGTGGAAGCAACCCCCGGGGGAAAGTTCACAAGAGGAGAATTTTTTTTTACCTTTCCGAATTATCGCTTTCATTGTCTCGGTCCCGGCCACACACGAAGGCGATTAAACGTAAGAACAAGACAATACTCCTTCCAGCCTGCATATTGATTTTTTTTTAACACATGGAAATGATCCTGGAAATAAGTCTTGATATAAATCTCAGAGCCAATTATATCACAAAACGTTTCCCGCGAGCGTTTTCTGTATGGAGTAACTGTCCTTCGTGTATTCATAAGTGGCACTGTTTTTTAATAATAAAAAAAATTGGGTTTGTATTATTATTATTTCAAATGGTATTTACTTTCCAAACTGGTACGAGTAATCGAATAAATGTTGTTTAATAACAGAAAGGAACCTGTTCTAGTCTTCAATACAATATATTGAAAATATCTCTCTCTTTAAGAATAACTAATAGTAATAATAATGGCTGAACAAAGCTGCGAGTCCTCTCAGGGTGGTTTGGTGAAGTATCAAAATGCTTAAAGTAGCGAATTAATTATATTTTTAAAAAAAGGTAGTAATCAATTTAGTAGGGTTTCCGTATAAAGCAATGGTGTTTGTAAATAAAAACTCAACAAGCTTGCAACGACGCGTCACTGGTGTCGTCCTCTGGCTGTTTTGTCCAGGTTCCTCCGTTATTGATTTAAAAAACTCCGAAAATTAATCCTTTTTAGTTTTATTTATTCTGTGGTGTCGTCCTCTGGCTGTTTTGTCCAGGTTCCTTCGTTATTGATTAAAAAAAACTCCGAAAATTAATCCTTTTTAGTTTTATTTATTCTGTCTGATATCAAAAATCAAAAAGTAACAACTCCACTAAAAGGATCCTTGGGCGCCAACAATCTAGAGAAGAAGAAGCTCCATCAACAATCCTATTTGTCCCAGCGATAGCCAATCAAAAACATTTTTCATTAAATTAAATTAAAAATTCTGAACTCAATTATTATTTATTTGTCATCTGAGATACTTACTGTGTTTCCCAGACTAATAATAATTATTATATAATTCAAAATATACAATAAAAAATAGAGAATAACTTGCAATTTATGGCCGATAACAGACACTTTATTTAAAAAAATTCTGAAGAAAATAATTAACGTTCCGGCATCTCTTAAAAATCTTCTTCAGGTTGTGACGTGATTGTAATCTAGTGCAGTACTTGAAATTATAAACTTTCAGTCCAAGTATGAAGAAAATTTGTTTGGTTTCTTCAGAAACATTATAATTTTTAAGTTTCACTAATTTTAGTGCACAACAGTAGAATCAAGTGAGAACGTGAAGTTGGTTCAAACAAGTACCGAAACCTGATTTTCAAAATATTTTTGTTTTATAATAAATTGTTGGTCAATTAAAAAACTCTGTTAGGCTTTTGAGTTTTTGTTAACTGACGAGTGCAGTTGTGTCGCTCTAGGCTCTTCTTAGCGCCTGACGAAAGGGGACAAGGATTCCCCCAGAAACGTTGTGTGGTATTTTATATTATCACTTATCTCGACTGTATTTGGTTATTACTATTATTATTCCTATTATGAGATAAATAAGTACCGGACTTTAATTTAATTGGACAGTTAAAAAATTATTTCCCGAAAAATCTTTTAAGGACAATAATAAATCCTTCGTTCAGGAATTTAATTTCAATCTCCATACAAAAAAAACAAAAACAGGTGCAATTATAAAACTATATTCAAGGATATTTGCATGTTGTAAATTCCTTAAGTTGATAAGAAATTAAATAGTTACATTAACCAGAGATACAAGATTATATTTTATTTATATATATCTTATATTGTTTTAAATTTTATTAATCCTTACAACATTTATGATAAAAAAATATTCAATATTTGATACAGTAAGGACCGCATGAGTGCGTATGGCATTGTCGCGAAGTGTCTCGGACGGTGTTTCTCGATGGTCCCGGGTTCGAATCCCGGTTCAGTCCGACATTTTTTTTTTCTATCTCGCATTATTACTGGTCTAATATTTTTTTTTTAAATGGACAAGTATTTTTAGATTTGTTGAGATACCTCAAATGATCAAACAGTTAGTGTAATTTATGACGAGTATCTTAATTTTCTCCTTGAGTAAATCTTTGGGGTTTTCCAACCGTCATGACGTTTCAATGGTGACAACTGCCATCGTTACCAAGTAGCGGATGCCAATTGGGAGGAGGAAAAGTGGGAGACCCCGGACAAGACGGGTAGAGGACATCGAGAAGGATATACAAACCATGAAGTTAAGAGGATGGTGGAGACTGACACAGGAGAGGGCGGAATGGAAGAAAATTGTTAATAAGGTCAAAACTCACATTGGGTTATATTGCTAATAAAAGAAGAAATAATAGATAAAAAAATTAATAACGAGGACATTGTTAGGTTTATCAAAAGCAGAAGGTTGGCCTGGATGGGACACGAACTTCGGCTGGATGAAAGCAGAACACGTAGACGGATTATGGACTGGAAGCCAATTGGGAGGAGGAAACGTGGGAGAGCCCGGACAAGACGGGTAGAGGACATCGAGAAGGATATAAAAACCATGAAGAGATACCGTAAGAGATAGAGGGCAAAAAACACCGGATTCGAGTACAGCAAGGTCGCTTCTTTAAGAACAGTCACATCATGTGACTTTTATTAACAATTTTAGAAAATACAGAAAAACGCGTGTAACTCGTAAACCATAAGGCATAGACGGCTAAAAACACCGGATTCGTGTTCAGCAAGGTCGCTTCCCTAAGAAAAGTCGCATCATTTTCTCAATTTTTCACAATTTTATAAAATACAGAAAAACGCCTGTAACTCGTAAACCGTAACAGGGCGGAATGGAAGAAAATTGTTAATAAGTCCAAAACTCACATAGCGTTATATTGCTAATAAAAAAAGAAATAATAGATAAAAATATTGATCTTTGCTTAGTTTAGAAGTAAAACTCAACTATATTAAAATTTTAAGGCAGCTTCCCAATTTCAGACGCTCCCGACGTCTGCAGACGAATTAGCAGACTCTCTAGAGCTTTTGTGAACACGTTCGTACTCCGATAAACAGAACACGGTAATATTTCTAACTACGCCACACTGACGTCATTTGCGTGTTTAGTTTCAGTTCGGTTCAAATTGTGCAGTTTAGACGAGTGCTAATCGTCTGTGAGACTGGAAAAAAATGAGGTAACACGAGACGAGCCAGACGTAACTCTTTTTCCCCCTCTCCCCTTTTTTTTGAGAATTCAAGGTCATTTGTCTGTGGGAAGAGAAGTTGGATAATCCGTGTTTACATACTCCTATTATGAAGGAAACGCAAATAAGACCCTATTTAGACAGATAAGTAAACAATCCACTCTTCATAATGTATTTTAGCAGGCTGGTTGGATTTATATATATATATATTTATATATATATATATATATATTGTAATAATTAAAAATATCTATTTCTTTTACTTACTTAAACAAACAAGAATTAATTAAAATTAGAATGCTAGTTAGCCACACGTTGAAGAGACCAATTTATGTGATCTCAATTAATAGGAATAATTAAAAAAATTATTATGTATTTAAAAATTTATTGTTGATAATTACAGATTATATAATCCCTGCCAAATTCCCTCAATTAAACAAACAAATATTTCAATTTTTTATTTTATTAATTCGTGGCGTTCTATGAAAATACAGCTTTATAATTGTTCAATCAATTACGTTGAATTTCTCATTATCTCAGGGTCACCACTGGGTTTGATAGGAAGAACAAAATAGAATGAACTAAAACATTAACAATCCAAAGTTAACGGAATACAATATTAAATACAAAAAAAGGAAAGAAAACGAATGAAAAGAAAAACGCGAACGAAATCTGACCATTCCCTTTAATTAATCGTTTACAGTCATTTATAATTGTTTTTTACTCACGACAGTGCTACTGGGACTCTTGTAGGTTGAAGTCAACAAGTGTGAAATTGACTAGTTGTAGACTCTTGAAGAGTGGGAACTTCAGTATCGCAAAATTTTATTTTTCTCCTTAGGTTAAATATTTATTCTAACACATGTACTACAAATTAAGTTAATTTTTATTACAGCCTCAATTTCAACAGGGATGAATCATAATATTTTATATTAACTTTCAAAGTGTAAATAAAAATATTACATATTGCAATGAACACTCTTTGCAACTGTGTATTTCTCTGATGTATACATATGGGTGGTATTTATTGTAGTAATTGGTAATTAAGACATTGCTCTAATTGAAAAGTTGAATTGTAGAGGACTCATTATTAGTGGATATAGAGCGGACGCCGCAACAAACCGGCAAGGCAAAGAAAACATTGTTGAGCAGTCGAGAAGGTTCTACGCGCTCAAAACTTACGAGACGAACGAACAGTCAGGAAATGTACAGGCAGCGAGGAGAAAAGACTAAAATTCCAAGTCATGAAAATTTGAACAGGACAGTCGGGCAGCAGACAGCGAATAGACCAGACGAAAAGTTTTACAGTCGGCAGTCAGAACGAAAGAATGTGGTCCAGTCACAAACATGCTTTCAAATATTAAAACGTAAAGCAATATTCAGTCGGGAAGGAGACAGAGCAAGTAGTTGCAGTAAAGCATCGAGAACCAACCAATTTGTGTTAAACCAACTAACAAACAACGCCAATTAGAGCCTGTGAACATTTAGAGTCTGTGAGAACTTAGAATCAGTGATGTCCCCAAAATTGTGCACGAAAAACTAAAAATGAGACCTGGGCGGCCGTAAGTAGAGAAAAACTTTAAAATCATTTGTAAACCGTGTTTAAAAGATAAAAGTCAGATCGTTCTTTAATTATTTAATTATCGATAAAATGAGATCCTTAATTCTTGATAAAATTAAAATTGTTAAATTCAATCTTTAGTATTATTTCTTCCGCAACAAATTTCGTCTATGTTCAGACGCATTGATTTCCATAAATAAATAAATGTAATTTTGATTATATAAATTCTGCCATTTATCAAACCCAGTTCAAGACCCTGAGATCCCAATTATTTTGTTTATTTTATACTTGTTTTAAAATTGATAATAATTTTTGTTTGTTATTTAAACTTAATAGTTGTTCATTTAAAAGCGCCCATCTATTATTATTATATTTACTTACTACATTATATTATCACTTATTTTGTCTGTATTTTTTCTTATTAATTCTTAATTCAGACGTTAATTTTTTTTCCACTTATTTAACTCATTAAAGTAATTAAGAGGTCCTGAAATGAAGACTTGAAGGATTTTTCTTCTCCTTCGAGAAGAACCGGCAAAGTTTCAACCGTGACGCACGAAAGATTGATTGATTGATAAAAATTCATGGTAATCGTAGAGTTACGACCGCGTGCAGCTGTCGTGATAGTATCGGGTCCTCCAGAAGCAGCAGAAGCAGGTGTCCCTGCTCCCGGTGCGGCGCTTCTGGGAACAGCGCCGCCTTCAGAGTGCTTCTCGGTAAGCAATCTTGGCGGCGAGCTGACTTGCACCTAACATGTCCGCTAAAAAGAGCTTCTTTTTTTACTCACTTTCGTGTAATCAAGAGGTAAAGAGAAATTGGCCACAGCGCGGCGCCTCTTGTGAAGCAAATAAAAGGTTATATGTTCAGCCAGAGCAACTGTAAGATGAATTCTGTCCTTCAAGGAGATGGTGCTTTGTGTGAACAACATCGCTGATTGGCAAAGGAGGTGTATTCATGCATAAGGCCAACACGATGGGAGAGGACAGAGAAACAAGATTGGACGAACGAAAAACGCACGCCAAAAAAAAAAAAAACCCTGGATCGGCGACATCTGCAGCAATAAAAACTACCAGCTAATAAAATACCATGAAAGCAAAAAATAAAAGCATATCCAAGAATACATGTAACTCAAAATATTTTAATAAATAATAGAAAAATAGTCCACGGGAAGCAACCAATACTACCGTATAATAAAGAGCGTAAGTTTTCCCGACGTATATCTATCTATCTATCTATATATATAAAAATGAATTGCTGTTCGTTAGTCTCACTAAAACTCGAGAACGGCTGAACGGATTTATCTTATCTTATTCTTGAAATGTTCGTGGAGGTCTAGGGAAGGTTTAAAAGGCGAGAAAAAATCGAATAATTTCCGGGAAAACCCTAAAAACAGCCCTTTTCTATTTCCCATACAAACGTTTTCTAAATAAAATACAAATCTACACCAGTCGAGCAATTTTCACCAAATTTCGTACACGTGTTCTTTGCGACCAGGAAACAAACACTGTCGGGGTGAGACGCGTCTTCCACCCCCAGAAGCGGGGGTGGAAATATTTAAACATACTAAAACAACCGATATTTGAGTCGGATAAATATTTTTATGGGTCAAAGATATTGATAGTGTTTCTACCAATGTTATCTGAATACAATTTTCATCCCCCTACGCCCTGTGGAAAGGACACCCTTCGGGTTTGGGGTGGAGATGCTTTACAGTAAAATAACGAGAATACAACCCAGATTGGAGTCAAATCAAAGGTTATGGAAGTCACTGTGTTTAGTTACGACATTCAAATTGGCATTTACCCCTCAGATGCAGGGGTAGCGGGGTGAAAATTTTGGAACATGCAAACACGGCAGATATTTGCGTTGAAGAAATATTTTTCAGAGTTAATTATAATGATTAGGGTTCGAGTAGCGTTACATAAAAATTGCGCAAAAGCAGCCGAAATTGGAGTCATATCGGGGGGGTTATAGATAAATGACATCTCGGGCAACGCCGGGCACCCAGCTAGTACTGTATAAAGAGTTCTCGGGTTTCCAGTCGGGTGTACTTTATAAATCTATAAAAATAAATTGACGCCATAACGTCCTACATCATAGCTGGAAAATTGAATATTTTTCTATCCAAGAATAGAGAGCTAAGCCATCACAAGCTCAAGCCGTTGAGGCTACGAAATTAAAATGAATAATAGTCTCAGGATGGATAAATATCGACCGGACCAGGAGTCGAAGCCTGCAACGTCATGGGATAGCTCAGATGGTAGAGCTTCCACCCGGTAAGCGGGAGGTACCAGTCTACGTTTTCCCAACCTGTTACTTATATTAATTTCCCCCCTCCCCCGCTTGGTTTTAATTATATAAAAGTAAATGTAGTTTATGACCAATAACAGAAAACGTTTCGGTACCTCTTTGAACCTTCTTCAGGTTGCCACTTGATTGTACTGTTGTACAGTAAAATTAGTTTTTTTTAAAAAAAAAATTATTAGGCAAATCTTTTAAGATTATTAATTAGTAGCATATAGTTTACAGTATATACCAGTTAAATTATATACATAACCAATAACAGAAAAAAAGAAACGTTTCGGTACCTCTTTGAACCTTCTTCAGGTATCCACTTGATTGTTCTTTTAAAAAAAAATTATTAGGCAAATCTTTTATGATTATTAATTAGTTACATATAGTTTACAGTATATACAAATTAAATTATGTACATAATTAATTTGGGAACTTCTTAATTGGGTTAATCCAGTAATTAACCTTATTTAGCAAAAAAATTTTCTTGTATCTTAATTTGTCTAATTATAACGTTTCTGAAGAAACCAAATAAATTTTCTTAATAGCTAAGGTGAAAGTTTATTATTTCAAGTTTCTTTAAGTTTTCAGCACTACATCACACGAAAGTCAAATCCTGAAGAAGGTTTAAAGAGGTACCGAAACGTTTATTATTTTCTTCAGATTTATTTTTTTAAAAAAAATTATGTTATCGGCCATCAACTACGTTCAATAAGGAACGTAGGTTTTCCCTGTGTAACTGCTGGATAAAGTTTTCTCGGGATTCCAACCGGGTAGCGTCGTTTAATTTCCACAACGTTTCGATGGTTTCGCCATCTTCTTCAGGTGAAGTGCCGTTCAAAGTAGGTAGGGCTGTTTATATAACCCCGTTCGTCGTACCGCGGCACTGTATGTTGATTCCATTGGCTCTGATACGTAGGTGGTTCGTTATTTTATATTATTAGTTTATTTTGAATTATATAATAATGACATAAAAATAATTTATTTCAGAACTTAAGAACAATACAACATCTAAAAATTCTTAACTGATATGTTATAAGATAAGGAAGCGTGGAGAAGAGAAACACATTATTTAAGGCAATTTAAAGGATTAAATTTTGGGAGTAAATTTATTTGTACCAATTGTATGATATCAAGTATCATTATAGGCAAAAAATAATGTTAAGTTCCGACAGGAAATAACTACCCCTCTCTGTGCCCATGCCAACAGGTGGCGGGTTCGTTTTTGTTTGTGGCAAGTTTCGGCCACATCGCAAAGGTTGGTTAACTTAGGGACGTGACTTTAAGGACGGAGTCCAGGGGCTGACGATGTTCCCGTGGAAGCAGTCCAGCGCCATACGGGGAAAAAAAACAACCCCTTGTGCAGTTTCTTATTGTTTTGCCCTCGTTCCTCGTGAAACATAAATATCCGATATCAACCACCTTAAGACTACATCCACCCTCCCTTGCGATATCTTTCTCCCTTGTCAAGACGTTGATCTTAAGAGCTGCTGCTTGAGGGGGGGTGGGGGCGGAGGATAAGTGGGAAAGGGGACTGCGGGGTTGACATTTACACGAGAAACTTGTTGAATGTCCGGAGGGTTCTCTACACAACTACTGTAGTTGTTTTTTTTTCAAGTGATGCTTTACAAGGCCGCTCAAAAGTTCTAATACTACTGCCACTTCTTATACTGTTGGTACCTTCTAGATTATAAATACGTGATTTCTATATATATTTTTAGAGCCTTGTTTATTCGTATAATTAGGTGCCATTGTGTTCTCTTAATATTCAAAACAGGAAAGTCCTTTAAATTTCCATTTATGAGACCTTAATCTCTTGAAGCGCTTTTAGTTCGGATCCATGTCTCCCCGAAGAACAAATATCCGGCTTAATTTCACAAAAGGGGGAAGCTGGTAATTAAGGTAACCCGCTACCTCTTTGAATCTGCTAACACCACCTGCCCTTTTCGTCGAGGACTGTAAGATCTTAATATCCAGTGCTTTTTCCTCAGGGATGACTGTATCGACAGTAACGGCAAAGCAACCCTTAACAGTGTTGTGATATATGTCGACGAATATTCTGTATGTCTGCGTTAAGTTAATCAGCAACATCCTTGCCAATCCTTTAATATGTACGAGCTATAGGAAAAACGGATGACTGTGTATGTGCCTATAAATGAAGTAGTTATTTAAAGGGCACTAATAGATATAGAGAATAATAATGTTTTAGTAATAATAATAAGAAAGATAGTCATGGTACGTTACAATATATATTGTAATATTGGCTTAGAAGTCGTTAATTAAATAAAAGAATTAATAAAATTTACAAACAATATTTTTTATTGTGGCAATAATATTATTATCAACTTAAAAATGTAATTAATTTTTAATCTATATATATATGTATATATATTGTAATATACACAATTATTAATCAATTGGAAGGCGTTAATTAAATAAAAGAATTAATAAAGTTTACAAACAATATTTATTTATTTATTTTTGTGGCAATAATTTAAAAACTATTACAAATTTAAAATATTAAGTCTCAGGGTCTTCACTGGGTTTGATCATGGACAAATCAATTATATTTAAAATCTTATTAACAACAAATCGCATTCACCTAAACAATACGTCGACTAAAAGAAAAGAAATTAACTTGACAATTAAAATAGAACGAAATTAAAAAGTAAAGAGATTGACTCTGAATAACAATTTAAGATGAGAACGAAATTAAAAAGTATCTCTGTTAAATTCTGATCACCAACTCTGTTAAATTCTGATCACCAAACTCACAGTTACACATCGACGATGTCTTTCCGCGAACTGACCTCTAGTTGACTCGAGTTTTAGCGCGCATACGCTATTTTGACCTTCCGACAAAGCAACAGAGGTGGCCTACATTGTCGCTATGGAAGCTCCTGCCGCAATAATAGATTTCTCAAACAATTTAAATTTTTATGTTCAAACAATTAATGTCCTGATTAATTGGTATTACAATATATATATAGCAGAGATTACAAGATTTTAATTATTGGCGGCGTAACTTTGAGGCCAGAGCATTGTAAAGAACAGCATTGTTTGGCGCGATAATGCAGACACTATAATGGGAGTTACGCTGTATTGTCGAAAAGCGTATATAAGACGGTCAGTACTTTAGCGTCTAGAGTCAGGTGTTGGAAGGCGTGACCACGGTAGTCCGTGATGAGCAAAGTATAGGCTGAATATGATCACGTTTTAAAGTAAAGGGATTCTCCACAGCAAACTGAACGTGACAATGCACACGACAGCAAAGTAGAAAGTTAATGGAAAGTGAGGCGACAATAAAGTCTATAAAAATTAAATAATCACTTGTTCACAAACCAGAACAGTTCTAGTTAAATGGTATGTAAACCTTTCTTATGTAAACCTATACGCAGATGTCGTTTACCGCCAGAGTTATATAACTTTTCATATTTCTAATAGGTTTTTTTTATTGGTATATAAAATTTTGTTATAGTAAATTTAAATTCTATTTTTTTCTTAAGTAATGTGGTGAAAATGGTATATTACTGTCTTTATTAAAAGGTCCTAACAGCGGCTCTGAAAGTTACGATTCTCATAAAAGCTGAGACATTTGCTTCACAATATAAAATTTAAATTCAACGATAACCAAATTTGTAAAATTATTAATCTTTGTTACCTTTTTTTTAAAAAAAAATGGGTTTAATTAAAAAATTCATTCCTTTGTTTCTTTAATAAAATTGGGTATATCACAATATATTTTAGTAATTGGTAATTAATACATTGTTCTAATTGAAAAGTTGGATTGTAGAGGACTCATTATTAGTGGATATAGAGCGGACGCCGCAACAATCCGGCGAGGCAAAGAAAACATCGTTGATCAGTTGAGAGACTTTACGCGCTCAAAATCTACGAGACGAACGAACATTCAGGAAATGTACAGTCGGGCCGTAAGCAGCGAGGAGAAAAGACCAAAATTCCAAGGCATAAATATTTGAACAGTACAGTCGGGCAGCAGACAGCGAATAGAACGGACGAAAAGAACTCATTGAAAGTTTTACAGTCGGCAGTCAGAACGAATGAATGTGGTCCAGTCACAAACATGCTTTCAAATATTAAAAAGTAAAGCAATATTCAGTCGGGAAGGAGACAGAGCAACTAGTTGCAGTAAAGCATCGAGAACCAACCAATTTGTGTTAAACCAACTAACAAACTACACCAATTAGAGTCTGTGAACATTTAGAGTCTGTGAGAACTTAGAATCAGTGATGTCCCCAAAATTGTGCACGAAAAACTAAAAATGAGACCTGGGCGGCCGTAAGTAGAGAAAAACTTTAAAATCATTTGTAAACCGTGTTTAAAAGATAAAAGTCAGATCGTTCTTTAATTATTTAATTATCGATAAAATGAGATCGTTAATTCTTGATAAAATTGAAATTGTTAAATTCAATCTTTAGTATTATTTCTTCCGCAACAAATTTCGTCTATGTTCAGACGCTTTGATTTCCATATAAAGATAATGTATATTATATTTAATTATTACAATATATATATATATATATATATATATATATATATATATATCTGCAGACGGCAGATAATTTAAGAGGCGGAAGACTTGTACGCGCACACACACACACACACGCGCCCGCGCGTAGGAATATTTAAGAGTGGGTAAACACGCTCGCATGCCTACAAGACCCCGCGCACACGTTAATTAACTGGCCGCCGCGACGTCGCTGTTTGCGCTTGGGTCTGCGACTGGAGAAGAATGAGCCTCCCGCTTGTTTGCCTCCTCTGTCGGTTGGTCTGTAATTGCGAGTCAGTTTCTGAATTTTTAAATTTCATGACCTGTAGCATCAGGTAGAGGAATACAGTCTTTGTTTTTAAATACTGGCAGGCTAGGGGAGTAACAGAACACGGGAGGGGGGGTGGAAAATGGACAACGTTCAGGACGGAGGGGGGCGGGTTGAACGAAGCGTCGGTCGGTCTTTGTTGAAGGAGAACGCGCTTCAGGTTCAACCTAATGTACCTCATCTTGTTCTGGCTCATAGTTCTGGTTGAATAAGCAAACTTATGCCAAGTGATGTTATTAACGGCGCGAGCCTTACACTGATATATATATATATATATATTGTAATAATTATATATAATATATGAATGGATGGGCGCTTTTAAATGAACAACTATTAAGTTTAAATAACAAACAAAATTTATTATCAATTTTATTACAAGTATAAAATACACAAAATATTTGGGTTCTCAGGGTCTTGAACTGGGTTTGATAAATGGCAGAATTTATACAATCAAAATTACATTTATTTATTTATGGAAATCAATGCGTCTGAACATAGACGAAATTTGTTGCAGAAGAAATAATACTAAAGATTGAATTTAACAATTTCAATTTTATCAAGAATTAAGGATCTCATTTTATCGATAATTAAATAATTAAAGAGCGACCTGACTTTTATCTTTTAAACACTGTTTACAAATGCTTTTATAGTTTTTCTCTACTTACGGCCGCCCAGGTCTCATTTTTTTTAGTTTTTCGTGCACAATTTTGGGGACATCACTGATTCTAAGTTCTCACAGACTCTAAATGTTCACAGGCTCTAATTGGCGTTGTTTGTTAGTTGGTTTAACACAAATTGGTTGGTTCTCGATGCTTTACTGCAACTAGTTGCTCTGTCTCCTTCCCGACTGAATATTGCTTTACTTTTTAATATTTGAAAGCATGTTTGTGACTGGACCACATTCTTTCGTTCTGACTGCCGACTGTAAAACTTTCCGTCTGGTCTATTCGCTGTCTGCTGCCCGACTGTACTGTTCAAATTTTCATGACTTGGAATTTTAGTCTTTTCTACTCGCTGCCTACTGTCCGACTGTACATTTCCTGAATGTTCGTCCGTCTCCTAAGTTTTTGAGCGCGTAGCGCCTTCTCGACTCCTCAACAATGTTTTCTTTGCCTTGCCGGATTGTTGCGGCGTCCGCTCTATATCCACTAATAATGAGTCCTCTACAATTCAACTTTCCAATTAGAACAATTGTCTTTACATTATATATATATATATATATATATATATATATATCGATATCCTTCCCCACTTCAAGTATACCGTTCTCTATATTGTTTTATTATGATATGAAAAGAAAAACCACGACGTAATCTGAGTGTGCTGTACGCACTCAATAACTCGTACCCTTTTCGCGGAAGAGTGAATAATGAGTGAAATTTTCATATGCGTACCTATATAATAAAAAAAGGTTGTATGTTTCTATTTATTATACAAATTTAAACGCGTGGACAGAGTGCAACAGAATGTGGTACACATATTCTTAAAAACACTTCGGGGATGAGAAACCCTTAGCATAAAGGTGGGAAGAATTATAATTGAAAAACGTGATAATTATGTGTTAAATTACTTGCGCGCGCCAAGAGACCGTGACGTCACTCGAGACGAGACAGAGAGACGTTACTACCCGACGAACAGAGGAAATAGTTCCTTTTTCCGTAATGAAATAAAGCTGAAATATTTTCATTGAATAAAAAGTAAAATCTTATGTATTGACTGATAATAAAAAAACAATACGAATACTTTACGATTCTTACGGACAATGTAAGTCAATTTTTCGTGCCATATTAGTGACTCCAATATGGCGACTATTTTGTTTACATTGTGAATCTAGCTTAACAATTACGTCAGTTTAGTATATCGTAATGTCTGGAGACTGAGGGACAATTATATCCTTGCCATAGTCAAGGAGTATATTTAAGTATTCTATTTTTAAAGAAACATACAAGCTGTATGATTAATTTTTTGGAAATTGAATCAACTTGAATTATTTGTGTGTGTGTTCATTATTTTAATCATTTTTTGATAATAATTAGCCTACGACATCTGATGTTATTGAAGGGAAATTTATTTATATATATATATATATATATATATATATATTTAAAAACTTTAAGTCCAGCTATAAATCAGAGTCATAAATTATTCAATGGTTAATTAAGGCGATTAATTAATAGGTTTTCCTTCGAGATAAGAAAGCCCTTACTAGAACTCTCTTTACCCCCTATAACAAACATTCTGTTAATAATAGGATAATTAGCGAAATAGAGACTAAATAAGTGACAATATAAATACCAATAAAATGTTTCTGGAAGCCTCGTTCCTTTCTTCACTTTATTTTTTTTCTGAATTTATTTTAATAACTTCCGTATTATTAATTTTCACAACAGTCAGACGTAAATCGTTCATTTTAAAATATTCTCTTAACCAAAAAAATCTCTTCCTCTGATTGTAATCCCTGCTATATAGGGTGAACTAAACAGGCCATATCCACGTTAATAAAATATTTTTTTTTTAGGGCAACAGGCTACATGAGGTTAATGCACTTTGGGCAACTCCCCTTTAATAGCATAGGAAGGGATTTGAAAGGGGGGGGATGTGGAAGGGTAGAGGAAGGTAGCCAAGGGTTAACTAGGGCCCCCGGGCTATATTTTAAGGATCCTACCCGGCATTCGCCTTAAGAAATGCAGGGAAAACCCTAGAAAAACCTGCATCAGGTAGGTCGGGCATTGGGTACTCCTCCCACGCCCTTCCGCTAGCGGGAGAGGAGTTTGCTGTGGGGACGCAGCATTCCCTTCTCCGTGCCTCGACCAGTTTAGGAGGCAGCTGGCCGACTATTCCCAATGGGAATAGCGGACAACTCTTACCGTATGCTCAAGGTCTGTATCGGCGCGTCTCGAAACATTCTTGAGAGTGGTTAAAACGGACTGCGTGCCATAGCCGAAATGATTTGCGTTAAATGTAGCAGAAGTCTACTAAAGTGATACTGTCATATACTTAGGGATATCCGTGTATTATAAAGCTGAATTCTTTGGTTTTATATAAATATCATTGCTTTTTAATTTACGTTCTTAGGATTGTGGTTATGTAATTTTGAAAAAGTTAGATAATAATCTTATCTCTACACCTGAAGAAAGCAACAAAGTCTGCGGCACGTTGTGTAGCATTTACTTTTGTCTCCTTATTTTTTTATGGTTTTTGTTTAGCTATTATTCATTTGTTAGTGTAATTTAGAATTGAAATTCGTGTATCTTCTCGAGGAGGAAGAAGATTTTTGAAGCTGTGGTTTTGCATGTATTAGGTCGTGGTCTCGGATGTCACCGATGAGACTTTAGCAGGGTGGGGGTGCTGAAGAAACATGGTTATTTGAGTTTTTAACTATTGTTGTCTTGCGCAGCGACGCGTTGGCGGTGTACCGAAGCGATTCCCGTTGTGATGCAAATGTCGAGGCTCGCCGGAGCTGTCAGGAGGGGACGTCTTCCCTATTCCTGGCAGCCATGCTCGTGTCGAGGGTGCTTCAGCCTGGAGAGCGCTGCCCGCGGTCCGCGACAGAGGGTGGATTACAAACACATTCATCCTCAAGTCCTTATTAGCTTTCAAGGCAGTCATAAAACTTAGTGCGCTCTCGGGGGGAGGAGAAGGGGAAAAAAATGAAACTGAGGCCAACTTTACTCGCGAAGAGACTGGCAGCCGACTCCTGTCTACAAACACACACACACGCATGTTCGCACTGTATGAATAGGTTCTACACGACGCTTCCTCCTCTACATTTTGTTACCATTACTCGTCTATGTGGGACTCGTGGACAACACTCTGCAAATTTCTAACTATATCTACTGAACTAATCATCGGGCCAGATGTTTGATTTTATTGATTTTATTCCAAAAGTCCTCGTATGAGGAAACAGGACACGTCAATACATAAAATTAGAACAGTAGAACAGGCTTATTAGATTTACTTTCATTCAAACTTCCACCGAATTCTTTCAAAATATAGGCTAAAATAAGAACGTAATCAAGTAAAATAATTAAGGTTTATTAAATAATCGGGCTAGAAAAACGTACCAGAAATGATGAGATAGAGAGAGATAGATAGAGGTAGAGAGAGGTAGAGAGAGATAGAGAGAGATAGAGATAGAGATAGATAGAGGGAGAGAGATATAGATAGAGGGAGAGAGATAGGTATATATATATATAGAGAGAGAGAGAGAATGCGGCCGACGTTCATTGCCCCCGACTTCGAGAGACTACGTGTCGCTGAGCAGGAAGGCAGCAGCCCGAGTGACTGGAACCTTGCACCTTGCCACCTGAAATTCCGAGAAGCATCCCTGAACCGTCCCTGCTCCTGGCTGACGATGATTGTGTGTATTTCCTCATCGAGATACATTTTCCGATATTTCCGCTACACGACGCCCGACGAGTTGACCCTTTGATTTGAACGAAATAATATTTTAATATGAATCCAAGTTTTAGTAACCCTGTTAATTAATTTTAAAATTTACTAACCAACGTTACAACACCGCGGAAATGTTGTTCACGACAACCTTGGTTAGGAGAGACTGGAGAATATATATATATTTTTTAAAAAAAATGTATTGAGGGTGTAAGAGTAACTTGAGATATCAGATTAGAAGGTAGACGCCTCCCCTGAAAACAGTCGTAGTATAATAAAATGTTCCCGTAATACGTGCATTGAGAACAATAACATTTCATTTCCTGTCGCCCGACACTTTGCGATCGCCGTCCATTGTTTCGGGCCGAATTCGCATCTGCCCGTCGCGGACTTGTATTTACTCTGCGTCCTTTCCCCCCCTATACTTTGCACGGAGACGGAAAAAACAATTTGATGTCAATAGCTGCTTCAGTTCTGATAATTGCGGTTTCCTGTCCCGACAAAGACCACGAGGCCACCTGACGACAAAGTGTCGTTCGTGGCTGGTGAAGCCTGCACGCGAACATTTGCGGTCGTCCACACTCCTGTCGCTGAAAGCTGGAGCTGTCGCCAATTCGTCCGCCACATGGCTAATGGCAGTTCCGTTCATCCCCCCTCAGCGTACACACAATATCACTAGATGTTACAGGTTACGTCGTCGTCGAGTGTCGTGCGTGTAAGCCCGGGCTTGTCACGCTCCAGAGATGGTCGAGTACCGTTAAAAACGTTCTATAATCAAATCAAATCACACTGAATCATTATTAAATTGTAAAAAAACATTCACCTTGATTACAGACTCAAATATATTGATAAAAAAAAATTACAGACTGTCTTCAACCACTGAAGAAAAAAAACCTCTAGACAGGTCGAAACAGAAACTCAGGAATCAAATAATTATCAATATTTTTCAGCTTATAAGCATTTAATTTTTTTAATTGATTTATGGTTGCGTCAACCTGTTGGTTATTGTTGACCCTCTAAAAGTATTTACATAATTAAGTTACAGCAGGTTAGTAAGTTTCCAATTGTAATCAACGTTCCAAATAGCGGATGACAGTTTTGTGTCGGAGACGACCTCCAGGAGGCCCTTGATCGCCGTGGTGAGTGTACAGAAATCTTCTCCAGAGAACTCGGCTAAAGTCCTCCTGCGTATATCCTCATACTTTGTGCATTCAAATAGCTGGATGGTGAGGGCTTGATCACATGCATCACAGGTGGGCTGATCTGTTCGTGAGTGAGTTGGGTGTGCAAAGATCTAATTCTGGACATTATTATTTGTTGTTGTCTTGAGATGCTGTTGAGGTGGCACAGATCTGCTGATGTTTGCAGGTTCTGATGGAAGAAGCCGTTATTTTCTCTTCCCCTCGTGTCCTGCCAGTTACCCTCCACTTTTCCTGTACATTCATTTAGAATGTCACTTTACTCCAGACTTTTGAAGTGTTTTGTAAGCGACATAATTACAATGTATTGGTCCAGAAAATTATAGGTATAGATAAATAATAATAATTAAAAAAATAAGTAGCGTTCTAACTGGAATGTAGTGATTACTTCCAAAAGTTTTATATTGGATAAACAAAACGTGGTTTCAACACGTCTTGATTCACTTAACGGAACGAGCCGCCGCCGTCGCCATATTGAATTTTTTTCGACGCCGGGTAAGACGTCACAACCGACGTCATATGGCGTCAGCGGTGCCAAGCCCAGCATCTGTCCCCCCCCCCTCCCCCAAAAGCGACTTTACTTTACGATCACTCTGTGCTACTTAATTTGCCGCATAAAAATGAAATAGGGTTAAAAAAAATTTAAAACGAAAAATTGATGTCTGACTTTTGAAATTGTGTCGCTCTATGCTCTTGTGTCTTTTTGTTTTAGTTTTCGTAACATCTGAAGCAAGGAACAAGGCTTCCACAAACGTTTGTGGTATTTATCACATCAATTCTTTCGTCTGTATTTAAGTTACTTTTCTTATTATTAGAAAGATTATGAAGGCCATAAATTGCATTATTTATTTAATATAAGCAGCCGTAATTTTACGTCTGTTTATGAACAATTTCAGACAATTTAATTATTAATTTTTTTAAAAATAGAACGTTTCGCTAAGTGTTTGTTCCTTCTTCAGGTCTTTTATAATTGTCACTAAATGTTAAAAAGCTATTTTAACCACGTCCACATAAGTTTGTTAAGGAGTAACTCTGAAGACCTTCCAAAATTTAGTGAAATATTTAATTAAATATATTTTGTCGATATATTTTTAACATTTATTGATAATTGGAAAAGACCGAAACGTATTTTTTTAATTTAATCAATAAATAAATATAATAAATAAATTAATATAATAAATAAATAAAAATAATAAATAAATATAATAAATAAATAAATATAATAAATAAATAAATATAATATATAAATAAATATAATACATAAATATAATAAGTAAATAAATATAATAAGTAAATAAATATAATAAGTAAATAAATATAATACGTAAATAAATATAATACGTAAATAAATATAATAAGTAAATAAATATAATAAGTAAATAAATATAATAAGTAAATAAATATAATAAGTAAATAAATATAATAAGTAAATAAATATAATAAGTAAATAAATATAATAAGTAAATAAATATAATAAGTAAATAAATATAATAAGTAAATAAATATAATAAGTAAATAAATATAATAAGTAAATAAATATAATAAGTAAATAAATATAATAAGTAAATAAATATAATAAGTAAATAAATATAATAAGTAAATAAATATAATAAGTAAATAAATATAATAAGTAAATAAATATAATAAGTAAATAAATATAATAAGTAAATAAATATAATAAGTAAATAAATATAATAAGTAAATAAATATAATAAGTAAATAAATATAATAAGTAAATAAATATAATAAGTAAATAAATATAATAAATAAAATAAGTAAATAAATATAATAAATAAAATAAGTAAATAAATATAATAAATAAAATAAGTAAATAAATATAATAAATAAAATAAGTAAATAAATATAATAAATAAAATAAGTAAATAAATATAATAAATAAAATAAGTAAATAAATATAATAAATAAAATAAGTAAATAAATATAATAAATAAAATAAGTAAATAAATATAATAAATAAAATAAGTAAATAAATATAATAAATAAAATAAGTAAATAAATATAATAAATAAAATAAGTAAATAAATATAATAAATAAAATAAGTAAATAAATAAAATAAGTAAATAAATATAATAAGTAAATAAATATAATAAATAAGTAAAATAAATCAATATAACAAATAAATAAATATAAGAAATAAACTTAATCAGTAAATCTTCGTCTGAAGTAGGTCATATAAAGCTTTATTGAATAGAAATAGAAAGTAGCCGTGAAAATTTGTAAAAATATTCCTGTAGTCCTGTAAACTGAATATATATATATAACTGAAGTCGAGTTATCTTGTGATCCTATTTATTCAAATAGGTTCGTTGCGTTGGAGTTCCACGGCTTAGATTCACTGAACGGAACGAGCCGCCGCCACCGTCGCCATATTGAATTTTTTTCGACGCCGGGTAAGACGTCACAACTGACGTCATACGGCGTCAGCGCTGCCAACACCAGTATCTTCCCTCCCCCCACAAGCAATGTAAACTGATGACGTCACTCACCTGAATTACTTGTCGCTTTTCTCATGAAAACCGCGTGTTGACGTGTCACAATACCTGGATACATAAAAAATATCGTGATGACGTCACGCTCCGAAAGTTTAATTACATGTATTTTCATAAGTTAAGAATCGTCAGCGAGTAACTCTTTCAAAAGGGGTCTTAGAATTTTGTTTGTTATCCAGAAAACACGGGAGCATGGGGGGGGGGCGAATTTTTGGAAGAAGTTCCTTACAGTAAGTCTCAGCAGAGTGGCCCCTTGTTGCGAGTTTAGCTATACTGGGTTGTGATGGTATTCGGCAAAAGGAGAAATTTCTGTGTGTTTCCACGAAGCGTATGTTAATATGTGTGTGTGTGTGCGTGTGTGGGTGATTTATCCTGCCCCCCCTGCGTGCCGCACTGCCGCTTCGCACGAACGCAGTCAGTCTTTGTCCCTCGCCGACTCCCGAGCCAGATTTAAGGAACACACGTGCTACCAACCTAACCAGACTCTTCTTCATTACCTTCCACAACGTTAGCTATAGCTTGGCCGTCCCAGTATCTCGCTCTCGAGACAGGTCGGTCTGCGTGTTTGCATGAGAAATATCCGTAACTGAATCTTGTCGGTGCACTTTTTATTATTATTTGTTAAACCGGGAGAACGATATTAAAAAATACTTTGCTTTAAAGAATGACGTTTATTGTGCATTGGACATTTTAGAAAAGTTCATTAAAATAAATAAATGGTTCTTTTGGGTGTAGACAGGCTATGTATAGGGTTATCCACATAGTGGCAACTCCCCTCTTATAGCATAGGAAAGGGATTTGAAAGGGGGTATGCGGAAGGGTGGAGGAAGGTAGCCAAGGGTTAACTAGGACCCCCCGGGCTATGGTTTAAGGATCCTACCCGGCATTCGACTAATAGTAATGCAGGACAAACCCTAGAAAAACCTGTATCAGGTAGGTCGGGCAATTGGTACTTGTCCCACGCCCTTCCGATGGCGGGAAAAAATACTTTTCTTTAAATAATGACGGCTACTGTGCATGGGACATTTCAGAAAAGTTCATAAAAATAAATAAATGTTTTGTATTATTAACAATAATATAAAAGCTGTAGGTAGCAACAAAAATGTTGTTTCGCCCAAGTCAGGTTCAGTAATTTCGAAAAAATAAATAAATATATAATAAAACATTTTCACTTACAACAGGCAAGGCATCAAAAACTATCCTCTAAACGTTTGGTATGATTTTTATATATGTGAAATTCCTAAACCTGAAGATGTCCTACAACAAGGACGAAACGTCTGTGTATTTCATTTATCGTAGTTAAACAATTTTGAGACCCAAAGTCCGTTTATTTATTTATTGATAATATTATAAAGGGCAGATATTTTTTATCATCGTAAGTTTTTTTTCGATCACTAAAATATTTACACTGCACAGTAGCCACACGCTTATTAATGAAATGAAGACGAAAGCTTACAAATAACAAATTTATTGTGACCTTGAAGGACTCTGGAGTATTTTCGTTATGTTTTTATTATCATCATATTCAAAAACTGACCATTTGTAGTAATAATATATGCTGCTATACAACTATCGTTCCTTCTAGCCTCAACTTTGTTTCACTTTACTGCTCCCCATCTTTTGGTTTAGGTTTCACCTACTTCATTTTCATTTTAATCTTGTCCCATTATAAGTTCAAAAGTATAATAGGAACCCACGTAATGGTTAGAAGTAAGGGAACAACTAGGTTCGATTTAAAAAATAAAAACTATATTTATTAAAGGAATAAAAATAAATTGGCCGACCCGGGAATCGAACCCAGGTCATTTTTTCCTCGTGATTAAAATAAATAACTTAACATGGCCTGATGCTAAAAGCTCTCTCTTTATTCTTGAATGGAGGGAATAAAAGAATCTACACAGTTCATAATCCTCCTTTTTTTTTTAATTTTAAGAATAATAATAAAATAAGTTTCTAATAGGAATTAAGGAACTGTGATTCTATAAAAACAAATATATATTAAGAGTAGATTATTTAAACAGCTAAGTATATGAAAGGTAAAATAATGAAAAATCGAGTATATTATTATTAGATTTTTAGAATGATGCTGTTGTTAATATTTAATACAGATTAAGTAGACTATTGAATGCGTTTTAATAGTTTTTTAAAATAAACACACATTAACATATTAAAAAAATAAGATTAAAAACGAAATACTCGGGTAAATACTTTGATAAAAAATAAATAAAAACATATAACGATTTAAATGGCAGTTATGGTAAAAATAACAAACACCTACTTGAAATTGTAGACACTGAGTATCAGTGACGTCATCGAACCTTTGCTTATTGCGAATAGGCAAGTGTCTGATACACGCGGCTCATTACGACAAACTTGACAGTCGATATCAACATTATCGATCTGTAAAGACGGATCGATATGTGACTGTTTTCGATTGTTATTTTTAAATGCTTCCAATTGGGTGTTAAATTCGATTTTACAGACTTGAAAATGGCGGAAGGTGCCGAAAAGGAAAAAATATTATTTTTTAATTTAGTTTTTAACGGTTTTGTGGAGTTTATTTTCACACGTGTTTTAGATGTTAATAAGCCAATATATATTATTTCCATTCGTGTGATTGCAAAGATAAATCGCAGTGACGGGGGGTCAGACTCTCCTGGAATCCGATGGACTGAGCTTTTTTTCCCTGATATTATGGACGGTCCCCGCTCTTAATCCTCCGCTGGTGATGGACTACTCGGGCAATGAGTCATTGCTCCGGGAGGTCAGTCTCCCCTCGCCGCCATGTTTAATATTGCTGCACCTTAGTGCGCTCCACCGGTTCCGACATTGTTGTTACCTAATGGGGGTGGTGGGCTTCATTATATCCGTGGAGAGGGGGTGGACTGCACAATGAACGGGGGGCTGCGATTGGCAGAATCTGGTCTCCAGCCGAAACGGCACCAGCACAACGTTGTCAAAATCAGAAGGGAAAAAAAATAACTGGGGACAGTAATAATGTTCCGCCATGTTTTTTTTTTCATTCAGGTAAATTTATATCCTAATCCGATAATTATTTTTAATTTTATAATTCACAATGCTACTAAAATGGCTTTTAAATCATGTTCATAAAGTTTTCATAATTAATTCCGTCACAATAATTGCTCCCGATTTTCACCCTACCAACTTTTATCCGTTCATTACATAATTTCAATGTATCCTTCCAAAAAAAAATTAGAGAAATAGGTAAATTAAAAAATAAATAATTATGTAGCGTTTAAAGTGGATCGTAGGGGTTACTTACAAAGTTTTATATTGGACAAACGAAACGTGCTTTAAATCCCAAAATTAAGACACGTATCTATAAAAATTACCCCCATTTAAGGGGTAAAGACAAGCCTATTGGGAAACAATATTAAAATTTGAGTCACAAATGCAAGGTTGATGATGAAAATGACTCTGGTAATGTCTGAAACGTTAAAATTGATTTATGAAATGAAAAGAAAAATTACCTTTCGAGTTTTGTCAACTGACGAGGGTAGTTGTGTCGCTCTAGGCTCTGCTTAGCACCTGAATGAAAGGGGGACAAGGATCCCAGTAACGTTGTTGTCTGGTATTTATGTTATAACTTATTTTGTCTGTATTTGGTTGTCTTTATTTTTATTATTATTAATTTTCAATATGACGTAATTTTTCTTTTTCATTTTCGTCTTCTACTTCTTTTACCGTTTATGTTATGTCTTTTCTGAATTATGTTTCTGTTCACTTCTTTATTAAATTGAATTATAATAACTGTACAGGCAACTGATTTAGTTACATTAATGCCTGGATAACGTTTAGGACCTTATTCTGTTCTTACTCTCTGTATTATTTACCCTTACATGTCTTCTACTGCGTCATAATATTTCGTAATTTATTTATATACGTACGTATACCTTTTGTGAATGAAAACTTATTCTGTATTTATTATTATGGTCGTTAAAATTATTTGTCTTATTATTTTCTCCTAAGGTTAGTTGCAAATTCTGTAAGGTGAAATTTAATAATACGAAGGTCACTTCAAATGTAATGTAAGTATATTTGCAACCTACAGCTTTCTTAGTTTTACAGTGTGTAGATACGTCCCTTAGGAACAAACTTTTAGGGGGGGTTTTTTATCACACAATCCACATCCGTCTCAATCATGTCGTTAACTCGCGAGGTGTATCCAGAATATTGGCGCGCCCTCTTTCACCACGCAGTCTGTTTTTCCCACCTGACTAACTGCACTGAGACCGTCAGTAGAAACTACTCCATATACCTTTTTTTTCAACCTCTTGGAGATGTTTCCCACTATAAGAGAACGTTGCTTTTGACGAATGTCAAGTTCAGCAGCCATCAAGCCTCCATCAAGCTGGTACAGAGTCAGGGGACAGATACACTCAAATCGCAGAATTGTTTTCTGGTACTGATGACAGTCAGAAAGTTACAGGGAAGATTGTGCGAGTGCGGTGATCCTGGATCAGCGAAAGTGGATCAACGCTGTGGTCAGCAGCGAAGCGAACGGACCATGAGCTGCGCGGTCTCATTAGAAGGGGGGGGGGGGGGGCTGGAAGACATTGTATGCAAAGCGGCGAAACCAGGAAGTGCTTCAAAAGGGGACGTGAGCTTTGCGAAACACACCATGTGAGCTATTCACTGGGCGTCCTCGAGCTGCTGACGTATGTCGAAACGCGGAGGATCTTGTGAGGGTCCGTAACATCCGACAGGACGGAGGAGGATCTGGGTCTGTCAGCCCTCCATAGTCATTCTTTATCCTGCCAATTAGGGAAGGTGGTTTTTGAAATACAAGGGTTTTTTTTACCAACACGTAACTTATTCCGTCCTAGAATCCCCTGGACTCACTACTTTCACCGAGCAGCAGCCATTTATTATTTCCCACAATTAAATACTAGTAACAGTATTCCAGTCCACTGGGTTAAAAATAATATAATATTAAAAAAATTAGCGTGTAGAGGCGTTTCGACTCCTCCATAACTTTGGCTTCCTGAACAGCGCAACTTAACGTTACTGAAGCTACCGAAGCTTCGACAACAAACAAGTGATTTAAAAGTTTAAATAATATTAATTAAAATGAAATATTCTACATCTGTCTGAGGTAATGGTTAGTAAAAACGTGCAATTACGAAGGTCATTACAAAATTTATTTAAACATATTTTTCATCTTTCTATATCTTTGAAATTTGTGGACTTCATAGATACATCCATCCCCCCTTGTGTTCAAATTTATGTCAATCCCGTTCCCGTGAGTAGCGCCGTCGCAGCATGTCTTCAAGATGGCTGCTGAACTTGATCTCGGTCGAGCGCCGAAGAGCGACTCTTGATGATTTCTTAAGAGATTGATTCTCGAGGAGGTTGAAATTCCTTCAATGTATCAAACCCAAAGTGCGGATCCAGCGGTAATTAAAAAATGGCCGCCAAAAGCTGAAACATGTCGCCTTGAATTGCCACGCCAATGGAAAAAATGTGAGGAGAAACGTCGTTTTTTTTAAAATTTAATCTAAAATTATTTTCTTGAAGGGGGAATATTCCCCAAACTCTCCAACAGGTAAAATATTCCATTTGTTAATCGTCCTATTAGGACTGTTTTTTGTTTTCGGTATTTTATTTTTTACTGATGGTCCCTTCTACTGTGCTTTTGGAGCTGATTCCAGGCCATGGGTCTTATCCGTTCCTAAGCTTTACTCTCTACCTCATTTGCTATAATAAATACGTACCTGATGGTTCCCAGTTTTAGTTTCCATGATCTGGCTCTACTTTTACAAACTTAGTTGTCCCCTTTTTCTCAACTTCCATGGGTCTTGTCCGTTCACAAGCTTTGGTCTCTACCTCCTTTGCAATAATAAATACCTTCCTGATGGTTCCCAGTTTTAGTTTCCATGATCTGGCTCTACTTTTACACACTTAGTTGTCCCTTTTTTCTGACCTTTCTCCAATGATTTTATTTTATTTTTTTCGATAAGGATCCCAACAAGTTTCCATTATCCCAGTTTATTAAAATTAAATCGCACTGTTTTCATGTTTTTTGTTTCCGATATTTTATTTACTTTTACTGATGGTCCCTTCTACTGTGCTTTTGGAGCTGATTCCAGTCCATGGGTCTTGTCCGTTCATAAGCTTTGTTCTCTACCGTCTTTGCGGTAGTAACTTCCTACCTGATTGTTCCCAGTTTTCGTTCCCATGACCTGGCTCTATTTTTACAAACTTAGTTGCCCATTTTTTCTGACCCATCTCCAACGATTTTCTTTGATTTTTTTCTATAGGTATCCCAACAAGTTCCCATTATCCCAGATTATTAAAATTAAATCGCACTGTTTCCGTGTTTTTTGTTTCCGATATTTTATTTATTTTTAATGATTGTCCCTTCTACTGTGCTTTTGTATTTCGGAGCTGATTCCAGTCCATTGGTCTTGTCCGTTCATAAGCTTTGTTCTCTACCGTTTCTGCTATATTAACTTCCTACCTGACTGTTCCCAGTTTTAGTTTCCATGATCTGGCTCTACTTTTACACACTTAGTTGCCCCTTTTTTCTGAGTTTTCTCCAACGATTTTCTTTGATTTTTTTCGATAAGGATCCCAACAAGTTCCCCTTATTCCAGTTTAATAAAATTAAATCGCACTGTTTCCGTGTTTTTTGTTTCTGATATTTTATTTATTTTTACTGATGGTCCCTTCTACTGTGCTTTTGGAGCTGATTCCAGTCCATGGGTCTTGACGGTTCATAATCTTTGTTCTCTACCGTTTCTGCTATAGTAACTTCCTACCTGATTGTTCCCAGTTTTAGTTTCCATGATCTGGCTCTACTTTTACAAACTTAGTCACCCCTTTTTTCTGAGCTTTCTCCAACGATTTTCTATGATTTTTTCGATATGGATCCCAACAAGTTCCCATTATCTCAGGTTTTTTAAAATAAATCGGAGTGTCTCCGTGTTTTTTAGGATTGATAAAAAAATATATTCTGAATAGAAAACTAGGATTTGTCACAGCTTTGAAGATTCCCTGGTGAGCGATGTGAGACGCGATGGCGCTCCTCCGCGTTGAGGGACAAAAGACCTGCGGTTCTAGCGCCGGAAACGAAGACATCGCCGAGTCACTCAGCTAATGGTTGCTCCAGGAAGCGTTAATTGCGAAGATAGCGACAGGGGTATGGAGATCAGGCTCAGTGTGAGAATGGGCCTTGTTAACGCCGCTGCGCTAGCGAGCAGCGCAAATGGCGCTATTTATACCCGTCGGATCGTCCACCTTGACACGAGGATTCTCAGGCTTTCGGCGGCCTTGTGCGAAATTAGGCCTTCTACAAATGTCCTGCTCAAACAAAGCAGCAACTAGTCAGATGCATTGTATCCAACAACACCGCGGAGGAGACGAGCGTGAAGAACAGGGAAAATTGCGAAGTCCCGTAATCAGTCATATCCACGAGCACTTATATAAAATTTTAAAATAAATTACACATTATTCAGTATTTACGTATACATTAACTAGTTTTTTATGTATGCATGACAAGTATATTTAAAGGAAATCAAATAAATGGGCTCGTTAAAGAACTAAAATGGCGTTCACTTAATTCGTACATCCTTCAATTTAGAAAAAAAAAATTATTCGCATCACACAATAAAATAAAAAATATTTCTCCTAAGACGACTAACATTTATTGGATTAATTAAGTTGAAATGACTTCAATAAATATATTTTTTATATGGTAGCTTTCGGCTTGCAGTGTGCCACATTCCGCCATTATTCTCTGGTTACATATTATAAAATAATACATTTACATTTAAATAAGGGTTAAATTATATACTTATACGTTACCTAATGTTTGTAAACTCTACAAATGTATTACGTGTTGTGTATGATAGCTGAATTCAAACCCATATAAACATTCAGTCTGGGAGTTTCACATTCCACAGTTGGCAACACAGTAATACTGAGCAACACACACTCGCTGTCCGTGGCTTCAGGCACTTGGTGACTGATACACACCTGCCACGTGTTTGTCGATGCACAATAAATTGTATATAGTGTAACGGACTTTCGTTATATTAATTACCAACCCACAAACGGAAAAATTACTAAAAAATACTCTTAAAAAACAGCCTTGTTCCGTAGTAAGTAATTAGAAATTTTACATTACGCTGGTGTTGCCAACTGCTGTACGGGACAAACACAATTTTTTAAAGTGTTTTAGTATCCTTGTTTATATTTTTATTAATATTAGGGAACTGACAATTATGGCCAAAGCTTCCACATTAAATCAATTATTTTGTATACCATTTATAAGGTCATTTATTTTAACATTTATCAGGATTTAAAAATGACGGATTTCAGGTGTATTATTATACAACATTCTGAACACTGGAAAGTCGGTAAGTTTTATTATTAGTCCCCCCCATTTACCGTTTCAAATCCTGAATAAAAATTGTTTTACAGTAATTAAACACAGATAAATAAATGTAAAAATATAAATGTCAGATATATTAATTATTAATTGATTAAATAAAAATTGGATGATATTAATAAATAAAATTAAGAGGTGCATATATAAAAATTTTAAGAAGCTTAAAAACAACAAGAACATAATTTTTTGGGGGAGAAAATTTATGTACATGCTATTTTTTATTTTATTGTAATTTAATAGTGACAAATAGCGCTGGTTTATTCATTGAAGTCAGATATAAATATAATTCTATTTTACTTTGTACTTTGTACAAGGTTCAGTGGGGGGGGGGAACAAATGTATCAACTCCATTCGTTTAATTTTGAGTGTTAATTATTTTATTATTCAAGGATTTGAATAAAGTAACTTTAAAAAAATAATATTCCGTGGTATTGCCTCTTTAGAAATATGAATAACTTGTACAGTATTCAATATCGAAGCCAATGGAAACTATAGCTTAATGGTTCCATTGACCGCGGTGGTCCATGTTTCGTTTCCTGATCCTCATTACATTTTTTTGTATCCTAATCTCTTAATTGACTTTAATATCCTACACAGTTGAGCTTTAATTACTTGTGTTCTTGAATAAAGAAACTAAAGAATTAAAAAAAAACGGAAATAAATATTTTTCATACCCTATTGGGCCTGTGTCTGAGCTTCGTTACAAAGCAGTTCCTGTACTCTTGAACTAATTTATTGCGCCTTGGATCAATTCACATGTAGTGACAATTCTTCAGTGAAGTCCTGAAATAAGGACGTGAAGAATGTTGGTCTGTCAGGGCTCAGGCTTGCGGGTGGTTGGCTCTGATTCCTGAGGGGGAGATAAACGATGTACCAAGTGTATAGGGTCTCGGGTTCGATTGCAGTCCCGGTTGAGGATTTTCCTATCCTGTTTGTGTAATTACAGTAAATAGTACAAACAAATTCTTCCGTAATTTTTAATATATAATGTATATATTGTAATGCCAATTAATTAGGCCATTAATTGTTTGGACATAAAATTTGAATTGTTTGATAAATCCATTATAGCGGCCTGATCGAACAAAGCAACAATGGAAAAGCGAGTTCAGCCGCTTTTGTTGAAAACTCAAAATGGCGTTTGCGCGGATTAAAGTCTAGCAGTTTACGTCTATAGCCAGCCAGGAAATGAAGTTAGTTTTTTTACGTCTACAGCCAGCTAGGATAGAGTTGGTGATGAAAGATTTCTGTGGACGGATGAGGTTTTTCTGGTGAGCAGCAAAGAGCGGAATAGTAAAGTTGACAGTTTAAGTCTACAGCAAGGAGCTAAAATAAATCTTCAAGGAGCTACGTTGCAGTTTAAGTCCAAATCAGTAAAAGACTAATAAATCTAGGAATCATAGGATTCCTGTAAGGCGAGCAGACATCAGATAGCTGACAGTCAGGAGGATCATCCGAGTTCCTGGGAGCCTATCAGTTTTGACATCAATAGTGTAAAATCTGCGAGTCGACATTTTAGAGTCAGTGTATAATAGTGTACTTTCGAAACCAAAAAGAATGCTGGTACCAGCTGGACAGATGTAAGTAACAAAACCAAAACTAATGATTAATTGTAAACTTTAATTAAAGGATAAAGTCAGATTTCGTTCTCTATTAAATTGTCAATCAGAGTTAATTTCTTTACTTTTTAATTTCTTTCATTCGATCGACATATTGTTTAGGTAAATTGTAAACTGCTTTGTTAACAAGATTTTAAATCAATTTGTTATGTTCATTATCAAACTCAGTCAAGGCCCTGAGAGAAATCTCAAATTTGGTTGTAATTATCTTTATTGCCACAAAATAAAATAAAAATATTTTGTTTGTTAATTTTTGATTATTATTTCATTTACTAAGCGACCTACTATTTGATTATTACATAAATGGCGCTTAAACGTGAGGCAAATTCTTTAAATTAAAAATAAATTAAACGAACAATCTTTAAATTATTACAATATATATATATGGATCTCAAGAAATAACGTCACATATAATAGCACTATAAATTAATTATTGTTTTCAGGTGGGTAACACAATACGGTTTTTGAAATGATGTGAAATCCAAGAGGTTAATGTGATTGCTTATTTGTGTGAGGTAAACTGCTTATTTACGGTACACGTGTAATCAATTACCAACAGGCCAGCGATGGACGAGAACTGCATCGTGATGGTGTTATTCGGGTTTGTTGCCGTATCAGCCGCTCATCTGAGCAGAGCACCGTGTCGAAAGAAAAGCAAGCTTCGAGCCCCCCCCCCTCCTCTTTGCTGTATGTAAATTCCCATAGCAGGCACTCTTGATGGCTTTTTAATAAGCTAGGCGCGTGATTTGTGCCCGTAACGCCCCTAAGCAGCTTCGGCGTCGTGTATCTCTTCTAGTTAATTTAAGCGATCTTCTGCTCTATGCAAACAAGTTTGCCTTAAAATTAAAGGTGCGGAGGGGGGGGGGGAGAGAGAGGAAATATTACAGACATCGTGTTTTCTGTTTTACTACCTGCTAGAAAGAACTCGTTTAAATCCCGCAAAAGGTTGTCATGTTATGTTAACTTACATCAAAAGTGGTTATTTAACTTACGAACAAGGTAACAACGAAACACCCACAATGCGTCACTTTGTAGTCTTTATTTTGATAGTAATTTTTGTTTCATAGTTTTATTTTATAAATAAATAATTAAACAGCCACACAAATTTCCCCACCACTTTAACTGTAAAAATATTGGAGCGGAAATACAAGCGAAGATCCCTTGTAACATACATCCAGGATGTTTTAAAAAAGAATCATTCAGCTTTTAACCTGATGTGATAGACCAGTGTACTGTAATAAAGTGGAAACTGGAACTCCACGTGGTTTCATTTACGTGCTCCTTCGATGATGGATCGGCCGTACTCGACAAAAAATGATTCAGTCTTACACCCTCCACAGTTACAGGTCCTTTCACTTTGTATGTAAAAAAAACCTATTTACTTTTCCTTTATTGATAAATTAACAATTTTATATGCTGGTTATTGGACTGATTAATGGTCGGTTGAGACTTTCTGAAACACCTTGTACATTTTAATATTTTTCAACCTTACATCCAAGAGCTTGGTGACATTTTTGTTGGTACATATTTGATGAAATCGAGGTTAACTGCTCTGGCTCATCAACCACCGAGTTAAAATCGTCGTTTCGGTTAACGACTCATTGTAGGAATATCTTCAATACCTTTTCAATAATTTACTGTTATGTTCTTTCTCATAAAAAACAGTAAACTCTAAGTTAGCTTCAACTCATTCAATTTAGACCTACTTTATATCTGTATTGATTCGATAAAATAAAAATGTGAAGACCTTCTTCACATCTCTATACGACGGCACTATTTTTCATACAATATATATATATATTGTAATAATTCATAATTGGCCTTTCTTTAATTTAGAGAATTTGCCTCTCGTTGAGCGTCAAAATGTAATTATTAAAATCGAAGGCTTTTTTAAAATGAAATAATCAACATTAACTAACAAAAGATTTATTTATTTTGTGGCAATAATTTAAAAACAATTATGAATTATTACAGTTTGGCGCCCAACGTGGGGCTCGTTAATTTAAATAAAGACGAAATATTTGAATATTACATAAATCTTAATTCTTCAATTAAAAGGCTAAATTTTTGTTTATTACCTTTTTGGCGCCCAACGTGGGGCACGATTTTTGGTAATAGGGCAGAATCATAATTAAAGAACGAAATCTGACTAACCGAGGTATTGGTGCGAAATAGTATTTTGGATAGGATGTGCATGCAATTTGTTTTTGGAAATTATATACATGCGTGTGAAACTTAGAGGATTTTATGAGAAAATAGAAATTAATTGTGCATAGAAAGAACATTGTTAGATTTATGTTGTTAAGGAATAAAAAGAAGTTGATAGTTAAGAAAGAGATAGAAATAGATCATAGTATAGTTAAAGACGATAAAATTAGAAAGAAAATGGACGTTGAGCAAATCGTATTTCAATGTGGGCAAGCAATCAATGATGATTTTCTTGAACAGGTACTAGATAAGTCTGAAGATTATGGGATGGAGTTAGATGAAGAAGGGTTAAAGGGATTGGAGAATGTTGAATGAGAAAATCTAGGTGATCAAATTGTTAATCAGAGTTAATCTCTTTACTTTTCAATTTCGTTCTATTTTAATTGACAAGTTAATTTCTTTTCGTTTAGTTTATTTCTATCAACGTATTGTTTAGGTAAATATGATTTGTTTGTTTAATAAGATTTTTAAATCAAATTGTTGTGTCCATTATCAAACCCAGTGAAGACCCTGAGAAATTAATATTTTAAATTGTAATTGTTTTTGAGTTATTGCCACAAAATTAAATTAATTAAGGCATGGATGATTATTACATTTTTGGCTTCCACAGCGTGGGGGCTCGTTAGTTTAAATAAAGACGAAATATTTGAATATTACATAAATCTTAATTCTTTACATAATTAAAAGACTAAATTTTTGTTTATTACAATATATATATATATATATATATATATATATATATATTGTAGTAATTGGTAATTAAGACATTGTGCTAATTGGAAAGTTGGTTTGTAGAGGACTCATTATTAGTGGATATAGAGTGGACGCCGCAACAAGGCGGCAATGCAAAGAAAGTATTGTTGTCGATCGGCTGAGAATTTTACGCGCTCAAAATTTACGAGACGAGGAGTTCAGTCGGGCATAGAACAGCGAGGTGTAAAGACCAGAAAGTTCATATTATAAAAAGTTTTGCAGTCGGGAAGGAGAGACTGAAACTAATGTTGTAATCGGTGGCCGAGCATAAATTCAACCTGCTGGCCATAGACAAACCAATGAAGTACATTTCCAACTAAAGTCACGAGATCTGCAAATCCAGGTTGCAGCAAAGCATCGAGAACCAACCAATTTGTGTTAGACCAACCAACAAAACTACGCCAATTAGAATTTGTTGACATTTAGAATCTGTGAGAACTTAGAATCAGTGATATCTCCAAATTTTGTGCACGAAAAACCTAAAATGAGACCTGGGCGGCCGTAAGTAGAAAAACTTTAAAATCATATTGTAAACCGTTTCTAAAAGATAAAAGTCAGATCGTTCTTTTCTTTTAATTATTTAATTATCGATAAAATGAGATCGTTAATTCCTGATGAAATTTAAAACTGTTTAAACTCAATCTGTAGTATTATTTCTTCCACAACAAATTTCGTCTATGTTTCAGACGCATTAACTTCCATAAAAGGTAAATGTAATTTTGATTGTTTAAATTCAGCCATTTATCAAATCCAGTTCAAGACCCTGAGATCCCAAATATTATTGTGTATTTAAAATTGTTAAAAAATTTGATTAATTGTTTTCCCTTAATAATCTTTTTATTTAAAAGCGCCCAGCCATTATCTATTATATTATCTATTTTAATTATTACAATATATATATATAGTGTGAAGGCAAACGTGCGCGCGAAGTAACGCAATCACCAAGATTGCCGCCAGTGGCGCTAGCTTCGTGTATAGCAATAATATATATTCGGTAACTGTGTATTAAATAACTTCATTGTAAGTAACTGACGTAGTTTAACAATCCGTTACAGTAATCTTAAGTATTTACTTTCATATTAATCGCTAGACAATGCTTCATTATAATGAAAACCTCTACAAATCCCTGTAATTGTTCTATTGAACTCAAATTTCTCGACTACGCTTTTCTGGCAAATTAAATTTTTTTTTGTAATTTTTGGCTCCCAAGTTGGGGGTGTTTATGGGCCATCTTTCAGTATTTCTTGTTCATTTTTCGTAAACATATTCAGATAAATAATCTATCCAAATTTTCAATGCGGTTCGTGTACTCTTTGTCTAATAGTGACTGTTTATCGTAGTAGTAACGTCGTCGTTCTTATCTCATTTTTAAAATGAGCATAACAATTATGAAGGTTGCCTTTGTTTCCTTGATGCGATACTTTGGTAACGTCAGCTATTGCGAAGCCGGAGTTACGCAAAGAATATTAAGCATAGCACACGGCGTGACGTATTATTATTCCTCCTCTGGGAAAGCTCGATACTAACTACCTGGGTCGACGACTTCACAGCTGCACTCGCTAGTTGGCAGCACTAAAGAACTTACTTAGTCTTAAACGTATTTGTGAAGTGTAAAATATATATTTGAATGCGGTACATAATATTCTTAGGCTCGGGAGTGAATTAGTCTCTTAATTGAAAATAATGACTACTTTTAAGTCGAAACAGCCATTGATTGATACAGGTTTTTGTCGCAGTATCCGTAGTTGATGCGACATCTCCTTCATATTGAATAGAAAACAGTCCATATTGCTAATTAATAAAAAAAATAACGTTCCTGAATAATTACATATGGTAATTTTCATTATTCCTCCGAAGCCATCGTGCACCATTGAGAAATTGGTCACCGAGCACGACGCTAATGCTAATAACGGCTGATGTTTGGAGAAGCTGGGCTGGGACTGGCCTGTCAACTGTCTGTTGTAACCAATGCGCTATTATGCATGCATGTTCTGCACCCCTTACGGCATTAACATCTGAAACAAGCTGCTTCGACGGATAGACCCAACCAGCTGGAGGCGAGACAGTCAAGAGACAACGTCACGAGGAGGAAAAATAATCCACAATGAGAGAGAGAGGCAGAGAGGGAAAAGGGAGGAGAGAAAAAAATTCAGTAAATGTTTATAAGCTTTGGTCGAATACATTTATGATAGGAAAGACAGAATACTGAAAAATCAGGCAGGAGTTTTTAATCGCCGTAGTGCTTCTGTTCACGTTCAAAGTTAGTTATGGAATTTAAAATAATTATTTTTACATGCTTACACTCAATTCTACCTGGGTGTCAGGCGTTGCCCGGGTATTTATATTTATAGTATTTAATTAGACACTATTCCCATAAGAATCCAAAAAATAATACCCCTACCAATATATGTCCTCAGATTGTTTAACCCATCCCCATGATTATCCACATGTTACTTACAAAGTTTGGTAGAAATTTCTTCTTCCGACTAAGATCGTACTCGGGGGAGTTTTTTTAACCTTATCCCACCCTTAGAGGGATGAACTACAACCTAACCGTCATGTTGAAATTCAGAATTAAACAACTCAGCGACTTGTACAGCTCCGGATTCAACACCAACTTGCATTGCTTTTTCCGCGTTCATATATTGTAACCGCCCCTCGTATGCCGAATAGGGTTGAATATCATTGACACCCCGTCCACCCCCCAAAAAAATTGTTATTCGACGCAAAATCGAACGGTTTGAAGTGTTTTAAAAATTGTGCTGACCCATGTGGAGTTGCATAAGGCTACGAAAGGCTTTTTGAGGGGGGGGGGGGCGGGTACAACATAATAGCTCACCAAAGTTTCATCGCAGTCGAAGGATGAATGGTATAGGAAGGCATAAGGAACAAACAAAAATACATTAATTTTTTTATATACAGATAAGGCGCAATTTACTGAAAGGTGAAACAGGGAAGCAATGAATAATCTCAGCCGTGTTATTTTTTGGGGATGCCTTTATCCTCTCCGTTTTTGAACTAAGGTTCCTACAAGCCGAGGCACCACGGCCTGTTTTGAGAGGTGTATGTTCCGGGGTACCAGACCTTGGGCATACGGTAAGAGTTGTTCCCTGTTCCCATTGGAACAATCGGCCAGCTGTCGAGGCCAGCAGGTCGAGGTACGGAGAAGGGAATGCTGCGTCCCCACAGTAAACTTTTCTCCCGCTATCGGAAGGGCGTGGGACAAGTACCCAATGCCCGACCTACCTGATGCAGGTTTTTCTAGGGGTTTTCCCTGCAGTGTTTTAAGGCTAATGACGGGTAGGATCCTTAAACTATAGCCCGGGGGCCCCTTGGCTACCTTCCTCTACCCTTCCGCATCCCCCCTTTCCTGTGCTATAAGAGTTGCCACTATGTGGATTACCCTATACATAGCCTGTCTACACCCAATATATATATATATATATATATATATATATACATTTTTTTCTTCTACCAATACGCAATTTATAACGCGCACTAAAGATGAATTAATGGAAGCTACGTCCACACGTGTGACGTGTTTAACGTAGCTTAAATCATATTTTACGAGATTTTAGAAATACGGACAAGTGCGGACGAACAGTACCATCGAGGGGGAGGGCGACGACGATCAGACACGTCCTGGTCGAAGCTACCAGACCATATAGAGACGATCAGCCGGGTGCAACTCTAATGATGTTGAGCAAGCCCTAATTACAGTTATTATTTACGCACGCACCCACGTACGCACAAACAGGCAGAAAATTTTTATGGCTTCCTGGCGAGATAAAATAATTGGCCGTTGTTTTGTCGCCCTGGGACGTCATTACCAGAGGTAAATAACAGCAATAAGTCAGTAGTTTGTTGTTGGAGCGCGTGAACCCTCGACACCTGCCGTGTCGCTGCACATCGCCTCGTGGTGTGCGTTAAGTTCCCTGGATGTTCTTCACTTACCCCCCCTCCCCCCCCGCGTGCAAGGGCTTCCAATAGTCACGATACAATATACAACATTTGAAACAAGTATATAAACAAAAAGAAAAATTTGTTTATTAACCAATTGAATTAAATATACCGACGTTTCTTCTTTTCCATGACCTCTTTAGCCTTAATAATTATATATATAAATCCAGGAAAACCTTGCGTCTAAAATTATTTGCTTGATTTATATAAAAAATTAATTTTAATTAATTAAATTTTAACAATTATATATATATGTCAAAGAAAACCCTGAGTCTTATATATTTTTCTTTATTTCTATATAAATATATTAAGATTTAAATATGAGGTTCAATCTCCAGTAATTGCGGGTACGTATATTTAATTAAATATTTAAGTTTTCTATAATACATCAATTTTATATTAAACAACTCCCGCCATTAACAAAGATAACTAAAACGAAACTGATAAAGCAAACCCAAAGATATACATCTTCCTTTTTCTTATTATTATCATTATCATCACTTATGAGTGTAATATATTTATTGCAGATCCTAAAATGGTACAAGAGTATATATATATATATATATATATATATATATATATATATATATATAATAACCTCTTACATTATTGTTAACCTTTCTATATCATGGTTCAATTCACTATATATCAGGGTATGCATATTAAATGAATAAACTCGGTTTCCATTCACCAAACCAACTAACAAAACAAAGATGTAACAACTCTAAAAACAATGTTAAAGATATAAACCCCCCTTCTTCTTCTTCTTATTATTATTATCAACTTAAAAATGTAATTAATTTTTAATCTATATATATATATATATATATATATATATATTGTAATATACACAATTATTAATCAAATGGAAGGCGTTAATTAAATAAAAGAATTAATAAAGTTTACAAACAATATTCATTTATTTTGTTTTGTGGCAATAATTTAAAAACAATTACAAACTTAAAATATTAATTTCTCAGGGTCTTAATTGGGTTTGATAATGGACACATCAATTATATTTAAAATCTTATTAACAACAAATCACATTAACCTAAACAATACGTCGACTAAAAGAAAAGAAATTAACTTGACAATTAAAATAGAACGAAATTAAAAGTAAAAAAGGTTAACTCTGATTAAATCAGACTTCTATCTTTTGATTACGTTTACATAAATAATTATTTTGTAACTTGTTTCTCACATCTGTCCAGTTGGTTCCAGCATCCCTTTCGTTATCGAATAACACTATTGCGAGATTTTACACTGATTGTAGGCAAAATTTATAGGACGTCAGGAACTCGGATGATCCTCCTTCTTTCTCCAGCTACCTGTTGACTGCTTGCCTTGGGTGAATTCTGTGGTTTGTAGATTTGCTAGTTTTCACTGCTTTGGACTTAAACTGCAACTTTACTATTTCTGGCTGGCTATGGACGTAAAACTGCTTTTACTTAGCACGTTTCGATGTAATGCTTCCGTGAATGTTTTACTTTGTCCTCAACTCACAGCAGCTTTGTTTAATAATAATACAATAAACGACGGCTGGTCTCTGCTCAAGTATCACTTGTTCCGTCCTCCGAAATTTCCAGGCACCAACTCTGTTAAATTCTAGTCACCAAACTCACAGTTATACATCGACGATGTCTTTCCGCGAACTGACCTCTAGTTCACTCGAGTTTTAGCGCACGCATACGCCATTTTGACCTTCCGACAAAGCAACAGAGCTGGACCACATTGTCGCTATGGAAGCTCGTGCCGCAATAATAGATTTCCTAAACAATTTAAATTTTTTATGTTCAAACAATTAATGTCCTAATTAATTGGCAATACAATATATATATATATATATATATATATTTGTTAAACATAATTTTCTGACCCAAGGCCGTTTTGTTTAATTTATACATCAACATCTATTCCTAATAATATTAATAATAATAAAAATAATTTATTAGTGTAATATTAAACTAATTTTAATAATAATAATAATAAAATTAATTATTAATGTAAAATTAAAATTCGTAAAAGCTTAATTTTACATTAATAAATTTAAATTTAAACTATGTTTAATAATAAAAATAAAAAAGAGTTAATTATAGTAAAATTTTACCTTATAAATTATTTTTTCTGATTTAAAATGGGCTGTTGTTTATTTATTAGTTTTCTCTATACTCAGACAATATATATATATATATTGTCAATATATATATTGCTTTGTCGGAAGGTCAAAATGGCGTATGCGCGCTAAAACTCGAGTGAACTAGAGGTCAGTTCGCGGAAAGACATCGTCGATGTATAACTGTTAGTCGTGTGACTAGAATTTAACAGAGTTGGTGCCTAGAAATTTCGGAGGACGGAACAAGTGATATATATATATATATATATATATATATATATATATATATCCTCAAACAAAGTTTAATTTTACATTAATAATTTTTTTTTCCGAATTAAAAAATGGCTGTAATACTGCGATTACATTCGGAAGTTTGATGAAGGTTTTGTGTACCCAAGGGTTTTCTTTACAACAGTCTAACACTGGAATAGAATAATAGTTCTGATATTTAAATAGGAGAAATTACTTCAGATGCTACATATCAGATTATTTAGGGTTAAGTAAATGTTATACTGGAATGATTTAATTGCAAATAAATGTAATCCTTGTTATCATAGACTGACAAGGGGTTGCTGGGGGGGTGGGGGGAGGGGGGATTATATTGAGTAATATTGAGATGGGAAAGCGAAACCCTTGAAAGCAATTTGCAAAGGTACCAATATTTTTTTTCATGTTTGCTTTCCAAATATAATAACGTGGAGGTTTAAAAGCTGAAATGCCCCGCCCGCTTCTTTTGCAAATCGCGGACCGGATGTGTTTCGAAGTAAGGCCTGGCCGCCGCCGCTGTTTGCTTGATTAGCTCGAGAAACTCGCCCTGAGGCCGGGTCAAGTGTACCTGGCCAAGGTATTTGAAGACTTCTACGCGATGGGGAATCCGAGTCAATATTTACCTTCAGCCCATCCTGCACGCGTGCAAAGGGGAAATGGATAATGAACCGTGAAATATGCCCGCCTCGCGTAATTGTAAGAGGGGGGGAAATTCTGCTTAATTGCTGCTCTGACTTTCATCTTGAGTTACTTAAATACACGTAATTTATGTTCTTCCGACCGACCAAAAAACAAAAAAAACTCCCAAACAATTTTAGCTATAAACATTTGGGGACTATTCCCTCGTGGTTTCAATTCGACACCGCGTAGTTTCAGGCTACAAGATCTCGTATCACTCATAAGATTTCCCTTCACAACATTATATCAGAGCATTGCCGGTGCTTGATCTCACAACGTATCGTTTCCACACCCCCCCCCCCCCAAAAAAAGGTTTATTATTACACGAACACATCGAATTACGACGAGGGAATGATTCGTCTTGAGGTGACTTGGTTCTCAAAGTTCATCTCGTAATTGGAAATGTATCTGTTTACGTTAATTTCTATACCAATTTAAATGAGTGTAGACAGATTTTAAATTCTAAGCCAGATTCACAATGTAAACAAATAGTCGCCATATTGGAGTCACTAATGTGGCACGAAAAATTAACCGCAAGGATCGTTAAGTATTTCGTATTGTTTTCTTTAATTATTAGCATCATACTTTTTATTTAATTAAAATATTCCTGATTTATTTCATTACGGAAAAAAGGAACTATTTCCTTTGTTCGTCGCGTAGTAACGTCTCTCTGTGTTTCTCTCGCGCGCGTGACGTCACGGTCTCTCTGCGTGCAAGTAATTTTAACACAAAATGATCACGTTGCCACGTGTACTTATTTATATAAACCCCAAAAAGTGTTTAATTCTAAATTAATTATTGGTAAACAAATGGTTTAACCTTAATCTAACTTTTCCTAGTTCCGTACATCCTTTAGACCGATAGTGCATTAATTAAACAGCTGTACAATACATTGAATTTTTATTGCATCAGTCGCACCATCAGTCTCTCTCTCTCTCTCTCTCTCTCTCTCTCTCTCTCTCTGTCTCTCTGTATCTCTGTCTCTCTGTCTCTCTGTCTCTCTGTCTCTCTGTCTCTCTGTCTCTATGTCTCTCTCTGTCTCTCTGTCTCTCTCTGTCTCTCTCTCTCTCTCTCTCTCTCTCTCACACACACACACACACACACACACACACACACGTGACGTCTTGGTCTCCTGTCGTGCAAGTAATTTAACACAAAATGATCGTGAACTTATTTTTTATAACCCCCGGAAAAGTATTTAATTCTTAATTCATTTTTAGTCGAGAAGTGATTAAACATACAAAATACATTGAATTTTATTGCGTCAGTCCCAACAAATATACCTCATATTTTCTTTACGAATAGAATACTTAAATATACTCCTTGAATATTGCAAGGATATAATTGATCCTCAATCTTCAGACATTACGTAATATGAAATTGTTACGTACATTCACAATGTAAACAAACAGTCCCCATATTGGAGTCACTAATATAGCACGAAAAATTAACCGCAAGATATCGTAAAGTATTTCGTATTGGTTGTTTTTATTTATCAACATTCGATGGAGTATTACCTTTTATTTAATTAAAATATTTTTGGTTTATTTCATTACTAAATAAAGGAACTATTTCCTTTGTTCGTCCCGTAGTAACGTCTCTGTCTTTCACTAGCGCACGTGTACTTATTTATATAAACCTCAAAAAGTGTTTAATTCTAAATTATTAGTAAACAAATGGTTTAACCTAAATCTAACTGTTCCTAGTTCCGTACGTACTTTAGACCGATAGGGCATTAATTAAACAGCTGAGTTTCATTGCATCAATCCCAACAAACATACCTCAGAATATCTTTACGAAATAGAATACTTAAATATACTCCTTGACTATTGCAAGGATATAATTGTCTCTTATTCTTCAGACATTACGAAAGATTGAATTGAAAAAAAAAGATTATTAACTAGACTCACAATGTAAACAAATAGTCGCCATATTGGAGTCACTAATAAGGCACGAATAATTAACTTACATTAACCTCAAGGATCGTAAAGTATTTCGTATTGGTTTTTTTTATTATTTATCAACATTCGATGGAGTATTGCCTTTTATTTAATTAAAATATGTCTGATTTATTTCATTACGGGAAAAGGGAACTATTTCCTCTGTTCGTCGCGTAGTAACGTCTCTCTCTCTCTCTCTCTCTCTCTCTCTTTCTGTGTCTCTTTCTCTCTCTTTCTGTGTCTCTTTCTCTCTCTTTCTCTCTCTTCCTCTCTCTCTCTCTCTCTTCCTCTCTCTCTCTCTCTCTCTCTCGCTCTCTCTCGTGTGACTTCACGGTCTCTAGGCGTGCAAATAATTTAACACAAAATGATCGCGTTTTTGAATTATAATTCTTTCCACATTTTTTGCTAGGGGTTTCTCACCCCCCCCCCCCCACACACACACAGCACCGTATATCGTGTTTTGAAGAATATGTGTACCTACTATTTTATTTTTTGCAATCTGTCCACTCGTTTAAATTTGTATAGAAATTAACATAAATACATACAAACCTACATCCTTTTTATTATTTTTCTTTCTCGCTTTTTCTACTCCAAGACAATGGAATACCCGAATGATCTCAATAATAAAACCTAAGTCTTATATAAACTCATCTCGCGTAATCCTCCAGAATCGGGGGTCGGTATCGCATATTGGCAAATTATATGAGAAATTTTTGGATTCTAAGAAGTTGAGGAATTCTAAATCTATTAAGCTCCGAATGACACTAAAAGAAATGAAAAGTCGAATTCGATCGGTTACAACGGTTACTGGGAACTCGTTATGAATCACGATTACGCAGTGCGGCGGACGAATATTCACTTTTTTTTCTCCCCCGTCGCCGTGTCCTAAAATATCTTTGTGTGAGTGTGATTTATGTTGTCGAATGAATAGAATCGACTGAACAAACAGCAATTTTCCGCACACGAACAACTCTTTGCCGTTGAGACGTTGACAATTGCCTCGGCCGCTATCTTGATATCTCTGAGCTTGTTTTATTCGAAAGCTGCGACGTAATGTCTGTGATTTAGGCGTTTCTAAGCGACGCCTGTGTGTGTGTGTGTGTGTGTATCTGATCGTGCAATGACAGTGATCAGGGACCCCGCTCCACACAGCTCGCAGCCAACACCTGTTCTTACGACATTTGTCTTTGCGGGAGAAATGGATTTGATTGGTCTTTCCTCCGACCCTCCACCACCACGAGAGAGAGACACAGCACGGAATAAGTCGTAGCGATATAATAACGGGAAACCGGTTTAAAGTAGAGTAGTAATATCCTGCAGAAACAGCCACATAACCTAAAAAGGAAAACTTTTTAATATTCGACAACAACAAAGGTGTTGTAAGAAAGAAATGGCTGACATACAAAAAGAACTATTAATTAATTCTAGAACGTATGGAAAAATAGTTTTAATAAAATTAAAAAAATTCAAGTCTGATAGAAAATAATGAATAAGAAAGATAGCCAATACAGACCCCAAAAAAAGGGTAATATAAATACCACACAACGTTTCTGGGATCCTTGTTCCTTTCGTCAGGTGCTAAGAAGAGCCTAGAGCGACACAACTGCATTGGTCAATTGACAACACTCAAAAAAAATAATTGAAAATATCCAGACGTCGAGTGCTTCATCTGGACCGTAGGAACAGAGTCTTCGTGTATTATTTTTTTCTAAGACCGACGAGAACCTTGCTAGAAACTGATGGACTCGTCGCGTACTAACGTCTCTTCTCTCTTTCTCTCTTTCTCTCTCTCTCTCTCTTTCTCTCTCTCTCTCTCTCTCTTTCTCTCTCTCTCGCTCTCTCTCGTGTGACTTCACGGTCTCTTGGCGTGCAAATAATTTAACACAAAATGATCGCGTTTTTGAATTATAATTCTTTCCACATTTTTTGCTAGGGGTTTATCACCCCCCCCACCCCCCCACACACACAGAGATTGGAGGATTTGTTTTTAATTCAAGGAACAAATAAAATTTACGTACTGACGGATTTGTGTAGTTTAACGACATTCAAATATAGATAGTTATGAATCCAAGGTCCTTAATACTTCTTATATACGTGGTTCTAGTTTAAAATGTCAATCTTGATCTTTAAAAAATTATATACTTTTTTTAAATACAGATTAATACGACAATATCCCCCGAAATTTCATGCTCATGCACATCAATTAATTTTTATCAATTTTAAGAACCTTCATAATAAGGTTTTTTTGAGTTTTGTCAGCAGGACTACGAGTGCAGTTGTGTCGCTCTAGGTTCCCTTCTTTAGCACCTGAAGAAAGGTACAAGGATCCCAAGGAACGTTGAGTGGTGTTTTATATTAAATCATTTATTTTGTCTATTTTTCTTATTATTATTTTTCAATCCGATGTCTATTTTTTCCCCCATTGTGATTCTTGTTAAAGTGTAAATGTTTTATTTTAAAAAATATTATAATTTCTTTACATACAGATTAATACGACAATATCCCCCGAAATTTCATGCTCACGTGCTACAGCACATGAAAAATTAATTTTCACGAATTTTTAAGAACCTTCATAATAAAGCTTTTGAAGTTTGTCAGCTGACTAGTGTAGTTGTGTCGCTCCAGGCTCTCTTCTTTAGCACCTGAAGAAAGGGACAAGGATCCCAAGGAACGTTGAGTGGTGTTTTATATTAACACTTATTTTGTCTGTATTTGGCTATATTTCTTCTTATTTTTTTTAATCAGACGTAATCTTTTTTTCCGTTTATTCCTAATGAAGTCATAAAACAACTACAAAAATAATTCATAGGTCATAAGCATGATTGTAACAACACAAATAATAAATGGTTAAATGTAGAAAAACTATATTTATATACTTATTTTAATTTTCACTTGCTGTGGTTTAACCCTCGGCGTCATCTTTAAAGGGAACCGGGGTTCGCTTCCCGACAAGATGAAAGAAGCCGGCAAGTTAAGAGTGATGGAAACAATTATTACAAACATATACAAAAAAAATGTTTCACTTAATTCTGCTGATTGTCGTCTCGGTTATCCGCCATATTAAATTTCGTATCGCCAAACGCATTACCGGGCTATTGTACTTATAGCACTTACTTGTGGCTATGTTTATCTTAATCACGTCATCAGCTACAGCTACAATTATTTTTTATTTTAAGTGGATCGATTGGGATTGTAGCCCATATATTGAGTGTATAATATAATTATTTACAATCAGACGTTTTTTATTTTCATTTTAACAAGTGTTACCTTGAAGAGGTCGCAATTTAGCGACGAAACGTCTGTTTTTTTGTTGTTGTTCACGTGAAAAGGGTTAGTCTCTGAAGAGTACGCACACCGATTTAGATTTAGAGATTTGTAAACATCTTATACTGCTGTTATAACCAGTCATATATGCCTCCAAATTTGTAGACATGGCAAGTGGAATCTTTCAGATCGAAAGACAATGGAGAATAAAATTATTTTCAACGCAAGTTCTCTGGACTTGAAATCTCACAAGCAATCCTTTATTTCAGTTGAAGCCAATCGGATTATGCTAATTCCGTAATCCTCATTAGGAACCGACAACAATGGCGTTTCTTTACTTTACCTCTCTCCGTGGCAATAAACGTTAATGGCGATGATCCTCCCGCGTCCCTGGACCGGGCCCGAGTGTTTTCCTGGAAGGGTCTTTATCGATAGCAGGTAATTCGAGCGTACTTATGGTGCCAGATAGGTGGGAAACAACCGGGACCTAATCAAAGGCCCCGTGCGTCCGATCTGGCGTCGTGTCACGACGTGCGCCATGTATCATCGCATCTGGCCGCGTCCCTCGGCCATTAAGTCATACATTAGAGACGTTTGCTCGCGTCACGATTCTCCACGGCTCTTCACGTCACCCGGGGCCAACGAGCAGCCATTACGGTCTTTGTTCCCAGCTTGGGAAAACCGTCCGGATTTATAGGTCCTGCCTGTGGTACACACGCTCAGCGGCGACCTTCTACGTGTCCTCCTCTAAACTGTCGCACAAGTGTCACTCTGGTTCAGAGTGAGTCGAGAATTTATTGTAGATGGAGCTGGTTTCATTGCCATAGGCTCCTCGTCTGGATTTACCTCCCACTTGCAAATTTCAGATCCAAATATATAGAACCAGTGAGTTTTTTTAAAAAAAATTTCCCATCTTCCCCCATAACCTCCTTCATGCTTTTCATAACACAAAGTATCCCCGATAATCAAATCGATCCAAAAAATATCATGCCGGCTAACCTTCGTTAATGTGTTGTCGGTTCCTCTCGTCTCTAACTTGGAATGACAAGACCCCAAGTTTACAAATTTGTAAATAATTTTATTATATTAAATGATCACTACTGTGATGTCTCCGGACTAAGAGTTAGTTTTAATAAATTTAAGATATGCTGCAACACACCACGAAGCGTAAGAAATTTTTTGAGTTTTGTCAACTGTCGAGTGCAGTTGTGTCGCTCTAGGCTCCTCTTAGATCCAAGAAACGTTGTTTGGTATTTATATTATCACTTATTTTGTCTGTATTTTGAGTTTTGTCAACTAACGAGTGCAGTTGTGTCGCTCTAGGCTGCTCTTAACATCTGAAGAAAGAAACAAAGATCCAAGAAACGTTGTGTGGTATTTATATTATGACTTACTTTGGCTGTATTTGAGTTTTGTCAACTGACGAGTGCAGTTGTGTCGCTCCAGGCTCTTCTTAGTACCTGAACAAAAGAACAAAAATCCTAGAAACGTTGTGTGGTATTTATATGATCACTTATCTTGTCTGTATTTTGAGTTGACGAGTGCAGTTGTTTCGCTCTAGGCTACTCTTAGCACCTGAACAAAGAAACGAAGATCCAAGAAACGTTGAGTATGTATATTATCACTTTTTTTTGTCTATTTTGAGTTGTGTCGCTCCAGGTTCTTCTTAGTACCTGAAGAAAGCGGACAAGGATCCCAGAAACGTTGTGTGGTATTTATATATCACTTATTTTGTCTGTATTTGAGTTTTGTCAACTGACGAGTGCAGTTGTGTCGCTCTAGGCTCTTCTTAGCACCTGAAGAAAACGCACCAACATCCCAGAAACGTTGTATGGTATTTATATATCACTTATTGTTGTCTATTTGGCTGTCTTTCTTATTAGTGAGACGTGTTACACTATAAAACTAATCAAGTACAACTGATAAAGTAATTTTTCTGATACTGATTTGGCAGTTAATAACTGTATAATATAAATTTTTTGCGCACTTACTAATTTTTCATAATCTTCTGACTGGTTTAAAAGGTGTATTTCGACCAGAGCATCACTGACCATTACTTCCCCGGCCCGATTCGCCTCAGAAAAGCCACCATGTTGACTCGCGGTGGTTAAGACATTCCTCAGACATTGCGACAAAACAGCACTGGTCCACCGGCAGAATCGTCTATCGTAAAACGCTTATATTTTACACTAACGCGGCCACCATCTTACAGCGTATTTTTTTTTAAGATTACCTTTTTTTCATGTAAAATTGAAACCAGTGAACCTTTAGACATGACTGATGGTCCTTTTCATTTAAAAAAAAGATCATATTTCTATTCTACCAGCGCGCCATATCTCTTAGATCTTAAAACTGATTCTTTTGTGCTGCCGTCGTATAATTAAATTAAATTAAAATAATTAAATTAAAAAGAAAGAGACCGAGAGGCCTAATCAATATCTAATAAATGTAAAGGAGGGGTGAAATAAAAATTAACCACAAGATATTAAAGTATAATATAAAATACAGAAATATGAGGACAGTGAAATCCATTCATTGTAAAGTTCCCGGAATTAAAAATATGAAGAATATTTTTTAAAAAAAACATCGTATACTGTGTGAGAGAGCTATGACAATCCGAGCTAGTGTGGAAGAAGAAAAATTAGATGAATCTAATTAATATCCCTTGATTTTAATTATATAAAATTTGGTTTTAATTTGGAACGACCTTCCGTTTATAATATTCCAGAATTTCTTCTCCGGTAGCCATTGTCCCTCAAGGTCTGTCTTTATTAATATTAGTATACTTGTAAAAAAACAATGGCAAAATTAAATATATGAATGTATGAAAGACATCGGATTCCCTAGATCCTCGCTAGAATCAGCCGAGTGGTTATCACTGTGTAAACTTTTCAAAAAAATCCTTGGGGTGTTAAAAATGTGACAGGATGAGGTGAAAATGTGTTGTTTAAAATGGGGAGAAAAAATAGGAACATATCGTAATTGACAATGAAGCATAACCAAGGTTTTATGTAGTTAATGAATCGTGTTTTTTTTAAAAAAAAAAAAATAAGCACCCTTCGTTCTTGAACGATGTATAAGTTAGTTATGTGTGGGTAATGGAAGAAGCCACCATGTGCGTAACTACCGCAGTGGCTGGCTGGGGATGTGTTTAAACTGTTTCGGTTATGAGCAAGTCCAATTAGTTACGGGCAATTCTCTGCGACATCTTGAAAATGCTGTGTAATCAACGGCTCGCGTCTAAGTGGAGGGAGCGAAGGAAGGAGGAACCTTGGACACTTCTCAAACAGTGAAAAAGAAAATTCATGTCAAGTGTATAGAATCTGATGTGAACTATTGGAGTTATGGATAAAAAATAATTTAATTTAAGTGTCTTTATTCCAATAGCTCCCATCCTTGCGCTCCTAATTACTAATTGCCTCCAAATTTATTCTTAACTGGAACGTGACGCCCAGACCTCGGCAGTTTCCACGGAAAGCAGGAGATCTATCCCTTTCTGAACTGCTTTAGCAAATACTGAAGGGAAATTATAATTTTTTTACAAAAATAAATTGAGTGGATTTGATGGCTATTTATTTTAGAGGAACCTCATTTTTGTTTAGGTGTAGCCAGGCTACGTATAGTGTAATCCACATAGTGGCAACTCCCGTCTTATAGCACAGGAAAGGGATTTGAAAGGGGGGATGCGGAATGGTAGGGGAAGACAGCCAAGGGTTAACTAGGGCCCCCAGTCTATGATTTAAGGATCCTACCCGGCAATTCGCCTTAAAGTGATGTAGGGAATACCATAGGAAAGCCTGCATCAGGCAGGTCGGCCATTTGGTACTTGTCCCACACCCTTCCAATAGCGGACAGTCTTCCAGCTCTTCCAATGTTGTACTTGGACTGACCAATTTTTTTATTCCTAGCACTTTGTGGTCTTCCTTCCTTCCGCGCTGATAAAGGACACCAGTTATAGGTTTTCTTAACTGCTCTGTCGTCATTGATTCGTTAAATATGACCAAACCAGCTTAACCTTAGGGCTGTTATTTTAAACCAGTATCGATAAATAATACGTACGTTGCTAATACCACAGATAATTACAAATTACCAGAAATAACGACGACTGCTCCAGTAAACTTTGACAGAAAACAATCGACGTATTACAGCTTTACGAATATAAAAAAATTGACGTTTAAAATTATAGATACCTTTAGGAAAAATGATATTAAATATGTTAAATTAACCGTTAAACCAGTTAACCATATACAAAACATACTAAGGTTAAGGATAAGACAAATCTGGTATATAGCATCCCATGTATCAATTGCCCGAAAACATATATAAGTTATACCACAACTAACATCAAAACTATAATGTAACACCATAAACACAGCCAAAAGCAACAGAGCAGCGTTGTCCATCCTCACAAAATTGACTAACCACGAATTCGATAACAATAATATTAAAATATTACATAATAATAATATTCATAAAGTAAAACTTAGAATAGGAGAAGCAATTTATATTAATCTAAACAGAAACAATATTGTTAATAATAGAAACAAAGGTTCAGGAATAGAAAAAACAATATTGCAGAGATACTTTAAATATTGATAAGTAGAACATCCAAAGAAAATAATAAATTGTAAGTTTTTAATTTATTTTAGGCATCTGTGTTGTGGTGTGTATGTTTACATGCATGTATAATCTTATATATGTATATTATTAACAATATGATAATTCGATAATATCGATTCGTTACTATAGTGTCGATTTTCGATTGCAATGCTACACACACTGAACCACCTAATGGAGCAGTTTTTAAAACAGACCTGGTTGAATAAACAACATAGTGTTTATATTAGTGACTAAGTACCTGTAGCTATTAATATTTTTTAAAGTTAATGTGATGTTAATTATAAGACGAGAAGGTGCTGAAAGTGTTGCAATGTGTTCCTAACTTGATGTTTTTATATAAGTTTATATGAGTTGAAAGCTTCCGACTATTTATTTAATAAAGTTTTAAGCTTGGAGACTGTTTTTGGTTTTTTCTACTCATCAACGTCTACGTCAACAGTCCTTTTTACCAAAATGGTTTAATTATACGCAGTATATATAGCAATAAAAATTCCGGCATTTTAGAGAATCCTGCAAGCCTCAGGTCCGCAGATAATTATGGTATTAAATATTAAACAAGAAGATTAAATATTTATTATAAAAAGACTACAAAGATTATATCCAAAATTCAGATAAGCATAATATATAATATTTTTAAAAATTTCCTGTATAGCGGTATGTTACACGGGACGAACAAAAAGGGCATTAAAAACTCTACCTAAAGGAGATATTTATGATTTAAAACAAACATTCACTTCCCAAAAACATGTCAACTAAATTGGAATAGTGTAACATATTCTGAAAGCAAATATTAATGTTAAAAAGTGATACAAATAATCTCAGCAATCTCTTTGGTGTCTTCTTCATATCTTTGTTATATCGTTGTATTAGTTTATTTTGTAGTTGACACGTGATTGTGGATGAAAAATGGTTTTTTAGAAATGTTTGGTAATATAATACGTACAAATTTTTATTTATTTATTATTATTATTTCTTAAATTAATTTTTTTTGGGGGGGGGGGGCAACAGGCTACATGAGGGCACATTGGGCAACTCCCCTTTAATAGCATAGGAAGGGATTTGAAAGGGGGGATGTGGAAGGGTAGAGGAAGGTAGCCAAGGGTTAACTAGGGCCCCCGGGCTATGGTTTAAGGATCCTACCCGGCATTCGCCTAAAGAAATGCAGGGAAAACCCTAGAAAAACCTGCATCGGGTAGGTCGGGCATTGGGTACTTGTCCCACACCTTTCCGATAGCGGGAGAGGAGTTTGCTGTGGGGACGCAGCATTCCCTTCTCCGTGCCTCGACCAGTTTAGGAGGCAGCTGGCCGACTATTCCAATGGGAATAGCGAACAACTCTTACCGTATGCCCAAGGTCTGTGACCCCGGAACATACACCTCTCAGAACAGGCCGAGGTGCCTCGGCTTGTGGGAACCTTAGTTCAAAAACGGAGAGGAAAAGGCATATCCGAAGGTAGCCCCTTCGTATCTCTCCTAAAAGGTTCTGCCTGCGAGAGAAAATCCCTCGCAGGCTTTGATCAAATGAAATTTTCACAATTATATATTATTAATTATTGTAAATTTTGTTTCAACTTCGAGCAGTACCACTGTTCTATAATCCCCAGTCCGTCCATGTCGCAGGCACCGCCCACTGTGGACACTGCTCATGTCACCCACCTCGCAGCATTTCCGTCGAGTCCTCCTCAGTGGTTAAGAGGATCCGGCTCAATCAAACCCTCCTCCTCCTCAGCGAGTCAGATAGGAAACCACCCCCTCGCCCCATCCCCTTTCGCCAGGGGTGGTTCTTGTCAACAGGACGCGGGAGGGATGAAGTGCTGCGCGCCCTTTTGTCAACACACAAAAGGGACAACGGCAATTGGCCCTGTGACGCGATGGGTGCCCTAACAAAGATGGCGGCGTCTCATTATTACGCCGTCGGGAAAGGAGAGGAAGGGTTGCGACCGCTGGATCGTGATGTTTGTACTAATCTCCCGAAGCAGGCGCCCTTGTTAGCCGAAAGCATCCCAGGAAACGTAGGGTAAAACATCGGTTAGATTTACACTAATCTCGGCAACATCCTGCAACTTGATACGTGACTTAGGGGTGACTTTAATGCATCAGATTTCGCATTAAATCCGTCGTCGTAGTAGTGGTGCCACTGGGGAGTTGAAGCTCGCGGCGCGTTTAATTTAAAAATCTTCTCGTGACCCTTACGAAAATTAAATAAATAAAAAAAAATTGATGACCTAATACGAACACTTTTTATTATTTATTTACGACGACGTTTCTATACCTTTTTGTATCTTCTTCAGGGTTTTTTCCAAATTAATACTGGCACAACTAAACGAATAAGATGTCATTAAATTCAGACAGTTTTGAAAAAGGTGTCCGCGAGGCTCTCAATTTAATTAACGCTAACAAGATTGTAGCATTACAAACGTAGCTATAAGGTAAATAAAGTGTCTCTGTATAAAGTCATTAATTGTTTTATTAATTTAAAACAGGCGTTAAATTAAAACTTTTAACAATTAAATACAATTACAAAATTTAATTACTCATATAAAATAATTTGACAGGCAAAACAGATGATCAGTTTCTACGTCTTGACTGTTACGGCCACATTTTCTAAACCTAATTATACATTCTTTTAGAAAGTACTTTTATTCTTAACGTACAGCTTCAGTAAACACCTAACCTGAATTATTAATTTTTTTTATAGATTTAATGTTGATCAAAAGATATTGACTATTTATAATAATATAAATAAGTAAACAGCCGGCCCCTTGAGTCTAACAAGTGTAATACTAATTAGCTAGCAAAAATTGATTTTACGACGTTTCGTCCTCTTTTCGGACCTCCTTCAGGTTGGACAGATTTTTTTATTATAAAAAAAACTACAAAAGATTATATCCAAATTTAGATAAGCATAATATATAATATTTAAATTTTTCCTGTGAAGCCTATAAAGGTTTGTTACACGGGACGAACGTAAGGGGCTTTAAGAACTCTACCTGAAGGAGATATTTGTGATCATGATGATGATGATGATGTTGATGATAATCTTTTTGAGCTTATAATATTATTATTATTATTATAAACTGACCAACCTGATGAGGTCCCAAAAGAGGACGAAACGTCGTAAAAGAAATCTTTGTTAAAAATAATATACTACTTTTCTATAATAATTATAATAATATAATTATTATATTAATAACAGTAAAACCTGAAGAGGTCCCAAAATAGGACGAAACGTCGTAAAATTAATTTTTGATAATTTCTGAGTCAGGGACGTCTATTTATTTAACTGTTGATTTAAACTAGAGTATTTTTTTTTATTCTAATGTTTCAACAGGAAAAATTTAGGTAAATTATGAAGGTTAAAAATGTGTTGAGAGAGTGAAGCAATATGTAAGGAACGTTTCGAACATTAAAATAGCTGCATCGTCTCAATATTTCACAACCCCCCCACCCCCTTTAAGGACTGCAACTTGTCGGTTGAACCAGTTCTAGCTACAGACCCGCAAAAATAATAATTCTGTGCAATTATTTATATGGAGACTTCCAAAGGGTCTATAATTAGAGGAAATTAACCATAATTAAAATTTAACGTTATAAAACAAAGTAAAATTTAAAATTAACTAAATAAAAAAATTAACGTTCCGTTCCTTTAGCCTTGGTCATGGAAGTTATTGGAAGCCGAGTGTAAATATATTTTTTTCTGTTAAATTGTATTACCAAAATTAACGATATATTTTAATTGTAAAATAATATACGTCTGAAAATGTCCCTAAACAAAGGGACGAAACGTTTTTTTTATTATGCTTGTAATTTTTAATGTTTTACGAATAAAGTGACGTGTGTCGATTTTCCACTAATTATATCTTTATAAATATAAAAGGTCAGATGAAGGACAATTTTTAATTATAAATCGGAAGGGTCTGTTAATCTTTTTTTTTTTTTGGGGGGGGAGAAAAATATTAATGCTGGAAAATGGCTAAAAACAGAAATTACTGATATTTTTACGACTACATATTGCGGGTGAACTAAAATAAAACGTTCAACATTTTGTCAATAAATAAATAGATAAAAAGGACTTTTTTACGTGTTTTGCAAATTTTTAGGACAAACGTCACAGTCATGAATTTTCAACTTGGAAAAAAAAAGTATCAGAGTTATTATTGCGGGGTGGTTCTCCTTTATTTTTCACTCGTATGAACATCTCTAAACGTCCTTTACGATCATCATAACACCCAAAAAAAAATCAGGAACTGTAATTTTTGACAACCAATTTCAACAGATTTAAAGTTAATTGGAAACATTGATGAAATAGATTTTTTTATGTAGTGTCAAGTTGAGACTTTAGTTTCCTCGTGTAGGAGTTGTTGATGGCCACTTGATGACATCCTGGAGAGTTCTTAACGAGAATTAACACCTCTCTGCACATTATTTACATGTGTTGTAATGTGTGGAAAAGGAATTGCTTCAAGTCTCCCACCCCCCTCCTCCTCCTCCCAGAACCCCCCCTCCCCCTCGCCTTTTCGAGCTGTAACTTTCGTATTGCCCCCCCGACGTAACCGTTAACCTTTCTCGTTTAAGTGGGAAAAATGGGTACTCTCTATTGCCTCAACAAACTCATCAATGCTTGAATTTTCGAGTGGTCTCTGTGCTTTTGTTGTCTATATAAAAAAAGAGTAGAATACACAATGGCCCCCCCTCTCCCCCCACCACCCCTTTAGTATGTCAGATCTCAGGTAGAACAGCAGCGGGTCCCCCCCATTGATCACGCGAAACACGATGGCCGCACCATCTGTCGGGCTACAATGTGAACCGTACACGTACGTGTGGCGCTCAAACTGTCGACGACAAACATCTTGCAGTAGGGAGAGGGGGGGGGGGGGAAATAATTTTTTCACCGTAATTTTATTCGGAAAGGTGTAATTATTTTATTGAAATTGTAATGCCAGGAAAGTGACTGGAATCTTCTTCACCTCGACTGACCTAAAAACGGGAACTAATAATCATGTATGACTAATAAAAATAATTACGTTTATGAAAGTACACGTAAAACAACTGCCTTCACTACGACTGTATTACGTCACATCAAGGTAGACTCGCAGAAATATTAATTTCGTAGTTAGTTGCATATGCGAGAGTTGATTGCAGATTACTGTATGACTCTAATAGGATTGCTGGAGCTGTGAGTGACTGTGAAATTAATTAATTGGCTTCCTCAGGACAGCAAAATCGTATAAAATCTCCAAATAACATTTATATATTGGGAAACAAATATTTTGTAATCACGATACAGTTCGTTAAGAAACTAACCGAAATTATTATTCACAAAGTACAGTAATTAGATAAAGGCGCAACCTAATAACAGATTAATAAAATTTAAAAAAATATATAAAATGTAATCTTTAATATATAATATATAATTAATTTATCTTGATAAATAATGCAGTTTTTATGACCAATATCAGACAATATTTTTTTATTTATTTACCACGACGTTTCGGTACGTGTTTGTACCTTCATCAGGTCTTTCCTAAATATGCGAAACGTTGCCGTAAATAAATAAATAAAAATATTGTCTGATATTGGTCGAAAAACTTGCATTATTAATTAAATATAAACAGATTTAATAATGCAATCTTTTAAAAAAAATTATCTTGATATTTGGACTTGTGAATTTTTTTTTAAAAAAAACGTTCCAGTTATTATTTATCGCCATTTTAGTGTAGAATATTGACATTTAACTTTAGCTATAGCCCATCAGTTTAATATTTTTTTAAAAAAAATATAGATAAACGGCCACTAAATAATAAAAAATAAATTAAATGAAGGAACTGACCAAAAATAGAGCAACTCAACGTTTCGTCATTAATTTGTGACATCTTCAGGTGTAAAATGGCTTTCTAAATTTTTTTCTGTTTCGACAAACAGAGCATGTACTTAAGAGATTCTACTCCGAAATTTATTTATTTATATAAACCTCAATTATAGCCTGTTTTTTTTTTCATGGAATTATTTGGAAAAGTATACAAATGTTGTATAATACTCCTATTATATTGGAAAGAAGTTAAGTTGTCCCATATATATTATAAAATTGAAATATTTTAGATAATTAATAAATAAACATCATAAAATATTTTAAACCGATGAGGTCGCAAATTAAACGACGAAACGTTGATAATTTAATTTTTTTATCTGCCTGATGTTTATTTATTTATTTTCTCAATAGTCACAATACATAGTTACATATTTTAGATAATTATAATTGTTATGTTCAATGTTTTATTATTTAATTAGTTGATAGCCCAATATTTTTTCGGAGGTCGTTTTTACTTAATATTATTTTAATCCGTCCAACCCTTAGATTTCTGGAGGGGGGTGAGATTTGAAAAAGAAATTTATTAATAACTAGCCTTGGTGCCCAGCGTTGCCACGTGTGCTTATTTATATAAACCCGAAAAAGAATTTAATTCTACATTAATCTCTATAGTCAAAAAGTGATTTAACCTAAATCTAACTGTTCCTAGTTCCGTACATACTTTGGACCGATAGCGCATTAATTAAACGTAATTAATTTTATTGCGTCAGTCCCAACAAACATACCTCCGAATTTCTTCTTAAATATGCTCCTTGACTATTACAGGATATAATTGTCCCTCAGTCTTCATACATTACGAAAGATTAAATTCTTAGCTAGATTCACAATGTAAACAAATAGTCGCCATATTGGAGTCACTAATATGGCAGCGAAAATTAACTTACATTTTCCGGCAAGGATCGTATTGTTTTTTTTTATCATCATTCTATGGCGTATTACTGGATAAAATTATACTTTTTATTCAAATGAAATAATTCTTCTTTATTTCATTACGGAAAAGGAACTATTTCCCTTGTTCGTTGCGTAGTAACGTCTCTCTCTTTCTCTCTTCTCTCGCGTGACGTCACGGTCTCTTGACCCGCAGTAATTTAACTCAAAATGATCACATTTTCAATTATAATTCTTTCCACATTTATGCTAGGGGTCTCTCACCCCCCAACAGTACCGCTTCTCGTGCTTTTTAAGAATATGTGTACAAAGTTTCGCTGCGCTCTGTCCACGCGTTTAAATTTGTATAAAGATTAACTTAAATACATACATACATAAAAATATACATCGTTTTTTATATTATATTTATTAATAATTGTCTGACGAGAGCTTTGTGATATAGGAGAGTGATTTAGTGACGTATTGATAACTGACAATGAGCTGAGGATCTGACAGATGTGCAACGGAAGGATCCCCTCTGTCCTTTGGTGGGTGAAGCTCAGATGCCTGCGTAATGCGATGGCGGGATGCGTCATCCTTTTAATATGCCTTTAGCTGCTGTCTGAAAACTAAAAATTATCTCTCATATCGGGGGTATAAGGGAAAAGGGGGGGGGACAGGACTGTCGGAGGGCTCAGCTTCTACTCATTGGGTGGGATTACCTATTCTCAGGAAGGTTTCCTCGGCGAGGAAGACACAAGACAGGTAGACACGTTCCCTATTAAGAGACAATGGGAGCCAGGATGGACAAATACGGGCGGAGGCACAAAGGGCAGGTCTGACTTCGTAAGTGCCCGACAAAAGGATCACAGCGACCGACCATGTTTACGTCCTTACAGCTTAAAAACAGTTCTTACTGTACCAGAAACCAGCTTTATTCCAGAATTAAATACTGATGTTTTTAAAAAATATTAATAATCATATCTCCAAGCATTACAACCAAATTATTTAATCATTTTTTCTCGACCTGAAATTGTCCTCGTAGACTACTTTCTAGTACTACACAGGTTCCAAATGCAACAATTTTCAAAGTAAAAAAAAAAAATTAAACTGTCTTCCTGAAAAACCTTACATTGAGTCTCTTGAAAAATAATTGCAACGTGGAAAACTGATATTTTCACGTTTAAAAAAATTTAGTCCTTCCCGAAGTTCTAATTATAACTCCCACACTTTTCTTCCCCTGTGTAATTTTATCCAGTACCATACTGACTGTCACAAACTGTCGATGCTTGTTATTTTATCGTCACTTTATCCCCTTCATTTCACTTCATTTTCCTAGTAGAAGATTTGCCAGAAGAGAGAAAAAAAAATTGTTACGCCCAGGGTGACCGTACCGGTGACCAATCACCAACGCAACTCCATTATTACCATCAAACATATCATTAATTAATCCAGAAATTTTCCCGTAGAACGGAGCCTTGTGATAGGAAGCCTCAACGTGATTGATTCGTTCCCCCGAAGATCAGAAACATATTATAATTTTTTTTTAATTCATCCATATTGATAAATCTGATGTAAACCAATGTATAGTCGCTAATATATATATATATATATATATATATATATTGATGACTCCACAACCCATCGAGGGACCTTGGCAGATTGTCATCTTACATGACACGTAAGGAGTGACACGTGGTCAGTGTGTCGCTTCTCCCTCCGTCTTAACCCCCCAGTTTTCGTGTCCATGACGAGCACAAAAATGGCGGGGTTTGAACCCGGGACCTCACCAGTTCATCACACTCGTTAATTACCAATATATTTGCTTCTGAGATTTAAAAAACACCAGTTTCCCCAATTTTGGCGCAGTTTGTCCAGCATTTCATCGTGAAATTTTTAGAAATGGACGCTAGGAAAACTTTCGTGTGGAGGAAATTGCGTTTCGGGTGAAGGGGAAACTGCCCTGACCTCGTCGTGTTTCCGTCCCTCCTCCATCTCAACCTCGGTGGTCTCCGATGGCCCCGGCGCCTGTAGCCTGCTTGGACTGCTATCCAATACGACGTGGGCTTCTGCTCGGTTAGATGACCAATGGAGTGTCGTGGCAAACAAGGGGGTCTTGTCCGTCTCCGGGTTCCAAAATAACAGGACGGTCCGCAATCCACAACTGGACCATTTCACGTACTTGCTGTAACCTGACTTTATGTCAACGCAGCCATGATCAGATGCTGATGATTTACCTTTACCTATTTCTTGTGGCGTACCCCAAGGCAGCATCCTAGTCCCCTTCCCCTATTTTCGCGACATACCTAAAAACCAACTACTAAAACAGTACTTTTTGCAGGAATTAGGGGAATTTCAAGGTCTTTGTGGATAACTGAGTTGCGAAGGTACCAGGGGGAGAATTTGAGATTAAACGGAGAATTTTGTGTTGTTTGGTTTGTAGTTTGTTGTAGTGGGGATAGGCAGTGGATCGCCACATGGCACATGAGTACGACCACCATATGGGGCGGATTAAGGATAGATGGAGGAGTCTTTTAGTGCTAAGGGATGTGGGAGATTTAATGTTAATAAGAGGGAAGAGTTGTTTTATTTCGTTGTTGTTTATTCTTGGAGGTAACGTGGGCTGTGTGAGGGTTCCATAATCATTTGGAATCGAGGATAAGGCCTAGGTTTGGTGTAGTTTGTTGGATAGGTCAGAAAAAAAAGGGGTGGTTGAGGGAATGCTTGGTTTTAAGGGTGAAGGGAATGATTGTGGATTTTCAATTTTTTTTGGCCAAGCTTTTCAATATCATTGAGGGCGATTTGTAGTTCTCTGGCTCCCGAGTCTAGATGTCGAGGATGTTTGGAGGAGAGAACTGTTTTAGTAGGTTGGTTTTGAGGAATGTCATCAAAATAGAGGAAAGGGCCTAGGATGCTGCCTTGGGGGACGCCAGAGGTAAGGGTATTGCTGAATTTGACAGAGAAAGAGCGGTTAGGAAGATAGTTGGTAAGGATACTGAAGAGGGATTCATTAAGTGGTTCTTTGATTTTGGAAAGTAGTGGTTGGTGGTGATCTGTAATTTTTTTTGGTACAGTTAGTGGAACTCTACATGCAATACCATTTCCCCGCGACCCCCAATTTTCTCTTCTGCTATGACCTTTTGCAAATAGTCGCTTCTCCCAACGTCTCCTCGGTGGTCAGAGGCGCGACATTATTAACACTCCTCGCGTATGCAGTTTCTTCTCGATTGTTTGCTTGGGAATGGAATTAGTGTGTTACGAAAGCACGATTAGGCTGTGTTTGAACAATGGTGGAACGCACTGCGCCGTGACCTCGGGCTCGTGACCCGTGACGTCATCACAGTGCGTACGTAATGGAACACGTCAAGGGAGAGGTTGGGGGGGGGGGAAATAATTCGTCTCTCTCTTGCGGCGGCGGCGACACGTATCGTTTTGCAGCTAATGACCGCCGCCTCCAGGGGAAGAAAGTTGCCTCGACTGTTCTCACACGGAATTCCGGACCGACGAGAATACAAGCTCTATTATACAAGACAGTATTAATATAATTAATAATAATAATAATAATACAATGAAATGAATACATCATAAATCTCCATGTACTCGTCATCGGGCTGGATTCTGGAACCGGATGGGTATAAAGATCAAAATTTCTCAAAGTATAAACTAAACAACATTGAATTTAACATAAACTAGGGTACAAAGGTTAATCAAATAAATTACTCAAACCAAAATACAATAATAAAAGTATAATTAACAAGAAGGATAATATATAGCCAATAAAACTCATGAGAATATACGATCTTACAACGACTCGACCGACTCTTCATGGAAATCAGGAAACTTGGGTCTTAAACGGAAAACCGGAGTTGTTTGACAAACAAAATGTGTAGAAGTGGAAAGGCAGGAAGGATGGAATGGATGCAGACCGGGGTTGGTTCCCAACTTTTCAAAGAAGGATCAGGAGAGAAGGAAATTACGAAGGCTTTTCTCCTGCTTCTCCGCGTAGAAAAACATTACTCCTATGCATATTTTTTTTTTTTCGAGTAACAGGCTACATGAGGGTAATCCACATAGTGGCAACTCCCCTTTAATAACATAGAAAGGGATTTTAAATGGAGGATGCGGAAGGGTAGAGGAAGGTAGCCAAGTGTTAAATATTGTTTAAGGATCGTTCCCAGGCATTCACAGGACAAACCATAGAAAACATGCATCTGGTAGGTCGGGCATTGGGTACTTGTCCAAAGCCCTTCCGATAACGAGTGACGGGTTTGCAGTGGGGACGTAGCATTCCCTTCTCCGTGCCTCGACCAGTTTAGGAGGCAGCTTGCCGACTGTTCCACTGTGAGTAGGCGACAACTTTTACCGTATGCCCAACGTCTGTGACCTCTGGAACATACACCTCTCGAAACAGGCCAGAGAGATGAGAAGGCATCCCCAAAGGTGGTAACCCTCTGCGTCTCTCCAGAAAGGTTCACCTGTGAACAAACCTCGCAGGCTTGTTTTATATTCCCTATGCATATATAAAAAGAAAACATAATAAAATTGTTACTACCTTACAAACCTGTGAGAGCATTCTCTCGCAGGTGAACCGTCCCAGAGAGCTTTGGTGGAGGCAACCTTTGGGGATGCCTTTTCCTTTCTCTGGTTTTTTTAACCGAGGCAGCTCGGCCTGATTTGAGAGGTGAATGTTCAAGGAGTCGCAGACCTTGGGCATACGATAATATTTGTTTGTTGTTTCTGTTGGAATAGTCGGCCAGCTTCCTCCTACACTGGACGAGGCGCAGGTAAGGGAATGCTGCGTCCCCACAGCTTTCCCGTCATCGGAAGGGCGTGGGACAAGTACCCAATAATTTTTTTTGTTTTAATTAAATAATACCATTTTTTTCTGACGTAACGGACGTTTTGTTTAATTATTAAAAATATATTTGTCAGGTTATTTTAAATGTAGGCTATTGTTCTGGAAAAACTAGCTTTAGCAGGTGGTGAGGGGGATGACCGCAATCGCGCCCTCTGGGGCAGGTAACGCGGCGATCTTTTGTCAAAGGGCCTCAATACTTAAGGCGGGACAGGGCCGAGCTACCCTCAGTCCTCCGTGTACGCCGGGGGACAGCAGTCAGGGCGCAACACCTCAGGAAGAGTGAGTAAAGTCCACGACGACACTAGATCGGTTTAAGCTATGGTGGAGCCTGTGCAACTTGTTTACTATTAGAAACGTAGGTTTCGTAATTATTCGTCCCCTATTTCTTTGGTCTTCGTCCTATTTCTTTCATGTTCTTCGTTTCTCTACCTGCCTCCACATTCTCCTACGCTAATAATTCATTTTCAACTTCAGTCATCCTTCAACCTCGTTAACTTAAACCGATTTAAAAGTTTTAATTTAACGTCTGCTTTTTGGAATTAATAAACCGATTGGTCATTCAGTCTTGCTACAACCTCGTTAGCCTTAAGTGAATTGTGTGTCTCGGACCCTCTTTTTAAAAACTGTTTGAATTTAACGTGACAATAGTTTTGTTTATTATATTTATTTGGTAAGTTTGTTTACGTTAGTTTGCCTTAGTCTGTTTTGTATCGTTATACTATAAACCTAATCATTTAAAATTAACTCCTCTTCAGAAAAAAAAATACCTGAAGAAGATACGAGTAGGTGCCGAAACGTCGTTACTGTATAAATAAAAATATATAAAAAGTGCCTTATGAGGTTATCAATTGTTTTTATTCAAGGGATTTAAAGCAATGACCCCCCCCCCCTCACTAATAATACATTGATATATATGTTACATGTATGTTAATACGTTTGACAGTGATTTGAAAACTCCTATACGTTCATTTGTTTATTTTATTAATTATACGACGTTGGAAGAGAAGTTATGGAAATTAATACCCCAGAAAAAAAGTTTCTTACTGATTTTTTTTTAAAATGTAACGCCGTATTTTCCTAGATTTTTGGAAAGTCGATTTCTTGCTTTAAGTGAATTGTGCTATAAAAATATCTATCTATCTATCTATATATATATATATATCTTATAAAACCGCTATTAACATAAAAAAAATTATACAAACAGATTGAATAAAATATATGACAGTTTGCTGTTGTACTGTTTAATTTATATTTTGTTATAATTTCAAATTCTAAAATGTTTCCACCGTGAACCGCACCCAACAAGTGCATATTAACTTTTACTGGTCGTCATCGTTTTAACTTGTACATTTCGGCCACGGCAGTCATCAGAGGTTGACCTGGCCATCAACATTTTTTAAGGCCTAACACAATTTATATTTTTTTTAGTTATCTGCCAAATTAATACTTAAAAATTGTTATTATAATCATTGTAATTCCGTTTTGGTTCTTTTTTTAGTTCTAAACTGGAACTTGATGAGGTAGAAAATTAAGCGACGAAACGTTGTTAATTTATTAATAAACTCTCCGGGGTTTTCTTCTTGTGACTTGAAATTGTCTGATGTTTATTTATCTCATTAGTTTTTTTTTGTCATTAGTCAGAAGACATATTTATATATAACACACGTTTAACATTTTATAATTCAATATTTTATTTTTTAATAAAACACTGTCAAGTGTAATATTTATATATATATATATATATATATATATATTGTAATGCCAATAAATTAGGCCAGTAATTGTTTGGACATAAAATTTGAATTGTTTGATAAATCCATTATAGCGGTCTGGTCGAACAAAGCAACAATGTAGAAGCGAGCTCGGCTGCTTTGTCGAAAAGTCAAAATGGCGTTTGCGCGCACGAAAGTCTAAGACAGTTTTACGTCTACAGCCAGCTAGGGATAGAGTTGGTGCCGAAAAATCGCTGTGGACATATGAAGTATTTAGAAAGAGTCCAGATAACAGTAGTAGAACAGCGAGACCAGTTTTGTTATAAGTTGCAGTCTGTGAAATAAACATCCAAATATTCATCGATAAACAATTTTCAGTGCAGAAGTCTTAATTTCTATTCTCAAATTAGACCATTGATTCAATTTTGGAAGACCAAGTAATTACATCCAGCGTCTTATTATCGTCGGAACGAGTGAATAACAGATCCTTAACAAACAGAGAAACAACGTTTGGCAAACTAAACAGTATTAATTAGAGTCAGTGAAAACCAAGGCCTGATTAATAAAAATTAAAGCGTAAAAGTGTCCGAACGAGGTAAAATTTGATTCTTCCGGTCCCAGACCGACGGTCCTTAAGTAACCTAATTTTGAATAATATTGTAAACGCTAATTAAAGGATAAAGTCACATTTCGTTCGTTCGCTTTCTTCTAGTTTTCTTTTCATTGTTTGAATTATTGTTTTATTTTAGGTAAATTATATTTTGAATTGTTAATTAGTCAAATTCTACATTTATCGTGTCCTAATCATCAAACCCAGTAAAGGCCCTGGAGATATAAAAATTTTTGATTGTAATTGTTTTTTTAATTTGAAGCCACAATTTGATAATAAATTTTATTTTTTATTTTAAATTTTTTATTTTCTTTTCATTTAATTAAAGCAAACCTGTTGAAAATTACATAAAATGGCTACCGCAACGTGGGGCAAAATTATTTAAACGACAATTAATTAGGTGATTATTACAATATATATATATATATATATATATATATATATATATATATATTGTAATAATCACCTAATTAATTGTCGTTTAATTAATTGTTATATATATATTGTAATAATCACCTAATTAATTGTCGTTTAATTAATTTTGCCCCACAATTAATTAGGTGATTATATATATATAACAAGTATATATATATTGTAATAATCACCTAATTAATTGTCATTTAATTAATTTTGCCCCACAATTAATTAGGTGATTATATATATATAACAAGTATATATATTGTAATAATCACCTAATTAATTGTCATTTAATTAATTTTGCCCCACAATTAATTAGGTGATTATATATATATATAACAAGTATATATTGTAATAATAACCTAATTAATTGTCGTTTAATTAATTTTGCCCCACGTTGCGGTAGCCATTTTATGTAATTTTCAACAGGATTGCTTTAATTAAATGAAAAGATAATCAAAAATTTAAAATAAAAAATAACATTTATTATCAAATTGTGGCTTCAAATTAAAAAGCAATTACAATCAAAATTTTTTATTTCTCCAGGGCCTTTGCTGGGTTTGATGATTAGGACACGATAAATGTAGAATTTGACTAATTAACAATTCAAAATATAATTTACCTAAAATAAAACAATAATTCAAACAATGAAAAGAAAACTAGAAGAAAGCGAACGAACGAAATGTATATATATATATACTATCAAACAACATGTAACGTCCCGTCATATCGTTATTATTTTTTTTATATATGTAAACCACAGGAGCCTTTGCCATAATCATCCTTCATTCAAGGACTTTATTTTTTTACGTTACATCACAATATATTTTCATCAGTATTTTCATACTTGTCATCTTCCGTTAGTCAATTTATAACTAGGTACAGTAACAGACGTAAACTGTCATTAAAAATAGGGAAAAATTGACTTAATGCACTTGATAAAGGTCATTGAAGACATTTTACGGTAGGTGAGAGGTATGAAAATATATATTGTGATGTGTTAAGAAAATGATAATTATATGTTGGATGTAAAATTATGTATGTATGCACGTATGTATGTACGTATGTATGTATGCTTGAGGGTTTTTTTTAAAAAAAAAACAGATGATTATGGCAAAGGCGCTGAAAGCTCCTGTGGTTTACATATCTAAGAAAATAAAGATATGAGGTTTGATACACAACAAGTATTCAATATTGTAGTAGCATCTTTATTTTCAGCTGGAGAAAATATACGAGGTATGAGATGAATAACAGGGAATACTTAAGGGTTTGATGAGAACCACGAAGGTGCATTTTACAGTTATGTGGGTAGGACGCGGCAGATGGCGCCTGCACGCGATGGTCCCGAGGCTCGATTTGCGACCTGCTGTGTCCGTCGTCCGCTCACCGCACGCTCAGCTACGCTATTATTGTCATCGAGGAAATCCCCGGTGTCAATCAAAACTCACGCGAGCATATCACTTTCACGCGGCGGCCCCCCCCCCCTTCACCCCCAACCCACATTTTTTTCCCTGCTCTGTCCGCAATTGGTTAATAGCGGCCACCGTGTCAGGAACGGAAGCGCCCTCGAGTTCGCTTCTCAAAATAATGGGTTGGTGAACACGTCACTACTGTTGCCAGTCCCTAAATTATAAAAAAAAAACCGACAATAGCAAATTGTGAATTGGCGATCAAAAGGTAGTTCCACGCCCCCCCCCCCTATCTCCCCTATAATGGTATTACCCCTTGAGGGGTTTGTGGCGGTTTACCTGACCGATCGACAAGGGTCCATTTGATGAATATAGACAGTCCTCAGATCCATATTATGGAAAATTAAACCCCATAAAGTGTTAGTAATTATAACAGCAATCTTTGGACCCCCAGTTGGTCATTTTCAACCTCTACATAATCGGCTGTAATAATTATTAACCCTGCATCATTGTAAGACATTATTCCTTATGTTTACTCAATCAAAAACCACCTAACACTTCTTTTTCTTATTATTCAGGAAACTTTACAGTTGTGCTATTTGTACGTGTTATATTATCCTGTGGAACATTGTTTTTCACCTCCTGTACTTATGCTTTTTTTTGTTGGTTCTGAAGTTATAATAACTTACAATGGTGTGTGCTTACTAATTATCACAGCTGATTATATAGAGGATGAAAATTACCAACATTAATTGTATGAGACTGTGGTTCATTTCTTCTAATATCAATAAGAGGGGACAACGTTTCCATCGCTTCATTTGCAACATCATCAGGTTCCAATTTTGTTTTTAAAAAAAAATTTGACGGACAGTTTATTTTATATTGACAGCCGTTGCTGTAAAATTTTTTTTTTTAAAAAAAAAATTTCGTAGTTGCGAATTAATTTATATATTGTAATAAATTCAAATTCTAAAATTTTTCCATACTTAACCGCACCCAACAAGTGTATATTAATTTTTTAACTGGTCGTTCTCGTTTTAAATTGTACATTTCTTTTCGGCCATTGTATAATCGAGTTTTGTTCTTTTTGTAGTTTTAAACTGGAACCTGATGAGGTCGCAAATTAAGCAATGAAACGTTGTTAATTTGATAAATTTTTCCTAATTTTTTTTCTGCCTTAAAATTGGCTGATGTATATTTATTTATTAGTTTTATCATTGGTCAGACTAAAATATTTATTGATAAGTGTGTTTTTTTCTGATTTTTCATCCTTAGTTGATCTGTCGATATATTTTGGGAATGCAGTCACTTTTACACACCGTGTATATTAAACACACATTTTTTGAAGCCGAGGCACCTCGGCCTGTTCTGAGAGGTGTATGTTCCTGGGTCACAGACCTTGGGCATACGGTTCGAGTTGTTCGCTATTCCCATTGGAACAGTCGGCCAGCTGCCTCCTAAACTGGTCGAGGTACGGAGAAGGGAATGCTGCGACCCCTCAGAAAACTCTTGTCCCGCTATCGGAAGGGCGTGGGACAAGTACCCAATGCCCCGACCTACCTGATGCAGGTTTTTATAGGGTTTTCCCTGCATTACTTTTAGGCAAATGCCGGGTAGGATCCTTAAACTATAGCCATGGGCCCCTAGTTAACCCTCTACCATTCCGCATTCCCCTTTTCAAATCCCTTCCTGTGCTATTAAAGTGGAGTTGCCACCATGTGGATTACTCTATGTTGCCTGTTACCCTAAAAAAATGAATAAGAAAGATAACGAATTCAGACAAAAAATAAAAAGGTAATATAAATACCACACAACGTTTCTGGGATCCTTGTCCCTTTTGGCTTTTGAGTTTTGTCCACTGACAAGTGCAGTTGTGTCACACCAGGTTCTTCTTAGCACCTGACGAAAGGAACAAGGAACGTTGTGTGGTATTTATATTAACTATTTTTGTCTGAATCGGCTTTCTTTCAATCAGACGTGAATTTTTTCATGCTAACATATATTTTTTATAATTAATTATAAATCATTAATCAGAACTTGTTATTTATGTATTTTACTTGATTTTCTAGTAGAGCTTCTAATAAGGGAATTTTCAATTTAAACTTCTTGTGACGACTAACACAAAATTTTTTTAAAGCCATTTTCGATGTCCCAGGGCCATTGTCAATGATTCTTAATAGTGTAGATTAGCATCTTTGGATCTTTACACAACTCGATCCCGTAACTTCACACTGGGACACTTAGCATGGTTTAAAGGAATTTTATACAAGTCAGAGGAATTAAAATAAGTTTCCTAAAGAACCGTCCTCAATAATAAAAATAATTTTTATTCATTCAACTGGAAACCTTCCGACATGTTTGTCACAATTGTGATTTGTTGAATGATAACGACAAATTATTCCTACTAACCCAACATCGACCAACTGTAATTTATTTTATTTCCGTTCCACATTTACTTTTATTTTCATTAAAAATTCTTATCCTATAGTAACGTATACTTTTGAGACGTTTTTTGGGTTTAACTAATTTTATTTTATTTTATTACAGCTTTGGACAAACTCGGCGGCCGCCATTCGCAACCGTGCGTCGAGCCCGTGCAACCCAACGCAGCTTTTGACATCGCCAGCCTGGTGCTGTACGGTTGCCAGGCTCTGCCCATTCGCCTCAAGATCCTCTTGGATAGACTGTTCTCCGTGCTGCGAAGAGAAGAGGTCCTCCACGTCCTGGCAGGATTCGGCTGGACCCACGACGACTACGCCAGAGGCTACATTCTGCAGGTAAATTATTTTACTCGTGACCTCAATCACGAAATTATTATATTTTTTAGAAAAAATCCTAAATTAATTCGCCGCTCTGCAGATAATTAATAAGGGATTTACAATGTCTCTCCTCTCATGGTAGACTGAAGACTTCGACTAACTTTTACAATGTCTCTCCTCTCATGGTAGACTGAAGACTGGCGATACTTTTGCGCGCGTAATCGCCATTCCGAACCCTCAATAATAGGAACAGAGCTCGCCTCTCATTGTCGCTTTGCTCGCTTTCGCTATAACTCAAACTAATCGCTAGCAATTCAAATTATTTAAAAACAATTCATGGCTTAATTAATTGGCATTACAATATATATATATATATATATATATATATATATATATATATGTATATTGTTCCTTCGTTCCTCAGATAAGTGAAAAAGATATATATAACAACCTGTTCCAAATTCCATGATTCAAATAAACACATAATAATAAATAATGATTTTTGAATGTCTTAAAACGAAAAAAAGAAAGTGTGTCTCTCTCCATAATTTTATATGTCGTGTATATAAGGTCTCTTAATCATTATTACCTGAAGAGGATCGAATATTACGGACGAAACGTATTTATGATTAAATTGTTATTTTATTAAGCATTTTTATATATTTTTTTCTGACATTTCTGGCCAGTAATAATTGTTCTACAGTTATAAAATCTTAGTTAGTTTTCAGTTAAACACTATTTTTTTATTAATATCATTTGTAAATTATGTTTTATCCGAAGCCTATTTATTTAGAGATTTTTTTGACTCTGATTCGTTCCCATGACTGGGCTACAGATAAGCTTCATGTCTTATAATAAATTATATATATATATATATATATATATATATATATTTCTGGCAGTCATGTGTAATATCCAATCAAAAGGAAGTACAAGAGACATTATCAATATTTATTGCAAACCATTAACGGCGACGATCCAAGCATGATTCACTGATTACATTCACGATTAGTCCTAATCCTCAATGATTCTCATCCCCTCATAATGCAGCATTGAGGGTGGGGTGGGTGGGGGGTAGGGGGAAGCTTAAGCTTTTATGAATTACAACCATTTTGTTTTCCCTATTCCAAGTCTGAGCATCTGGAAGCTTTTTTTTTCACGGCAGATTTTTCTCTTAATTTTAGCTACTCGCAGCTTATTATTCAGTACTAAATCTATTATGACGTCATTTCTCTCTCGCAGGCAGAACCTTGTAGGAGAGACACGAAGGGGCTACCTTTGGGGATGCCTTTTCCTCTTTTCTTTTTTGAACGAAGGTTCCCACAAAGCCGAGGCACCTCGGCCTGTTCTGAGAGGTGTATGTTCCGGGGTCACAGACCTTTGGCATACGGTAAGAGTTGTTCGCTATTCCCATTGGAATAGTCGGCCAGCTGCCTCCTAAACTGGTCGAGGCGCGGAGAAGGGAACGCTGCGTCCCCACAGCAAACTCCTCTCTCGCTATCGGAAGGGCGTGGGACAAGTACCCAATGCCCGATCTACCTGATGCAGGTTTTTCTAGGGTTTGTCCTGCATTACTTTTAGGCGAATGCCGGGTAGGATCCTTAAAATATAGTCCGGGGGCCCTAGTTAACCCTTGGCTACCTTCCTCTACCCTTCCGCATCCCACCTTTCATCGCTCCTATGCTATTAAAGGGGAGTTGCCACCATGTGGATTACCTTTATGTAGCCTGTTACCCTAAAAAATAATAAATTAAAGTAGTTTGCCAGAAAGTATTGGACTGAAGAAATCAGGAATTATGCAAATTATTCCACACTGCGAGGGGCCGATTATTTAATAATATTAAAGAAGGAGAATAAATACATAAAATCGGAGTCCTCAGTTGCTTAGAAAGAAAATTAAAAACGGTTTTCATCGGTGAGATTTATAGTTTCTTCTTTAGTAAATTAAACTATTCGTACCAATTAGAAAATAAATTAAATAATGTCTATTAACCAGGCCCATTTTAACGCTAAAAAAACGGGGTGGTTTGGTTCTCTGTCTTAAAATTCTCCTTCTAAAATTTTCTTTTATTTTCGTTGAAAAAAAAATAGTTTTTTAACATCAGCCTGATATAAAACGCACACATTTATTACTTTAATTCCAGGGGACTCTGGATTTGGACACACAAGCTTTATGCTTCGATTTTGAAAATTGAATTATTTGTGTGTATTCCTTATTTTAATCATTTTTGATTGTAAATTAGCCCTCGTCATCTGATGATATTGAAGCAGCATTTATCCACAACCCCCCCAAGTTGACTCCAATCTAGGTAGCTTATGCGTTATTTTTATGTAACACAACTCCCTAAATGTGTTCACCTTTCATTCAGAAGCTCATTGACTCTGAAATAGTTTCAACGAATACATCGCCGTTTGAACATGTTTGAAAATTTCCACCCTCGTCCATCGGGGGCGTAGATAGCTAATTGAATGTCATTATTAAACTCGGCTACTTCCGTAAAACTGGGTTTGACTCCAATCTCGATTGTATTAGCGTTATTTTCTTGTAACCGCGCGTCCACACACACCCCCACCCCCCCAACCCCTAAAGGTGCTCCGTTCCCATGATGAACGTGGTTGAAATTATAGTCAGATACCATCCTTAGAAACACTATCAATCTCTTTGACCCCCTAAAATATTTATAAGACTCAAATATCGGCTGTTTTAATACGTTTGAATATTTACACCCTCGCCCCTCGGGGTGGTAGACGTGTCTCACCCCGACAGTGATGGTTTCCCGGTCGCAAAGAACACGTGTACGAAATTTGGTGAAATTTGCTCCGCCGGTGTGGATTTGTATAAGGAACATACACAGCAACAAATATATATATATATAATATATACAAACACTGTTTTATTTATTAGATGCCAGGGGAATATGGATTTGGACACTCAAGCTTTATGCTTCGATTTTAAAAATTGAATTATTTGTGTGTATTCCTTATTTTAATCATTTTTGATTGTAATTAGCCTACGTCATCTTATGATATTGAAGCAGCATTTAAAAGAAATTAAAAAAAGTTTTCAGGGTATATAATTTAATATTTACAACAAACGGTCTTTCATAACGGCATTGTAGATCATGTACAGAATAAAATATGAGTTGAATTTATTATTTTAAAAATCAAATGGATCTACGTACGATGTGGTTCATGGAGGATGTGGCGTTGAGAGGATTATTTTTTATTTAAAAACAATTACAATCTGTTGTAATGACCTGAAGAGCAGTTGGAAAGCCAAGAAACTGCTTTTCCCACAGAATCGACTGGGATCGATTGTAACATTGCGTCTGCTGTAAACATTAAATCAGATGATTTCTAGTTCATGAAGCCATTGCAGTTAAATCCTGCAGGTGCAGCGGATACACGAACGTGACGATCCTGTGCGGAGACTTTGCGTTTATCTGGCGGCGCTGATCGAAGCAGTGCAGTTCGTGGCATTGAAAGCAAAAAACACGAGTAGTTGTTTTCCCCCCTCGAATGCTGTAAAATTTACATGTTCTGACGAAGGTAGCTTTCCCCTTGACATTTCTGTTTGTGGATAGAAATGTGTGGTCTTGACGAGGAGAGAACCTACGCCCCCTCCTCGCCGATCTCGTCGTTGTTTCTGATTCCATTTCCACGCTAAGACTACTTGCAATTTTCTCTCTCTCTCTCATAATCAGTAGTTTGGGTTTTAACCGAGGAATTGTAGGCCACTGAAATGTCAGTTCTTTCACTTAAGGTGCGACCTCAACAGCTGCAGCAGTAACAACATGTGTTGTGGTAGCGCAGGAAACGTATCTCAAATGTGAGGGACTAACGCCCTTTTCCTTTTTTTCACAATATCATGTATGTTTCTATGTCTATTATTATTTTGATTTATTATATTCCACTAGTCCTCGTATGAGGAAATAGGATACGTCATTTCATAACATTGGATACTACAATTATAAACATTAGGGGGAACATAAATTTCCCTGTCCAACATAAAAGAACTGTATAGAAATAATAACAAAAATAATAATTCTAAGGGGATAAAATAATATTTACAGTACTCAAAAGAAATAATTTTTTTTAATAAGGTAACAGGCTACTTGAGGGTAATCCACACGGTGCCAACTCCCCTTCAATAGCATAGGAAAGGATTTGAAAGCGGGGATGCGGAAGGGTAGAGGAAGATACCCAATGGTTAACTAGGGGTCCGCGGGCTATATTTTAAGGATCCTACCCGGTATTCGCCTAAGAGTTTGCGGTGGGGACGCAGCATTATCTTCTCCGTGCCTCGACCAGTTTAGGAGGAGGCAGCTGGCCGACTGTTCCAATGGGAACAGCGAACAACTTACCGTATGTGACCCCGGAACATACACCTCCCAGAACAGGCCGAGGTGCCTCGGCTTTTGTGAACCTTAGTACAAAAACGGAGAGGAAAAGGCAACCCCAAAGGTAGTCCCTTCGTGTCTCTCCCACATTTTTTTTTAGGGCAACAGGCTACATGAGGGAGATCCACATTGGGCAACTCCCCTTTAATAGCATAGGAAGGGATTTGAAAGGGGGATGCGGAAGGGTAGAGGAAGGTAGCCAAGGGTTAACTAGGGTCCCCGGGCTATATTTTAAGGATCCTACCCGGCATTCGCCTAAAGAAATGCAGGGAAAACCCTAGAAAAACCTGCATCAGGTAGGTCGTGCATTGGGTACTTGTTCCACGCCCTTCCGATAGCGGGAGAGGAGTTTGCTGTGGGGACGCAGCATTCCCTTCTCCATGCCTCGACCAGTTTAGGAGGCAGCAGGCCGACTATTCCAATGGGAATAGCGGACAACTCTTACCGTATGCCCAAGGTCTGTGACCCCGGAACATACACCTCTCAGAACAGGCCGAGGAGCCTCGGCTTGTGGGAACCTTACAAGAAATAATGACGTTATAATAGATTTACTACTGAATAATAATCTGCGAGTAGCCAAAATTAAGTGGATCACAGACAGTTGTTTCTCCCCCCCCCCGCCTTTATTTTTGATTGATTTACTAGTCACATCAACAGCGATTCATTTATGGGAACTAATTTTTTTTTTCATAGTCAGGGTGGAAACTTATTTGACTGATCTCGCCGGGGGATTCTAACCCGGGACCTCTGCGACGTGAGGCAGTCACGCTGTCCCCTGCTCCTCAAAGGGATGTCGGCACAGTTGTTTCATGAGCCGCTGTAGCTTAATTTTGTCCATTTCTGGAGATCTTAACCAGAGGAAGTTTTCCTGACGCGCCGCGATGGTCGACGTGTGTCGTGACAACGTTCTCACCATCGGTTTTGACACTAACGACTTGTTCCAAGAAAATTGTAATGAATTTAGTGGAAATTTTGGGTCTCTCTCTGTGTTGTGTTACGTAGAAAGCGTTTGATGTGGGCTAATTTAAGATGGCGTCCAAGAAGCTGACCCTAATTTCGGAAATCACCTTTTCATTTCTATACATCCCTCTCCTCCTCCTCCTCGTCAAAGAGGATGGTTTTGCGAAGGCGGAATCCGTCAGGGAGGGCCTTGGCCTCTATTGCAAGCGTCCAAAAGTAATGAGATGTATTTAAAAGGGCGAATAGGAGCGGCCGAAGAACGAGTAACGTGATTAGAGGCGCCGCTCGCGAGCCTTCGTTAGGGAACCATTGTCGCTCTGGTCTGTGCACGGTTCTCAGAAAAGTATTGGACCTCCTCCTCTTCTCCGCGTCTCGTCTTAACCACGACCATTGATCTGGGGATGCAGTCATTCAAAATTATGTCTCAATTATAGCAGCCACCTGATGATGATGATATCGGTGGCCACTGCCCTCTGGCGGAAACACGTTGGGACATTGATAATTGCGTGTACAGTCATCCGAATTAATCGGCGAGGAATGCGCGAAAGTGGCTCAACCTCATTTCTTCCCAGTTGTAAATAATAATAATTGGTGGCGCGATCAGAGAAGAGAGAGAGGGAGAGAGAGAGAGAGAGAGAAGTGGCCGTATAATCGCCCGATTCTTCGACCGTCAAAGAGACGCGGCGCTCATCGGCCGCGAGGTCGCTGCATTCATCGTAAAAGCAATTGTTGTGTTCAGTGGAAAAATATGACTTCGCAAATTCCGTTGATAAAAAGGACTTTTAAGGTGCCGACCTGACGGTGAACAGATTCGATGATATCTGCTCGGTTGCAACTGTAAGGACGGCGCCGGAAATCTACACCCCCTGTGCTTTATGTCGTATCGTACACGGGGCGAGGGGGAGGAAGGAGGAAACTGTGAAGCATGAATGAGGAATGAAGAATCACTTTCATGTTAAAGATACCGCTTTTTACACATCATTTTATTTTCCAAACACGTCGTCTGATGATTTAATTTTGAACGTTAAAAAAAAAGGAAACATTATTTTCATGCAATTCCTCTAAGTAAAATTTTTATAAGAAACAAAATTACGTATAATTTCTATTTAAACTCATTATTTTAGTGTTTTTCCTCATTTTAAACACGTTTAATCCAACCTCAGGAGCATAAACAACGTGATTCTTTTTTTTTATTTTAGAAAAACAAATATTTTCTCTTCCTGAAGCTCATTTTGAACCCTTATTTAATTGTAAAGGTGACATTTTTTATTTTATTTTCTAATTTAATTATAAAAAAATACTGATCTGAGGTCCAAAAAAAATTTTCTTATCCGGTTTAATTTCAATGCTTACATATTTTTATTTTGTTAGGAAACAAACGGAGAGGTTGGCCAAATTTTATAACGTATAAGGGTTCCTATATAATTTGAACTAGATCTCTTATAAATATTTTAAATTGTTTATTCACGAATAATGAAAACGAAAGGACATGTAAAGCGGGCGGACGTTCTAACCACTAAGCTACCCTTGTCGACTTTCCGATCCTTTGTGAAATTCCTAGGGACGACTTACAATTTACTTCTCTTCGACAAGGATAGTTGAGTGGTTAGAGCGTCCGCGATAGGTAAGCGGGTTGTCCTGGGTTTGATTCCCGGCCCGGTCGACATTTTTTCCTCACGCTTAAAATTTAAATTATTGGAATTGATTAAATATTTTTTGAACACTACGATTTCTACTTATTTTTCCTATGAAATTAGAATAAACTGTGGTGTAGGAATCGGCGTGATGGAACTTTTTATTGTGTTCGCAGGAAGCGCACGGCGCCACTCTGGAGAGGTGGCACATCTGCAGCGCCGAAGAGGAGCCTCTGGTCCTGCGCCAGTTCCTCCGCTTCGGCGAGACCAGGGCCATCGCCCTGCAGCTCCTCGCGGCCGCAGCGGCGTCGGCGTCTCCGCGACTCCTGGACCCCGAAGTTAGGCGGCCACCAGGACGCCCGCGACGCCCTTCTCCGCCCCGACGACCGCCCACGCCGCCTCATCCCGTCGCCCCGCCGGTGCGACCACCGCCGCCTCCTCCAATGTCGCCGCTGCAGAAAATGAATTACCTGAAGCTCCCGACGACGCCTACCAACATGAGTAGCAACAGTAACGGGTCAATGTGTTCGCCTCCAGGAATTCCAGTATCCAGCCCCATGAGCGTGTCGCCGCTCAACAGGCTGCAGAGCATGCAACCATTCGACTTCCGCAAAATGAGCAACGCTGATCTGTCGTCGAGGCGGAGGCTCTCTGACACACCTTCAGATTCCAGCCCTCCGGGTCTCATGAACCTGACGCTGTCGAGCCCCTGCCTGCCGCCCCCGCCCGCCCCTCTCGCGGCCGTTTCTTCCGCGAACTGCTACACCTCCGCCGTCATGTCCGCGACGGCGCTGATGCCCGGCGTCCTTCCGCCGCCGCCGTTGCCTCCACCGCCGCCGCCACCGCCTGTCCATCAGAACAACGTTTCAGACAGCAAATCCCCGGCCATGGACATGCTCAGCGGAACAGGAAGCAGCGACTTCGGCTCCGAGGAGGACGACGACGAGGAAAACTTCCAAAGCGCCTTGAACCTCAGCCGGGACGGAGTAGGCCTGTACAAAGTGAGGCAACGATCGGGACACGTGCGGAAAACGTCGACCCCCATGAAACGGCAGTGGGGATCGGGCTTGGGAGACCTTCCGCTGAACCTGGGAACGCAGCTCGTGAACCCTGCGACTGGCAAGAAGCGAGTTCAGTGCAACGTGTGCCTCAAGACGTTCTGCGACAAGGGAGCGCTCAAGATCCACTTCTCCGCCGTGCACCTGAGGGAGATGCACAAGTGCACCGTGGACGGCTGCAACATGATGTTCAGCTCGAGGCGGTCTCGCAACAGACACAGCGCCAATCCCAACCCGAAGTTGCACTCGCCACATCTGAGGCGGAAGATCTCTCCTCACGACGGAAGGTCGGCTCAGGCGCATCCTCTGCTGGTGCCGCCCCCGCCTCCGGGAAGCCTCACTCTGGGACCTCTGTCGTTCCCACCGTTCCCGTTGCTCGCACAGCCTCACCTGCCCAAGCACAGCCTCGACCTCACCATGCACAGGTACGTCACAACATGATTTCTCAAAATCTTTTTAGGGTAACGGGCTACATGAGGGTAATCCACATGGTGGCAACTCCCTTTTAATAGCATAGGAAGGGATTTGAAAGGGGGGATGCGGAAGGATAGAGGAAGGTAGCCAAGGGTTAACTTGGCCCCCCGGGCTATATTTTAAGGATCCTACCCGGCATTCGCTTAAAAGTAATGCAGGGAAAACCCTAAAAAAACCTGCATCAGATAGGTCGGGCATTGGGTACTTGTCCCACGCCCTTCCGATAGCGGGAGAGGAGTTTGCTGTGGGGACGCAGCATCATTCCCTTCTCCGTCCCCCCGACTGTTCCAATGGGAACAGCGAACGACTCTTACCGTATGCCCAAGGTCGTTTTACCCCCAAAATATATCGTATGTATGTATGTATATAACAAACTGCGATTGGGATCGTTTCCCAAAGCAGCCTAAAACAATTATATAAACTAAAGTATTACAAATGAAACAATTTTGAAAGAAGAAGAAGAAGAAGAAGAAGTAATAATAAAATAAGTCTCTGAAATTTTTTCGATAGAAATTCACTTCAGTAAAGATTAATATAGACTAAACTTATTTAAATTACGTAATAAAAAAATACCCTTCGCTTCACTAATTTATTTATATTATTCTTAAACCTTCTTATTGGAAGATTCTCCTCAAACACTGCTGAAGGTAAATTGTTCCAATCGCCTATCGATCTGTTTAAGAAAGAGAATTTATCTACGTCTGTTTTTTTTTTGAGGTCCGGTTTTGATTTTTAATTTTTGTGATCACCTCTGCCAATGTCAGTTGGTTTTTTTCATCTTATCCCCTCTGTATGTCTCTTTCCACGCTTTGTTATCCGTGTATGATTTAAAAAAAAGTGCACTAAGCATATTTTTTCTTCCGTTTGGTTACCAAAGATTCCCAGCCCTAATTTCTCTACCTTTTCTTGCCTTAGAGTGTGACCAGGTCCCCGTATTACAAATTGTTCTGCCCGCACCTCGCCGTTGACGTTTTCCAGGCCTTTATATTACATTAAAGGTTCAATAAATTGTCTTTGGAAAGATAAACCCTTTAGAAAAGATATTTCTAAACGCCTGTTATTAAAGTGTACCAGAAAACTTTTCGACTAAAAACAATTTCATTGACTTGTAAAGTTTAAATCATACTTGAAGTAGTTTTCTTATCGATTTTTCAGTCTCATACTATTAATAATCTCTTTATTTTAATCTCTTATTTTAATAAGAAAATAGGTTTAGTCGACGAACACGAAACGGTTTTCTTTATGATTGAAAAAAAACCACTTTTACCTGGATAACTTTTTATGACGTTTTCTCATAATAAATTCTCATACTAATTTTCGACTTGTGCATGATTTGTCATTTATATTTTTTTAATAATAAAATTTTGTATTTTAAATGTGGGCTACAATTAATTTGATTATTACTCTCAAATTAATTGTGACTGCAAATCTTTTCTGAGACCGTATTTATTTTCTAGTTAAGTTTGAAAATAGTTAAAGATTGGTATAACAATAAACTTGAGTTGATAAATGGATCTGGTCTGGTTTCAGGTTTGATGAGAGACGATTGGATTTTTCCAACAACACAAATTCGTCAGAAGACATCATGACGTACAGCAACCATCAAAGCGACGACGACGACGACGGGTTCGATGACGAGGAGGACGGAATCGTGGTGGACGGCGGCGTCGACGAGGACGACAACGAAGACAAAGCGGAAGAAGAACAGAAACGTTTGCACAATGGGTTGACTGAGAACGCGGATGAAAGTGACAGTTCTGCCAAACGACCCAAAATCTCCGAGTCTGACGTGGACGACGTCGCGAGTAACCTCGACAGTAACGACGACTCGTTGAGCGTTGTGGACACAAGCAGCGTCAAGGAAGAAAACGGACCGGAAAGTGCCGTAGCGTTAACCAGAAACGCTCGAAAAAGAAAGAACCAGAATCCCACTCGTTGTGCGGTGGCTCCGTTGATGGCGGGTCATGACTCCATGACGGACGAAGAGTCGTCTGCAGATGTTTACTCAGCTCCGGTGCCGGATGACGGTGGTTGTAACAAATCACCAAAATTAGAAAACAATCTGGAAAATTTCTCACCGAAAGGAAAAGATACGCTGGACGATGTGGAAGAATGTCGTAAAGATCAAACTATTACAAAAGATGCCGTTGAAGCTGAATGTCCAAAGGAGGTGGAAGAAAAAGCCGAGAACGCTGATAATGAGGACATCTTTAAAGAAAAGCAGCATGACGATAATACTGAAGAAAATATCGAGAAGGAATTTAATGCTGAAGGACAGAATCATGGAAACGTTGACGACAGGGACAGAGTCAGAGAGGAGGCCGATCAACTGGAAGACGACGAAGATTCACCCAACTCAAGAGGCAGCGACGTGTCACTTTCTTCGTCACACGCACTCCGGCGCCTGGAGTCTCTTTCCCAGGGTCCTTTCGGGGACATGGGATTCCCCGGAGGTCCTCCGAGTCCAGCTCGCTCTCACGGATCCTCCTCGAACGATTCACCTGGTGACGACGCTCACTACTTCTTCCCAGAGACAGGAGGATTCATAGGTTCTATGGACGTACCAATCGACAAGGACAACCCAAGACGTTGCACCGCGTGCGGAAAAATATTCCAGAACCATTTTGGAGTAAAAACTCATTTCCAGAACGTCCACCTGAAGCTGATGCACAAGTGTACGGTGGAAGGGTGCAACGCGGCGTTCCCGTCAAAGAGGAGCCGAGACAGACACAGCGCCAACCTCAACCTCCACAGGAAACTGTTGTCGACGTCGTCCTCTGACAAATCCGGCGCTGCCCTCTTCCTGGAAAAGTCTCCGTTTGCTTCGCTGGCGAGCAACCCGTCTCTGCACGGAGAGTTCCTGGCGCGGCTGTACGCAGAATCTCAGTCGTTGCCACTCAACCTGGAGGCTGCTTTCAAGGGCTTGCCGCCCCTCGGGCCGCCGCCTCCGGGGAGCTTGGCCGAACAGTTCCTTCTGAACGGCGACCGCCTTCCGCCGCCGCCGCATCCCGGATTACTCCTCCCTCCGTTGGGCTTCCCGGGTTTCCCCACCCACTTGTTGGCCGGAATCAACGGCGACAGGAAGGACGACTCGGCGTCGATGTCGCCTCCGTCTGCGAAGACGTCGGCGACGTCGCAGCCGGGCTTCAGCGTCGAGGACGACCCGCCGTCGCCGGACCGTGACGGACGTTTCCCCTGCGTCTTCTGCCAGCAGCCTCTGGTCGACGCCGCCGCCCTCAAGGACCACTACGACGCCCACCACCTGATGGAGCTCCACCGCTGCGGAACCTGCGGGAAAATGTTCGTGTCCCGGGAGCGCAGGCAGGCGCACGTGGAGTCCGCCCACGCCTCGACGCCCTCGGCGCTCACGGCCTGCTCGTGACGGTCGACGTCGCTGCCTCACTTCGTGCCGCCGTGGTGGTAGACTGTGCAATAACGCAGGGTGCGCGCGCGTGTGTGTGTGTGTATATGTACATAAACCTGTAGCTTGTCGACAGCTACGTAACGTGATAATTTCTAAACCGAACTACATCGCTCAAAATAAAATAAAAAGGAACTGAAGAAAGTTCAAGGATCCCATTCGTTTGTATACGAGATTTAAAGAGATAGTAAAAAGAACAGTTTTTACCAGATCAAACATTTTAAAAGGTAAAAATGATAAACTAATGCTCGAAAAAAAAACTCCTTAATAGATTTATTCATATATATATGTGTAACTGAATGTATTTTGTCTAAATATTTATTTAATTTTGGCGTGTTCAGTGTTCAGAAATTCTACTTTTAGCCGTAAAACAGAAACTGATCTCAATGCTAAAAAAAAAAAAGTTGTCAATGTTTTGAAACACTCAAGTATCCAATCTTGCAATATATATATATGTATAATATTGCAGTAACTGCCTTCGTTTTTCTCTAGTTCCGAAAATTTAATTTGGAAAAAAAATTAGAAAAAAAAACCATAAACGTTGAATAAAGTGGTACAGTTGGTACGTGACAGGTGGATATACGTATTTATTATATATATAGAATTCTCTGCAATTTATCTCTTCTATAGAAAACTTCCTCGCTAAAGCCCACTTTAGTTGAACCTTGTATTTATTAGAAAGCTACATCAGTATTACAAAGCGTCAAAATATTTTTTTTTTAAAAAAAAAAAGGACCCGATGATGTTTCTAAATTTTATATCAAGTCAAACGGAGAGTTTTTACGAGTATAAGATGTAGTTTTCGTAATATTTTCGTTTAATTAAAAAAATGTGTTGCCGCTCCAATTAAAACGCAATAATTCCACATTGGGTGTAGACGTTTTCATATGTAGAACAAATTGTACATAAAAGTGCCCCGTAAATAAACGAAAATACCACGAAAAAAACATTTTATATTTATTATTAATAATAAAGGCCAATTGCAAACAAAAAAAAGGTAAATTGTAAAAAAAATCTCCGCTATTTTGATGTTTAAATATTTAAAAAAAAAATTTTAAAAAAAAATACCTAAGAAACTGAATGTGTGAAGCTAATAATGTGTGACATGGGTGCTGTCGAATATTGGAAGTGTGAATCTTCCGTCATTCAAATACTGAAAATAAAAATATAAAAATCGTTGTTAATATAATAATATTTATCATTACTAAACATGTGCTGTGACACGTAAATTAATGTCCTCATTGTAAATAAAGAAAACAAAAATATCATCTTGAAAAAAAAAATTATTATTTGGCATTTTATTTATCATGACTACTTCATTGAATCAACAAATGAATAATCTAGCCACATTTGTCCGCAACATGTTTTCATAAAATCAACTCGATGTATCGATCGATCGATCGATCGATCCTTTTTTCCGCGAACCTGTTCCATTGCAAATATGAAACTTTTTTACAGGTCTGAATATAATTTATATTTGTTGAAATATCAACACCAAAAAGGAAAATTCTCTGTAAATGCAGCCGGTAATATTTAATTAATATGTTCTAATTTTTATTTTATTTTATTAAAATATATTTACGACAAATTTTGGCTGGTTTATTCATGTATATTTCTGGTTTTCATTTCAGGAATCATATTTTGGTCACTATAATAGGGAGTTAAACAGAAAATTATATTTGGGCTTTCAGCAAGGGGGTTGTTTTGAAATTTATAAAAATTTAAGTAGACTTAACCTTTAATTGATAACTGATTAAGTTGGGAAATTGGAATACAAATTATTTTTTATCACACATTTCATAAAAATTAATCTTATTTATGCTTCAAAAGGGTACCCCTCAGGAATGGATACAAAAGAGAATAGAATCGATAGCTGTCAGAAATCAACTAACAAAAGAATGGGGTAACAGAAATATATCTGACCACAATAATAAGTATATTGAAGGTACGGAATACGCAATATTGACAGACGCAATTTCTGAGGGAACGTTTGGATTAAATACAAAGCATCATAAGGAAATAAAAGGCTTGAGGAAACAACCACTAAGAGACCATATGACAGCAATTGAATTAATTTTTAGCATGCTAGGAGAACAGGCTACCATTGATGAAATAAAGGATAAAGATGGACAGGGCTATAATAAAAATTTAGAAGCGGCAAAGGAAGGAGGTAAGAACGCAGGCACAGCAAGAGAGGCATTTGAAAAAGCAATAGGTGTGAAAGTCGTTTCTTCAGATAAATTTTTAAAGAGGATTAAAGATTAAAGTTCTCACTATGAGAAATCTCTGAATTTTATGATTTAAAACGTTTTAGAAGGTTATTATAATTAAATAAGTACAAGTGGAAGTTAACATTTTTCATAAAAAAGAAGTAAACTTCCTTGTTTTAATGGCAGGGATAAATTTTTCTCTTAAACTGTTTGGAAAAGGCTCAAGTCATAAATTCAAGTTTTAAAGGGGAAAAAAAAGTAGAATATTTTCATTTCAACAAACCACTTATTTCATTACTGTAAAACTCTTCAGGATCAAATATAAAATAATTTATTTCAGGAAATACTAATACAGAATAAAATAATAAGTCTAAGTGGAAGTTAACATTTTCCATAAGAAAGAAGTAAACTTCCTTGTTTTAATGGCAGGGATAGATTTTTCTCTTAGAATAATTAAACTGTTTGGAAAAGGCTCAAGTCATAAATTCAAGTTTTAAAGGGGAAAAAAAGTAGAATATTTTCATTTCAACAAACCAATTAGAAAAATTTTAACACTCATTTCATTACTGTAAAACTCTTCAGAAGCAAATATAAAATAATTTATTTCAGTAAATATTAATGCAGAGTAAAGTTTTTGGAGGAACTTTATAAAATTATTTGCTTTTCTTTCACAATCACAATCACAGGATTTCTAGTAATTTATTTTTATTATAATAATACTGGTGAAAATTTATTTTTTTCTAAATTCCCAACACCCACATGAGCTACTTGTAAAGGTTGCATGTTTTATGGATCCATCACACCTGCCTCATTAAAAAAATATTATTGGTGACAACATGACCACTAAATTTTAATGGAAATCACAGATATTTGTATTAAACAGAAATATGAAATTGCAATTAAAAATTTTTATAAATTAGTATTTGTAACAAAAACAATAATAAAAAATATTTAAATAGTCATCTAAGGCCAATTAAACTCCACAGAAATAAAAACAGGCCTTTCTTCACACCACTGTAGAATTATTAGGAGACAATTCGTCAATGGGTTCAATAAAACTCTATTTATCTTTTAAAGACTTGGCTTGGGCTTGCTTCCTTATTGTTAATTGAAAAGTCTTTAGCATTTAAGATTTAAAAATATAACTCTTCAACGTTTAATTATTCTAGAATCATATTTTCAACCCTTCCCCTGACGGAAAAATAAAGAAATAATTATTTAATCGTGTTTTTATAATCAGAACACAATAATTGTTGTGTTTGTGTGGGGGGAGGGGGGTGGGAGAAATTTATAATTTACTTGTCATGCTGAATTAAATAAATGATAGGATTGTTATTTTTATATGACTGAGGGTAATTATTATTCAGGTATTCTTTTTAGTAATTTAAAATAATAATCGTAATTTAATAAAACTTATTCCTAAAAAAATAAAAACACCAGAAGCTTTGGAGTAATTTTCCTATAATTATCTAAAACGCTACAACGCTTTGCCAATGTCACATGTTTATTTGTTGACGTTGTAGAATTAATTAATCACATAACTATTCCAAAAATACTGCAGAGTGAGAAATATTGTTAATTAAAAATTTTAATCAAAGTAGTTGTTAATTTATTTTAGATTTTTATTCCAATTTACCTTTGCATCCTTCCATGGCACTACAGATATCTTGAATCCTTTTGATTTAGGGTAACAGGCTACATGAGAGTAATCCACGTGGTGGATTTAATAGCATAGGAAGGGATATGAAAGGGGGGATGCGGAAGGATAGAGGAAGGTAGCCAAGGGTTAACTACGACCCCCCGGGCTATATTTTAAGGATCCTACCCGGCATTCGCCTAAAAGTAATGCAGGGAAAACCCTAGAAATACTTGCATTAGGTTGGTCGGGCATTTGGTACTTGTCCCAAGCCCTTCCGATAGCGGTAGAAAAGTTTGATGTGGGGACGCAGCATTCCCTTCTCCGTACCTGGACCAGTTTAGGAGGCAGCTGGCCGACTGTTCCAATGGAAATGGTGGACAACTTACCGTACGCTCAAGGTCTGTGATCCCGGAACATACACCTCTCAGAACAGGCCGAGGTGCCTCGGCTTGTGGGAACCTTAGTTCAGAAACGGAGAGAGGAAAAGGCATCCCCAAAGGTAGCCCTTTCCTGTGTCTCCTACAAGGTTCTGCCTGCGAGAGAATAGCCCTTGCAGACATCAAACTGTATCTTGAATCCTATACAGTACAATGTTGTTAAACAGTCTTAAAACCATGTTACATCTGAAGTATTTAACACAAATACAGAAATATGCGGTAATTTACGCAGTAACAGGGGTAAGTATTTTATGTTTCTAACACTCTTGCAGACATGATCAATGATACGGACAAGAATCCTTCAACTGCAAAACATACAAGAAAAGATAGAGGAGATACACCAAATTATTTCAAAATTATTTTGGACTTAACCCACGTAGAAAAAAAAAGAGTAAACAGATCTCTCAAAAAGAGACGACGATAGACTTGGAAAGTATCAAAGTTGTCCTCAACATCACGGGGAGAGAAAACTGTACACATAAATTAAATCTTTAAAATTTGTTATCCCTTGGTACAGATGTCGTAAAATAAGCTCGGAAGTCTAAAGATCAGTCACGTGTATCAAACGAACATAAAACCAATTGCTTAGGATATTTTTCATCAAGAACAGATGTGGTCATATGTGGATAAAAAAACATCATGAAAGGAAAATTCGTGAATTAACTCACCCCCGGGCAACACCAAGCACACATCTAATAGATAATAAAGTAGAAATATTAATAAGAATAAGCGGTAAGAAAATCGAAATAATTTCTCGTCATTACATCTTAATCGATATCAAATTAAATAACGTATAATAAATTCCCACACTCCCAGTATGAGAAAAAATAATCATGAGACTTAATTCCTTATATTTATAATATTCATAAAATTTGAAAAACTACAATCAAATTCTTAAGAGTGATACTTATAATTGAACGAGAATGGAACCGAGGACGCTCAGACCACGCGATACGATGCAGGTTCAATCTTCCGAAGCTGTGTTTCAGGTGCTGAAGTGCCAGGCTTCGATGCAACAGTTTCACAGGAGCTTATATTTACTCGATTTCTCAAATTCATTTTCAATTTTCGAAACGTATTTTTTTTTACAAAATGCGTTTTAATTAACAAAAGCTTACATTAACTGACAGTTATTAAATTTTTATAGCGTTTTTAATAATTAAAATCTGTTTGATTTGATTTGACTAGAAAAATTTAAATTAAACTTCAAGACCATCCTCTCAGGTTTTTTTAAGATGTTTTTAACAACAAATCAGCAAATTTTTTTTAAAAGAGAAATTGTATAAATCATACAAGACTATCCCCTTACAGAATTTTATAATTTTTTAACAAAAAAACGTCGTCATTTTTAAAAAAGAATTTTGAATAAAACATGCAAGACTATCCCCTTAGAGAATTATTCTAATATTTTAAACAAAAAAACAGCGTCTTTTTTATACGATAATTTTGAACAATTTTTAAAGGAGAATTTTGAATAAAACATACAAGACTATCCCCTTACAGATTTTTATAATTTTTTTACAAAAAAAACGGAGTCATTTTTAAAAAAGATTTTTGAAAAAAACATGCAAGACTATCCCCTTAGAGAATTATTCTAATATTTAAAAAAAAAAACAAGGTCTTTTTTATACGATATATTTGAACAATTTTTAAAGGAGAATTTTGAATAAAACATACAAGACTATCCCCTTACAGATTTTTATAATTTTTTTACAAAAAAAACGGAGTCATTTTTAAAAAAGATTTTTGAAAAAAACATGCAAGACTATCCCCTTAGAGAATTATTCTAATATTTTAAACAAAAAAACAGCGTCTTTTTTATACGATAATTTTGAATAAAACATGCAAGACTATCCCCTTAGAGATTTATCAAATATTTTAAACAAAAAACCAGCGTCAATTTTAAAGGAGAATTTCGAATAAAACATACAAGACTATCCCCTTACAGAATTTTATAATTTTTTAACAAAAAAACGTCGTCATTTTTAAAAAAGAATTTTGAATAAAACATGCAAGACTATCCCCTTAGAGAATTATTCTAATATTTTAAACAAAAAAACAGCTCTTTTTTATACGATAATTTTGAATAAAACATGCAAGACTATCCCCTTAGAGATTTATCAAATATTTTAAACAAAAAAACAGCGTCAATTTTAAAGGAGAATTTTGAATAAAACATACAAGACTATCCCCTTACAGAATTTTATAATTTTTAAACAAAAAAAACGGAGTCATTTTTAAAAAAGATTTTTGAATAAAACATGCAAGACTATCCCCTTAGAGAATTATTCTAATATTTTAAACAAAAAAACAGCGTCTTTTTTATACGATAATTTTGAATAAAACATGCAAGACTATCCCCTTAGAGATTTATCAAATATTTTAAACAAAAAAACAGCGTCAATTTTGAAGGAGAATTTTGAATAAAACATACAAGACTATCCCCTTACAGATTTTTATAATTTTTTTAACAAAAAAACGGAGTCATTTTTAAAAAAGATTTTTGAATAAAACATGCAAGACTATCCCCTTAGAGAATTATTCTAATATTTTAAACAAAAAAACAGCGTCTTTTTTATACGATAATTTTGAATAAAACATGCAAGACTATCCCCTTAGAGATTTATCAAATATTTTAAACAAAAAAACAGCGTCAATTTTAAAGGAGAATTTTGAATAAAACATACAAGACTATCCCCTTACAGATTTGTATAATTTTCTTACAAAAAAAACGGAGTCATTTTTAAAAAATAATTTTGAATAAAACTTGCAAAACTATCCCCTTAGAGAATTATTCTAATATTTTAAACAAAAAAACAGCTCTTTTTTATACGATAATTTTGAATAAAACATGCAAGACTATCCCCTTAGAGAATTATTCTAATATTTTAAACAAAAAAACAGCTCTTTTTTATACGATAATTTTGAATAAAACATGCAAGACTATCCCCTTAGAGATTTATCAAATATTTTAAACAAAAAAACAGCGTCAATTTTAAAGGAGAATTTTGAATAAAACATACAAGACTATCCCCTTACAGAATTTTATAATTTTTAAACAAAAAAAACGGAGTCATTTTTAAAAAAGATTTTTGAATAAAACATGCAAGACTATCCCCTTAGAGAATTATTCTAATATTTTAAACAAAAAAACAGCGTCTTTTTTATACGATAATTTTGAATAAAACATGCAAGACTATCCCCTTAGAGATTTATCAAATATTTTAAACAAAAAAACAGCGTCAATTTTAAAGGAGAATTTTGAATAAAACATACAAGACTATCCCCTTACAGAATTTTATAATTTTTAAACAAAAAAAACGGAGTCATTTTTAAAAAAGATTTTTGAATAAAACATGCAAGACTATCCCCTTAGAGAATTATTCTAATATTTTAAACAAAAAAACAGCGTCTTTTTTATACGATAATTTTGAATAAAACATGCAAGACTATCCCCTTAGAGATTTATCAAATATTTTAAACAAAAAAACAGCGTCAATTTTAAAGGAGAATTTTGAATAAAACATACAAGACTATCCCCTTACAGATTTGTATAATTTTCTTACAAAAAAAACGGAGTCATTTTTAAAAAAGAATTTTGAATAAAACTTGCAAGACTATCCCCTTAGAGAATTATTCTAATATTTTAAACAAAAAAACAGCGTCTTTTTTATACGATAATTTTGAATAAAACATTCAAGACTATCCCCTTAGAGATTTATCAAATATTATAAAAAAAAAACTGCAACAATTTTAAAGGAGAATTTTGAATAAAACATGCAAGACTATCCCCTTAGAGATTTTTTAAATATTTTAAAATAAAACTGCAACATTTTTAAAAGAGAATTTTGAATTAAACATGCAAGACTATCCCCTTAGAGAATTATTCTAATATTTTAAACAAAAAAACAGCGTCTTTTTTATACGATAATTTTGAATAAAACATGCAAGACTATCCCCTTAGAGAATTATTCTAATATTTTAAACAAAAAAACAGCTCTTTTTTATACGATAATTTTGAATAAAACATGCAAGACTATCCCCTTAGAGATTTATCAAATATTTTAAACAAAAAAACAGCGTCAATTTTAAAGGAGAATTTTGAATAAAACATACAAGACTATCCCCTTACAGATTTTTATAATTTTTTTACAAAAAAAACGGATTAATTTTTAAAAAAGATTTTTGAATAAAACATGCAAGACTATCCCCTTAGAGAATTATTCTAATATTTTAAACAAAAAAACAGCGTCTTTTTTATACGATAATTTTGACATGCAAAAAAAACGGAGTCATTTTTAAAAAAGAATTTTGAATAAAACATGCAAGACTATCCCCTTAGAGAATTATTCTAATATTTTAAACAAAAAAACAGCGTCTTTTTTATACGATAATTTTGAATAAAACATGCAAGACTATCCCCTTAGAGATTTTTTAAATATTTTAAACAAAAAACTGCAACATTTTTAAAAGAGAATTTTGAATTAAACATGCAAGACTATCCCCTTAGAGAATTATTCTAATATTTTAAACAAAAAACAGCGTGTTTTTTATACGATAATTTTGAATAAAACATGCAAGACTATCCCCTTAGAGATTTATCAACTATTTTAAACAAAAAAACAGCGACAATTTTAAAGGAGAATTTTGACTAAAACATGCAAGACTATCCCCTTAGAGAATTATTCTAATATTTTAAACAAAAAAACAGCGTCTTTTTTATACGATAATTTTGAATAAAACATTCAAGACTATCCCCTTAGAGATTTTTATAATATTTTAAACAAAAAAACAGCGTCAATTTTAAAGGAGAATTTAGAATAAAACATACAAGACTATCCCCTTACAGATTTTTATAATTTTTTAACAAAAAAAACGGAGTCATTTTTAAAAAAGAATTTTGAATAAAACATGCAAGACTATCCCCTTAGAGAATTATTCTAATATTTTAAACAAAAAAACAGCGTCTTTTTTATACGATAATTTTGAATAAAACATGCAAGACTATCCCCTTAGAGATTTTTTAAATATTTTAAACAAAAAACTGCAACATTTTTAAAAGAGAATTTTGAATTAAACATGCAAGACTATCCCCTTAGAGAATTATTCTAATATTTTAAACAAAAAACAGCCTGTTTTTTATACGATAATTTTGAATAAAACATGCAAGACTATCCCCTTAGAGAATTATTCTAATATTTTAAACAAAAAAACAGCGTCTTTTTTATACGATAATTTTGAATAAAACATTCAAGACTATCCCCTTAGAGATTTATCAAATATTATAAAAAAAAAACTGCAACAATTTTAAAGGAGAATTTTGAATAAAACATGCAAGACTATCCTGTTAGAGATTTTTTAAATATTTTAAACAAAAAACTGCAACATTTTTAAAGGAGAATTTTGAATAAAACATGCAAGACTATCCCCTTAGAGATTTATCAAATATTTTAAACAAAAAAACAGCGTCAATTTTAAAGGAGAATTTTGAATAAAACATTCAAGACTATCCCCTTACAGATTTTTATAATTTTCTTACAAAAAAAACGGAGTCATTTTTAAAAAAGAATTTTGAATAAAACATGCAAGAGTCTCCCCTAAGAGAATTATTCTAATATTTAAAACAAAAAAACAGCGTCTTTTTTATACGATAATTTTGAATAAAACATGCAAGACTATCCCCTTAGAGATTTATCAAATATTTTAAACAAAAAAACAGCGTCAATTTTAAAGGAGAATTTTGAATAAAACATACAAGACTATCCCCTTACAGATTTTTATAATTTTCTTACAAAAAAAACAGAGTCATTTTTAAAAAAGAATTTTGAATAAAACATGCAAGACTATCCCCTTAGAGAATTATTCTAATATTTTAACCAAAAAAACAGCGTCTTTTTTATACGATAATTTTTAATAAAACATTCAAGACTATCCCCTTAGAGATTTATCAAATATTATAAAAAAAAAATGCATCAATTTTAAAGGAGAATTTTGAAAAAAACATGCAAGACTATCCCCTTAGAGATTTTTTAAATATTTTAAACAAAAAACTGCAACATTTTTAAAGGAGAATTTTGAATAAAACATGCAAGACTATTATCCCCTTAGAGAATTATTCTAATATTTTAAACAAAAAAACAGCGTCTTTTTTATACGATAATTTTGAATAAAACATGCAAGACTATCCCCTTAGAGATTTATCAAATATTTTAAACAAAAAAACAGCGTCAATTTTAAAGGAGAATTTTGAATAAAACATACAAGACTATCCCCTTACAGATTTTTATAATTTTCTTACAAAAAAAACGTTGTCATTTTTAAAAAAGAATTTTGAATAACACATGCAAGAGTCTCTCCTTAGAGAATTATTCTAATATTTTAAACAAAAAAACAGCGTCTTTTTTATACGATAATTTTGAATAAAACATGCAAGACAATCCCCTTAGAGATTTATCAAATATTATAAAAAAAAAACTGCAACAATTTTAAAGGAGAATTTTGAATAAAACATGCAAGACTATCCCCTTAGAGATTTTTTAAATATTTTAAACAAAAAACTGCAACATTTTTAAAGGAGAATTTTGAATAAAACATGCAAGACTATTATCCCCTTAGAGAATTATTCTAATATTTTAAACAAAAAAACAGCGTCTTTTTTATACGATAATTTTGAATAAAACATGCAAGACTATCCCCTTAGAGATTTATCAAATATTTTAAACAAAAAAACAGCGTCAATTTTAAAGGAGAATTTTGAATAAAACATACAAGACTATCCCCTTAGAGATTTTTTAAATATTTTAAACAAAAAACTGCAACATTTTTAAAGGAGAATTTTGAATAAAACATGCAAGACTATTATCCCCTTAGAGAATTATTCTAATATTTTAAACAAAAAAACAGCGTCTTTTTTATACGATAATTTTGAATAAAACATGCAAGACTATCCCCTTAGAGATTTATCAAATATTTTAAACAAAAAAACAGCGTCAATTTTAAAGGAGAATTTTGAATAAAACATACAAGACTATCCCCTTAGAGATTTTTATAATTTTCTTACAAAAAAAACGGAGTCATTTTTAAAAAAGAATTTTGAATAAAACATGCAAGAGTCTCCCCTTAGAGAATTATTCTAATATTTTAAACAAAAAACAGCGTCTTTTTTATACGATAATTTTGAATAAAACATTCAAGACTATCCCCTTAGAGATTTATCAAATATTATAAAAAAAAAACTGCAACAATTTTAAAGGAGAATTTTGAATAAAACATGCAAGACTATCCCCTTAGAGATTTTTTAAATATTTTAAACAAAAAACTGCAACATTTTTAAAGGAGAATTTTGAATAAAACATGCAAGACTATTATCCCCTTAGAGAATTATTCTAATATTTTAAACAAAAAAACAGCGTATTTTTTATACGATAATTTTGAATAAAACATGCAAGACTATCCCCTTAGAGATTTATCAAATATTTTAAACAAAAAAACAGCGTCAATTTTAAAGGAGAATTTTGAATAAAACATGCAAGACCTTACAGATTTTTATAATTTTTTTACAAAAAAAACGGAGTCATTTTTAAAAAAGAATTTTAAATAAAACATGCAAGACTATCCCCTTAGAGAATTATTCTAATATTTTAAACAAAAAAACAGCGTCTTTTTTATACGATAATTTTGAATAAAACATGCAAGACTATCCCCTTAGAGATTTATCAAATATTTTAAACAAAAAAACAGCGTCAATTTTAAAGGAGAATTTTGAATAAAACATACAAGACTATCCCCTTAGAGATTTTTATAATTTTTTAACAAAAAAAACGGAGTCATTTTTAAAAAAGAATTTTGAATAAAACATTCAAGACTATCCCCTTAGAGATTTATCAAATATTATAAAAAAAAACTGCAACAATTTTAAAGGAGAATTTTGAATAAAACATGCAAGACTATCCCCTTAGAGAATTATTCTAATATTTTAAACAAAAAAACAGCGTCAATTTAAAAGGAGAATTTTGAATAAAACATACAAGACTATCCCCTTACAGATTTTTATAATTTTTTTACAAAAAAAACGGAGTCATTTTTAAAAAAGAATTTTGAATAAAACATTCAAGACTATCCCCTTAGAGATTTATCAAATATTTAAAAAAAAAAACTGCAACAATTTTAAAGGAGAATTTTGAATAAAACATGCAAGACAATCCCATTAGAGATTTTTAAATATTTTTAACAAAACACTGCAACAATTTTAAAGGAGAATTTTGAATAAAACATGCACGACTATCCCCTTAGAGAATTATTCTAATATTTTAAACAAAAAACAGCGTCTTTTTTATACGATAATTTTGAATAAAACATGCAAGACTATCCCTTTAGAGATTTATCAACTATTTTAAACAAAAAAACAGCATCAATTTTAAAGGAGAATTTTGAATAAAACAAACAAGACTATCCCCTTACAGATTTTTATAATTTTTTTACAAAAAAAACGGAGTCATTTTTAAAAAAGATTTTTGAATAAAACAAACAAGACTATCCCCTTAGAGAATTATTCTAATATTTTAAACAAAAAAACAGCGTCTTTTTTATACGATAATTTTGAATAAAACATGCAAGACTATCCCCTTAGAAATTTATCAAATATTTTAAACAAAAAAACAGCGTCAATTTTAAAGGAGAATTTTGAATAAAACATACAAGACTATCCCCTTACAGAATTTTATAAATTTTAAACAAAAAAACGGAGTCATTTTTAAAAAAGAATTTTGAATAAAACATGCAAGACTATCCCCTTAGAGAATTATTCTAATATTTTAAAAAAAAAAAAATACGTCTTTTTTATACGATAATTTTGAATAAAACATGCAAGACTATCCCCTTAGAGATTTATCAAATATTTTAAACAAAAAAACAGCGTCAATTTTAAAGGAGAATTTTGAATAAAACATACAAGACTATCCCCTTACAGAATTTTATAAATTTTAAACAAAAAAACGGAGTCATTTTTAAAAAAGAATTTTGAATAAAACATGCAAGACTATCCCCTTAGAGAATTATTCTAATATTTTAAACAAAAAAACAGCGTCTTTTTATACGATAATTTTGAATAAAACATGCAAGACTATCCCCTTAGAGATTTATCAAATATTTTAAACAAAAAAACAGCGTCAATTTTAAAGGAGAATTTTGAATAAAACATACAAGACTATCCCCTTACAGATTTTTATAATTTTTTTACAAAAAAAACGGAGTCATTTTTAAAAAAGAATTTTGAATAAAACATTCAAGACTATCCCCTTAGAGATTTATCAAATATTTTAAAAAAAAAACTGCAACAATTTTAAAGGAGAATTTTGAATAAAACATGCAAGACAATCCCATTAGAGATTTTTAAATATTTTAAACAAAACACTGCAACAATTTTAAAGGAGAATTTTGAATAAAACATGCACGACTATCCCCTTAGAGAATTATTCTAATATTTTAAACAAAAAACAGCGTCTTTTTTATACGATAATTTTGAATAAAACATGCAAGACTATCCCTTTAGAGATTTATCAACTATTTTAAACAAAAAAACAGCATCAATTTTAAAGGAGAATTTTGAATAAAACAAACAAGACTATCCCCTTACAGATTTTTATAATTTTTTTACAAAAAAAACGGAGTCATTTTTAAAAAAGATTTTTGAATAAAACAAACAAGACTATCCCCTTAGAGAATTATTCTAATATTTTAAACAAAAAAACAGCGTCTTTTTTATACGATAATTTTGAATAAAACATGCAAGACTATCCCCTTAGAAATTTATCAAATATTTTAAACAAAAAAACAGCGTCAATTTTAAAGGAGAATTTTGAATAAAACATACAAGACTATCCCCTTACAGAATTTTATAAATTTTAAACAAAAAAACGGAGTCATTTTTAAAAAAGAATTTTGAATAAAACATGCAAGACTATCCCCTTAGAGAATTATTCTAATATTTTAAAAAAAAAAAAAATACGTCTTTTTTATACGATAATTTTGAATAAAACATGCAAGACTATCCCCTTAGAGATTTATCAAATATTTTAAACAAAAAAACAGCGTCAATTTTAAAGGAGAATTTTGAATAAAACATACAAGACTATCCCCTTACAGAATTTTATAAATTTTAAACAAAAAAACGGAGTCATTTTTAAAAAAGAATTTTGAATAAAACATGCAAGACTATCCCCTTAGAGAATTATACTAATATTTTAAACAAAAAAACAGCGTCTTTTTATACGATAATTTTGAATAAAACATGCAAGACTATCCCCTTAGAGATTTATCAAATATTTTAAACAAAAAAACAGCGTCAATTTTAAAGGAGAATTTTGAATAAAACATACAAGACTATCCCCTTACAGATTTTTATAATTTTTTTACAAAAAAAACGGAGTCATTTTTAAAAAAGAATTTTGAATAAAACATTCAAGACTATCCCCTTAGAGATTTATCAAATATTTTAAAAAAAAAACTGCAACAATTTTAAAGGAGAATTTTGAATAAAACATGCAAGACAATCCCATTAGAGATTTTTAAATATTTTAAACAAAACACTGCAACAATTTTAAAGGAGAATTTTGAATAAAACATGCACGACTATCCCCTTAGAGAATTATTCTAATATTTTAAACAAAAAACAGCGTCTTTTTTATACGATAATTTTGAATAAAACATGCAAGACTATCCCTTTAGAGATTTATCAACTATTTTAAACAAAAAAACAGCATCAATTTTAAAGGAGAATTTTGAATAAAACAAACAAGACTATCCCCTTACAGATTTTTATAATTTTTTTACAAAAAAAACGGAGTCATTTTTAAAAAAGATTTTTGAATAAAACAAACAAGACTATCCCCTTAGAGAATTATTCTAATATTTTAAACAAAAAAACAGCGTCTTTTTTATACGATAATTTTGAATAAAACATGCAAGACTATCCCCTTAGAGATTTATCAAATATTTTAAACAAAAAAACAGCGTCAATTTTAAAGGAGAATTTTGAATAAAACATACAAGACTATCCCCTTACAGAATTTTATAAATTTTAAACAAAAAAACGGAGTCATTTTTAAAAAAGAATTTTGAATAAAACATGCAAGACTATCCCCTTAGAGAATTATTCTAATATTTTAAACAAAAAAACAGCGTCTTTTTATACGATAATTTTGAATAAAACATGCAAGACTATCCCCTTAGAGATTTATCAAATATTTTAAACAAAAAAACAGCGTCAATTTTAAAGGAGAATTTTGAATAAAACATACAAGACTATACCCTTACAGATTTTTATAATTTTCTTACAAAAAAAACGGAGTCATTTTTAAAAAAGAATTTTGAATAAAACATGCAAGACTATCCACTTAGAGAATTATTCTAATATTTTAAACAAAAAACAGCGTCTTTTTTATACGATAATTTTGAATAAAACATACAAGACTATCCCCTTACAGATTTTTATAATTTTCTTACAAAAAAAACGGAGTCATTTTTAAAAAAGAATTTTGAATAAAACATGCAAGACTATCCCCTTAGAGAAATATTCTAATATTTTAAACAAAAAAACAGCGTCTTTTTTATACGATAATTTTGAATAAAACATTCAAGACTATCCCCTTAGAGATTTATCAAATATTTTAAACAAAAAAACAGCGTCAATTTTAAAGGAGAATTTTGAATAAAACATACAAGACTATCCCCTTAGAGAATTATTCTAATATTTTAAACAAAAAACAGCGTCTTTTTTATACGATAATTTTGATTAAAACATGCAAGACTATCCCTTTAGAGATTTATCAACTATTTTAAACAAAAAACAGCATCAATTTTAAAGAAGAATTTTGAATAAAACAAACAAGACTAGCCCCTTACAGATTTTTATAATTTTTTAACAAAAAAAACGGAGTCATTTTTAAAAAATAATTTTGAATTAAACATGCAAGACTATCCCCTTAGAGATTTTTCAAATATTTTAAACAAAAAAACAGCGTGAATTTTAAAGGAGAATTTCGAACAAAACATACAAGACCTTACAGATTTTTATAATTTTTTTACAAAAAAAAACGGAGTCATTTTTAAAAAAGAATTTGGAATAAAACATGCAAGACTATCCCCTTAGAGAATTATTCTAATATTTTAAACAAAAAACAGCGTCTTTTTTATACGATAATTTTGAAAAAAACATGCAAGACTATCCCCTTAGAGATTTATCAACTATTTTAAACAAAAAAACAGCGTCAATTTTTTAAGAAGAATTTTGAATTAAACATACAAGACTATCCCCTTACAGATTTTTATAATTTTTTAACAAAAAAAACGGAGTCATTTTTAAAAAAGAATTTTGCATAAAACATGCAAGACTATCCCCTTACAGAATTATTCTAATATTTTAAACAAAAAAACAGCGTCTTTTTTATACGATAATTTTGAATAAAACATTCAAGACTATCCCCTTAGAGATTTATCAAATATTTTAAAAAAAAAACTGCAACAATTTTAAAGGAGAATTTTGAATAAAATATGCAAGACATTCCCATTAGAGATTTTTAAATATTTTAAACAAAAAACTGCAACAATTTTAAAGGAGAATTTTGAATAAAACATGCATGACTATCCCCTTAGAGAATTATTCTAATATTTTAAACAAAAAACAGCGTCTTTTTTATACGATAATTTTGATTAAAACATGCAAGACTATCCCTTTAGAGATTTATCAACTATTTTAAACAAAAAACAGCATCAATTTTAAAGAAGAATTTTGAATAAAACAAACAAGACTATCCCCTTACAGATTTTTATAATTTTTTAACAAAAAAAACGGAGTCATTTTTAAAAAATAATTTTGAATTAAACATGCAAGACTATCCCCTTAGAGATTTTTCAAATATTTTAAACAAAAAAACAGCGTCAATTTTAAAGGAGAATTTTGAATAAAACATACAAGACTAGCCCCTTAGAGATTTTTATAATATTTTAAACAAAAAAACAGCGTCAATTTTAAAGGAGAATTTTGAATAAAACATGCAAGACTATCCCCTTAGAGAATTATTCTAATATTTTAAACAAAAAAACAGCGTCTTTTTTATACGATAATTTTGAATAAAACATGCAAGACTATCCCCTTAGAGACTTATCAACTATTTTAAACAAAAAAACAGCGTCAATTTTAAAGGAGAATTTTGAATAAAACATACAAGACTATCCCCTTACAGATTTTTATAATTTTTTAACAAAAAAAACGGAATCATTTTTAAAAAAGAATTTTGAATAAAACATGCAAGACTATCCCCTTAGAGAATTATTCTAATATTTTAAACAAAAAACAGCGTCTTTTTTATACGATAATTTTGAAAAAAACATGCAAGACTATCCCCTTAGAGATTTATCAACTATTTTAAACAAAAAAACAGCGTCAATTTTTTAAGAAGAATTTTGAATAAAACATACAAGACTATCCCCTTACAGATTTTTATAATTTTTTAACAAAAAAAACGGAGTCATTTTTAAAAAAGAATTTTGCATAAAACATGCAAGACTATCCCCTTAGAGAATTATTCTAATATTTTAAACAAAAAAACAGCGTCTTTTTTATACGATAATTTTGAATAAAACATTCAAGACTATCCCCTTAGAGATTTATCAAATATTATAAAAAAAAAACTGCAACAATTTTAAAGGAGAATTTTGAATAAAACATGCAGGACTATCCCGTTAGAGATTTTTTAAATATTTTAAACAAAAAACTGCAACATTTTTAAAGGAGAATTTTGAATAAAACACCCTTAGAGAATTATTCTAATATTTTAAACAAAAAAACAGCGTCTTTTTTATACGATAATTTTGAATAAAACATGCAAGAATATCCCCTTAGAGATTTATCAAATATTTTAAACAAAAAAACAGCGTCAATTTTAAAGGAGAATTTTGAATAAAACATACAAGACTATCCCCTTACAGATTTTTATAATTTTTTAACAAAAAAAACGGAGTCATTTTTAAAAAAGAATTTTGAATAAAACATGCAAGACTATCCCCTTAGAGAATTATTCTAATATTTTAAACAAAAAAACAGCGCCTTTTTTATACGATAATTTTGAATAAAACATTCAAGACTATCCCCTTAGAGATTTTTCAAATATTTTAAACAAAAAAACAGCGTCAATTTTAAAGGAGAATTTTGAATAAAACATACAAGACTATCCCCTTAGAGATTTTTATAATATTTTAAACAAAAAAACAGCGTCAATTTTAAAGGATAATTATGAATAAAACATACAAGACTATCCCCTTACAGATTTTTATAATTTTTTAACAAAAAAAACGGAGTCATTTTTAAAAAAGAATTTTGATTAAAACATGCAAGACTATCCCCTTAGAGAATTATTCTAATATTTTAAACAAAAAAACAGCGTCTTTTTTATACGATAATTTTGAATAAAACATTCAAGACTATCCCCTTAGAGATTTATCAAATATTATAAAAAAAAAACTGCAACAATTTTAAAGGAGAATTTTGAATAAAACATGCAGGACTATCCCGTTAGAGATTTTTTAAATATTTTAAACAAAAAACTGCAACATTTTTAAAGGAGAATTTTGAATAAAACACCCTTAGAGAATTATTCTAATATTTTAAACAAAAAAACAGCGTCTTTTTTATACGATAATTTTGAATAAAACATGCAAGAATATCCCCTTAGAGATTTATCAAATATTTTAAACAAAAAAACAGCGTCAATTTTAAAGGAGAATTTTGAATAAAACATACAAGACTATCCCCTTACAGATTTTTATAATTTTTTAACAAAAAAAACGGAGTCATTTTTAAAAAAGAATTTTGAATAAAACATGCAAGACTATCCCCTTAGAGAATTATTCTAATATTTTAAACAAAAAAACAGCGCCTTTTTTATACGATAATTTTGAATAAAACATTCAAGACTATCCCCTTAGAGATTTTTCAAATATTTTAAACAAAAAAACAGCGTCAATTTTAAAGGAGAATTTTGAATAAAACATACAAGACTATCCCCTTAGAGATTTTTATAATATTTTAAACAAAAAAACAGCGTCAATTTTAAAGGATAATTATGAATAAAACATACAAGACTATCCCCTTACAGATTTTTATAATTTTTTAACAAAAAAAACGGAGTCATTTTTAAAAAAGAATTTTGAATAAAACATGCAAGACTATCCCCTTAGAGAATTATTCTAATATTTTAAACAAAAAAACAGCGTCTTTTTTATACGATAATTTTGAATAAAACATTCAAGACTATCCCCTTAGAGATTTTTCAAATATTTTAAACAAAAAAACAGCGTCAATTTTAAAGGAGAATTTTGAATAAAACATACTAGACTATCCCCTTACAGATTTTTATAATTTATTAACAAAAAAAACGGAGTCATTTTTAAAAAAGAATTTTGAATAAAACATGCAAGACTATCCACTTAGAGAATTTTTCTAATATTTTAAACAAAAAAACAGCGTCTTTTTTATACGATAATTTTGAATAAAACATGCAAGACTATCCCCTTAGAGATTTATCAACTATTTTAAACAAAAAAACAGCTTGAATTTTAAAGGAGAATTTTGTCTAAAACATGCAAGACTATCCCCTTAGAGAATTATTCTAATATTTTAAACAAAAAACAGCGTCTTTTTTATACGATAATTTTGAATAAAACATTCAAGACTATCCCCTTAGAGATTTTTCAAATATTTTAAACAAAAAAACAGCGTCAATTTTAAAGGAGAATTTTGAATAAAACATTTAAGACTATCCCCTTAGAGATTTTTATAATATTTTAAACAAAAAAACAGCGTCAATTTTTAAGGAGAATTATGAATAAAACATACAAGACTATCCCCTTACAGATTTTTATAATTTTTTAACAAAAAAAACGGAGTCATTTTTATAAAAGAATTTTGAATAAAACATGCAAGACTATCCCCTTAGAGAATTATTCTAATATTTTAAACAAAAAAACAGCGTCTTTTTTATACGATAATTTTGAATAAAACATGCAAGACTATCCCCTTAGAGATTTATCAACTATTTTAAACAAAAAAACAGCGTCAATTTTAAAGGAGAATTTTGAATAAAACATACTAGACTATCCCCTTACAGATTTTTATAATTTTTTAACAAAAAAAACGGAGTCATTTTTAAAAAAGAATTTTGCATAAAACATGCAAGACTATCCCCTTAGAGAATTATTCTAATATTTTAAACAAAAAACAGCGTCTTTTTTATACGATAATTTTGAATAAAACATTCAAGACTATCCCATTAGAGATTTATCAAATATTATAAAAAAAAACTGCAACAATTTTAAAGGAGAATTTTGAATAAAACATGCAAGACTATCCCGTTAGAGATTTTTTAAATATTTTAAACAAAAAACTGCAACATTTTTGAAGGAGAATTTTGAATAAAACATGCAAGACTATCCCCTTAGAGAATTATTCTAATATTTTAAACAAAAAACAGCGTCTTTTTTATAGGATAATTTTGAAAAAAACATGCAAGACTATCCCTTTAGAGATTTATCAACTATTTTAAACAAAAAAACAGCGTCAATTTTAAAGGAGAATTTTGAATAAAACATACAAGACTATCCCCTTACAGATTTTTATAATTTTTTAACAAAAAAAACGGAGTCATTTTTAAAAAAGAATTTTGAATAAATCATGCAAGACTATCCCCTTAGAGAATTATTCTAATATTTTAAACAAAAAAACAGCGTCTTTTTTATACGATAATTTTGAATAAAACATTCAAGCCTATCCCCTTAGAGATTTTTCAAATATTTTAAACAAAAAAACAGCGTCAATTTTAAAGGAGAATTTTGATTAAAACACACAAGACTATCCACTTAGGGAATTTTTCTAATATTTTAAACAAAAAAACAGCGTCTTTTTTATACGATAATTTTCAATAAAACATGCAAGACTATCCCCATAAAGATTTTTCAAATATTTTAAACAAAAAAACAGCGTCAATTTTAAAGGAGAATTTTGACTAAAACATGCAAGACCTTACAGATTTTTATAATTTTTTTACAAAAAAAACGGAGTCATTTTTAAAAAAGAATTTTGAATAAAACATGCAAGACTATCCCCTTAGAGAATTATTCTAATATTTTAAACAAAAAACAGCGTCTTTTTTATAGGATAATTTTGAATAAAACATGCAAGACTATCCCTTTAGAGATTTATCAACTATTTTAAACAAAAAAACAGCGTCAATTTTAAAGGAGAATTTTGAATAAAACATACAAGACATACAGATTTTTATAATTTTTTAACATAAAAAACGGAGTCATTTTTAAAAAAGAATTTTGAATAAAACATGCAAGACTATCCCCTTAGAGAATTATTCTAATATTTTAAACAAAAAACAGCGTCTTTTTTATAGGATAATTTTGAAAAAAACATGCAAGACTATCCCTTTAGAGATTTATCAACTATTTTAAACAAAAAAACAGCGTCAATTTTAAAGGAGAATTTTGAATAAAACATACAAGACTATCCCCTTACAGATTTTTATAATTTTTTAACAAAAAAAACGGAGTCATTTTTAAAAAAGAATTTTGAATAAATCATGCAAGACTATCCCCTTAGAGAATTATTCTAATATTTTAAACAAAAAAACAGCGTCTTTTTTATACGATAATTTTGAATAAAACATTCAAGCCTATCCCCTTAGAGATTTTTCAAATATTTTAAACAAAAAAACAGCGTCAATTTTAAAGGAGAATTTTGATTAAAACACACAAGACTATCCACTTAGGGAATTTTTCTAATATTTTAAACAAAAAAACAGCGTCTTTTTTATACGATAATTTTCAATAAAACATGCAAGACTATCCCCATAGAGATTTTTCAAATATTTTAAACAAAAAAACAGCGTCAATTTTAAAGGAGAATTTTGAATAAAACATACAAGACTATCCCCTTACAGATTTTTATAATTTTTTAACAAAAAAAACGGAGTCATTTTTAAAAAAGAATTTTGAATAAATCATGCAAGACTATCCCCTTAGAGAATTATTCTAATATTTTAAACAAAAAAACAGCGTCTTTTTTATACGATAATTTTGAATAAAACATTCAAGACTATCCCCTTAGAGATTTTTCAAATATTTTAAACAAAAAAACAGCGTCAATTTTAAACGTGAATTTTGAATAAAACATACAAGACTATCCCCTTAGAGATTTTTATATTATTTTAAACAAAAAAACAGCGTCAATTTTAAAGGAGAATTTTGAATAAAACATACAAGACTATCCCCTTACAGATTTTTATAATTTTTTAACAAAAAAAACGGAGTCATTTTAAAAAAAGAATTTTGAATAAAACATGCAAGACTATCCCCTTAGAGAATTATTCTATAATTTTAAACAAAAAAACAGCGTCTTTTTTATACGATAATTTTGAATAAAACATGCAAGACTATCCCTTTAGAGATTTATCAACTATTTTAAACAAAATAACAGCGTCAATTTTAAAGGAGAATTTTGAATAAAACATACAAGACTATCCCCTTAGAGAATTATTCTAATATTTTAAACAAAAAAACAGCGTCTTTTTTATACGATAATTTTGAATAAAACATGCAAGACTATCCTCTTAGAGATTTATCAACTATTTTAAACAAAAAAACAGCGTCAATTTTAAAGGAGAATTTTGAATGAAACATACAAGACTATCCCCTTACAGATTTTTATAATTTTTTAACAAAAAAAACGGAGTCATTTTAAAAAAAGAATTTTGAATAAAACATGCAAGACTATCCCCTTAGAGAATTTTTCTAATATTTTAAACAAAAAAACAGCGTCTTTTTTATAAGATAATTTTGAATAAAACATACAAGACAATCCCCTTAGACACTTTTTAAAAATTTTAAACAAAAAAACGGAAACAATTTTAAAGGAGAATTTTGACTAAAACATACAAGACTAACCCTTTAGAGATTTTTCAAGTATTTTAAACAAAAAAACAGCGTCAATTTTAAATGAGAATTTTGAATAAAACATGCAAGACTATCCCCTTAGAGAATTATTATAATATTTTAAACAAAAAAACAGCGTCTTTTTTATACGATAATTTTCAATAAAACATGCAAGACTATCCCCTTAGAGATTTTTCAAATATTTTAAACAAAAAAACAGCGTCAATTTTAAAGGAGAATTTTGACTAAAACATGCAAGACTATTCCCTTAGAGAATTATTATAATATTTTAAACAAAAAAACAGCGTCTTTTTTATACGATAATTTTGAATAAAACATTCAAGACTATCCCCTTAGAGATTTTTCAAATATTTTAAACAAAAAAACAGCGTCAATTTTAAACGTGAATTTTGAATAAAACATACAAGACCATCCCCTTAGAGATTTTTATAATATTTTAAACAAAAAAACAGCGTCAATTTTAAAGGAGAATTTTGAATAAAACATACAAGACTATCCCCTTACAGATTTTTATAATTTTTTAACAAAAAAAACGGAGTCATTTTAAAAAAAGAATTTTGAATAAAACATGCAAGACTATCCCCTTAGAGAATTATTCTATAATTTTAAACAAAAAAACAGCGTCTTTTTTATACGATAATTTTGAATAAAACATGCAAGACTATCCCCTTAGAGATTTATCAACTATTTTAAACAAAATAACAGCGTCAATTTTAAAGGAGAATTTTGAATAAAACATACAAGACTATCCCCTTAGAGAATTATTCTAATATTTTAAACAAAAAAACAGCGTCTTTTTTATACGATAATTTTGAATAAAACATGCAAGACTATCCTCTTAGAGATTTATCAACTATTTTAAACAAAAAAACAGCGTCAATTTTAAAGGAGAATTTTGAATGAAACATACAAGACTATCCCCTTACAGATTTTTATAATTTTTTAACAAAAAAAACGGAGTCATTTTAAAAAAAGAATTTTGAATAAAACATGCAAGACTATCCCCTTAGAGAATTTTTCTAATATTTTAAACAAAAAAACAGCGTCTTTTTTATAAGATAATTTTGAATAAAACATACAAGACAATCCCCTTAGACACTTTTTAAAAATTTTAAACAAAAAAACGGAAACAATTTTAAAGGAGAATTTTGACTAAAACATACAAGACTATCCCTTTAGAGATTTATCAACTATTTTAAACAAAATAACAGCGTCAATTTTAAAGGAGAATTTTGAATAAAACATGCAAGACTATCCCCTTAGAGAATTATTCTAATATTTTAAACAAAAAAAACAGCGTCTTTTTTATACGATAATTTTGAATAAAACATTCAAGACTATCCCCTTAGAGATTTATCAAATATTATAAAAAAAAAACTGCAACAATTTTAAAGGAGAATTTTGAATAAAACATGCAAGACTATCCCGTTAGAGATATTTTAAATATTTTAAACAATAAAACAGCGTCAATTTTAAATGAGAATTTTGAATAAAACATGCAAGACTATGCCCTTAGAGATTTATTCTAATATTTTAAACAAAAAAACAGCGTCTTTTTTATACGATTATTTTGAATAAAACATTCAAGACTATCCCCTTAGAGATTTTTCAAATATTTTAAACAAAAAAACAGCGTCAATTTTAAAGGAGAATTTTGAATAAAACATACAAGACTATCCCCTTACAGATTTTTATAATTTTTTAACAAAAAAAACGGAGTCATTTTTAAAAAAGAATTTTGAATAAATCATGCAAGACTATCCCCTTAGAGAATTATTCTAATATTTTAAACAAAAAAACAGCGTCTTTTTTATACGATAATTTTGAATAAAACATGCAAGACTATCCTCTTAGAGATTTATCAACTATTTTAAACAAAAAAACAGCGTCAATTTTAAAGGAGAATTTTGAATGAAACATACAAGACTATCCCCTTACAGATTTTTATAATTTTTTAACAAAAAAAACGGAGTCATTTTTAAAAAAGAATTTTGAATAAATCATGCAAGACTATCCCCTTAGAGAATTATTCTAATATTTTAAACAAAAAACAGCGTCTTTTTTATACGATTATTTTGAATAAAACATTCAAGACTATCCCCTTAGAGATTTTTCAAATATTTTAAACAAAAAAACAGCGTCAATTTTAAAGGAGAATTTTGAATAAAACATACAAGACTATCCCCTTACAGATTTTTATAATTTTTTAACAAAAAAAACGGAGTCATTTTTAAAAAAGAATTTTGAATAAATCATGCAAGACTATCCCCTTAGAGAATTATTCTAATATTTTAAACAAAAAAACAGCGTCTTTTTTATACGATAATTTTGAATAAAACATGCAAGACTATCCTCTTAGAGATTTATCAACTATTTTAAACAAAAAAACAGCGTCAATTTTAAAGGAGAATTTTGAATGAAACATACAAGACTATCCCCTTACAGATTTTTATAATTTTTTAACAAAAAAAACGGAGTCATTTTAAAAAAAGAATTTTGAATAAAACATGCAAGACTATCCCCTTAGAGAATTTTTCTAATATTTTAAACAAAAAAACAGCGTCTTTTTTATAAGATAATTTTGAATAAAACATACAAGACAATCCCCTTAGACACTTTTTAAAAATTTTAAACAAAAAAACGGAAACAATTTTAAAGGAGAATTTTGACTAAAACATACAAGACTATCCCTTTAGAGATTTATCAACTATTTTAAACAAAATAACAGCGTCAATTTTAAAGGAGAATTTTGAATAAAACATGCAAGACTATCCCCTTAGAGAATTATTCTAATATTTTAAACAAAAAAACAGCGTCTTTTTTATACGATAATTTTGAATAAAACATTCAAGACTATCCCCTTAGAGATTTAGCAAATATTATAAAAAAAAAACTGCAACAATTTTAAAGGAGAATTTTGAATAAAACATGCAAGACTATGCCCTTAGAGATTTTTCAAATATTTTAAACAAAAAAACAGCGTCAATTTTAAAGGAGAATTTTGACTAAAACATGCAAGACTATCCCCTTAGAGAATTATTATAATGTTTTAAACAAAAAAACAGCATCTTTTTTATACGATAATTTTCAATAAAACATGCAAGACTATCCCCTTAGAGAATTATTCTAATATTTTAAACAAAAAACAGCGTCTTTTTTATACGATTATTTTGAATAAAACATTCAAGACTATCCTCTTAGAGATTTATCAACTATTTTAAACAAAAAAACAGCGTCAATTTTAAAGGAGAATTTTGAATGAAACATACAAGACTATCCCCTTACAGATTTTTATAATTTTTTAACAAAAAAAACGGAGTCATTTTTAAAAAAGAATTTTGAATAAATCATGCAAGACTATCCCCTTAGAGAATTATTCTAATATTTTAAACAAAAAACAGCGTCTTTTTTATACGATTATTTTGAATAAAACATTCAAGACTATCCCCTTAGAGATTTTTCAAATATTTTAAACAAAAAAACAGCGTCAATTTTAAAGGAGAATTTTGAATAAAACATACAAGACTATCCCCTTACAGATTTTTATAATTTTTTAACAAAAAAAACGGAGTCATTTTTAAAAAAGAATTTTGAATAAATCATGCAAGACTATCCCCTTAGAGAATTATTCTAATATTTTAAACAAAAAACAGCGTCTTTTTTATACGATTATTTTGAATAAAACATTCAAGACTATCCCCTTAGAGATTTTTCAAATATTTTAAACAAAAAAACAGCGTCAATTTTAAAGGAGAATTTTGAATAAAACATACAAGACTATCCCCTTACAGATTTTTATAATTTTTTAACAAAAAAAACGGAGTCATTTTTAAAAAAGAATTTTGAATAAATCATGCAAGACTATCCCCTTAGAGAATTATTCTAATATTTTAAACAAAAAAACAGCGTCTTTTTTATACGATAATTTTGAATAAAACATGCAAGACTATCCCCTTAGAGATTTTTCAAATATTTTAAACAAAAAAACAGCGTCAATTTTAAAGGAGAATTTTGAATAAAACATACAAGACTATCCCCTTACAGATTTTTATAATTTTTTAACAAAAAAAACGGAGTCATTTTTAAAAAATAATTTTGAATAAAACATGCAAGACTATCCCCTTAGAGATTTTTCTAATATTTTAAACAAAAAAACAGCGTCTTTTTTATACGATAATTTTGAATAAAACATGCAAGACTATCCCCTTAGAGATTTTTCAAATATTTTAAACAAAAAAACAGCGTCAATTTTAAAGGAGAATTTTGACTAAAACATGCAAGACTATCTTCTTAGAGAATTATTCTAATATTTTAAACAAAAAAACAGCGTTTTTTTTATAAGATAATTTTGAATAAAACATACAAGACAATCCCCTTAGAGACTTTTTAAAAATTTTAAACAAAAAAACGGAAACAATTTTAAAGGAGAATTTTGACTAAAACATACAAGACTATCCCCTTAGAGAATTTTTCTAATATTTTAAACAAAAAAACAGCGTCTTTTTTATACGATAATTTTGAATAAAACATGCAAGACTATCCCCTTAGAGATTTTTCAAATATTTTAAACAAAAAAACAGCGTCAATTTTAAACGTGAATTTTTAATAAAACATACAAGACTATCCCATTAGAGATTTTTATAATATTTTAAACAAAAAGACAGCGTCAATTTTAAAGGAGAATTTTGAATAAAACATACAAGACTATCCCCTTACAGATTTTTATAATTTTTTAACAAAAAAAACGGAGTCATTTTTAAAAAATAATTTTGAATAAAACATGCAAGACTATCCCCTTAGAGATTTTTCTAATATTTTAAACAAAAAAACAGCGTCCTTTTTATACGATAATTTTGAATAAAACATGCAAGACTATCCCCTTAGAGATTTTTCAAATATTTTAAACAAAAAAACAGCGTCAATTTTAAAGGAGAATTTTGACTAAAACATGCAAGACTATCTTCTTAGAGAATTATTCTAATATTTTAAACAAAAAAACAGCGTTTTTTTTATAAGATAATTTTGAATAAAACATACAAGACAATCCCCTTAGAGACTTTTTAAAAATTTTAAACAAAAAAACGGAAACAATTTTAAAGGAGAATTTTGACTAAAACATACAAGACTATCCCCTTAGAGAATTTTTCTAATATTTTAAACAAAAAAACAGCGTCTTTTTTATACGATAATTTTGAATAAAACATGCAAGACTATCCCCTTAGAGATTTATCAACTATTTTAAACAAAAAAACAGCGTCAATTTTAAAGGAGAATTTTGACTAAAACATACAAGATTACAGATTTTTATAATTTTTTAACAAAAAAAACGGAGTCATTTTTAAAAAAGAATTTTGAATAAAACATGCAAGACTATCCCCTTAGAGATTTATCAACTATTTTAAACAAAAAAACAGCGTCAATTTTAAAGGAGAATTTTGACTAAAACATGCAAGACTATCCCCTTAGAGAATTATTCTAATATTTTAAACAAAAAACAGCGTCTTTTTTATACGATAATTTTGAATAAAACATGCAAGACTATCCCCTTAGAGAATTATTCTAATATTTTAAACAAAAAAACAGCGTCTTTTTTATACGATAATTTTGAATAAAACATTCAAGACTATCCCCTTAGAGATTTTTCAAATATTTTAAACAAAAAAACAGCGTCAATTTTAAAGGAGAATTTTGAATAAAACATACAAGACTATCCCCTTAGAGAATTTTTCTAATATTTTAAACAAAAAAACAGCGTCTTTTTTATACGATAATCTAATAAATAAAGCAGAGAGTTTGTATATTTGTATGTTCTTAATACAAATTTTATTGCGTGGACAGAATTCAACAAAAATTGGTATATATATTCTGCCAAAACCGAGAATCAGCACTGTGGGGGTGAGAAACTCCTAGAATAAACGTGGAAATAATTATAGTTGAAATAAGTTACGAATTAGTGTTAAATTACTGCGCGCCAAGAGACGGTGACGTCATTGGAAAAACATTGACGCATCATAAAAAATATAGTTCTGTATTTCGTAATGAAATAAAGCAGAAATATTTTGATTGAATAAAAAGTATTACCTTTTTCCAGTAATACTCCATCGAATAGATAAAAAACAATACGAAATACTTTACCATCTTTGCTCAAAGTTAATTTGGAAAAGTTAATTACGCCGCCGTACTTAAAAAAGCCAATATGGCGCCTTATAATACATTCAAATATGTGTCGGCCGAGATTTTAAAGTTTCATAATATAACGTACTACTGTATCCTGTATAATATTTCAGAAGATAATAAGATTTGTCTAAGGTACGTCTGCTGAATTATGTGTTTGTAACTATAAAGGTATTGAAAATGACGTACGGAACTCCGAAAGTTTTTATGGTCGTTATTCAATTCATGCACTCTCAATCAAAGGTATTCAGAAATAGGAACATTTTAATTGAATTAAAAGTACAATTAATTATACTTTACGCAACGTATTTCTATAAATTTGTATAAATGTAAACAAATTATTGCGTGCAATTTGTGTCGTGACACAAAAATTTTAGGTTAGGATAGCAATATTTGTTTTCCATTTTTGAGATCGACGTTCTAGATGTTCAATTTCTGAGAAATGAAGCTGAGCAAAAATATTTTGATTGAATAATAAGTATAATTAAATCTACCAATACCACATCGAGTGATAAATAAAATTCATTATCAAAGGTTATACAATCCATGGCATTAAATTTCTTTTAAATAACTTGACTTTTGACGTGGAATATATAACGGGATCAGGGACCAATATGTTGCCAAATTATATCTTGCAATACGCACTGGAAGATACATAGAATTATGATAAAACCGATACATAAATGTTCAAAATTGATATTTTTCTATTGAAGACAGCGTATTTCGTAACGTTTTGTATTAATTTTAAACAATGCTACCAACTGCAGACAGCTAAAACAACCAAATAGTTTATTTTCATTATATCTTGCAATACGCACGGGAAGATACATATAATTATGGTAAGAACAATACTTAAATGTTAAAAACTAATATTTTTCTATTAAAGAAAACGTATTTCGTAATGTTTTGCACTAATTTTAAACAATGCTGCCAACTGAAGATTGCTAAAACCACCAAATAGTTTATTTTCAGATGGAAAAATTATATATCTACAAATTTAGTAATTGTTTTAAATAGTGTATATATATATATATACACTATTTAAAACTAGCTTCTATTATATAAAATTGGCTTATGCGGGTATTTATGTGTGTATACATGTGGGCATGTTCCGCTTACAAATCTACACCCTCGAAGCATTTTCACCAAATTTCGTACACGTGTTCTTTGCGTCAGGGAAACAAATATTGTGCGGGTGTAACACGCCTACCACCCCTAGGAGAATGATTGGACGGTGGTGGAAATCTTCAAACATGCTAAACTGTCCGATATTTGCGTTGCATAAATATTTTTCAGGGTTAATTAGATTTATAGTATTTCTACTCATGTGATTTTTATTAATTTTAATCCATTGTGGCACGAGGGTTGAGCACATTAAGGAGTGGCGGTGGAGGGGGTTTCCAAGTAAATAACCCTAAAAATACCGAGATTCGAGTCAACTCAAAGGTAATGGATGTCGCTGAGTTAATTTATGACAATCTGGGCAACGCGCAGTTGTAGGATTGGGTAAGAAGGGTTGGGCGGAGGGTAGAACTTTTAAAATAGCCGAATTTTGTATCAAATAAATATATTTCTGGACCAATGATATTCATAAAATTTCCCTACATGTTCTCCGAGTTTAATTTCAACCCATTTCGGGCTTGGGAGGGATGCGCCCTTAAGGGTAAGGGTGGACGGGCGTTACAAGAAAATAACGCGAATACAACCGAGATTAGAGTCAAATCAATGATTATGGATGGCACTGAGTTTAATTAAGACAATCTATTGGTGTTTTAACCGCCAGGAGCAATGGTGGACGGGGGTTGAAATTTTAAAACATAATAAGCAGTCGATATTTGCGTCGAATAAATATTTTTCTGGTTCAGTGATATTTATAAAATGTCTCTAAATGTTCCATATATTTAATATTAACCTTTTTCGTGGTTTTGGAGGAGCACCCTTAAGGGTGGGGTGGAGTAGATTTATATAAAAATAATGCAAACACAATCGAGATTGGACTCAAATCCAGGGTTATTGTTGTCAGTGAGTTTAATTATGATATTCAAGTTGTTGTTTAGTGTCTCAATTAGGAGTAGATGGGATGGATATATTTAAACATGCTAACACGGCTGATATTTGAGTAGGATAAATATTTTCGGGGAAAAAGTGATTAATAATGTTTGTACCAATGTATGTCAGTAAAATTTCAACCTCTTACGGAATGGGAAAGGAGCACCGTAGGGTTAGGGGTGGAGGGGTATTACAAGAAAATAACGCGAATACAACCGAGATTGGAGTCAAACCAAAGGTAATGGATGTCGCCGTGTTCGATTATGACATTCAATTGGCCTTTTAACCCCGAAGGGTTGGGGTGGACGGGGGTGTAATTTTTCTAACATGTTAAACGGTCGATATTTGCATTAAATAATTAATTGTCGAGGTCAATGACATTTATAATATATCTACCGATGTTATTTGTAAAATTTAACCTTTTTCGGCATTAGAGGGAAGCACACTTAGGAGAGGAGCTGGAATCATTAAAATATGCTAAAACAGCAGATGTTTAGGCAGATAAAAATTTTTGGGATCAAAGAGATAGATAGTAATTTAATCGATGTTATTTGAGTATGGTTTCAACCCCTTACATCATGGAAAAGGAGCACTCTTAGGGGTGAGGGTGGACGGGCATTATAAATAAATAACGCGAGTAAAGCCAATATTACAGTCAAACCCAGGTTTCTGGGTGTCACAAAATGTAATTATGATATTCAATTGCTCACTTAATCCCCAGGGGCGGGAGACGATGGGGTTGAAAATTTTCAAACATGTTAAAAGGTCTATATTAACGGAAAATATTTTTTTTCAAGGTTAATTAATTTATAGTATTTATACCCATTTTATGTATTACAATTTCAACCTCTTGCGACATGAGGGTGAAGAACGCTTAGGGGAGGGGGGGAGACGTGTGTTACAAGAAAATAACTCGAAAACAACCAACATTCGAATGAATCGAACGTAATTAATGTCGCTGAGTTAATTTATGACAATTTGAGCAACGCGCAGGGTTGGGCTGGACTAGGGTGGGAGGGTTTGGGTGGAGGTGAGTGGAGAATACAAATTTTAAAGGAACTTAAGCGGCTGAATTTTGCAACGATTACATATATTTCTGGAACAATGAGATTATTAAAATATCACTACACGTTCTCTGAGTTTAATTTGAATCCCTTTCGGGATTGAGAGGGAGCTCACATTAGGGGTGGGGGTCAACGGGTGTTAAAAATAAATAACGAGATTAGAGTCAAATACAGGGTTATGAATGTCACTGAGTTTAATTATGACATTTAATTTGTCATTTAACTCCCGAGGAGTGGTGTTTGACGGGAGTGGAAATATTGAAACATGAAATCACGACCGATATTAGAAGTGAATAATATTTTCAGGGTTAATTAGATTTAAAGTGTGTGTGTAAAAATTGAACCCCTCTTTAGACATGAGGGCGATGCATGGGGGTAGAGGGCACCGACAAGAAAAAAACGAGTCAAATCGAAGGATGTCGCTGAATTTATTTATGACACTCTGGACAACGCGTGAGGGGTGGGCTGAGGTGGGAGGAGTTGGGTGAATTTATTTATGACAATCTGGACAACGCGTGAGGGGTGGGCTGAGGTGGGAGGAGTTGGGTGAATTTTTAAAAAAAATGTTGACCGGTCGCTATTAAATATATTTCTGGATCAATTTGATTAATAAAATGTATCTACATTTTCTCCGCGTATAATTTCAACCCCTTTTGGGATTGGGAATGGAGCTTCCCTTAAGGGTGGGGGTGGAGTGTAATTACAATATAATGATGCAAAAACAATCGAAATTGGAGTCGAACTCACGGTCATGGATGTCAATGAGTTTAATTATTACACTCAACTAATCATTTAACTCTCCCCAAGGAAGGGTTGGCGGGGGTGTTAATTTTAAAACATGTTTAACGGTCCATTTTTGAAAGGAATGAATATCTATCGAGGTCAATGTACTGATAATATTTCTACCGATTCTGTTTTTAATTTAAACCTCTTAAGGACGTGAAAGATCACACTTAGGTTAGGGGTGGGGGTATGAGGGGCGTTACAAGAAAATAAATCCCAGATTGGAGTAAAATTCAAGTTATGGATGTCACTGAGTTTATTTATGACAACCATTGGGAAAGTGACTGGGGGAGGTAAGTTATGGGCGGGGGTATAAATTTTCAGAAATGTATAATGGCCGATATTTGCGTGAAATAAATATTTTACGCAGGCAATGTCATTGATAGTATTTCTTCCGATTTTGATTGAGTATAATTTCAACACCTTACGGCATGGTAGGGAAGTACGCGTAGAGATGGAGGTGTGTTTCATAAAACTAACCTCAAAAAACGAGATTCGAGTCACTTGGTAACATGGTCAATGCGCGAGATTTGGTGGGGGTGTGAGGGGCCTCGCGGAGTTGGGCGCGGGAGGAAATTTTCAAACATTTTAAACGGTCTATATTTGCGTTAAATAATTATTTCCCGGGGTTCATGACTTTGATAGTATTTTTACCTATGTTGTTTGTGTACAATTTCAACCCCTGTGAGGGGAGCAAGGTTAGCGGTTGGGGTGGAATTACGTTAAATAAAAATAACGCTAAAACAACCCAGATTCGAATCAATTCAGAAACTATGAATGTCGCCGAGTCTAATTTGGACGGGTTTGGGAGGTGGTGGGCGGGGGTAGAAATTTCCAAACAATGTAATCGGTCGATTTTTGCGTGGAATAAATACTGTTTGATTATCGCACATTTGTGGGGGTGGTCATCTTCTAACATGTATAAACGGCCGATATATTATGTCAATGAGTTCAACCTCCTTCGGCATCGGAGGGTGCACATTTAGGGATAGGGTTCGTGGATCGTTACATAAAAATAGCGCAAAAGCAACCGAAATTGTAGACATATTGGGGATTTTAGATAAATGACATCTCGGGCAACGCCGGGCACCCAGCTAGTTTTGAATAAAACATGCAAGACTATCCCCTTAGAGATTTATCAACTATTTTAAACAAAAAAACAGCGTCAATTTTAAAGGAGAATTTTGACTAAAACATACAAGACTATCCCCTTAGAGAATTTTTCTAATATTTTAAACAAAAAAACAGCGTCTTTTTTATAAGATAATTTTGAATAAAACATACAAGACAATCCCCTTAGAGACTTTTTAAAAATTTTAAACAAAAAAACGGAAACAATTTTAAAGGAGAATTTTGACTAAAACATACAAGACTATCCCCTTACAGATTTTTATAATTTTTTAACAAAAAAAACGGAGTCATTTTTAAAAAATAATTTTGAATAAAACATGCAATTAGAATTTTTCTAATATTTTAAACAAAAAAACATACAAGACTATCCCCTTAGAGATTTTTCAAGTATTTTAAACAAAAAAACAGCGTCAATTTTAAAGGAGAATTTTGAATAAAACATACAAGACAATCCCCTTAGAGACTTTTTAAAAATTTTAAACAAAAAAACGGAAACAATTTTAAAGGAGAATTTTGACTAAAACATACAAGACTATCCCCTTAGAGATTTATCAACTATTTTAAACAAAAAAACAGCGTCAATTTTAAAGGAGAATTTTGAATAAAACATACAAGACTATCCCCTTACAGATTTTTATAATTTTTTAACAAAAATAACGGAGTCATTTTTAAAAAAGAATTTTGAATAAATCATGCAAGACTATCCCCTTAGAGAATTATTCTAATATTTTAAACAAAAAAACAGCGTCTTTTTTATACGATAATTTTGAATAAAACATTCAAGACTATCCCCTTAGAGATTTTTCAAATATTTTAAACAAAAAAACAGCGTCAATTTTAAAGGAGAATTTTGAATAAAACATGCAAGACTATCCCCTTAGAGATTTATCAACTATTTTAAACAAAAAAACAGCGTCAATTTTAAAGGAGAATTTTGACTAAAACATACAAGACTATCCCCTTAGAGAATTTTTCTAATATTTTAAACAAAAAAACAGCGTCTTTTTTATAAGATAATTTTGAATAAAACATACAAGACAATCCCCTTAGAGACTTTTTAAAAATTTTAAACAAAAAAACGGAAACAATTTTAAAGGAGAATTTTGACTAAAACATACAAGACTATCCCCTTAGAGATTTATCAACTATTTTAAACAAAAAAACAGCGTCAATTTTAAAGAAGAATTTTGAATAAAACATACAAGACTATCCCCTTACAGATTTTTATAATTTTTTAACAAAAAAACGGAGTCATTTTTAAAAAAATATTTTGAATAAAACATGCAAGACTATCCACTTAGAGAATTTTTCTAATATTTTAAACAAAAAAACAGCGTCTTTTTTATACGATAATTTTGAATAAAACATGCAAGACTATCCCGTTAGAGATTTATCAACTATTTTAAACAAAAAAACAGCGTCAATTTTAAAGGAGAATTTTGAATAAAACATACAAGACTATCCCCTTACAGATTTGTATAATTTTTTAACAAAAAAAACGGAGTCATTTTTAAAAAAGAATTTTGAATAAAACATGCAAGACTATCCCCTTAGAGAATTATTCTAATATTTTAAACATAAAAACAGCGTCTTTTTTATACGATAATTTTGAATAAAACATGCAAGACTATCCCCTTAGAGATTTATCAACTATTTTAAACAAAAAAACAGCGTCAATTTTAAAGGAGAATTTTGAATAAAACATACAAGACTATCCCCTTACAGATTTTTATAATTTTTTAACAAAAAAAACGGAGTCATTTTTAAAAAATAATTTTGAATAAAACATGCAATTAGAATTTTTCTAATATTTTAAACAAAAAAACATACAAGACTATCCCCTTAGAGATTTTTCAAGTATTTTAAACAAAAAAACAGCGTCAATTTTAAAGGAGAATTTTGAATAAAACATACAAGACTATCCCCTTACAGATTTTTATAATTTTTTAACAAAAAAAACGGAGTCATTTTTAAAAAATAATTTTGAATAAAACATGCAATTAGAATTTTTCTAATATTTTAAACAAAAAAACATACAAGACTATCCCCTTAGAGATTTTTCAAGTATTTTAAACAAAAAAACAGCGTCAATTTTAAAGGAGAATTTTGAATAAAACATACAAGACAATCCCCTTAGAGACTTTTAAAAAATTTTAAACAAAAAAACGGAAACAATTTTAAAGGAGAATTTTGACTAAAACATGCAAGACTATCCCCTTAGAGATTTTTCAAGTATTTTAAACAAAAAAACAGCGTCAATTTTAAAGGAGAATTTTGAATAAAACATACAAGACTATCCCCTTAGAGAATTTTTCTAATATTTTAAACAAAAAAACAGCGTCTTTTTTATAAGATAATTTTAAATAAAACATACAAGACTATCCCCTTACAGATTTTTATAATTTTTTAACAAAAAAAACGGAGTCATTTTTAAAAAATAATTTTGAATAAAACATGCAATTAGAATTTTTCTAATATTTTAAACAAAAAAACATACAAGACTATCCCCTTAGAGATTTTTCACATATTTTAAACAAAAAAACTGCAACAATTTTAAAGGTGAATTTTGAATAAAACATGCAAGACTCTCCCTATAGAGATTTTTTAAATATTTTAAACAAACGATTTAATAAACAAGAGCTTACATTTAATCCGTTTTTTTAACATTGTTTTCAAGTTTTGATTTGTATTTATTCACTAAAAACTGTTTGATTTTGCACTAGTTAACATTTATTATCTTTCTCAATTTCCATTTTAGTTTTCGTAACGTATTTTTTTTCATATAATAAATGGTTTAATAACAAAAGGTTACATTAACTCGCGGATTGATTTTTACACTTATTCATTTTTCGAAGCGTTTTTTTTATTTCAATCTGTTTGATTTGAAAAAATCCTTGTTTTACTCGCTATCTCAATTTTCTTTAAATTTTCGTAGTTTATTTTATTTTAAAAAACGATTTAATTAACAATATCTTACATTTTCTTGCTTTTTGTTTTTCGACACTTATTTAATTTTAGTAACTTTGTTCATTCTCGTTATATTTATTAAGAATTTAACAGTAGTTAATTATTATTCGCCAAAATAGTAATGCTTGTTTATTATTTAACGCTTTCATTTTATTAATCAAAATAATACGTTTCGTATCAACTATTCTTGGTGGGGGTTGAAAATTTTTGAATTCAGATTCGAGTAACTTAATTAATCTCTGAATTTTTGTCCCCTTCAAGATACCGCCTGACTACGTCCTGATAAATATTTAATCCGATTAAAAAATCAGAGACTTTTTCATTCATACTCTTTTCATAACTTGCTTTTTTTAAAAATTTAATTAATAACTCAGCTTCTGAGAAATCAGAACTAGTTTGTTGTTGTTTTTTTTTCAGTTAACAGAATAATGATATTTTAATAAGTACTTTCTGAGAGTCCGGCGTTGCCACGTGTACTTGTTTATCAAAATCTGAAGAAAAGTATTTAATTCTATATTAATCTTTGGTCGAGAAGTGATTTAACCTAAATCTAACTGTTCCTAGTTCCGTACACACTTAAGACCTGATAGTCCATTAATTGAACAGCCTCAAAAGACATTGAATTTTATTACATCAGTCGCAACAAACGCCCCTCCGATTTTCTTCTTAAATATACTCCTTGAGTACTGCAAGAATATAACTGTCCCTCAGTCTTCAGACATTACAAAAGATTAAATTGAAATCGAAATGATAAACAAATGGTCGCCATATTGGAATCACTGAACATGGGCGACGAAATTTAACTTACATTTCTTGCAAGGGGTCGTAAAGTATTTCGTATTGCTTTTTATTTATTATCATTCGATGGATAAAATTTTACTTTCCATTCAATGAAAAAAACTTCTACTTTATTCCATTACGCAAAAAGGAACTATTTTCGTTGTTCTTTGCGTAGTAACGTCTCTTCCGCTCTCTCCCTCTCTCGCGCTTGACGTCACGGTCTGTTGACGCGGCAAGTAATTATTTAACACAAAATGGTCGCAATTTTTTAAATTAAAATTCTCTACACCTCTATACTAGGGTTTTATCACCCCCCCCCCTTACACACACCCACACACACACAGTACCGTTTCTCGTGTTTTGAAGAATATGTTTAGTTGCAATCTGTCGACGCGTTTAAATTTTGTATAGAGATGAACGTAAATACATACATACATACATCCTTTTTTATTTTATAGACTAGCCTTGGTGCCCGGCGTTGCTCGTGTACTTATTTATATAAACTCGAAAAAGTATTTAATTGAATACTTAAATATATTCCTTGAGTACTTCAGGATATAATCGTCACTCAGTCTTCATACATTATGAAATATTATATTGATGAAATTGTTAGCTAGACTCACAACTAATACAGAGCGAAAATTAACTTACATTTTCCGCAAGGATGGTAAAGTAATTCGTATTCTTCTTTATTACCATTCGATGGAATATTGCTGTGTAAAATTATACTTTTTATTTAAATAAAATATTTCTGCTGTAGTTCATTCCTAATAAAGGAGATATTTCCTTTGTTCGTTGCGTAGTAACGTCTCTCTCTCGCGTGACGTCATTGTCTCTTGGCGCGGAGTAATTTAATATTTAATGATCACGGTTTTTAATTATAATTCTTTCCACATGTATGCTAGGCGTTTCTCACCCTCACAGTACCGTTTCTCGTGTTTTGAAGAATACGTATACCAATTTTTGTTGCATTCTGTCCAAGCGATAAAATTTGTATAAAGAACAACGTAAATACATACATACATACAAATATACATCCTTTTTTATTATATAGATTAAAGAACAAACCGTAATAGTTTTTTTAAAAAAAACATTTCTATGTTCAGCGTATTATTTTTCCAGACTTCTGTAATTAACTTTAGTTCAGTGTAAACCGACATCGTCATTTGTTTCAGTAAACCGTACGAAATCAATTGTAGTTATTGATATTTGACCTGTGATGGACTCCACCCCGCGGTTGACTGCAATCCGGGATATGCAACAGGAATTCAATTAATAACGTTACGTATTTGGAGCATTTGAGGTGCAGGGGGGTTGGGGGGTGAGAGGGGGAGGCTTCCCCACTGTTCACTCTGCGATGAAATTTATCTGCAGTGCAGCGATAATCCTATTCGAAAATCATCACCGTTTTGAGCTTTATTCGTGTCGGTTGGTTCTCAAACTAGGTTTTTTTGACTAGTGAGTTGAACAACAGCAACACTGTAGCACTGGAATATAAGACACAGTGACGTCACTGAATCGAATTTTCTGTTATTATTATTATTTAATTACCGTTCAATAATTTTTCTCTTTTTTTTAAAAAAAATTAATCATTCAGAAAACAACATACTTTAAAAAAAATTGGGGTAATAAATACGCAACAGTGATTTTTGGACGTAAGTAATTTTTATTTTTTATTCTCGTACGTAGCATTATTTTTAGGGATTCAGAAAATATTTAATAATACTCACTATTGGAAAGTATGTAACAGTATGACAAGGATATTCTTATTTAATAATATATAAATATATAAAATAATTGTATAATTATATTTATGTATTAAATAATATATAAATTATATTTATTTAATATTTAAATATTTATTTAATACATATATTTGAATTATAAAGCTATAAAAAATATTTAATAATACTCAGTATTGCCTGTAGTTGCATTATAATTAAATTCTTATTTACATACATGCTGTCGTGGATTAATAGGAGGCTCTCCATTTTTGAACTAAGGTTCCCACAAGCCGAGGTACCTCGGCCTGTTTTGAGAGGTGTATGTTCCGGGGTCACAGACCTTGGGCATACGGCAAGAGTTGTTCTCTGTTCCCATTGGAATAGTCGGCCAGCTGCCTCCTAAACTGGTCGAGGCACGGAGAAGGGAATGCTGCGTCCCCACAGCAAACTCCTCTCCCGCTATCGGAAGGGCGTGGGACAAGTACCCAATGCCCGACCTACCCGATGCAGGTTTTCCTAGGGTTTTCCCTGCATTTCTTTAGGCGAATGACGGGTAGAATCCTTAAACCATAGCCCGGGGGCCCTAGTTGACCCTTGGCTACCTTCCTCTACCCTTCTGCATCCCCCCTTTCAAATCCCTTCCTATGCTATTAAAGGGGAGTTGCCCAATGTGGATCACCCTCATGTAGCCTGTTGACCAAAAAAAAGGATTAGTAGGATTAAAGCAGGTCTCGTTGTAACAACGTCTATTTATTACTCCCACAATCCTTACACCTTCCTCACACTACACTACAATCCGTGTCTCTCTCGTCTCGTATATAACTAACTACTACTTACAATCGTCTTTGTTATCCAAACTCTTTGTTATACATAGAATCTCTGGTCCTCCATATCCTCCCCACCCTGGTCGATTTCCAGTGGTACGACCAGCTGGACAGGTCGGCTGATGTTGGTTCCATTTGCTGTTCGGAGGATGAGTGTCCGCACCTTCCCGTCTCTGCCACGTATATATATATATATATTGTAATGATCAATCAATTACTTATGAATTTGCTCCACGTTGTGGTAGCCATTTGTGTAATAATCAGGAAAAAATGAACGTTTAAATAAAAAGATTCTTTTACTTTTACAAACAAACAATTTTATTTAACAAAAGCTTAGTACAATTTATACAATTTAATTAAAAAAAAACTCTCAGGGTCTCAACTAGGTTTGATAACGGCAGAACATTTAAACATAATCAAAGAACAAAAAAATTTAGATTTAATTTAAAAAGAAATATTTATACGTCTAGACATAGACGAAATTAATTATCGACGAACTTATTCTACAAGATGGATTTTAAATTTAAACAGTTTATTTTATCAACACTAAAGAACGATATCTGACATTATCTTTTAAGTCGGTTTACAAAAGAAAGTTACTGTTCTCTTGCTACTTACGGCTGCCCAGGATACTTTTACCTTTCGAACACAGTGGTGGGGTTTTCACAGCTTCTATTAAATTCACAGATTCTACTAAATACTGTGTTGGTTTGAAAAAGAAAGTTTGTTATATCTCGAAGACTTTACTCTGCTGTATCTCGATGAATTTATTCTGCTATATCTCTACCTTACAACTTTACACAGCAAATTTTCGACAACTTTCTGTCCTTTCTGACCGCCGCCCTTAGTGCCACCGTCATCTCAGCCAACGTACCACGACTCTGCTTAAACAATGTCTCTCTTAATCACATCCACCAGCTTCGGTGAGCGCTGAACAACTACTCCATCTCAAAAGCTTATCTCCTCCCTTATATCCTCCCAGTCTTTTACTTTTTCCATTGTTCGAAAACTTCGTCGCAAATTCCAGTTGACAGATTCTTCCATTATCACAAGATTTATATTACACAGCTGCAGTTCCGTAGTCAACAAATAGCTAACTACTCTGTCATGTCAAAGCCGACAATCGAGACAGGACCCGCAATTACTTGGGTGGGACTCATTTGTCTTCTCCACCCCCTCACACGCACGTGCACGGTTTTAGAATTCTCAAGACCACACAACCAGCACTTCCAAGACGAAGAAAAACTTAGGCCTGAATAAAAGCGTTACATACTGCCCCTCCAACAATCCAGACTATCAATCACAAACACTGCCTCACTTAACAGGCATTACAATATACTGTAGTAATTAATAAACAAAACTTTTTTAGACTTGCATTGTTGCTGGCAGAAACATACGAATTGTGTACAAGAATATGGGGGGCTAAAATGCCTGCTTGCTTGGGGTATTGTCGATAATTTTTTTTTTGCTAGACGCGTACCTCAACGTGGGGGCGTGTTTTAATTGTTTAATAGCCGTGATTACTACTATATATATATTTATATATAATATTATGCTATATATGTAGAAAAATGATATTCATACTTTTTTAAAAAAGATTATTCTTTTAACAAATACATTATTTTAAAAATTGGACGTATGCAATTTTCATTTTACATTTTCGTTTGTAGTGCAAGATACGAGTTATAAATTAAATAATATATATATATATATATATATATATATATATATTATTAAGCACCCAATCAGTGGTAAGGATCTCTATGCAGTCCTACTCATTCCTCATGTGTTGGTTAATTTTGCTTATCAAACATCACTATTCGTGTTTTATGTAATCTTCATCTCCCACGATTATTAACGGCAATTACGATAAACATATACGGGGCTGACAGAATCACTGCGTGAAAAGAAACGCTCTTCTCATTATCCATTCTTCCCGTGTGTGTGTGTGTGTGTGTTTATTTGTATTATATTTCAGGGAAATTTTTTTGTGTCTAATTTCATATATAAACAATCATTTTTACCGCTTTAGTTGTTTTGTTTAACATCACTTCTTGGATCTTTTAATAAATTAATTGAGCCCGACGAAGGTATTACTCCTACTACTACTTCTACTGATAGATACGATACACCTTCAAAATTTTATTGGATCAGGTTCCGGTCGTGAGGTTCCAAGCGTTTGCTTTGCCACAATTCTGGTTGAAAATTAATTCCGATGGTAATCAACCATTTTTATTATTATTATAAAATCTTTAAAAGTCGACATATCGAGATTAAAGTTAAAGAGAAACGATTTTTATTTACAATTTCTTACATTTATTTCATTTTTAATGTCGTTTTTTTAATTTTCTTTTAGGTAACAGGCTACATGAGGGTAATCCACATGGTGGCAACTCCGCTTTAATAGCATAGGAAGGGATTTGAATGGGGATGCGGAAGGGTAGAGGAAGTTAGCCAAGGGTTAACTAGGGGCTCCAGGCTATGGTTTAAGGATCCTACCCGGCATTCGCCTAAAAGTAATGCAGGACAAACCCTAGAAAAATCTAAATCAGGTAGGTCGGGCATTGGGTACTTGTTCCACGCCCTTCGGATAGCGGGAGAGGAGTTTGCTGTGGGGACGCAGCATTCCCTTCTCCGTGCCTCGACCAGTTTAGGAGGCAGCTGGCCGACTGTTCCACTTTTTTCTATTTCAATTGTATCGAAACTGTCTGCGAGGGCTATTCTCTCGCAGGCAGAACCTTGTAGAAGAGACGGAAGGGGCTACATTTGGGGATTCCTTCTCCTCTCTCCGTTTTTTAACTAAGGTTCCCACAAGCCGAGGCATCTCGGCCTGTTTTGAGAGGTGTATGTTCCGGGGTCACAGACCTTGGGCATACGGTAAGAGTTGTTCGCTGTTCACAATGGAACAGTCGGCTAGCTGCCTCCTAAACTGGTCGAGGCACGGAGAAGGAAATGCTGCGTCCCCACAGCAAACTCCTCTCTCCCGCTATCGGAAGTGCGTGGGAATAAGTACCCAATACCCGACCTACCTGATGCAGGTTTTTCTAGGGTTTGTCCTGCATTAATTTTAGGCGAATTCCGGGTAGGATCCTTAAAATATAGCCCGGGGGCCCCTAGTTAATCCTTGGCTACCTTCCTCTACCCTTCCGCACCCCCCTTTCAAATCCATTCCTATGCTATTAAAGGGGAGTTGCCACTATGTGGATTACCCTCGGCTTGTGGGAACCATAGTTCAAAAACGGAGAGAGGAAAAGGTAGCCCCTTCCGACTCTCCTACAATTTTCTGCCTGCGAGAGAACAGCACTCGCAGTCTGCTTATAATGTTAATTATATTTTTTTATAGCCACCAGATTACCCTCATGTAGCTTGCTACCCTAAAAAAAAGTTAAATGTAGATTTGTCTTACCACTTGCAGCTGCACTGAAGCATGCTTCGACTTGGGCTGATATCGTTTTAAGCGAGTGACACAGGATAATGACGTCACACAGTACAGCCCCAAATCACACGAGTATTGACGTAAAATTCAGTTAACGCTCAATTTGAATTGAATTAATTATTTACTCCCGAATATCATGTCAGAAGTGGGACAGGTTCACGCAGAAATGTCGGAAAAGCTTAGACAGACACATTTTTGAGTAGATGAAGGGAGGTAGACAGAAGTTCGTTGGCTCTATGGGGGTCTAATTTCCTACCTTGACGACGACCACCAGATATTGTACATAACAATGTTTAGTTGCTGATCTGTGTGAGACTTTCCTGATCTTTTAACCAAATTCGTGCCGACGGAGAGACTTGGATGACTGAGGTGGAATGTTTACGTTACGAACTGGTTTTCAGGCGTCCAGAGAAGGATTTGGGGGAAGAGAAACTCTCAAGGCATCGAAACGAATCCATATTTTTTTGTATTGCCAAGCCATCGTGAATGAGGTTGTGCGACCTTCTGGTGCACGATCCGTGCGTCACGTAAGGTCCAGCTCATTAACCGCGCTGCTCCGAGACAATACCGCACCGATAGGTAGCCCCTAATTATAGCAATAGCCAACGGCGCTATCTCGCGCTCATCTCACACGCCTCCTCCATTACACCATGCAACACACTCAAATTCCACTTTAAAACGGTTTTTAATCGATGGATCTCTCGGGCCACGGGTCATTACGTCTCCTCCCCAGATACACTTCTTGCTTTATTTTTTCCCCCTCCTTGGATTTTGTTGTTCCATGAGTAAAGTACTTAAAAATTATTACAACTCGAAGACAGGCGGTATGAGTCGTTGACAGAACGAGTTTTATATTCCTCTCATCGCCTTTGTGGGGGCCCAAGTTCATCAGGTTAAATTAAAACTTGTCAATGGCCAATCACGTTGACGAATGATTCCAGCATTTCAAGTACGTTTCTACTTTAGCATGTAATAGAATACTGCTGGTTCTTCCATCCAGATCCTTAAATTGAGTTTAATGGCCTTCTTGGTCAACTTCGATTGCTGATCATTGTACCTATGATCGCTTTCTAAGAAATACTCGTTCTTCATTTAAGTTCCAAAATGAGGTCTATGTTCAGGTCTGTTCAACGGATAGAGAAGGCTCGCACTAGTCGGTTAGCTCAGATGGTAAGAGCATCAAGCGGAGGGTCCTGCATTCGATTCCCGGTCTTGTCGAGATTTTTCAATCCTGTTCCTGAAAGAAAATTCCTCAAATTATTTATTATATTTATTTTTGACATTTTTAGGGCTTTGAAGCCTTGTTATAAATATTATCCAATTTATTTTATTAATTTAATATTTATTTTATTAATTGAAAATAATTTGATATTCATGAAATTAACATATAAAAATGAATGATCAAATAAGTTACAAAAAATATTAATAAAGAAATTAAATAATTTTTATAGTTTAACGCAACGTTTCGAACTTTTATTGGACCTCTTAAGATATTAATTAAAAGATATCTCTGGACGACACGCCAAGGTGTATTCGTTGACATGTAGTACAATGTTTTTATATGAAAAAAATTGAAATTTCCTTATTAAATATCTTATATATATATATATATATATATATATATACATTTATTTATGATTTTACAATTACTTCACCGATCAATGTTCTTTATTAACAAAAATTTAAATTAACGACACATTGGTGCCAACTACGACTACAAAAACATGGCCTTGAATCAAGCATTCATTATTACGGTATAAACACACAATAGTTTTCACAATTACATAAAAAAAACCCTGTAAAGAGTACAAAATATTTATAAAAAAAACTCTAAACAATTGTTGATTAAGAAAGTTACATCATACTGGAAAAATCTGCGTCGTTGTATTAGTCGCAAGGTGTCCCGCGATGTACAGCGACGCAACACTCTGCTCAAACTGACGCCAGCATCACTCAGTAAAAGCGGATTTACGTCTCCAGTGTTAAATTGCAGATGTTTTGGCGTTTCTCGAAAGGTCTTCACACAAGACGGAACAGCTCACGGCGCCTCCAGGATTACAGATCAGGAGATGAAGAGGACATGATAAATAAGCTCATGGAAGAATATAAAAAAGTGGGGAATGAACATAAATTTACAAGAAGACATAATACATGTGTTTAGGACAAGATGTGGAAGACACAACACTCGAAACAGGAAAAATGTGAAATTTTTAAATGATTGGGGGGGATGGGAGGGGGCTCAATAATTACAAATGTAGGAACATATGAATACAGAGATATACAAACTAAAATTGAGAATGCTACCAAGATTTTAGACGGAATAATTTGGAATAAAAGGAAAAACAAAAATCAAAATTTATAAGAGCATCATAAATACAGAACGCTCTATGTTATGGGAAGTGAAACTTGGCCCCCCTGACAGAATTACAAAATTAGAACAGTAGAATTGGATTAACTGAGGAGACGTCTTCAGAAAAAAAACAACAACAAGACAGGATAAAATTAGAAATGAGCTCCTTTTTGGAAAGAAATGAACGTAACCACGTCTGTCGTCAAAAAGGAATGAAAATCAAACCCTTAAAATGGTATGGTCACGTAGAACGAATGTAAAATGGAAGATGGCCAAAAGAAATATACCAATGGTCACCTCCTGTGGAAAAAATAAACGGGGCTGGCTCCAGATAAAAGTGGAGGACAGGAATTTCGATAAGGGAGATTCGAACGACAGAGAGAAATGGAAAAGCCCAAGAAGAAGAAGGAGGATCCCTACGAGTGATGAGAGTGCAGAGTATGGACACGGATTCGCGCTGTTTTCGCAGGTATTTCCGACAAGATCGCGTTAAGCTTTACAAGTGTCCTATTTTTCCGATAATTACACGATGAAAGTTGACGCCCTCATTTTCAAACATTCGAGAGGAAATGTTTGGCACCGTAACTGCTCATCCCCGACGAATAATGAGCACGTTGGCGGTTCGCTTAGCTCCTGGTACCGTGCATTACGCAGGTGGGAGATCGCACGGAGTAAAGATTGCACCATAATTGAAGCTCTAGACAAAAAGCAGGGGTGATCTGAGCGAGCGTCTGGATGGAAATGCGCTCACTCGCATGTGAGAGCACTGGTCAAATTGTAGGTCTCGCTCCGTAACAATTACTGCTGAAGGAAGTGTGTGTGTGTGTGTGTGTGTGTGTGTTGGGTTCTTTGTCCCTCTGGAGGTAGGCAGCTGTACGCGCGCTCAATATGTTGATAGTACGACGACGCCATTACTAAAGCAAAGACACGAGCAGCGCAGCTGGAATCATTCCGTGACGTCATAGTAAAGGGAGGGGGGGTTACACATCGATTTTATAACCTAACTGTACGATGGCCGTTCAACAGTTAAAAATACTCGAATAATAATCATGAACAGAGCAGTGCGGACGAAGAGACCTTCCAAAGAACACACAGATATGATCAGAGGATCCATACTGCAGTAAGACATTTCAACAAAGAAAAGGAAATTGGATCAGGAAGTAGAGAATGACTAGGAGGAATCAGCAGTGAAGTTAGTTATAGGAGAAACAGGATAATTTCGAATCATAATTATAAACTAGAAATTTGTATTAGAGAACGACGGTCAACCTGATGACGGGTGGCGGGGCTTGTTGTCGAAACGTTGTTATTCAACAAACAAACTGACCCCAGAATTTTATCTACAACAGAAATATATAGTAAATGAAAAGTAAAAATTACAGGACGAAGAAATTAGGCCACTGAATGAAGAGATTTTGGAGAAAGGATAGGAGGAATAAAGCGAATTTTGAGTATTCATCACACACTCAGGTTGAGTCACTAAGGGAAAAAAAGATTAACAATAAATAGAGAAACGTTCTGTTGAGAAGAATGAAGTCATTGTTTTACAGAATTCAAATAGTCATTGTTTCCGCAGGTTAAAACTAAACTCTTGGTAAGAACAAGTGTGTTTAAACGTTTTTAAAGCAATTTTAAAAATGATTTCTTTATTTTTAAGGTGTAGAGAGGCTATGACTAGGGTAATCCACATATTGACAACTCCCCTCTGATAGCATGGGGAAAGGAGTGAAAGGGTGGATGCGGAAAGGTAGAGGAATGTAGCTAAGGGTTAACTAGGGCCCCCGGAGCTATGGTTTAAGGATCCTACCCGAAAATTCGCCTAAAGGTGATGCAAGGAAAACCTTAGAAAAACCTGCATCGGGTAGGTCGGGCATTGGGTACTTGTCCCACGCCCTTCCGATAGCGGGAAAAGAGTTTGCAGTGGGGACGCAGCATTCCCTTCTCCGTACCTTGACCTGTTTAGGAGGCAGCTGGCCGACTGTTCCAATGGGAACAGCGAACAACTCTTACCGTATGCCCAATGTCTGTGACCCCGGAACATACACCTCTCAAAACAGGCCGAGGTGCCTCGGCTTGTGGGAACCTTAGTTCACAAACGGAGAGGAAAAGGCATACCCAAAGGTGGCCCCTTCGTATCTCTCCTAAAAGGTTCTGCCTGCGAGAGAACATCCCTCGCAGGTATGGTTACGTCTGATTCAAGCGAAAAACTGTAAGAATTACTGTTTTTTCTGTATTTTACGTCACTGTCGTGTGTCCGACCCTTAAAAGTGATTAACGCCTTCTACCTTCACCTCACTCAGTAGCTCTGTGGTTAGAGTCCAGGTGAGTGTAACTGGAGCCTGAGGTTCCGCTTTGGAACCTCACTTACAGCTTTCAGTTTTTCTGTTTCTTCCAGGTCTTTACCAGTCACCGTCGAGGTTTGTGAGTCTTAACGGAGATTCAACCCTTCAACCTTCAGCTGTGGGAAATAACTTAAATTCTAAAGATTCAGGATAATCCGTAAAATTTAAGAACTGATAAGTACAGAGTGCCTGTTTATCCCGTTCGTAATGACACAATGAATATTTTAAAAAATGGTAGTAGCGTCTCCCCCAACAACTTTCCTAAGAGAAGTTCTCCGCTGACCAAACTCTCCTACCATCATCTCATTTCCCCTACTTCACGTAGGTCGTACGTCAGGCTAAACCTCTCGAACTATACATACAATTTAAATTATTCACATAGTCAACATGGGAACTTGTTAATTAGGTTAATCCAGTAATTTATCTATCTGAGGAGGAGACACACACACACATGCGACATCCCCTCTGTCGTCGTATACAGACACACATGTGACGTGTTTTTAAAGCCCCAGAGAAAGTGTGGATCCGTCTTGGACTTGGATGGCGTGAGAAGACGAAAGCTCTCCTAAGTATGATATTTAAATCAGTCGTTTTCGAGTGGCCCCCGGGGGCGATGGTTGCGTGATTGTTAGGAGGCCATATGGCGGGTGTGCTTCTGCAGCCCAGGATAACCTTCCCGTCGGTAGCTGGTGACTGGTGAAGGGAAGATTCCCGTTGCTCACGGAACCTTGAATTGCGAGTGACTGGACGCTTTCCCACCAATCAATGCTCTCGCAGGAAACCGAGAGAATTTCTCAATAAACTGTACCGAAGCTTTGCGGAGCGACCACTCGTACCAACATTACAAATTTGCTCCTATTCAGGTAGCTGGTGATTTAAAATCGTTCATCACATTTGTTACGGTATAGATAATGTATAAATAACTTTGAACTTTTAAGACGACGACAGGAATAAATTTAAAAAAAATAATCTTTTAATCGAACAAAACAAATTCACTCCGTTTCGTCCTTAATTTAAGACCTCATCAGTTGTACAACATTGCAGTTGAAGTATTTTTCTTTTAATGCTTTTAATTAACAATATCTGCCTGTACAATTTCTCAAGGGATGGTCTGGTTGTTGTAGTGTCATTTATTTATTAATTCATATAGTTTTTTTCTTATTAAACCACGGATGTCGTTTC